>CM037859.1:44086947-44712960 GCA_021292105.1 Anadara kagoshimensis | reverse complement strand
TGTTTATATTATATCCTGTACACAACTGTTGGCTATCTACCGTGTATTTATAAAAGATTCTTCTTGGCTTTCAGTTTAATATATATAAATATAATTTTTTATTTCTTCATTTTGTACCACATTAATTTTAAGATGGAAAATACTTGCTGGTGTATTTGTACGATGGTACAGAAGTGATATGAAATGCATTGTTATTATATACCCACTCTATATTCTATACAATAAACCCATGTAACAAGAATCATATCACACACATTTAATATCGTTATTGTGACCTTTGGTTTCCAGCTGGCGACATTCTAATGTGTGCGCAATAAGACGTCGGCTGTTGTTTTTTCAACTGACACAGAGTTATAAAACTATTTTAATATTTTGGAAATTAATTCATAACACTTGTTCTATGAAAAAGTCAAAATTTCACTTTTGACATAACATTATCAGTACTCTTCTGACGCATGAACACCTTATATTTTCCTAAAAAAGTTAAAAAGTTTCCCGGAATAATATAATATGAATCTATTTTACATGAGTATTTATGTAATATTGAAATTTTTTAAACTCGTTGAATAATTTATTGATGCAACTCGCTTAAGACTGTTCCATAAAAATATTTATTAAATATATTCAGTGTCACATAAGCACTCATGTAAGATCCAATATATATATTATGTGCATTCGTATTCAACTATTACGTAAATGTACGCATTTTCTATAACATATATCCCATGTCACTTACATACTACCGTACATTTGAACGTTTATTTTCTCCAGATTTCAAAATCTAAGACGTATGGAATGACATTATTTTTTCTTTTTGTTTTGGAGAAATTTAAGAATTGAACATTTTGCACACAAGACAATTTCCATATTATCCGAAACGAATGACCTTATGTACGCAATATGTGTAGCCGTTTTAGCACAAATAGAAAAATGCTATAACTTCTTATTAGAAATTCAATTTCTAATTTTTCGATTAATTAAATTCGAACGTTTCATGCGTTTATATTTTTAAAAATAAAAAATGGCATGGTTTTGGAGTAATGATATATGTTGTTGTGTGTTGCTTATGACCTCAAGACCAAATTCTAACATATAAAAATAACAGAAAATGCTTGAAATAAATAAGACGTGGATTATTAAAAATTATAAATAATTATGTTAACATCTTGGTTCCAATAATTTATCTCGTGTAAAATGTACAATACATTTGACTTTTGTACACTCGACAAAACTATCCCTCATTATAATTTGAAAAAAAGTATATTAAAGAAATTATTTACTTCTCATTTTTTCACAAAAAACGGCAAGTTACAAACACTTAGTGCTGAATAAGGAGTTTGGTTTTTTGTCAAGCATCATACGGATTCCAAACGAAAATATTCTGAAGATACCATGAACAATATGTTAGAGATTTTGATAGATAGCACATTTGTTGTGTTTAATAATGTAATTTTCAAACAAACAAACGGTTTACCAATGGGTACAAACTGTGCACCAGTGCTTGCCGATATGTTTCATTATTGTATTCCGATACGGCCGTCTAGTGCTGTAAAATTAAAACTGGTATAATATGTAATGATTCTTATGAAGCCACATTTATGCAGAACCTTCTTAAATTTGTAGTAAGGACTGTCGCAAAATCAATCAATTCCACATACAGATATATAGATGACGTTCTGTCTCTTAACAATCCTAAATTTGGAGATTATGTGGAAGTCATCTATTGTAGTGAGCTTGAAATGAAAGATACAATTATTTCCTCAAGTTCTGTTTTAAATTTAGATTTATACCTTAATTATAACATCCACGAAATTCTACACTGGAAACTTTATGACAACCGTGATGACTTCACTTTTTCTATTGCCAACTTTCTTTTTCTATGCAGCAATATACCTGCTTCTCTTGCTTATGGTGTATTTGTTTTTTCAATTAATACGCTATGATACAGCTTGTTCCTACTGTGGTCAACATAGCAGGCTGCTCGCAAATAAATTGTTGCCCAGGGATATTGCAAGACTAGGCTTATCAAGTTCTTCAAAAAGTTTATGGTCAACATCACAGTATTGTTGATAAGTTTGATGTCTCTGTGTCCAAGATTGCCCTGGATATAATTGACGTCCCATACATCCATGTTCATTTCACACAATTTTTATTACATACGTAGCGGATGTAGCTAGCTAAAGGAGGGTGCTTACCCTTCTGAAGCACCCGGCCTCCCCCTGGTGGAAGTTCACATTTCTAACCTAACTTGTCAGTTTATACTTTGGTTCTCAATTGTGATCCGGAGATCGATTAGTATGTTTGTTTTTGACTTAAAGAAAGTATTTATTGCTTCATTACAATTGCTTTTTTGGTAAGTGCACGATTTTCTCTAGAAAAACAACTTTATAGTATCATAAAACATGTTATATGATTTTTATGTGTTTGAGATTTGTGATCAAGTAATTTCTGAAACACATAGTATGATTTATTTTATTATAATATTTACTTTATATGTCATCGTGATGTTACAATAATTAAAATACAATGCATTCTCACCTTTAAAGAGTTGAAGGTTAGGCTCTCTTTTATAATGAACGATTTTATAACAACGGTTAATTTTAAATTAAATTTGATGATGTTTAAATGATACACAGCTGTACGTAGTAAAACAAAACTAAAAAACAATTAAGAACATTTATTTAAAAAAAAGCAAAAATAACACTGCACGTAAATACATCTTTCACATAAGGCATAAAGATGGCGTAAAGACGGTATAATGATGGCTTTAAGATACTTTTACGTCATCTTTATTCCATCTTTATTTCTTTGGGTAAATATGCATAATGTCCAAAATCATTTATGCTACCCTTAAGCCATCTTTATGTATCTTTATGTAAACAAATAAAAATAAAATTTCAAATTTAAATATATATTATATATTGCTTTATTTTTTATCTCTTTTTGAAATCTTATATTTTCTTTAAATCACTGTATTAGCATGATAAACAAGTGCGCATTAATAATATAATATTTATTATTTACCCACTTACCTCATTTGTCCTGAGCGCGACTCGAACTCGCGTCCCATAGGTTCCCATACTCTTAATTCTTATTTGACTCTAAATCCTTATCCATTAGGCCACGGGGAAGATGATCAAATGCTGCATTATCTGTATAAAAGTAAAGTCAAGGAAATGTGGTCGAAGTGGTCAGCTCTAAAACTTTTTTAAGATTTTAGATGATAATAATATACATACATGTCATTTCACACCTTTTGTTTATTATTATTCCTCTTCCTGCAGCCAGTGTAATTGCTGTATTGACCACACCACCTGATGCTTGCAAAGCTTTCAGATAATTTTGAACCTTTTTATCCAAGTCGTCGCTTAATAAAGTTTTCCCCCTCTTTTCTTAGGTTCTAAAGTTTCTACATTAATGTCCGTGTTATTAAAATCAAGTTTTCGTTTGCGAGATTTAATTTCACTCCTAAATTTATCCCTGAATGTTCTTACAGTGCTTTCATTAAGATTTGGAAATTTAACTTTAAAATTGCGGACAGCTGATGCAGGCCCCATTATCACTGGCATATTTATCGATTTCAGCACGATCTGACGGTGAATATAATGTATATTTCCCACGTTTTGCTGATTCTGGTGTCGTTAAACATTTTTAACTAGCGCATTTGCCTCAACCGTCAAATGTGGATTAACAGCTTTTGCTAATTCTCCATTTGGATTAGGAAGACAAGAATCTTTTTCAAGGTATTTCAATATCGACATTGTACTGGTATTTAAACTGTTAAAAACAGTATCTTAAAATGAAATTACGATAAAAAACTATTAAATATTAAAACATATCTAGCTCCAAAGAAGTCATGAGTAAAAATGTCAAGAATACAAAGAAATGTAAAAAGTAATCACACTTTATTAGCTATTATTAGATTGTGAACACTGTTCCGTAACCAAGTCACCCAATGTTAACGACAGCCTGTGTAAGTGCATATAACGTGAGTAACTTCCCTTTTACCATTAACATTTGTTTTGAAATATTTGCGTTTCAATTTTTCGCGGTTAAAACGTGACCGCAAAATACCGCGAACATTACTCATTATACGGTATTATTATTATTAATATTATTATTATAATATCTTTCTTTATTATATAATCTACTCAATAATCCATGTAATACGGTCATACAATAAAAATCGTATTGAATGAGTATGACGTCATAAAAGCATAAAAGTCATTCCAGAGTGACGTCACACAATTGACCTAGTTCACAGTTGTTTGTTTCATTTGACACTGTTTGTTGATTCTAATTTAAGCCGATACTTTTGTACTTTTCTTCTAAACAGAAGATACATTGTATTTAAATTAAAAATGTTTGTTTTGTTTTTTTGTATCCTGCGGAAAGACTATTATTTACTTTTAATATTTCAGCAGGATCACTTTTGGCGCATGTAGACAGTTACGTAAATTTGTTGTGTTTCGGTCAATCAGCTGTTTTCTTATAATGAGAAGACAATTTTTAAATCTATGAAAGACTCGTTTTTTAGGGGATTATATAATAAATAGAATCTTGCATTTGTGTTTATGCAATATTGAATTTATTAAACTCGTTGAATAATGTTTTATGCAACTCGCCAAGGCTCGTTGCATAAAAAATTATTCAACTCGTTTAATAAATTCAATATTACATAAACACTCATGCAAGATCCTCTATTTCTTTCTTAAGAGAAATAATTTATAGGTTAACTGACCCAAGATATCAAAGGAATGCAGGAATGTTTAACCTCACCTGTAATTACACTTATTTATCTGACCAGCAAACATCAGCTATAAAGATTAATTATCAATCAGATATCAGTATCCTTTGGTAGAAATGCGCTTTCTTTTAGTTTAAAGATGTTAATTTGAAATTTTAAATACTATAAATTTCAATTCTTAAGATTAACGCCGTATGTTAAATAATTTTTATTTAAAATTGTCCATAATTGTTTTTTATTATTGAAATAGATCCACTAATTTTTTTCTTTGTTTATTGAAGCATCAATAAATTTCAAAAGAGAATGAATTACATTCTTATTGTACAAAGTAAAGATAGAGGAACAAGTTTCAATGATAATTTGTAATGATTTTAACATAAAAGTGAAAAAACAAATGAATGACACTGATCCACTTGATGTAATGGTTCTAAATTTCACGTTTAATACTGCTACTACGGTAATTTAATCCGACGCTTCGTTTTTAGCTCACCTGACCGAAGGTCATGTGAGCTTATGGCATAGCGCAGCGTGTGTATGTGCGTGCGTGTGTGCGTCGTTAACACCTATTTTCGACTTCTCCTCTGAAACTACTGGACAGTTTTTAATGAAACTTTGTCAGAAGTATATATGGGCCGGTGCAATTCAGATTTGTTCGTGGCGTTGCTATGGCTACCATAACTAGGTCAAGGTGACCTAGGGGTGCAAAAATCTTAAAAAATCTTCTTCTCCGAAACCAATGATTGGAGAAAAAATCTGATGTGATATTTAGCTTCTCTAGGGTCTTAAGCCTATAGTTTGTTCATTTTGTGAATTTCGGATAAAAAATAGGTTACGCGTTTTTGCGTTTAATTTTGAAAAAAATCGTAAAATAGCTTCAAACTGTTATAACTTGACTATTTGACCAGATAATGACATGGGGTTTTCAGTTTTGACATCTTCTTGTTAGTATCTTCAAAATGAGGTCAAGGTCGATTGTGAAGGTCGTGACCTAATTTTTTTACCTCTGATTATAATTATTATCTCGAAAACTATAAACTTTTTGTATAGGCATGTATATTAGAATGTTGTAGGTATTGATACAACGATCATTTTGATGTATAGAAAAAGGTCATGGGTTCAAAGGTCAAGGTCACAGATGCGAAACAATACCGAAATGGTTAATTATCTAAAAAACTATGAACATTTTGTATAGGCATGTATATTAGAATGTTGTAGGTATTGATACAACGATCATTTTAATGTAAAGAAAAAGGTCATGAGTTCAAAGGTCAAGGTCACAGATGTGAAACAATACTGAAATGGTTAATTATCTTGAAAACTATGAACTTTTTGTATAGGCATGTATATTAGAATGTTGTAGGTATTGATACAACGATCATTTTGATGTATAGAAAAAGGTCATGGGTTCAAAGGTCAAGGTCACAAATGCGAAACAATACCGAAATGGTTAATTATCTCAAAAACTATAAACATTTTGTATAGGCATATATATTAGAATGTTGTAGGTATCGATGCAACGATCATTTCAATGTATAGAAAAAGGTCATGGGTCAAAGGTCAAGGTCACAGATGTGAAATAATACTGAAATGGTTAATTATCTCGAAAACTATAAACTTTTTGTATAGGCATATATATTAGAATGTTGTAGGTATTGATACACCGATCATTTTGATGTATAGAAAAAGGTCATGGGTTCAAAGGTCAAGGTCACTGATGCAAAACAATACCAAAATGGTTGATTATCTCAAAAACTATAAACTTTTTGTATAGGCATATATATTAGAATGTTGTAGGTATTGATACACCGATCATTTTGATGTATAGAAAAAGGTCATGGGTTCAAAGGTCAAGGTCACTGATGCAAAACAATACCAAAATGGTTAATTATCTCGAAAACTATAAACTTTTTGTATAGGCATGTATATTAGAATGTTGTAGGTATTGATACAATGGTTATCATGATGTAAAGAAAAAGTCATTGGGGTTTAGTATTTATGTGTTCTTTAAATCTATCAGCTAGCCATTAGTTATCAGGTGAGCGTATCAGGCCCATGGGCCTCTGTTGGGAAATCGTATCTTTAAAACGCGGTAGGGTCTGTCCAACACTTAAAACAGGCAGCGACATTGTTCGCCAAGCACTCTGCATGTAGAAATGAAAGTCATGGCTCTTTTGAAAGAGATCTTCTAAAACAATGCCCCGTGTCATGACAGGCGTGACAAAACCCTCCCTGCACATTGCCCTGAACACACTGCAAAAGGTCAAATTTTTACTACTTCCAAATTGGCTGGTGATATCTCAATATAAATGAAATATTCTAAACATGGACGTTAAACCTCAATCAATCAATCATTCAATCAATCAATAAATCAATCAATCACATTTAAACTGTTTTATAAGAGAAAGAGTAAGTGAAGTAATGCTTTTTAACAACAGAAGAGCAATTAATTTCATTCTGCAATAATTGAAGTAATTCTCAATACAGGGTTAAACATCATAATGATGACACATTCTAAACAGACTAAAATCTAACAGTAAGACAGTAAAACTATTTGAAAATCTAATGATTTATTACTGTTGTCATATGCCATGTCTTAAATACATTTGATAATAATTTTTCGATAACTGTCAACCCACATTTCTCTCTCTCCTCTACCTGGTGGTATAGTTTGGTAATAATTGTTTTGAAAAAAGTTAACGGCACTATATACCCAAATCTCTCTCTCTCTCTCTCTCTCTCTCTCTTCGGATAGCGAGATAAAAACGGGATAGCGGGAAAATAATATTTAATTTAGTGCCCTGTCAAGATTATTTCACTTATATCATACTTATATTAGTGAGTTCTAGAGAAATTTAACACCTGAGCAAATTGACAAATTGAATTCCACTAGAACTTGTCTCAAACTTTAGCAGAGACGTAATGATCGCCGGACAGAAATTAAGGAGGTCAAGATTTTTTCAGTAATGTGAGACGACAAGTTCTAGAATAGTTCACAGTAGGCAAGCAAATATTTTCACACTATAGTCTGATTGGGAGCTAATTGGGATTCCAACCCTAGCGTTGAAAGGTCTTGTGATTGTGATCCGTCAACGCACGCTTTAGACCACTCGGCATCTGATGAGGCTCATGCCATCGCTCTCTCTCTTTCTTTCTTTCTGTCTCTTTGTCTATCTCTATATTTACATAACGACTACAGAGGCAACGAGGATGAGGATTTTGAGAGTTATGTGAAGTTCCTCAAGGTCCGTAAGTCATCCACTGAACTGTCTTGTACGATTGTATGTCAATATTCTGTCCGGGACTGAAATGTATGCCTACGAATTCATGAAGTCGTCCCTTTGACTTCTTTATAGCCGAGCTCTACTGTATATATTTGTGAATGTGGATAAAGGAACTCAATTAATTAAAGAATTGAGTTAAATAATGCGTTTTAGTCCCTTTAGTGTATTTTGAATTTGTCGAGGCCACAAATTATCCTGTTACAATCCTGCTCTCTCACTTTCTCGCTTTCTCTCTCTCTCTCTGATGATAAATAAATAAATATATGAATGAATGAATTTAAATTTATTTATTCCGTCAAAAATAAGAGTACCGAAATTAGCAGTTTCAGTTTTTTACCGGAGTTAGCCAATCCAATCTATTTCATCTGCTGACAAATAACAAAACAAATTCTTTGTTCAATGAATGTCTGAAGTGTAAGGAAAATACATAAATAAATAGGTCTCTTTCCGACAAATCAGATCCGCAATAAATATCTAGTTTTCACTTGTTACCTGGCCACATATTCAACCTAAGATACATTAATAGATACTTATTACCAGGAAAATAAATAAATAAATAAATTTAGAAACATGATTAATACACTATAATTATAATTTATCAATTATAAATAAAACCACTAATTAGAAAAACCCTCTCATGTGTAAGATGACCCCAGGACTTGTTGACCAGTTAATATATACAGGCATGTGTCTTACATTTATATATATATATATATAGTAAGACCATGCCTGTATATATAATTAACTGGTCAACAAGTCCTGGGGTCATCTTACACATGAGAGGGTTTTTCTAATTAGTGGTTTTATTTATAATTGATAAATTATAATTATAGTGTATTAATCATGTTTCTAAATTTATTTATTTATTTATTTTCCTGGTAATAAGTATCTATTAATGTATCTTAGGTTGAATATGTGGCCAGGTAACAAGTGAAAACTAGATATTTATTGCGGATCTGATTTGTCGGAAAGAGACCTATTTATTTATGTATTTTCCTTACACTTCAGACATTCATTGAACAAAGAATTTGTTTTGTTATTTGTCAGCAGATGAAATAGATTGGATTGGCTAACTCCGGTAAAAAACTGAAACTGCTAATTTCGGTACTCTTATTTTTGACGGAATAAATAAATTTAAATTCATTCATTCATATATTTATTTATTTATCATCAGAGAGAGAGAGAGAAAGCGAGAAAGTGAGAGAGCAGGATTGTAACAGGATAATTTGTGGCCTCGACAAATTCAAAATACACTAAAGGGACTAAAACGCATTATTTAACTCAATTCTTTAATTAATTGAGTTCCTTTATCCACATTCACAAATATATACAGTAGAGCTCGGCTATAAAGAAGTCAAAGGGACGACTTCATGAATTCGTAGGCATACATTTCAGTCCCGGACAGAATATTGACATACAATCGTACAAGACAGTTCAGTGGATGACTTACGGACCTTGAGGAACTTCACATAACTCTCAAAATCCTCATCCTCGTTGCCTCTGTAGTCGTTATGTAAATATAGAGATAGACAAAGAGACAGAAAGAAAGAAAGAGAGAGAGCGATGGCATGAGCCTCATCAGATGCCGAGTGGTCTAAAGCGTGCGTTGACGGATCACAATCACAAGACCTTTCAACGCTAGGGTTGGAATCCCAATTAGCTCCCAATCAGACTATAGTGTGAAAATATTTGCTTGCCTACTGTGAATATTCTAGAACTTGTCGTCTCACATTACTGAAAAAATCTTGACCTCCTTAATTTCTGTCCGGCGATCATTACGTCTCTGCTAAGTTTGAGACAAGTTCTAGTGGAATTCAATTTGTCAATTTGCTCAGGTGTTAAATTTCTCTAGAACTCACTATAAGTATGATATAAGTGAAATAATCTTGACAGGGCACTAAATTAAATATTATTTTCCCGCTATCCGTTTTTATATCGCTATCCGAAGAGAGAGAGAGAGAGAGAGAGAGAGAGATTTGGGTATATAGTGCCGTTAACTTTTTCAAAACAATTATTACCAAACTATACCACCAGGTAGAGGAGAGAGAGAAATGTGGGTTGACAGTTATCGAAAAATTATTATCAAATGTATTTAAGACATGGCATATGACAACAGTAATAAATCATTAGATTTTCAAATAGTTTTACTGTCTTACTGTTAGATTTTAGTCTGTTTAGAATGTGTCATCATTATGATGTTTAACCCTGTATTGAGAATTACTTCAATTATTGCAGAATGAAATTAATTGCTCTTCTGTTGTTAAAAAGCATTACTTCACTTACTCTTTCTCTTATAAAACAGTTTAAATGTGATTGATTGATTTATTGATTGATTGAATGATTGATTGATTGAGGTTTAACGTCCATGTTTAGAATATTTCATTTATATTGAGATATCACCAGCCAATTTGGAAGTAGTAAAAATTTGACCTTTTGCAGTGTGTTCAGGGCAATGTGCAGGGAGGGTTTTGTCACGCCTGTCATGACACGGGGCATTGTTTTAGAAGATCTCTTTCAAAAGAGCCATGACTTTCATTTCTACATGCAGAGTGCTTGGCGAACAATGTCGCTGCCTGTTTTAAGTGTTGGACAGACCTACCGCGTTTTAAAGATACGATTTCCCAACAAGAGGCCCATGGGCCTGATACGCTCACCTGATAACTAATGGCTAGCTGATAGATTTAAAGAACACATAAATACTAAACCCCAATGACTTTTTTCTTTACATCATGATAACCATTGTATCAATACCTACAACATTCTAATATACATGCCTATACAAAAAGTTTATAGTTTTCGAGATAATTAACCATTTTGGTATTGTTTTGCATCAGTGACCTTGACCTTTGAACCCATGACCTTTTTCTATACATCAAAATGATCGGTGTATCAATACCTACAACATTCTAATATATATGCCTATACAAAAGTTTATAGTTTTTGAGATAATCAACCATTTTGGTATTGTTTTGCATCAGTGACCTTGACCTTTGAACCCATGACCTTTTTCTATACATCAAAATGATCGGTGTATCAATACCTACAACATTCTAATATATATGCCTATACAAAAAGTTTATAGTTTTCGAGATAATTAACCATTTCAGTATTATTCACATCTGTGACCTTGACCTTTGACCCATGACCTTTTTCTATACATTGAAATGATCGTTGCATCGATACCTACAACATTCTAATATATATGCCTATACAAAATGTTTATAGTTTTGAGATAATTAACCATTTCGGTATTGTTTCGCATTTGTGACCTTGACCTTTGAACCCATGACCTTTTTCTATACATCAAAATGATCGTTGTATCAATACCTACAACATTCTAATATACATGCCTATACAAAAAGTTCATAGTTTTCAAGATAATTAACCATTTCAGTATTGTTTCACATCTGTGACCTTGACCTTTGAACTCATGACCTTTTTCTTACATTAAAATGATCGTTGTATCAATACCTACAACATTCTAATATACATGCCTATACAAAATGTTCATAGTTTTTTAGATAATTAACCATTTCGGTATTGTTTCGCATCTGTGACCTTGACCTTTGAACCCATGACCTTTTTCTATACATCAAAATGATCGTTGTATCAATACCTACAACATTCTAATATACATGCCTATACAAAAAGTTTATAGTTTTCGAGATAATAATTATAATCAGAGGTAAAAAAATTAGGTCACGACCTTCACAATCGACCTTGACCTCATTTTGAAGATACTAACAAGAAGATGTCAAAACTGAAAACCCCATGTCATTATCTGGTCAAATAGTCAAGTTATAACAGTTTGAAGCTATTTTACGATTTTTTTCAAAATTAAACGCAAAAACGCGTAACCTATTTTTTATCCGAAATTCACAAAATGAACAAACTATAGGCTTAAGACCCTAGAGAAGCTAAATATCACATCAGATTTTTTCTCCAATCATTGGTTTCGGAGAAGAAGATTTTTAAGATTTTTGCACCCCTAGGTCACCTTGACCTAGTTATGGTAGCCATAGCAACGCCACGAACAAATCTGAATTGCACCGGCCCATATATACTTCTGACAAAGTTTCATTAAAAACTGTCCAGTAGTTTCAGAGGAGAAGTCGAAATAGGTGTTAACGACGCACACACGCACGCACATACACACGCTGCGCTATGCCATAAGCTCACATGACTTCGGTCAGGTGAGCTAAAAACGAAGCGTCGGATTAAATTACCGTAGTAGCAGTATTAAACGTGAAATTTAGAACCATTACATCAAGTGGATCAGTGTCATTCATTTGTTTTTTCACTTTTATGTTAAAATCATTACAAATTATCATTGAAACTTGTTCCTCTATCTTTACTTTGTACAATAAGAATGTAATTCATTCTCTTTGAAATTTATTGATGCTTCAATAACAAAGAAAAAAATTAGTGGATCTATTTCAATAATAAAAAACAATTATGGACAATTTTAAATAAAAATTATTTAACATACGGCGTTAATCTTAAGAATTGAAATTTATAGTATTTAAAATTTCAAATTAACATCTTTAAACTAAAAGAAAGCGCATTTCTACCAAAGGATACTGATATCTGATTGATAATTAATCTTTATAGCTGATGTTTGCTGGTCAGATAAATAAGTGTAATTACAGGTGAGGTTAAACATTCCTGCATTCCTTTGATATCTTGGGTCAGTTAACCTATAAATTATTCTCTTAAGAAAGAAATAGAGGATCTTGCATGAGTGTTTATGTAATATTGAATTTATTAAACGAGTTGAATAATTTTTTATGCAACGAGCCTTGGCGAGTTGCATAAAACATTATTCAACGAGTTTAATAAATTCAATATTGCATAAACACAAATGCAAGATTCTATTTATTATATAATCCCTAAAAAACGAGTCTTTCATAGATTTAAAAATTGTCTTCTCATTATAAGAAAACAGCTGATTGACCGAAACACAACAAATTTACGTAACTGTCTACATGCGCCAAAAGTGATCCTGCTGAAATATTAAAAGTAAATAATAGTCTTTCCGCAGGATACAAAAAAACAAAACAAACATTTTTAATTTAAATACAATGTATCTTCTGTTTAGAAGAAAAGTACAAAAGTATCGGCTTAAATTAGAATCAACAAACAGTGTCAAATGAAACAAACAACTGTGAACTAGGTCAATTGTGTGACGTCACTCTGGAATGACTTTTATGCTTTTATGACGTCATACTCATTCAATACGATTTTTATTGTATGACCGTATTACATGGATTATTGAGTAGATTATATAATAAAGAAAGATATTATAATAATAATATTAATAATAATAATACCGTATAATGAGTAATGTTCGCGGTATTTTGCGGTCACGTTTTAACCGCGAAAAATTGAAACGCAAATATTTCAAAACAAATGTTAATGGTAAAAGGGAAGTTACTCACGTTATATGCACTTACACAGGCTGTCGTTAACATTGGGTGACTTGGTTACGGAACAGTGTTCACAATCTAATAATAGCTAATAAAGTGTGATTACTTTTTACATTTCTTTGTATTCTTGACATTTTTACTCATGACTTCTTTGGAGCTAGATATTTTTAATATTTAATAGTTTTTTATCGTAATTTCATTTTAAGATACTGTTTTTAACAGTTTAAATACCAGTACAATGTCGATATTGAAATACCTTGAAAAAGATTCTTGTCTTCCTAATCCAAATGGAGAATTAGCAAAAGCTGTTAATCCACATTTGACGGTTGAGGCAAATGCGCTAGTTAAAAATGTTTAACGACACCAGAATCAGCAAAACGTGGGAAATATACATTATATTCACCGTCAGATCGTGCTGAAATCGATAAATATGCCAGTGATAATGGGGCCTGCATCAGCTGTCCGCAATTTTAAAGTTAAATTTCCAAATCTTAATGAAAGCACTGTAAGAACATTCAGGGATAAATTTAGGAGTGAAATTAAATCTCGCAAACGAAAACTTGATTTTAATAACACGGACATTAATGTAGAAACTTTAGAACCTAAGAAAAGAGGGGGAAAACTTTATTAAGCGACGACTTGGATAAAAAGGTTCAAAATTATCTGAAAGCTTTGCAAGCATCAGGTGGTGTGGTCAATACAGCAATTACACTGGCTGCAGGAAGAGGAATAATAATAAACAAAGGTGTGAAATGACATGTATGTATATTATTATCATCTAAAATCTTAAAAAAGTTTTAGAGCTGACCACTTCGACCACATTTCCTTGACTTTACTTTTATACAGATAATGCAGCATTTGATCATCTTCCCCGTGGCCTAATGGATAAGGATTTAGAGTCAAATAAGAATTAAGAGTATGGGAACCTATGGGACGCAGTTCGAGTCGCGCTCAGGACAAATGAGGTAAGTGGGTAAATAATAAATATTATATTATTAATGCGCACTTGTTTATCATGCTAATACAGTGATTTAAAGAAAATATAAGATTTCAAAAAGAGATAAAAAATAAAGCAATATATAATATATATTTAAATTTGAAATTTTATTTTTATTTGTTTACATAAAGATACATAAAGATGGCTTAAGGGTAGCATAAATGATTTTGGACATTATGCATATTTACCCAAAGAAATAAAGATGGAATAAAGATGACGTAAAAGTATCTTAAAGCCATCATTATACCGTCTTTACGCCATCTTTATGCCTTATGTGAAGATGTATTTACGTGCAGTGTTATTTTTGCTTTTTTTTAAATAAATGTTCTTAAATTGTTTTTTAGTTTTGTTTTACTACGTACAGCTGTGTATCATTTAAACATCATCAAATTTAATTTAAAATTAACCGTTGTTATAAAATCGTTCATTATAAAAGAGAGCCTAACCTTCAACTCTTTAAAGGTGAGAATGCATTGTATTTTAATTATTGTAACATCACGATGACATATAAAGTAAATATTATAATAAAATAAATCATACTATGTGTTTCAGAAATTACTTGATCACAAATCTCAAACACATAAAAATCATATAACATGTTTTATGATACTATAAAGTTGTTTTTCTAGAGAAAATCGTGCACTACCAAAAAAGCAATTGTAATGAAGCAATAAATACTTTCTTTAAGTCAAAAACAAACATACTAATCGATCTCCGGATCACAATTGAGAACCAAAGTATAAACTGACAAGTTAGGTTAGAAATGTGAACTTCCACCAGGGGAGTGAGGCCGGGTGCTTCAGAAGGGTAAGCACCCTCCTTTAGCTAGCTACATCCGCTACGTATGTAATAAAAATTGTGTGAAATGAACATGGATGTATGGGACGTCAATTATATCCAGGGCAATCTTGGACACAGAGACATCAAACTTATCAACAATACTGTGATGTTGACCATAAACTTTTGAAGAACTTGATAAGCCTAGTCTTGCAATATCCCTGGGCAACAATTTATTTGCGAGCAGCCTGCTATGTTGACCACAGTAGGAACAAGCTGTATCATAGCGTATTAATTGAAAAAACAAATACACCATAAGCAAGAGAAGCAGGTATATTGCTGCATAGAAAAAGAAAGTTGGCAATAGAAAAAGTGAAGTCATCACGGTTGTCATAAAGTTTCCAGTGTAGAATTTCGTGGATGTTATAATTAAGGTATAAATCTAAATTTAAAACAGAACTTGAGGAAATAATTGTATCTTTCATTTCAAGCTCACTACAATAGATGACTTCCACATAATCTCCAAATTTAGGATTGTTAAGAGACAGAACGTCATCTATATATCTGTATGTGGAATTGATTGATTTTGCGACAGTCCTTACTACAAATTTAAGAAGGTTCTGCATAAATGTGGCTTCATAAGAATCATTACATATTATACCAGTTTTAATTTTACAGCACTAGACGGCCGTATCGGAATACAATAATGAAACATATCGGCAAGCACTGGTGCACAGTTTGTACCCATTGGTAAACCGTTTTTTGTTTGAAAATTACATTATTAAACACAACAAATGTGCTATCTATCAAAATCTCTAACATATTGTTCATGGTATCTTCAGAATATTTCGTTTGGAATCCGTATGATGCTTGACAAAAAACCAAACTCCTTATTCAGCACTAAGTGTTTGTAACTTGCCGTTTTTTGTGAAAAAATGAGAAGTAAATAATTTCTTAATATACTTTTTTTCAAATTATAATGAGGGATAGTTTTGTCGAGTGTACAAAAGTCAAATGTATTGTACATTTACACGAGATAAATTATTGGAACCAAGATGTTAACATAATTATTTATAATTTTTAATAATCCACGTCTTATTTATTCAAGCATTTTCTGTTATTTTTATATGTTAGAATTTGGTCTTGAGGTCATAAGCAACACACAACAACATATATCATTACTCCAAAACCATGCCATTTTTTTATTTTTAAAAATATAAACGCATGAAACGTTCGAATTTAATTAATCGAAAAATTAGAAATTGAATTTCTAATAAGAAGTTATAGCATTTTTCTATTTGTGCTAAAACGGCTACACATATTGCGTACATAAGGTCATTCGTTTCGGATAATATGGAAATTGTCTTGTGTGCAAAATGTTCAATTCTTAAATTTCTCCAAAACAAAAAGAAAAAATAATGTCATTCCATAGTCGTCTTAGATTTTGAAATCTGGAGAAAATAACGTTCAAATGTACGGTAGTATGTAAGTGACATGGGATTATGTTATAGAAAATGCGTACATTTACGTAATAGTTGAATACGAATGCACATAATATATATATTGGATCTTACATGAGTGCTTATGTGACACTGAATATATTTAATAAATATTTTTATGGAACAGTCTTAAGCGAGTTGCATCAATAAATTATTCAACGAGTTTAAAAAATTTCAATATTACATAAATACTCATGTAAAATAGATTCATATTATATTATTCCGGGAAACTTTTTAACTTTTTAGGAAAATATAAGGTGTTCATGCGTCAGAAGAGTACTGATAATGTTATGTCAAAAGTGAAATTTTGACTTTTCATAGAACAAGTGTTATGAATTAATTTCCAAAATATTAAAATAGTTTTATAACTCTGTGTCAGTTGAAAAACAACAGCCGACGTCTTATTGCGCACACATTAGAATGTCGCCAGCTGGAAACCAAGGTCACAATAACGATATTAAATGTGTGTGATATGATTCTTGTTACATGGGTTTATTGTATAGAATATAGAGTGGGTATATAATAACAATGCATTCATATCACTTCTGTACCATCGTACAAATACACCAGCAAGTATTTTCCATCTTAAAATTAATGTGGTACAAAATGAAGAAATAAAAAATTATATTTATATATATTAAACTGAAAGCCAAGAATCTTTTATAAATACACGGTAGATAGCCAACAGTTGTGTACAGGATAATAATATAAAAACACCCTTTCATATATAGCATGCTTTAACATTTAAAAATCAAGGCGTTCCTTCGCTATCTATTCGACCCTGTTGAATCACAAGTAAGCACAGTTGTAATTAAAACAGTGATAAAATAGAACATTTATCAGTGAAGTATGAACATGAACTTATCAAGTCCCTCAAAAAAGTTTTATGGCCGTCAAAGTATTGTTGACAAGTTTGATGTCCAGGATTGCCCTGGATATTTTTGACGTCTCATAGTTCCATGTTCCTTTCACACAATTTTGATTACACACGTTGCGGTTGTAGCTAGCTAAGCAGGAGGTCTTTATACTTCCAGAGCACCCGGCCTCACTTCCTTGGTGGAAGTTCACGTGTATAACCTAACTTGTCAGCTCCAAAATTTTCACTTTGCTTTTGGATTGTGATTCGGATATGGATTAGTATGTTTGTTTTTGATTTGTCTTGTGAAATGAGAAATATAATTCCTTCTCGTGAAAATATTGATTTTCTCACTTCACTTCAGAATATAGTTTATATATTCATAGTCCCCCTCTGTTAAATATCCTCTTTATATACTCTCTTTTCCCATGTATTTGTTTCACAGTTTATACTGTTTAGTAAAGCTTGATACAACTTTGGAATTGCTTCTCCTGTGTATTTGTTTCACAGTTTATACTGTTTGGTAGAGCTTGATTCGCCTTGGGGAATCTTTGGCTAGTAAAGCTTGATACAACTTTGGAATTGCTTCTCCTGTGTATTTGTTTCACAGTTTATACTGTTTGGTAGAGCTTGATTCGCCTTGGGGAATCTTTGGCCGTTATCAACATGTTTTTGATATTTTTGGGGGGGTTATTTTGACGTCCTACTGCTGCATTTTCCTTTTATCCTCAATGCTTCTAACATATGACGAATGTAGCTAGGTGATAGTTCACCTTTTAACCAAATTTGTCTTCTTAAGGGTTTAACTGCTTTTTTGGGATTCTGCTTTCAGCATGTTTGATTTTAGTTTGATATTATCTCCAATTTCTTCCAATAATTTTACCTAGTATATTTCACATGTATTCAATGTCCAATGAACCTGTCTAAAGTATGCTTTATTTAGAGAATCCTTAATATCTTTTTGTTGTCCATTAATTAAAAGTACCCATTTTATGTTAGGATTTATGGTCCAAGTAAAGATAATCCCATATTTTTTGATAAAGTATATAACATTTTTGAAAAATTTAAAAACGAAACATATTTCTTGTGTTGTGGTTTCAACCTAGTCCATGATCGAAAGCTTGATACATATTATTATAAACATTAAAAAATCCAAAAGCAACTGAAAAAGTTAAAGAAGTAATAGAAGAGTTTTTTACTTACTAACCCCTATGAAAAATTATATCCAAATCTTTAACGCTATACTTGGGGGGAAAAAGCACAAATAAACTAACGCTTAGACTTCTCTCTGATCTCTATAAACTTCACATCCAATATAAAACATTGTAATATTGAACAAAAATATAGGCCTGATCATTCTGCAGTAGTTTTATCAATAACATTAAACTTTTTAAAACGTGTAAAAGGTCTCTGGAAAATGGATAATCCTCACAAAAAGACAAATTATATGTTCAAACTGTACCAAATATCATAAAACCAGTTACACAAAAATATGACCTTTCTGTTTATAGCTTGGACAACATTGACCTTATCCCAAACACAGAATTAAAATTTTTAATTGTTGACCAGCTCTTTTTTAAACTACTCACAGAGATACGGCGAAAACAATTTCATGCTTATATTTCATTAAATCATAGGAATTCCACAATTTAAACTTTAAAAAAGGAAATAGATTATTTTAGAAAAACAAAACTTTTTACCAAGGAGAGATGTATTTGAAACTGAAAAACAGAATTAATGAAACAAAGATAAGAAAAAACAGTCATATCTTGCACTCTAAAACCAAATGGATAGACGAAGGAGAAAACCCATCTCAATATTTCTGTAACTTAGAAAATAGACATTTTACTAATAAAGTTATTCCAAAAATTGAAAAAGATGATAGAGAGATTATTGTTGACCAGTTTGAAATCCTTTCAAAGGTCGAGAAATTATATGATAACTTTTATTCAAATAACTCTGAAAATAGTATTGATGATTATTGTAGTAAAATTTATAATTATAATTTTCCGAAACTTAGTAATGAACAATCCGATAGATTAAAAATATAATTAACATATGAAGAAGCTTTAATATATCTTAAAAAAGAAAAAAAAAAAAAACAAGAAGAGTCCTGGTCCCAATGGTTATACGACAGAATTTTATATTTTTTCTGGAGAGATCTAGGTATTTTTCTAGTTAGTTTTATAAATTGTTGATATAAACAAAGAAGCCATTTAGTGACACAAAAAAGAGGATTATAAGCTTTATTCTGAAAGGCGATAAACTGAAAACACAGGTTGTTTCGACTGACAGCAAAAAGTTTTAGAAACGATGAATTTCATCGTTCAAGATGGAAATTAAATTGTGGTGTGCAAAAATTTATACTTTTAGGAATTACCCTCTCGGCCAATATTGATCAAATGAGGTCAATAAATTTTAACAAATAACTTATTAATATTAAAAAAAGATAAAATCGTGGAATACAAGGCATCTTACAGTTTTGGGGAAAAAATTATCCTTAAGTTATTGATGCTATCAAAATTAATTTATTTACTTTTGTGTCTGCAAACGCCTTCAAAAACATTTATTGACACTTTATTCTATACATTTGTATGGCAATCAAAATCAGAGAAGTAAAAATGGATGTCATGATTCAAAACTATGAAGAGGTGGTGTTAAATATGGGAAATATTTATTATTTATGACATCATTGAATGTATCATTGATAAGAAGATTTTTGCTACCAATTCAAAATGGTACTTACTGTTATCTTTTGTGTGTAATGTTAATCTTGATAAACTGTTTAAAGTAGGCTCAGACTTCATTGAATATTTAACAAAGGACCTGAAAAATAAATTTTGGTATGATGTTTCCATTTCATTGAAATTCTTTTGGTATCCGCTTAGTCAAAACTCTAAATATAATGGTATTTCAAATACTGAGATATTATATGACAAAGATATCAAGGTAGATAATCATGTTGTTTTTCATAAATATTACTTAAATAATTAGAATATTAGCAGACCTTTATGATACTAAAAGAATAATTTATGACTGTCAATTTATTACAAGTTGATATGCCATATTTTTTCAGAATAATTTTTAAAAGTAAGAAAGGGAGTAAGGACTTTTACAATGTGTTCATTAATAACAATCCAACTGTTATAAGTCAAGAAAAATGGAAATCCATTTTAGATTTAGATATTGACTGGAAATCACTATATATCACCCCCTTTAAAAGTTGTAAAAATACCAAATTACAATGGTTTCAATACAGGATAAACCAAAGAATAATTTCTACAAATGATTTCTTATTTAAAATTAAACTAAGAGATAATAATCTCTGTACCTTCTGTAACAATACAGCTGAAAAAATAGAGCATCTGTTTTGGTATTGTGAGATAATTAATAACTTTTGGATGCAATTAGAGGATTTTATATTTCAAAAAATAAACCGCTACATTAATATTTATAGAGAAAGTGCAATCTTTGGACATATTAACCAAAAAGAGAGAAATAAACCTCAAAATTTTCTACTTTTAACTACCAGACAGTACATATATAAGTGCAGAATTGATAAAAAACTACCAAATTTAATTACATGGAAAATTAGTATTAAATATCAACTTGATATCGAAAAGATCATTGCAATAAAAAATAATCTTTATGACAAATTTCTGGAATTTTGGGATCCATGGATAATTATCTTTGATGAATGATTTAATGTCTCCATCCAGCATGACTGTAGTTTTGGTACTGTAGAAGTGATAATAAAAATATACCATCATTATGTATAATGTACATGTATGTCTCATAATGCTTAAAACTATACCTGTATGAAAATGTTAATATACATTTTGTTTCTGAATGTTGTAGGGGTTGACACAAACAAACACACACACACACACACACACACACACACACACTAATAAACCAAAACCCAGACAAAGCTGAAAAGGAAACAAGACCCTGTATTTTTTGTTTACTTGGTTACTTAAAGAAGGGATTAATCTAGCTTAAATTTAACGAATGTTCATTTGATATTTTGATCTTTTTTATTGCCACTTTTGAAAGTTTTAAATTCTAATAACATCTTTCTAATTACTTGTATTGCTATATTTTCAAATACTAGTAAACTTATTCTAAAAAGCTTAAGTGATACTCGTTTAATAGTTGCTTGAATAAGGACCCCCACCCCTATTAATCAGATGTGCCTTACTACAAAATCTAGATTAATCCCTAGAATGATAAAATACTACACAACTATACATGTATATATATATATTATTTATATATCTCTTATGTATGTCAAACTGTCCTATTGTTACCCGGCAAGTGAACCCAGTGGCCCCAACCCTGGCACTTGACCATCCCTTATTTAATGTCTGGGGCAATAAAAAACACAAATTACAAAAAAAAAAAAAAAAAAGAGATATTATATGACAAAGATATCAAGGTAGATAATCATGTTGTTTTTCATAAATATTACTTAAATAATTAGAATATTAGCAGACCTTTATGATACTAAAAGAATAATTTATGACTTTGAAAGATTTTCAAATAAGTTTAATATCAATACAATGTTTTTAGAATTTAATGGTCTAATAACATTCATAAAACGTTTTTAAGAAATCGAAATTACCAACATTATAATCCTTAAATTAAAAATCCTTTTTGTTAATTCCAAAATATCTTTGTATTCTTTTAAAATTTCAAAAGTTTGCAGAGAAATATATGACATTTTTGCAACATGTAAGATAACTTCGCCGACTTGTCAAGCTAGATAGTCAGAACAAGGTTTTACATACACAGATCATCAGTGGGCAAAAGTTTATAAAACTCCCTATAAGTCAACACAGAAAACTACACGGTGTTCATTCCTGTTCAAAATTCTTAAACAGAATTATTGAAACAAATCAATATTTAATAAAAATTACAGCATTTTCTAATGAAAATTGCAGAAATTGTGTTAATATTAAAGATTCTATTTAACATATGTTTTTCTTCTGTCCTAGGGTACAAATTTTATGAAATGATTAACAAAAATTGATAGAAAATTAAATTAATGTCAACATTGACTTAGATTTTGTTATCTATTCTTTTCAAAAGAACAACATAATTTAAAAGTAAGAGTAATACATTTCATTGTACTACACACAAAACATTTTATTTTTAAAATTAAAATCCACAAAAAAGGCATTTATATTTTTAATCTTCAAACACATTTGAAAAAATTATTTTACATAGAAAATACATCCTTTTTAAACTGTCAATGGCAAGAAGATAGGTATTGTAAACATTGGTTGAATCTTTTTAATGGAAATTAATGTTCAGTTTATTATTATTAGAAAATGTAGATACTCGCCCTAGAAATGTTGACCATGTATACACATTTAAATTAAAACAATATTTTTTATTATTTCATGATTCTAAATGTAATGTAAAAATGTATAGGTTGTTACTGTGTAAGCAATGTGTAGTGTTTGGGAGTGACCATACTAGCATAACAATTCAAATGATATCTTGATGACTATATACTATGTGGAATTACATATGTTTATAAAATACACACCGTTCTTATGGATATACTGTCACATGTTACTGTGTAAGCAATGTGTAGTGTTTGGGAGTGACCATACTAGCATATCAATTCAAATGATATCTTGATGACTATATACTATGTGGAATTACATATGTTTATAAAATACACACCGTTCTTATGGATATACTGTCACACATTTGAAAACTACATATAATATGTTTTAAAACATTAATCATTAGAACCCAAAATAGTATATAACCTATATCATGACACTACACACACACACACACACACACACATATATATATATATATATACCAGAACTTGTAGTCATAAAGATAGAATATTTCAACTACACACACACACACACACATATATATATATATATGTGTGTGTGTGTGTGTAGTGTCATAATATACATAATATATATATGAACTTGTAGTCATAAAGATAGAATATTTCAACTACACACACACACACACATATATATATATATATATATGTGTGTGTGTGTGTGTTAAAGATAGAATATTTCAACTACACACACACACATATATATATATGTGTGTGTGTGTGTGTAGTTGAAATTCTATCTTTATGACTACAAGTTCTGGTATAGTCATGGACGACAATAACACCACTACGTAAGTAAATATTAAAATTGATTTTTTTTATTTTATTGAAATGTAATTAGCGTACAGTAATTGGATCATTCATATATCACTAAAATAAATGTTTTATAAAATAAAATTTTATTAGATCATAATGTATTACCAGTTTCGAGTATTTATCATTATTTTTATACATAGTAATATGTTGTCTACGACCATTGATTGTGAAATAAGTGAGATGATTTAAGCACCGAAAAAAAGGTGTTTAACCACACCTCTAACGTCATTCAGTCACTGTGACTTCTATATCTAGCGGTTTTAGTGTTCATGTGATGTACTTTGTTTCTCTATTATTGTAATGATT
Source organism: Anadara kagoshimensis (assembly GCA_021292105.1). Taxonomy (NCBI): domain Eukaryota; kingdom Metazoa; phylum Mollusca; class Bivalvia; order Arcoida; family Arcidae; genus Anadara; species Anadara kagoshimensis. Next base: position 44,688,878 of record CM037859.1, on the reverse strand, counting down.
CCAAGTGTTCTTTGTTGTTGTTCTGTTCTTTTCTCTAAGATGCAACTTTTTAGGTTTTGATTAAAATTGTATTCACTTGATAATGATTTTTTAAAAAGACAATAAAAATTATTATTTTCAGATATTCCGTTTCCAGTACTGAGGATGGAGACATCATACAAGCTGTGGAGGAAGAAGAAAAGAAGGCTTCAACCCCTACCAAGACTTCGACGCCTGGTAAAATAAATATATCGCCATTGAAAGAGCTGGATTTATCCTTTACGAAGACTTCTACGCCTAGTAAAATAAATCTATCGCCATTGAAAGTGCTGGATTTATCATGGTACGTATTTACATTTACTTAATATATATTAAATTCATTAGTTAACTTGGAATCATGTGGACATTACAAACTGACGTTTGGACCAGTCCAATTAACTGTTGCAATTTTACACCTGTCAGAAAATATTCCATTCATTTTTAAATGTTCTATAGTAATTGGTTGCATTAATAAGCAAACCAGACATACACACAACTAATAATTAAAGTCATAGAGTCATATTTTGAAACTTTGTATGGCACTCAAAAGATTCCTCGCTGCACATTTCCCTTAGCGCACTGCAAAGGTATAAATTCTACACTTCACCTACAGATAATGACGTCTCAATATACGTGAAATAATCTTGACTGTGACGTAAAACTACATTCGATCAATCATTTTACTGGGTGGTTTTAAAATAAATGTTTTAAATAAATCGATAAGTGTTCACACTGGGAAAATAAATAAGTAAATAAAATAATAATAATAAAAAATAAATAAAAAAGAATGAAATTATTTCATCCATTGGTTGCGAGAGATTGTAAAATATCGCTATGTTACTTTATTTATCAACCATGTCAATTACTTGCTTTCTGTAAGAGCCGGATTACAGTTTACAACTAGCCAACTGTAAGTTAGATGCTGAATTTGAAGCATTACAGATTGAAGATGTTAAACTAAAAAAAGTAAACTTGCGAACGAATTATATATAATCGACACACGGATTATTTGGACTTGTGTATTTATTTACTAACACAAGATGTAATCTGTATTCATTAGTAATAGTAGTTTTCGTTGGGTTTTTTTTTTAAATTGCGGACACACTAGAAATTTGGAACAGTAAAACGTATGACACCCTAAATATTAGGATTATATATCACGCATTCTTTGTTTTTCATTTTTGTATATTTTGGTGAAATTTGACTTGTGTATTCATTTACTAACATACTACATAATCTGGAGACATTTTTATATATAAAAGCAAGTGTTCTTCAAATTCATTGACATTTAAGTCTGTCGGTAATAGTTTTTTTTGTGTGTTCCAGAACATCAAGTGCTACATGTAAAGATTTTGCAGATCCATCTAGAATAAGTGAAGTATCATCAGCATATTGCGATATATTGTACATTTCATTATCAATATAGATACCTTTTATATTCTTATTGTTTCTAATATAAATACCTAAAATTTCTGCACATAGCAGAAAGATGTAAGGACTCAGGAGATCTCCTAGTGAAGGATATCTATCATGAAGATGATACTGTAGAAGTTTTATTTTTAGAAAAAAAAGAAAAACATGTACCAGTGGCCTATTCGGTCTGATGTCATCTGGGTCAACAATTCCGATATTTTATGCAAAATATCAACCCCGGAACCCTCGGGGAAATCAGGCCGTATGCTAAAATTAACCCTAGACGACTTTGATAAAATAGAACGTTTATATACAGAACAATAAACAACCAGTTCTAGTTTCAAATGTTCGTTACCATTTCGTTGGTATTTGGTTTGAATTGACTTTTTAAGTTCAGTTGTTTCAAGTTCTAATGATTTAAGAAACATATTTTCTGCACATCATGACATCTTATTAAACTTTCGTGTTACAGAAATGTGCGAGAGATCTGGTTACAAACCTGTCGGATATGCAGTAACGCACATTTCAAATTCTACAAAAGCAGATGTTATATCATTTGCACTTAATGTCAAGACATTTATAGCTTAACCAAACATTCACACTTTTGCCGTTTGTTCAATAATTGCGATTGATAATTGGATCATGATTTTTTTTAATTCGTTACATTTTTATGCCTTGTAAAGATATAGCTTTGTTTGAAAGACAGTACTTTGGAACCTGATGTCATTTCTTATGGTTTTTAATAACATGTTTATTTAGTTCATAAACTATGTTAAATGTATGTCTAGCAATAACTTTCAAATATCATACAAATCTAATGTACTCAATATTCGATGTTATCATATTTTTAGATATTCTGAAAAAATGAACATTTTTATTCATATGGTATTCCGTTAGCAGGTATCGAAGATATATGATGATTCATCTTAACATTTAGCTTATGATCCTAAGTTGAAAAAATAAAAGATTTGTTACAATATTTAGATGAATTTTAACATAGAGTGTTTTTGTAGTGGTGATGTAACAATGTAACGTACATTTGTATTGGACAGCGTACATATATCTCACAAAACCAGCAGGGATTTGTTCACAGTTCTGTATTCATATTCTGTATGCTGCTTCAGCATAAACAAGTACCGGCCATACTGTCCATTAAGGAATGGAATGTAGTCAATACATCACTTATTGCTTGACCAATACACAATTCTCAGAATCGCTTGTGTAGTGCCCATAAAAGGCATTCAAGTCTACATCCCTGGTTGCCTGCACACATTCACTGGTACATTAATACTCAAGACTAACACATTAGCAGAGAGATGGAACAAGGAGAGCAGTCCGACAAGATGTAGTCGGCTCCCTCGGAGGCTGCGGGGACGCAGCATACATCTCCAGCACCAGCACTACACATCAACATGAACACCACAAACAGATACCAGCATTTAGTTTAGAATAAAGCATTTGGATCACAATTATGGAGTGAGTGAGTAATGGTGTTTAACGTCCCAGTCAAGAATATTTCACTTATATCGAGACGTCGCCAGCTATACGCGAAAGTGCAGAAATTTTGCCTGTGCGTTGCGCTTATGGCATTATACAGCAGGGTTCTTTAGCGTGCCAAGCCCACCGTGACACGGGACCTCGTTTATTTTAAGTTCCCATCCGAAAGAACCGCGACTTTCATTCCGTAATGCCGAGTGCTTGGCGAAAGAACCGTCACTATCCACTTTCAAGTCTTGGGTCAGACCCGGCCGGGGTTTGAACCCACGACCTTCCACTTACGGAGCGAGCACTCTACCAACTGAGCTACCGCAGTGGTTCACAATTATGGAGTTACAAACTTTATCATTTATTTGATTAACCACCATAGTGTTACATATTGCTTTGACAGTTGAGAGGTTAAATTTGCCGGTCGACGCCGATTATCAACAAGACGGTTTTGAAGGACATCAGAGAAAAACTTGCGAATGCTGGACTTCCTGATAAAAACCCATTGGAACTAGAGAGATATACGTCTGATTTCACATATATTCCTGAGTTTGGACTTATTGACGTGTTCAATTACATGATTACATAAGTCGGACTATGACAAGAAAAAACTGAAAGGTTTCAAGTCTTTAGAAGATTACAGACTTTTTTATCATGGACAATCACACTATTTGTTCTAACACAGTATAGACTAAACCAAACTGTATTTAATTTTTTTCCTGGAATTAGAAACAATAAGATCCATTTAAATTTTCAGCGCAGACTCAGTAATAAGTAACCAAGTTAAATGACAAGTACGCTACAAATTATACAGACATAGTATATATTGTATGATGTATGTTCAAAGGGTAAATAATGTGCCTTCACGATTTGTCCTATGTTTATGGTGTTTGTCGTTAACCGTTTCCACATTTGTATCACAACTTAACATTATATATTTATAGCAACAAGATGTTATGATTATACGCCTCAGGGTTCGGATGAGTCTTCATCTGCGGTAAAGCCGTTTTCGTATGACCCAGTGATGACACAATCTAGTTTGATGCCATTTTCGTATGACTCAGTAATGACACAGTCCAGTTTGATGCCACCACAACCACCGTATGTATCTTTCTCCAAAACCATTGACGGAGAGGAATATCAACAAAAGACCCTATCAAGAGAAATAGGGCTTTGAGAAAAACAAAACGAAAAAAGGCACAAATATAGTGGACATCAACATTGCAGAACATTTTTTGATTCCATAATTCAAAATTTATAGAGGATGGTATCTCATATAGTTGAATTCGGACAGATGGGGGTGGACTAAATAATAATATAACGAAAGTACTAACAAGTGATGTGATGGACATAATTCCACAATATCTGATACATTTTTATTCAAAAGTTTATAGAACTGTACAAATACACATGGAAGCGAGCGAGGACGCTCATTAGCCATTTTAAAATATCAACATTATTATGGTTTTTTTTTGTTTTCAATTCAGTTATTTTGCACATATCCTTTGTCATCAAAATTAAACAATCCTGTTTTTACATTGTGATTTAATATAAGCGAATGTTTTTCTGATCAAATAAGTTTCATCAGTCGAAAAGCTTCCCAAATGACCAAAATATTTGAAACAACGTCGATAATGGGAATGACGTAATTTCTTTTTTAATAATAGTTTTCGACACTCCTTTGGCTGTATTTTTAAGCTTATTGTTATTTAAATAGATCAGGGAATACATCTTGCTGCGTATTAAATGAATTCTTTAACTGGCCAGACATAAGATAAAAATGTTATATATATCTTCACTTTATATGATCATAGTTGTGTATATTGTAAAGATTATGACATTTTACTGTCTTAAGTACTTTTGTAGTATTTTATGATGTTTAGTAACAATATACCAGTTAAATCAACAATGCATATAAATTAGAGGATCGAACCTTTCCGGAAAACCGGACATTACGTCCTTCGTAGTAGTTTACTTTTGTAGTATTTTATTATGTTTAGTAACAATATACCAGTTAAATCCTCGATGCTTATAAATTAGAGGATCGAACCTTTCCGGAAAACCGGACATTACGTCCTTCGTAGTAGTCTACGTGTTTTACTGTATTTACCAATTTATCACAAACTTTTATTTTGCGATTATTGACCTTGATGCAACTTAATTACTTTTTATTGTTCTATTTAGATATTAAGACCGCCAAATTTTAGTGAATAACTAGATTTAAATTATGTTTACCTTCACATTCATCTTTAAAGGTACCGGGTCGTTTTTTGTTTGTATTGTTATATAATATATAGTCTTGGGAGTAGTTGGAAAAATCATACAGGTGTTTGTATTCCATCATGTCATTATATACGTCATCTGTGAATATTTCATACATCAACGAATCTGTATCCGTAAAAAGTAGTTTAATGTTTTCCCAACTAAACCATACTTTCCATGCATTATTCCATGATGAAATTCGTACATAAGGACTTTAGATAAATCTAATTTTGAGGCTCCTACGAATACAAAAAACATCAACATATTAGTAACATAAAAATCTACAATCACTCAAGTAACCAACGTTTCAACTGAACCCTAAGTTTTGTTACATTCAAGTCATTATATAGTTTCCATTTCAACACATGTTCAGCAAAAGAAATGCGGAATTATACTCCGAGATATTAGTCTCGCACTGCTAATTTTACAATGTTAAACCAAATATTTTATGAATTCAGCAAACCAAATAAATTATTCTTACTTTCAATTTAGTACCATTATCGAAATGCAATTGACCTATCGTCTTTGTACCGATCGCCCCGCCTACTATCGGCAACGATAGCTTGGTTTGACAAGCTTCCGTAAACATGTCGAGCGTGGGTCAACTCGTAGGTATCCCATATAATTTATCAGATGCATATTTGCCGTATAAACCTACTTTGAGACAGCCACAAAAAGTGTATGCCTTTAGTAAGAACAGTTATGTTCAGAAAATAAGCATCACAGTTGGAGAAAACTCGGAAGAAAATCATGTGTCGGCAAAAATTTTCAGGAGTCTGAGGAAAACTGGGGCATCACATACTGTCAACATGACGCTGAATTCGCTGACAGAAACGCTTACAGAAGGACATTGTTCTTGTAAAGCTGGGTAAATATTTACTGACCATTTTAGCGTCAAAACGACGATCTTGCACATTTCTAACCCCTTTATTTAGCGATCTATAATTCTACTATCTTTTGTAAATTCAATATGGCTACCATGTCAATGCCGTTGATCACTGGCACTTCACACAAACTACAATCTTAGTATACTATTTGTAGTTCAATGCACACAAATGTGTATCAAATAATGTTTCTTGTTGCTGTTCTGGCTTTTTTCCAAGTACTTTTATTTCAGCCGCAACTGTACTTTTGATTTTAAGTTAATAACACTACTTGCTATCTTTACCATGGAATTCTAACTCAATTGTTTTCAATTTTGGTTATCAATAATTATTTATGATTTCCTTCCTTACTTTAGCATTTCAAGAGAATGTGCACATTTGCTTGCAGTGAATATGACTCTGCAGAACTGGATTTTAGAAGGCTACAAGGATATAACAGCAAATCCTTCATGCACAAGCTTGCCACAGCAATGGGATAAGCCAAGAGGAGAAAAAGTACAAGGAGAACCAGTTACCAGATGATAACAGTCAAACCAATAAATTTAAACAGGAAAAGAAAGCCACTAGTAACAAGTTTCCATGATAACGGGAATATGCGTTTATGATTAAGACACTATACTCCAAGCACTGTTTTATAAATTGTGCAAAATATTTGCAATCAGTAGCCATTTCTAAATTTCCTTGAACTATGCCAATGCACGTCAAAGTGAAAGTAAACAAAAAGGTCTGAAAAATGAACATAACAGAACCACTAGAAATATTTTATACCATATTGAAACCTTTTTCATGTCTAGTTTGATTGGAAATGTTCATCTAGTCAGCCATGATGGTGCATATGGTGGCATGATAAACTCGAGTCCAAGACCTTATATCTCGTCCTTTATGTTGAACCCCTTGTCCACCATGTCATCATCACCTGTTTGCAACTTGCCACAATCTAGCAATGTTTTAAGTGGTCTATCAATCCACTTTTTTAACTAATTTCTTCGTCGGATGTTGACCCAGAAAACAATGTTGATATAAAAGTGACTGATCCCCGTGGATCAACGCCAATCAGTCCCTTCAATAATGTTGCTGATTTATAATCTGAGTAACATTGGCTTTGACCTGTCAGTGATGATGGCCTTTGAATTTTTATTTTTGTCCCGTCTAATATCACCATGCATTTTTCAAATTCTATTTTAAACTTAGATGGCATTTTCTCCACAATAATAGCTTATGTGGCCAAATTGGTACAGATCCAAATTTAAAAAAAAACATGAAATTATTTCATTTGGTGAAGATTAGGCTGGAATCCTGCTGAGAGATTAGAAACAAATTAGCTAGATGTTTATGATCAAAGTTAAGACGTAGTTTCACTTTTGTTAGCAAAGGCTTACTTTCAACTGTTAAAGTTCTCCAACAGGACGAGGCTTTTGTGTAGGTAAATGGCAACTCATTACTTGACACCAGGAAACTGTATTAATGTCTGAATTCTTCATAAGAAAAACCAGTGTAATATTTAAAATTATTCTTGACATGGCTGTCATTCAGTTCAGCAGCAGATAGTGGAGTTTCTCGCCCACTAAATTTTGATTCTCTTTCTATTCAGCCCTCCGGGCTGTGCGGGTTCAAACCGCAATAATTCTATTGATAAGCCACGTGATCTAACTCCAAAGACAAAAAATAATTCCTAATATCGTATTGATACACCCTAGTATAAATACCCGGACCGGCATTGATCGCACGCTTTTAGTTTTACAGGCATGTGGTCCGAGTGGTTTGTTGAAGGTAAGAACATTTTTTTGTGTTTCAGTTTTAAGATGGTTCGACAGAAAGGGAGGGGAATTAATAGTAATTTTAAAAGAAGAATGTCAATATTCAACCCATCGATGATGGGTACATAGTACATGGGTACATACACGTAGTGTATCTCAAGCAGAGTCAAAACATTTTATTGAAATGAACCCTTATGGTTCTCCTTCTTATGATTCTGATAGGCAGTTGTCTTTGCATCCTTCAGAAATTGAGATGAACGAGTTCGACTTTAATGATGGGACCGTGGACGAAGTCTCGGTAGTTGCAAATAATGTTGAGGTTCGAACTGAACCGAATACTTGTATTAAAAAAGTTATTGACGAAAAAGATATGCGGAAGTCAGATAATTGTAATGTGGGAAATACTCCCCTTGGAAAACGTAAAAGTGCATAATCCCATTGTTAAAGTATGTGATACTTTTATTTCTAAGCCTTCTAAGGCAAAGGCTAAGGATATGGTGCCACTTTTGATTGATGGTTTGTCCATTTTGGGCAATGCAATATATCAAACTTCAATTAAAAGAAGGCTGGCATGTAGGTCTGCTATACCCAAGTATTTAAATCCCATTTGTTCTCAGGGACAAAGTTTAGGTAAAAAATTGTTTGGGGACGATAAGGATCTTGTTAAAAAGATGAAAAGTTTAAAAGAGGACAGCAAGACCTCTGGTTTTTTGGTACAATAAAAATGTGTATGTAAATAGATTTGGTAACCGAGGTAGGAGTTCTAGTTCTTTTTTACGGCGAGGCCAGGGACAAAAGGACCAGATTCAGGGGACGGTCAAATTACCAATCTAATGGGTGCTATCTGATGCAAGTGGTTTAGATAGATTTTTTAGAAATGCCTTTCCAGAAAGATTTACCTGGTTCTATACCTTTGTCAGATAGTGAAGTGTGTTTGATTGATGAGGAAGTAAAGATGTTGTTACAGAGAGGGGCTATAGTTGAAACATGTCATGAGAATAATTAATTTATTTCTAACATTTTTGTAGTTCAGAAAAAGAATGGTTAATTTCGCCCAGTAATTAGCGAAATTAATCTTAAGAAATTGAACGAGTTTGTTGTTTATCATTTTAAACAGAAATATGAGAGAAATGTAATAATTTGAGTAGTGGAGAAACTTATGATAATTTCATGAAGTTGTCAGACAAGTCTAGAGAGGATGTGAACTGGTGGTTACATAATTTATCTAGAATGAATGGGAAATCAATCAGACCTCTACAATTTAGTGTAGTAATGGAGACTGATGAATCTCTTATTGGTTGGGGTGCTAAAATTGAGAATATTAGCACTGAAGGTTTATGGTCAAAATCTTAAAGTTTAGAACATAAATATTTTAGAGTTGTTAGCAATTTTCTTTGGACTTCAATGTTTATGTAAAAAAATCATAATGTTTATATTTAAGTTTTATCTGACAATGTCACTGCAGTGGCATATGTAGAGAACCAAGGTGGCAGTTCAGAAAAATTATCAGATTTGGCTAAGGATGTTTGGTTATAGTGTGAAGAGAGAGAAAATCTTCAAAGTTGTTAGTTTCATCTTAAAAATGGACAAAGTATATCTAAATCTACTTTTGGATCAGAGAGGGTTTACATGAAGCTGGTATTAATACAAATGTGTTTCAAGCACATTTTGTGAGAGAAGCTGCAACATCAGCAGCTTATAGAAGTGGTTCATCTCTAAGGTATATTTTAAAAACAGCTAATTGGTCTTCGGTAAAAACATTTCATAAATTTTACCACAAGGAACTTCAAGAAGAGGATTCTAAGTTTTCTGAAACTGTTTTATCAGCTTAATTAAGTAAATGTATCCATATGTTTTAGACTTTTTACGGTGGATTCCTGGATTTGATTAGATACAGACTATAACATTCCACCAATAAAAGACCAATGAATTAAAGTAGTGTTATTTAAGAGACTTTTCTATAGAAGGAGATATAAGATGTCGCGATTTAAATTTTTTGTAATAACTTGATCTGTTGATTTATATAAATGTTATAACTTTGACATTTTGGTGTTCTTTAAACTTGCGGTTTGAGCCCGCACAGCCCGGAGGGCTGAATGGAAAGAGAATCCCCCACCTCATCCAAGCATCTTGTGATGGATGAGGGGGATTCTCTGATATGAAGCTCGTAGGGCTGAAGGGTTTATTTACCCACCCACATATCCACCCTTCCTTTTTCATTTGACAACAAATTGTTGGCTTTGTATAAAGCGTGCGGTCAATGCCGGTCCGGGTATTTATACTAGGGTGTATGAATATGATATTAGGAATTATTTTTTGTCTTTGGAGTTAGGTCACGTGCCTGGTCAATAGAACTATTGCGGTTTGAACCCTTCAGCCCTACGGGCTTCATATCAGAGAATCCCCCTCATCCATCACACTATGCTTGAATGCTTGGATGAGGTGGGAGATTTTCCCTCAATCAACTTGTGCTGTCCTCTTCTCAACACAAGTTTAGCAACTTGTTTTTGCAGCTGTTGGTTCTCCAATTTGAGCTCCTTGTTTTCCGTTGGGCCAACAGGTCCAGTGGACATACATCTGAAAATATAAAGAAGTAAAAATAATGAAATTATGCAAAATAAACACCATTTTTTCTCTTCTACTTTAGTCTCCACTCATAAACCTAGATGACATTAGACCTGCAGTTGAAACCCATAATGCATGTAGGACTTTGGAATTTCCTCTGGACAAAGATATCAATATGCTAAAAGATGCCAAACAATTTGAACACGAGTGGAATGATATAAAATGCGATATGTCTCTGTCTAAAGAGATAAAAAGGAGACATGAGATCAAGCGGGGAACAGCAGATAGTAAATAGAAGGGAGCTGCAGAATAACAGCGTCAAATTTTGGAAAGTAACGGCGGCACACAAGTCAAACAAGATCATGTTAAGCCATCCATTAGAGGACAGGTGGATTTAGGAACGTGGCGTTTAGCAATTGACATTTACCTCTTGAATTTTCTTGGTGTTTTCTTAACTATTTCCTTTTGGTTTCATGTCATTATTATCGTGAAATTATTGTTTTATTTTGTATTACAAATTGTTTACGTTGACCAACTGTGAGGAGTTGGGAGTCGGCGGTTCAACCCGACAACACACAGCTTATTTGGATCTGAATAAATTGTTGAAACTGGTTTGCATCTTATAACTTATTTAGCAGTGATTAAGTAAAAAAATCAAATATTAAAAGTGCAAGCTAAGGTTAAAGAGAACCTTAGTAGAATGTATGCCCAGATGGTGGCATAATACATACAAGAATTATCCAAAATTTATATGTATCAGTTTCATTAAGGAAAAAATATGGTAGTAAGGCTTCTTTACTTTACACAGATAGTAAAAATATTTATCAGGATATGTTAGACCATTCTAAAGAGTTTGACACTAGCAACTGTCTAAAAGATCACTTTTAGCACAATCCAACACTTGCAAAAGTTTTAGGGAAAATGAAGGTGCCGGTAATCCTTGGCGTGTATTCTGTTCATTATGAAAATGAATTAAAGTCGACACAAAAATGTACGACTAAAGGAATTAAAAGGTGTATTGTAGAGCGGCAGTTAAAACATGATTTATATAAACAATGTCTACTCAAAGAATGTGGAGCTATAAACATAAATTGTATAGTACCACTGTCAATAAAACAATCCTATCCCCTTTTAACGATAAACGTTATGTTTTAGACTCTGGAATAGATACATAAAGACATACTAGTACTCAATTATGTTTAATGTGTATTACGTGTTAATATATATATATAATTCTTCTTGTTTATGAGCTGGCTTAACTACTAAGAAGTTGAGAACACTTCTATAAAGATGTTGACAAATAAGTCAAGAATTTTTTTTTTGAATATCACAACCGTTAGAACCTGGAATGAAGGTATGCTTGCTTCCAGCAAAACTAGAACCTTCACAATAAGGTTGATCGTAAGGCTACTAAAATACCAGTCCGATTTATTTCACTTGCATCTGATCTAGGATGACGAAAATGTACAGTACTAACAGTAGTACAGTAAACCTATACAACCTCTGTTGCTACTAAGATTCTTACTCTCAAATAATGAACATCTGTTTAGAAATGTACATAGTAAACCATCAAAGTCAAATTTAAGCTATATTTACATTTATTCTACCCGTCATGAGTTACAATAGGCCGGGGAGATATCCCACTGTATCATTACAAAATAAGCTGAATCTTCATCTGTATACCCATTATCGTTATCTGAAGATTCATATGCCGCATCCTCTAAGAGAGAATTAAACATGGTACTCATGATACAGCCGTTTCTGTATCAATGTAGGGTGTATTTTCCTATAAATTGAACTCTGTTTTAAGTTATACAAAGTAAATGTAACATTTAGACGTTTTTAATAATTCTCTTCTGTACTTCGGTAACATTTGTTCACTTGCTTCTTCTCTAGCTTCGTTTAAAGAAATGACCAATAGACCACTTTTCGGTTAAATTCTTAGGTGTTTCTTATAAATTTCATCAATTATAGTATTAAATCCAGTCATCCTTGTCCTCTTTAGTTTTTAGATTTCAACAGGTGATATAGTTTGGTCGGACCTCAAAAACATGTTGGCTGTTGGGATCAAAATATACGTTTGATACAAAATCCTTCCAGTCCGACATATTTACCTTATTTATCAATAAAAAACGACTGTTTTAGGTGTACAAGTATACCTATACCAGGCACAATTCTAGATCATCCTGGCGCCATGAGAATTTACTAAAACAAGAGGGCCTCATGATAATAAATTGAATTCTACACATTTTCCAATAATGACATGAATAGAGTGTTAACAGAGTTCATTATTAGTAAATATAAACTTGACCTAGCTTTTGTCCTGAAAATTGTTCTGGGCAAGTTATATAAAAATTGGACAAATAAATATGGACTCTACAGTGTTAAAAAGGTTTTTCTTTGATTCGACCTAGTGACCTACTTATTCACCCAATATGAGCCATATACGAACTTGACCTTGCTTTCGTCATGAAACATAGTTCTAGACATTATATGAAGATTGGAGAAAAATATGGACTCTAGAGTATTAAAAAGGTTTTCTATTATTTGACCTAGTGACCTACTTATTGACCAAATATGAGCCATATACATCGTTCTGGACAAATTATATGAAGATTGGACAATAAATACGGACTAAATGTTTTCTATGATTTGACTTCATGACCTACTTATTGATCCAACATGACCTATATACAAACTTGATCTTGCTTTGGTCATGAACATCGTTCTGGACAAATTATAAATAGATTGGACAAAAAATATGGACACTACAGAGTATTACATGGATTTTCTATGATTTGACCTAGTGACCTACTTATTAACCCAATATTACCATATAAGAACTTGACCTTGCATTGGTCATTAACATCGTTCCGGACAATTTATATGAGGATTGAACAAAAATATGGACTCTAGAGTGTTGAAAAGGTGTTTCTATGATTTGACCTAGTGACCTATTTATTGACCCAACATAAGCCATATACAAACCTGATCTTGCTTTTATAATGTACATCGTTCTGGAAAATTTATATGAAGAATGGACTAAAAATATGGAATCTATAGAGTGTTAACAAGGTTTTCCTATGATTTGACTTAGTGACCTACTTATTGACCTAACATGACCCATATACGAACTTGACTTAGCTTTTGTCATGAACATCCTTCTGGACAAGTTTAATGAAGATATAACTAAAACTGTGACCTCTAGGGTGTAAAGAAAGAGTTACATGATGAGCGTGTCCGAGCGCGCAAGGATGCCCATCATGTAACCAGACATCAACTGTCAATCTCGAAAAACTATGATGTCAATGATTGTCTCATAGATTGTCAACGTCATTCATTTTATCGATGCATCATACATTCCCATCCTCTTTCTTTTAAATCATTAATCGGCGATGGCTTCGGACCTACCAACCGAACTGTGTGAAAAAGCAGGGATCCAAGGGGATTTTTCCAACCATTCGGGAAAACGAACATGTGCAACAAGGATGTTTCAAAAGGACGTGGACGAACAACTTATAATGCATGAAACAGGTCACAGGTAAGATCATATATTTTATTTGATGCAAAATATTTCTTTGCTGTTTTATGTGTGAAATGTTCATAGGTTCATTTGTAAAAGAAAATCTATAACAAAGTAGCATTAATATTGAACATTGTATAATATTCGAATTTTAATATTTTGTCAAAGATCTATATGTGTTTTTTCCGAAGGGAGATAGAGGTGTTATTAAAATATATTGAATTTGTATATTTAACTGTCCAGAGAGAGAGTGTGTGTGTGTGTGGGTGTGCATCACTACTAATCCGAGGACTTCTATATGAAAACACACCAATTCATTGAGGACTTGGCGATTCTGTGAGGACCTAACACACCGTCCTCGGAATGAAATCGTGCCTTTTTTATTTAAAATCTCCTATTTGATGAATTTACAAATTTTCGTCCAAGTCCTCGCAATATGACAGATATATGACAATGTGTTTCATTGTTACACACTTTTATCCCATTGGTTAACACTCTCAAACATATCCGAACAATTCATCTGTACACGTCACATTTACTTCTGTTAATTATGAGAGTAATAAGGGGCGGTAAATCTGAAGAGGATGGCGGCGGCATTCACTCGTGATCAGTGTCAATCTGCAACAGAAACAACTTGAAGGTATTTTCTATATTTTATACTTTTTAGTAATGTGCATATTTATGTCCCCAAACAAAGTTAGAATCATACTTTTTTGCTCCGTTTCTTATTTATCTATGTAACAACAATTCGCTGTGTGGCAAGCACATTAATTATCTGTACCAACGAAGCAGGGCAAAGCGGCTTCTATCTACAGTAGAGAACCTAAGGGCATGCTCCAAAGGAGGGTTTTTTTAGAACTTAAATGCTACGTTTTAGTGTATTATACGAATATTTTAGTTATATTGGATGTTTAATTCTGTTAGTGCAAAGGCATCTTTTACTTACCAGTTGGTTAATAAAACGGTGTTCCAGTGTGAAGATATTTCACATAATTACAGCAGATTGCAAAATATATCTTCTGCATTGAGTCATAAGATTTTTCTTTTAATTATTTTTCAAACACCAGGAACCAGTTGTTTGAAGTTTGAATTTAGTTCAGTCAATTCATTAGTCAAATAATTATCAGATATGATGATAAAGAAGAATTGTATTCGAGAAAAAGGTTAAATAAGCAACTGAAATAGAACAGATTTTTCTTCAAAACTTATAAGTAGATTAATTGCTGAAATTTACTGACACAAAAGCTTATTAGTTACTGTTACAGTTGTACTATGGCATGTACAATTCGACGGAATTAGTTTATAATCCTTACATTGTATAGTTATAATAACTTGTACATATGGTAGCTCTGTAAGTAGAATGATCATGCCATGTGTGGAAGGTCATTGGTTCGAACCCGGTTTGGTGTGACAAAAAATTAGAAAAATGACACTTAACTGTTCTTTCACCAAGCAGTCAGCATTTTAAATTTCGAGGGGCTTTATAGAAGATTTTAAAAACCGAGGCCCCATGTCGCATACCTATAGCTAGTGACATCTTGACATAAGTGAAATAATCATACATATTTAAAATGTTGTTGAATTTTTTGATGTGGTACTTCTTAATGGTTTGTTGCCCTTGAAATGTTGATTTTTTGCGAATTTTTGCGTTTTTGACCATTATCTTGAAAACTATTATAGATAGATAATAACATTTAGAAGCAAAAATGATTAGCATTACAAGATCTAACTGAGTAGCAAATTCTGTAACTATTCAAATGTCCATATAGGAGTTGTTGCCCTTGAAATGTTGATATTTTGCGAAGTTTGGCATTTTTGACCATTTTCTTGAAAAATATTATAGATAGATAATATTAAGAAGCAAAAATGATCAACATGGCAAGATCAAACTGAGCCGCAAGTTTCGTAACTATAGCATAATCCGTGAAGAAGTTGTTGCCCCAAAATGTCAATTTTTTGTTATTTTTTTTTCTTTCTTTGAAAACTGTTATAAATACTTTAAATAAAATCATTAAGAAATGTTGAAGGCCCATGTAATTAATTTACTCAGGTGAGCGATAAGGCCCATGGGCCTCTTGTTTTATTATGTGCTTGCAATGCATTATATTGTATTTGAAATTTCTTTCATGTGATCCTAATAGGCTTTCGCACAATTGACTTCTGACATTTTTTCTCCCCTACAATTATGCAAATAGTCATAAATTTAGAGAAACATTCATTTTGGTTGTCATCAGAAAAGCATACTTTCATTATAAGTATAAATTTAAAGCACTTGTTAGTTTCAATATTGCTTTACTTTTAGGTCAATATTGCCTCATTGTAGCCATGTACGCATATAGCTGTTAACGGTTTTTTTTGTCTTAGGTCAATCATAACATCAGGACATTCTTTTTCTTCTTTTCTGTTCTGATGTTACTATAACATTTTAACATCCATATAAATTTTTAACATGGACATAGGTGATGTACCGCATGGTTTTCTTTCTTTTATTTCAGACTTTGAATTTGCACAGGCTTGCTCATATTGTGCTGACTTTGATTTAGATGTTCTTGATTTGTTTATAAATGGTTTCAACTGTTAGTTTTTTTTCTCTTTACCTGAGTTTAATGCTTGTGTTTTTACTGTAATCTTAATAATTTTAACTTCTTTAAATATGTCCTGATGGTTAATTGACCACCAGACCTTACATTTTGAAAAGGTAAGAATGTACAGGAAGTTAAGGTTACTGTGTTTCTGTTTTTCTAAAGATCCTTAAAGATAAAAAAAGTTGTTATATTTTAGATAAGCAGCATGGAGCAGAGTTCATGACTTTTAATATCGCTTTTCTAAGGTGAATGCTAACCCAGAATTCTACATAGAATATCTCATAATAATCAACAATGATAACATGTCACCCAATTTTCATGGGTGCTTATTTTTAAGTCACACCTTGTATTTAATATCAAATATAAAGGACAATTACAAGTGTAAAGATGAAAACATTTTAGATAATAGGAGTTGCACATGCTTCTTGTGTGAATATCTAAGTGAATATGAAGGCCTGCATGTGTTAGTGTACACTGGATGTTACTACCAGCCAGACAGTTAACAATATATTTGATTCTTTTAACTACTTTTAACACTACTTGTATTTTATCATTTAAAAGTATTGCTGAACTTTTTCATAGTTCATACTATTTAAGGCTGTCATGATATGTTCACTTAAAAGTAAAATGCACTCTTATCACATGGTTGTTTAAGACACTTCTTGTGTGTTGCATGTTAAATATGGATTTGGTTATCAAGACAAAGTTATTATATTTGACTTGCTTGTTGTTTGTACAACAACACAATATAACATTTTGCATTCTGTGTCATAATTCCTTGCAATTTAGGTCAGGAGGTATTCTATTTTATTTTCTTGTCTGGCTAATAGAAACAATTCCACTGCACATAACATTCCACTGTACATAACATATTGACTGTGAAATGTGTTTCAAAGTACATGTAATTCAATATTTTAAAATGTGTGAATTTTTAAAACAATATGTTTTATTGGTATATACTACCGGTATATAGTATTAATACATTCTGATATGTTTTAAAAATATCTACTGGGTAGTCTACCTGTAATTTTAAATACAGATGATCAGATCACAAACATACTAGGCTGAGTATTTTTTTGGAGTGGCCATTTGCTTTAAAATACACTTTTTCAACATAATTTAGAAAGCCAGTGGTTCTTCTGACTGAATGTATTTGTAATTTAATTATCATTTATTTGACAATTTTTAACTTTGTAAAACTGCTTGACAGGTTTCATGAAAAGGTGTTAATTTCACCACACAAAATACATGATTTCTAACAAATTTGATTTATTATTTTTTATACAGATTCTCTTAAATGTGTATTTTAAATAAGTAATGCTTGCTTTTATAACAGTTTTATTAAAATTATTTCTGATACATGAACTTAATCTTTTTTACAAAACAATCTCTGGGTAATTTTTGAAAAAAAAATGTTTATTTTGTCTAATGAAAAAAAACGTTACAATTTTTGAAATCTTTGTTTTATATTTGTTTTCAGATTGGAAAAAAAATATTTTCACTAATTAATTGTCATAAAATTCAAGCGCTCTCTCACATACTATGTACTAATGAATTTCCTTTGAATTGGATTTTACAAAAAATATATAATTATTATCATCAACATCGGTGTTGGACTTTTGGTCATGACCTTTTTTGGATCACTTGAGCTGAAATTTCAGCTGAACTATTGTGATTTTTCAGTGTCTGTCGTCTGTCATGAATCATGCTTTTAACTTTTTACATGTCCATGGCAATAACAAGGGTCTTGTTGTATATTAGGCAAACATATGATGCACCAAAGGCGCATTGATCTAGGGGGTCTGCTCCTGGAAAATTCTTTCAATATTTTAAGCTTAATTCCTGCATTTCCCTGGTCTTTCAAAGGCTAAAAGATATGTGATGAATTAATGTATTTTGATATCAAAATGGGATTGTAACTGAAAATCTGAAAATGATGCATTTGATAGAGAGTCCCAAAACCATAGAAGTGAGGCATAAAAGAGAAAGGAGGGGAAAATCTGAAGAGAAAACAGATTTAGTAGATAAAGCTCAGCCTCTTGAGTGTAAGCTGACACAACCAATTTTGTTTGTTCTTCATAGTCACAAAAATGAAATGAACTTATTGCCATTGCCAATATAAGACAAACTACTTTATATTACAGAGATTAAAAGATTTTCAAGAAAAAGAGAGAGGCCTGAAGATGTTGCAAAATATTTTATTTTATCATTCAAAGACCCAGATGGGTTTTATGTTGAAGAAATATCCCCTAAAATATCAAACAAATATATACATCAGATATTTCTTTTGACTGCTTTAATGTTCAACGTCTTTATGTCAATGCCCCAGGATCAATAGATCAAGCAGCATACTGTTTTTGTCCTGTTTGTGTGTGTCTTTAGCTACTTTAACATTGGGAGTAACCTTTGAACTATGAGAGATAGACTTCTAATTTGGTATACATACTCTACCCACCAAACATTTCCAGCAGATAACACCTATTCAAGGTCAGTGACCTTGTGGTCTTGACCTTTGTTAGGCTACAGCCAGGGGTATTTGTGTTTCACAAATACATCTTGTTGTTTCTTTAATATTTAATCTTTGATATGTTATCAGGTAGAGGTGTTAGAACAGAAAAGAAAATCATGCAGGGGGAATATATATGTACCTATTTTGGAAAATATATTAGCAAAGATAAAGGAGAAGAGTTAGAAGAAGAAAATAGCACTGGCTTTAGATACTTCTTTAAAGATCAGGGGAAACATTGGTGGTAAGAATTTGATATTTCTAAGGATTACTCTAAGAATTTAGAACACGTTTGTGTATGCCAAAGGTGTGCATGTGTGGTTGTTTGTCTGCCTTGAATTAGCACTCACTCAGGGTGACTTTAGGTCCTCTCATTGTGTTTGATGTGTTTGGTGTTAGAGGACTTTCAACACTACATTATTTGTAATGTATTATAGATCTAATTTTGGCACTAGGTCCTCTCATTGTGTTTGATGTGTTTGGTTTTAGAGGACTTTACACAACACTACATTGTAATGTATTATAGATCTAATTTTGGCCTAATATTGGCACTAGGTCCTCTCATTGTGTTTGATGTGTTTGGTTTTAGAGGACTTTACACTACATTAATTGTAATGTATTATAGATCTTATATTGGCACTAGGTCCTCTTATTGTGTTTGATGTGTTTGGTCCTCTCATTGTGTTTTATGTGTTTGGTTTTAGAGGACTTTACACAACACTACATTGTAATGTATTATAGATCTAATTTTGGCATTAGGTCCTCTGATTGTGTTTGGTTTTAGAGGACTTTACACTATCAATACTGAAAAAAACTTTCTTTTCTTGGATCGAATGCAGTGAGCGTATACAAGGCAAAGTAATGAACAGGAAAAGGAAATCAGTGCATTATTAGAACCTACAAAAAGGCCTAAAGATGTTCTTACAAACATTACACAAAGTCAAAGGTGTGCCGGAAACAATAAGGATTCAACGACTAAACTTGTGCCTGATCAATCAGAATGTGGAAACAATAACATTAGTAAACAAAACTGTGCCGTAATGACGATTCCGTTGGATTTACATGTTTTCTCAAATGTTGGATTTTTAGCATTTCATTAGAAAATTTTGTGTTGTATTTTGCGATAAATAACTGTGATTTACCTTTGTTAGTAATGTGCGGAAAATCTTAATATAATTAGTTTCTGTACAAATTTCGTTTGTTGATTATTTCATTTGGGGGCGTGGTTTTTGGGCGGGACAAATTTTACCGATAACTAATATATTAGTTATCGCATGCGATAACCAACAATGTAACAATTGGTAGGATATATCGTGGGCCGAAATCAAAGGAATGAGGTCAGATCTATGAGACAACAATGAAAAGTTTAACGCACGACGCAAGACACAACGGACAAAGACTGATCACAATAGCTCACTTGAGCACTTTGTGCTCAGGTGAGCTAAAAATTAAAACGGAAGAGATAGATTCTCTAGTGTTGTAAAATAAACTCTAGACTAAGTATAATATCTAACATTTTATAGTGTTGTAATCAAAAACAAACATACTAATCCATGTCCGAATCACAGTAAAAACTTTGGAACTGACAAGTAAGGTTAGACACGTGAACTTTCACTAGGAACATTAACAATGATATAATCTAATTACATTTCCTTAGTGCTGTAAATAAACACTGGGATCTGTAACAAGACACTGGTATAATATGTTATTAGATTTCCCTAGTGTTGTAAATGCACACTGGTATAATCTGTTATCAGATTTGCCTAGTGCTGTAAATAAACACTGGTATAATCTGTTATTAGATTTCCCTAGTGTTGTAAATACACACTGGTATAATATGTTATTAGATTTCCCTAGTGTTGTAAATACACACTGGTATAATCTGTTATCAGATTTGCCTAGTGCTGTAAATAAACACTGGTATAATCTGTAATTAGATTTCCCTAGAGTTGTAAATACACACTGGTATAATCTGTAATCAGATTTCCCTAGTGTTGTAAATACACACTGGTAAAATCTGTAATCAGATTTCCCTAGTGTTGTAAATACACACTGGTATAATCTGTTATTAGATTTCCCTAGTGTTGAAAATACACACTGGTATAATCTGTAATTAGATTTCCCTAGTGTTGTAAATACACACTGGTATCATATGTTTTTAGATTTCCCTAGTGTTGTAAATGCACACTGGTATAATCTGTTATTAGATTTCCCTAGTGTTGTAAATACACACTGGTATAATCTGTTATTAGATTTCCCTAGTGTTGTAAATGCACACTGGTATAATCTGTTATTAGATTTCCCTAGTGTTGTAAATACACACTGGTATAATCTGTTATTAGATTTCCCTAGTGTTGTAAATACACACTGGTATAATCTGTAATTAGATTTCCCTAGAGCTGTAAATACACACTGGTATAATCTGTAATATGATTTCCCTAGTGATGTAACATCAACACTGGTATAATCTGCTATTAGATTTACCTAGTGCTGTTACATAAACAATGGTATAATCTGTTATTAGATTTCCCTAGTGTTGTAAATACACTCTGGTATAATCTGTTATTAGATTTCCCTAGTGCTGCATATTTACACTGGTATAATCTGTTATTAGATTTCCCTAGTGCTGCAATATTTATACTGGTATAATCTGTTATTAGATTTCCCTAGTGCTGTTACATTAACACTGGTATAATCTGTAATCAGATTTCCCTAGTGTTGTAAATACACACTGGTATAATCTGTAATTAGATTTCCCTAGTAACATAAATGCACACTGGTATAATCTGTAATTAGATTTCCCTAGTGTTGTAAATAAACACTGGTATAATCTGTTATTAGATTTCCCTAGTGCTGTTACATTAACACTGGTATAATCTGTTATTAGATTTCCCTAGTGATGTAACATTAGCACTGGTATAATCTGTAATCAGATTTCCCTAGTGTTGTAAATACACACTGGTATAATCTGTAATTAGATTTCCCTAGTAACATAAATGCACACTGGTATAATCTGTAATTAGATTTCCCTAGTGTTGTAAATAAACACTGGTATAATCTGTTATTAGATTTCCCTAGTGTTGTTACATTAACACTGGTATAATCTGTTATTAGATTTTCCTAGTGTTGTAAATACACACTGGTATAATCTGTTATTAGATTTCCCTAGTAACATAAATGCACACTGGTATAATCTGTAATTAGATTTCCCTAGTGTTGTAAATAAACACTGGTATAATCTGTTATTAGATTTCCCTAGTGCTGTTACATTAACACTGGTATAATCTGTTATTAGATTTCCCTAGTGTTGTTACATTAACACTGGTATAATCTGTTATTAGATTTTCCTAGTGTTGTAAATACACACTGGTATAATCTGTTATTAGATTTCCCTAGTAACATAAATGCACACTGGTATAATCTGTAATTAGATTTCCCTAGTGTTGTAAATAAACACTGGTATAATCTGTTATTAGATTTCCCTAGTGCTGTTACATTAACACTGGTATAATCTGTAATCACATTTCCCTAGTGATGTAACATTAACACTGGTATAATCTGTTATTAGATTTCCCTAGTGTTGTTACATTAACACTGGTATAATCTGTTATTAGATTTCCCTATTGTTGTAAATACACACTGGCATAATCTGTTATTAGATTTCCCTAGTGATGTAGCATTAACACTGGTATAATCTGTTATTAGATTTCCCTAGTGTTGTATACACTGGTATAATCTGTTATTAGATTTCCCTATTGTTGCAAATACACACTGGTATAATCTGTTATTAGATTTCCCTAGTGCTGTAAATGCACACTGGTATAATCTGTTATTAGATTTCCCTAGTGTTGTAAATACACACTGGTATAATATGTTATTAGATTTCCCTAGTGTTGTAAATACACACTGGTATAATCTGTTATCAGATTTGCCTAGTGCTGTAAATAAACACTGGTATAATCTGTAATTAGATTTCCCTAGAGTTGTAAATACACACTGGTATAATCTGTAATTAGATTTCCATAGTGTTGTAAATAAACACTGGTATAATCTGTTATTAGATTTCCCTAGTGCTGTTACATTAACACTGGTATAATCTGTAATCACATTTCCCTAGTGATGTAACATTAACACTGGTATAATCTGTTATTAGATTTCCCTAGTGTTGTTACATTAACACTGGTATAATCTGTTATTAGATTTTCCTAGTGTTGTAAATACACACTGGTATAATCTGTTATTAGATTTCCCTATTGTTGTAAATACACACTGGCATAATCTGTTATTAGATTTCCCTAGTGATGTAGCATTAACACTGGTATAATCTGTTATTAGATTTCCCTAGTGTTGTATACACTGGTATAATCTGTTATTAGATTTCCCTATTGTTGCAAATACACACTGGTATAATCTGTTATCAGATTTGCCTAGTGCTGTAAATAAACACTGGTATAATCTGTTATTAGATTTCCCTAGTGTTGTAAATACACACTGGTATAATATGTTATTAGATTTCCCTAGTGTTGTAAATACACACTGGTATAATCTGTTATCAGATTTGCCTAGTGCTGTAAATAAACACTGGTATAATCTGTAATTAGATTTCCCTAGAGTTGTAAATACACACTGGTATAATCTGTAATCAGATTTCCCTAGTGTTGTAAATACACACTGGTAAAATCTGTAATCAGATTTCCCTAGTGTTGTAAATACACACTGGTATAATCTGTTATTAGATTTCCCTAGTGTTGAAAATACACACTGGTATAATCTGTAATTAGATTTCCCTAGTGTTGTAAATACACACTGGTATAATATGTTTTTAGATTTCCCTAGTGTTGTAAATACACACTGGTATAATCTGTTATTAGATTTCCCTAGTGTTGTAAATGCACACTGGTATAATCTGTTATTAGATTTCCCTAGTGTTGTAAATACACACTGGTATAATCTGTTATTAGATTTCCCTAGTGTTGTAAATACACACTGGTATAATCTGTAATTAGATTTCCCTAGAGCTGTAAATACACACTGGTATAATCTGTAATATGATTTCCCTAGTGATGTAACATCAACACTGGTATAATCTGCTATTAGATTTACCTAGTGCTGTTACATAAACCATGGTATAATCTGTTATTAGATTTCCCTAGTGTTGTAAATACACTCTGGTATAATCTGTTATTAGATTTCCCTAGTGCTGCATATTTACACTGGTATAATCTGTTATCAGATTTCCCTAGTGCTGCATATTTACACTGGTATAATCTGTTATTAGATTTCCCTAGTGCTGCAATATTTATACTGGTATAATCTGTTATTAGATTTCCCTAGTGCTGTTACATTAACACTGGTATAATCTGTAATCAGATTTCCCTAGTGTTGTAAATACACACTGGTATAATCTGTAATTAGATTTCCCTAGTAACATAAATGCACACTGGTATAATCTGTAATTAGATTTCCCTAGTGTTGTAAATAAACACTGGTATAATCTGTTATTAGATTTCCCTAGTGCTGTTACATTAAGACTGGTATAATCTGTTATTAGATTTCCCTAGTGATGTAACATTAGCACTGGTATAATCTGTAATCAGATTTCCCTAGTGTTGTAAATACACACTGGTATAATCTGTAATTAGATTTCCCTAGTAACATAAATGCACACTGGTATAATCTGTAATTAGATTTCCCTAGTGTTGTAAATAAACACTGGTATAATCTGTTATTAGATTTCCCTAGTGTTGTTACATTAACACTGGTATAATCTGTTATTAGATTTTCCTAGTGTTGTAAATACACACTGGTATAATCTGTTATTAGATTTCCCTAGTAACATAAATGCACACTGGTATAATCTGTAATTAGATTTCCCTAGTGTTGTAAATAAACACTGGTATAATCTGTTATTAGATTTCCCTAGTGCTGTTACATTAACACTGGTATAATCTGTTATTAGATTTCCCTAGTGTTGTTACATTAACACTGGTATAATCTGTTATTAGATTTTCCTAGTGTTGTAAATACACACTGGTATAATCTGTTATTAGATTTCCCTAGTAACATAAATGCACACTGGTATAATCTGTAATTAGATTTCCCTAGTGTTGTAAATAAACACTGGTATAATCTGTTATTAGATTTCCCTAGTGCTGTTACATTAACACTGGTATAATCTGTAATCACATTTCCCTAGTGATGTAACATTAACACTGGTATAATCTGTTATTAGATTTCCCTAGTGTTGTTACATTAACACTGGTATAATCTGTTATTAGATTTTCCTAGTGTTGTAAATACACACTGGTATAATCTGTTATTAGATTCCCTATTGTTGTAAATACACACTGGCATAATCTGTTATTAGATTTCCCTAGTGATGTAGCATTAACACTGGTATAATCTGTTATTAGATTTCCCTAGTGTTGTATACACTGGTATAATCTGTTATTAGATTTCCCTATTGTTGCAAATACACACTGGTATAATCTGTTATTAGATTTCCCTAGTGCTGTAAATGCACACTGGTATAATCTGTTATTAGATTTCCCTAGTGTTGTAAATACACACTGGTATAATCTGTTATTAGATTTCCCTAGTGCTGTAAATACACACTGGTATAATCTGTAATCAGATTTCCCTAGTGCTGTAAATACACACTGGTATAATCTGTTATTAGATTTCCCTAGTGTTGTAAATACACACTGGTATAATCTGTAATTAGATTTCCCTAGTGCTGTAAATACACACTGGTATAATCTGTAATCAGATTTCCCTAGTGTTGTAAATACACACTGGTATAATCTGTTATTAGATTTCCCTAGTAACATAAATGCACACTGGTATAATCTGTTATTAGATTTCCCTAGTGTTGTAAATACACACTGGTATAATCTGTTATTAGATTTCCCTAGTGCTGTTACATTAACACTGGTATAATCTGTTATTAGATTTCCCTAGTGTTGTAAATACACACTGGTATAATCTGTTATTAGATTTCCCTAGTGTTGTATACACTGGTATAATCTGTTATTAGATTTTCCTAGTGTTGTATACACTGGTATAATCTGTTATTAGATTTCCCTAGTGTTGTAAATACACACTGGTATAATCTGTTATTAGATTTCCCTAGTGTTGTATACACTGGTATAATCTGTTATTAGATTTCCCTAGTGTTGTATACACTGGTATAATCTGTTATTAGATTTCCCTAGTGTTGTAAATAAACACTGGTATAATCTGTTATTAGATTTCCCTAGTGCTATAATATTTACACTGGTATAATCTGTTATTAGATTTCCCTAGTGCTGTAAATACACACTGGTATAATCTGTAATCAGATTTCCCTAGTGCTGCAATATTTACACTGGTATAATCTGTAATTAGATTTCCCTAGTGTTGTAAATAAACACTGGTATAATCTGTTATAAGATTTCCCTAGTGTTAATAAACACTGGTGTAATCTGTTATTAGATTTCCCAAGTGCTATAAATACACACTGGTATAATCTGTAATTAGATTTCCCTAGTGTTGTAAATACACACTGGCGTATTCTGTTATTACATTTACCTAGTGGAAGTGCACGTGTTTTACCTAATTTGTCAATTTTGGATTGTGATGCGGACATGAGTTAGCATATTTGTTTGTGATTTGTAGATAGTTATTAGTTATGTGGAGTCTGATGAGGACCTTTATCAAGTTATTGGCTATGTGGAGTCTGATGAGGACATTCATCAAGTTATTAGTTATGTGGAGTCTTGTTGAGGACATTCATCAACTTCCTTCTATATCCTCTAATACGGGTTAATTTTAGTTCTGCTGAAATTCTCAATAACTGGTATTGATACATCTCCTAGTATTAGTAAACCTATATTGAAGCATAAATACGTTCCTCTCGCGTCTAATTGTGTCACTACTTCAGTCTGATGAGTTAACTGTTACTTCTAATAATGGAAGTTTAGGCGATTGGTATGGTGATACTCAGTCTGTTAATGAGTCTCATCCAGTGACACTAGATACTGTCATAATCATAGTTAATTATGCTTCACTTTTTATAGTTGATTATGCTTCACTTTTTATACCATATGATCTGGATCATTGATATGTTTGTTATGTAAAGAATTGTATGAATATGTACAAGCGCTGATATGATTATGATGGGATATATAATAAACATGTGAACACAACAACATGGCTGTGTATTTATGACATGGTTGTCAGAATCGGGATGAATCCATATTAATAATAGCCATCCATCAAGAAAAGTCCTTAAACACGACAAAGATGGAATCGTTGCTTGGAACAATGCCATCAATGGACTGGCATAGCAGTGATCTCGAAGGATCTTGGAAATCGTTTAAACAACACGCCGAATTCATGTTTAGCGGTCCACTCAAGGAAATATCTGAACCCCAGAAATGTTCATATCTGATGATATGGATTGGTGAAAAGGGACGAAATATATACTCAACTTGGACACTAACGGGAAAAGAATCCGAAGAACTCAAGACATACTATGAAAGATTTGAACAGTATGTAAAACCAAGAACTAACATAATTTATAATAGATATAAATTTCACTCTAGAATTCAAAAAGAAAATGAAACATTTGACCAATTCGTAACAGAAGTTCAGTTACTCGTCAAAGATTGTAACTTTAAAGAGACAGATGACATGGTTCGTGATCGACTTGTCATTGGAATTCGCAATAGTAAAATCAGAGAAAAGCTCATAAATATTGGGTCTGAATTAACATTAGAGAAAACTCTTGAGATAGCTAGACTACACGAACTTTCAGCAGCACAAGCTAAGTCAATGTCGGGTGAAGATTACAAAGTTAACACAATTCAGAAGGGATCTTCTCAAAGAAGACATGGACAAGTGAATCGACAAACGAACTACACGGGTCAAGGACAAGGAAAACCAAGAAAACAGAAACAACATAAACATTCAAATGACACAAATAAACTAAATAAATCAAAATGTACCAAGTGTGGTTATGAACATGGTAAATATGTAACTTGCCCTGCCCAAGGTCAAACATGTAAAAAATGTGGAAAACAAAATCATTTTTGGAAACTTTGTAGAACAAAATCTGTGAATGTTGTAAATGTTGACAATTGTTCGGAAAATAACTCCGATTCAGATGATTTTTTATTTTTAGGTTCTATTGACTTAAATGTAAATTCTGTAAACACCTCAAAATGGACACAAGACTTGACGATTGACGACATGCAAGTTAATTTCAACATAGACACGGGTGCTATGTGTAACGTGATATCGCTTGCTACGGTTAAATTAGTCGAAAGAGAACGCGAACTTAAGCCAAGTTTGGCACCATTAAAATCGTATTCTGGTCATAAAATGACAACTAAGGGTACAATTACTCTTCCGTGTAAGCTTGGTAGCAACATGCATAGCGTAATTTTTCATGTAGTTGACAAAGATGTCAAACCAGTCCTAGGTGCAGACACATGTGAGCACATGGGTCTAGTCAAGCGAGTTCATCGAGTCGATCCAATTGAAATTGAAAAATGTCCATCAGATAATATTCCCCCAGATATTCAGAAAGAATACGGTGACATTTTCACAGGTTTAGGTTGCTTGCCTGGAAAACATAGTATCAAAATTGATACAGATGTTACTCCCATAATTCATGCGCCACGAAAAGTACCGTTAGCATTAAAAAACAAACTTAAAACCGAATTGAATAGAATGGAACGTTTAGGTGTAATTATCAAACAAGACAAACCTACGTCATGGGTTAATTCAATGGTTACAGTAGTAAAACCGAACGGAAAGCTAAGAATATGCATAGATCCCAAAGATCTAAATAAAGCGATATGTCGAGAACATTATCCTTTAAAAACCATTGAAGAAATTACTGCAGAAATGACCGATGCCAAAGTTTTTACTAAGCTAGATGCAGTATCAGGCTTTTGGCAAATTGCACTAGATGATGAAAGCACAAAACTATGTACTTTCAACAGTCCTTTTGGTCGCTACAGCTTTACGCGTTTACCATTCGGTGTCAAATCTGCATCTGAAGTCTATCAAAAAAGTTGCAGACATGGTACAAGACTTAGAAGGTTGTGAGTCAATCATAGATGACATTCTAATTTGGGGTAAGGATAGGGAACAACATGACATTCGTTTGAAACGTGTCATGGATCGCATTCGCGAAAATAACATGAAACTTAGTTCAGAGAAATGTGAATTTAGAAAATCAAGTATAACATATGTAGGTCACACTCTCACTGATAAAGGTTTACAGCCAGACATAGAAAAGGTTAGAGCAGTACAAAACATGAAACCTCCAACTAATAAACAGGAAGTCCAAACTTTTATGGGTTTCATAACATATCTTGGTAAATTCTTACCTAACTTGTCTGAAGTAAGTGCACCATTAAGATCTCTCACTGAGAAAGATGTGCATTGGCATTGGGACACTGAACAAGAATCAAGTTTTCAGAAACTTAAATTACTTGTTACTGAGTCACCAATACTTCGATATTATGATCCAAATAAACCTCTCACTTTAACAGTTGATGCTAGCTCTACAGGGTTAGGTGCAGCCTTAGTTCAAGAAGGTCAACCCATAGCTTATGCTTCCCGAGCACTTACAAAAAGTCAAAAGAACTATGCTCAAATTGAGAAAGAAACACTCGCTATTTCTTTTGGTTGTGCTAAATTCCATCAATATATATACGGTCGTCATGTGTTGGTCGAAAGTGATCATAAACCGCTACAGTCAATATTTGTAAAACCGCTGTATAAAGCACCACAGCGTCTTCAGAATTTGCTATTGTCATTGCAAAAGTATGATATTGAGGTTAAATACAAACCTGGTAAGACTATGTTTCTTGCTGATGCATTAAGTCGTAACTATCTGGATGAAACCAGAGAAGAACTTGCACCAAATTTGTTGATAAATCAAATTTCTTATCTACCAGTGTCGCCCGAAAAATATCGTGACATACAACAAGCTACGTCTAATGACGAAGAGTTAGTAACGCTACAAGATATCGTTCAATCAGGTTGGCCAGATACTAAAGAGCATATACCTGCTTGCATCCGAACTTATTGGCCATATCGCGATGAAATTTCTACAATCGATGGCCTACTTTTCAAAGGTCATAAACTCATAATACCAAGGTCAATGCGTAGAGATATGTTAAATATCATTCATAGTTCTCATTTAGGAATTTCCAAATGTAAAAGTCGAGCTAGAGAAATAATACACTGGCCTGGCATGTCAAGTGATATCGAAGACTTTGTATCGAAATGTTCGACATGCGCGATTAATCAGCGTCAAAATTCCAAGGAACCGCTCTTGGAAACCGAGACTCCGAGTCGTCCATGGTCAATTGTGTCATCTGACATCCTTGAATTCAAAGGTAAAAACTACTTATTAACAGTAGATCATTATTCTAAATGGCCAGAACTTGCATGTCTTGACAATATGACCAGTTCTTGTTCTGTTAATCACCTAAAAAGTCAGTTTGCAAGATTTGGTATTCCAGATAAGGTTATAACTGACAATGGTCCTCAATTTGCATGTGCAAATTTTAATGATTTTGCTATACAGTATGGGTTTTGTCATGTTACTACAAGTCCACATTTTCCACAAGCAAATGGTCAGGTAGAAAGAATGGTACAAACTGTTAAAAATATGTTAAAAAAGGCTGATGATCCATACAAAGCTCTATTGGCATATAGAAATACACCAATTGATGATATTGGTATGTCTCCAGCACAACTATTTCTTGGCAGACGTTTAAAAACTGACTTGCCAACAACAACTCCCTTACTGGACACTAACAATAGTTCATTCAAAGAAGTCCAAATGCGTCTTAAAACCAGAAAAATGATGCAAAATGTTAATGCTGATATTCATTGTGGAAAAGAACTTAGAAATTTATATAAAGGAGAGAAAGTAATAATGCGTCATAACAATGAATGGACACCAGCAATAGTTCATGAGAAAACTTCCGCACCAAAGTCATATGTGTTACAAAACTCCAATGGAAAAAAGTTTAGAAGAAACAGGAGACATATTCGTCCAACCAATGCGAACATTCCTACTGAACAAAACCAGCTATGGAAGGTTGAAAAATATATATTCCAACAAAACCAGTGGAGAATTCATTGCACAACCTACATCTGAAAATGTGAATGAAACTGTAAACAAAACAAATTCAAATTCTCCAGTTAAAACCAGATCAGGCAGAATTATATCTCCTCCATTAAAGTTACAGGAATATGTAACATAGGTTCAATTTTGATATCATTGTTTGACATCAGTTTTGATATCATTTTGACATCATGGTTATCATCAGATTTATGATTGATATAATATTTTTCATATGTGTATAAGATTGACAAACAAATTGTATTTTGTTTAATTCATAACTCATGATATTGATGTTGAGTTTTGATTATGTTTCTTGAAAATCCAAATAGGATTATAATGTTGTTTGTAACTATGCAGTTTCAAGATTTTAAAAGACTGTTTGGTAGACTTTAAAAAATTGGTAATACAGTTATTCTGCAAGTGTTTTCAGATATTCAAATATAGACAGACACTTATAATTATAACATAGACATTATTGGTTGAATCTCATTTTAATTTAGAAAAGAAAGGATGTCATAATCATAGTTAATTATGCTTCACCTTTTATAGTTGATTATGCTTCACTTTTTATACCATATGATCTGAATCATTGATATGTTTGTTATGTAAAGAATTGTATGAATATGTACAAGCGCTGATATGATTATGATGGGATATATAATAAACATGTGAACACAACAACATGGCTGTGTATTTATGACAGATACTGGCATAATGTTGCCATTCCGAATGGCTATCAGCTTTTGATGCAAGCATTTACGAGTTTAAAACTTTAAGGCAGGCGGTTGAATATTTTGTGAATTTTGAAAACTTGGTTCCCAATAAAAAGAGGTTCTTTACAGAAGTTGGCTACTGACATTACTGGGTTGGTAAGGAAAGGTTTTTCTAATGAGTTAACCGACTCGTAATCGAATAGCTTTACATTATTTCTTGCGAGACAGAAGCCTGTGGATATTGATGATGCTCTCACTATTGTTAGTATTGATGAAAGGAGGTTTAAGTCTCTTAAGAAGTATCAGGTTAGAGCTGTTTATCCAGTAGTACGCTAGTTCTTCCACTGGTTAGCATGCAATCGTGTCTCTAGTTACGGTGTGTCCAAAATAAAATCAGGCAATCAGTTTTCCTATGTTGACACGGAATTTTAGAGGAAACCCGCTACAAGATAAATATGTCGACCTCTCCAATTTCTAGTTTTGCGAGATGATACACTCCGCTAACATGGACAACTCGATCGACTCCGCTTTCATGGACAACTCGAGTTTGGAGTTAAAGACAAAAGTAAAATGGAAGCTCTTTGGTTGATTAGTATTGGTCCCGGCTATATTTCGGGGGAAACAATATGTGAATGAGAAACCAATGCAAATACGGAAGTTATAAATAAACACACGAGTGTGGCGCTAAGTAAAGTGCCCTAATTGGGCGTGGTCAGTCGCACACACCTTTGATCAGTGAATGTGATTTCGTCCTTTGTCGAACCTATAGTTACCCCTGTCAAGGATATCAATGTATTTGACGTTTCGTCCTTCCTGTTATTGTACGGGTCACGCCCCGAGTATACGTCGACGCACATCAACATGTCACAATGTAGAAAATTACAAGTAACAATCGTGTTGCAAAATGCAGCAAACTTAAGATATGCGTACAAACGAGAAAATTGCTTGCCAAGTATTCTGGCAACGCCAAAGTTGCATCATTATTTTCCAATATTTGTAACCGGAACCCAGTAAAGGATTTAATAAATTCAACCCTAGAACCAATTTAATCCGATGGTTCAACGAACCTAGGTTATGGCACAGCTTTCTGAACTAAAAAGACCACTACGACAACTGGATTAAAGTACAAAACACAAAATTTATTATGGGAAAATATCCCCAAATATAATTGTGGCGGGGTCGTCTCAATGTAAGGGCTTTTTATAACCTACCTTATACTTAAATCACTTAAGATTTTCCCAGGTTCTTTTGGGGATTGTGCCTCTGGCGACTTCAAGAAGTGAAAATAATAATTGAAGTTTTAAATTAATATAATTTATTAAATAAATAAATAATTCAATAAATAAATAAATTTATTGAATATAGCAATAATAACAATTATTAATGTAATTTGGAATGGACAAAATGATGTTAAATTTATGACCCAAAGATAATGCCAAAATGTATATAATATAAAATATAGTATTGAATAATAGAAATGTGAGGTGGCAACACTCCCTGTACTTTAACTAATAATAACTTAAAAAGAATACTATCCCAATCCCTAACCTACATCTTATGTAAAATTAAATATGCCTTAAGGCTATAGTAAGGAAATTATTAATTTAATGAAAATACATCCCTAGCCTGACTAAAATAACCAAAAGAATTTTAAAAAATGATTAGAATTTAGTTAACCCGGCCTAAATATTCCTAAATATAAAAAAATGAAAATTATTGTGGAAATTAGCACATGCTCACTAATGAGATGAAGTGGAAAACAGTCAGACCTGAGGTCTTCAACTGCTATAGAAGAGACTGACCACTTCTGATGTCCAGCTTATATACACCTGTGGTCTTTTGTGTTCAATCAACCAATCAGTAACAAGGATAGAAATTGTAATTAACCAATCAGGTGTAAAATTAGAAATTAACTTTGGTTTTATAGGCAAGATGGAGGATGCAGGTAAACTGAAACTAATGTCAAAAATGTGAAAATTACAAAAGTTATAAAAATTACAAAAATGGATAAATTATGTGAAAGGATAATATTAAAATGACATTAGGATGCCAAGTAAAAAAGTATGCAAAAATGTCAAAAATAAGTGAAAACAAAAGTGTCACCATCACATTCCTCCCCCCTTAAAAAAATCAATTTGTAAAACAAAATTGATTTACAAAATAACAAATAACAAGTGTAAATTAAACAAATAGCACCATAAATATGTACAAAAACGATCAATATCAAAAGTTTGTATAAAGTAAATGTAAATTATAAAAGTCTCTAAATACTGGAAAAATGTTCATGAATCACTGTTCATATAATAACTTAGGACAATTAAATTAAAAGTCATTTCTGTTCAATCAAAAATAAAAAAAATCATCACTGTTCTATTAAGAAAAAGTCATAACTGTACTATCGAAAAGGAAAAAAGGTTGTCACTGTTCCATTAATTCAAAGGATGGATCACTTATCCCAAAATTTTCTAATAATTCATAAAAGTCTGGCATATCTGTGGGTGCCATGGGTCTGTCAGCTCTGGGAACAAATCTTCTATGCTGAGGAGGCCTGGGTGGTAAAATCTCTCCAGGGTCACAGAATCTGTCGTTAGTTTGTCTTAAAAGTTTACTCTTACTGATCTCCTCTCGCAGGTGGTCCATTGGAACGTGGTGGTATTTTAGTAGGTGTTTGGTGATGATGCACCTTTTGACGTTCTTCTTTCCACATAAGTGGCATTGCCTCATGGTTATGTGAGACAGATGGCGTTTCCTCCAGTGAAGCATAAGTCGACCATGGCTGGAATATTTTTGTCCTGTTGTGTAACAGGATGGCACGGGACATGACATGTCCCCTGTGCTGGGAAACCTCTGAGTTGAGGTTTGCATGTCAGAGTTTAGATCCTCCTCCTCAGGGTCCATATGGATACTGAAAACATCTGCCATTGTTATAAACTGAAAATATATAAATGTAAGTTATAAGTATAAAATTAAACTTTGCGGATGTTTGAGAAAGTTTGAATTATATGTAAACTTCCAGTTGGTATAATTGAAAGTTTATGCTGAATAACTTTATATATTACTAGTATATAAAGTATGGTAAATTGAACGAGGATAAGGATAAGAGCACTACAAAATTATATAAAATACACCAGTGATGAATACATAAACCAAGTTAGTATTGAATACTCTGCACTTGAAGTTTATGATTACACACATTTTACAATAAAACCTCTTAATCCAAGTTCAATGTATTTTATATTATTAGTGATCACTTGTAAATTATTACCATTATGGTAAACATAAAGAAGGTCACAATAACTTGCATTGATCCACTTCCATGTCGAATAATTTTGTAATCATAGAATAATTTGAATAACACATAGCATAAGTGTTTTACTTTATTTACATGTTAACTTTTACTAGTTTCGAAATTGG
The DNA here is from genome assembly GCA_021292105.1 of Anadara kagoshimensis. Taxonomy (NCBI): domain Eukaryota; kingdom Metazoa; phylum Mollusca; class Bivalvia; order Arcoida; family Arcidae; genus Anadara; species Anadara kagoshimensis. Next base: position 44,653,620 of record CM037859.1, on the reverse strand, counting down.
CAAAGTAGTCATGACCCGCACGAGAACTTTCAACTAAATTTCTTACCATGTCAAGTAAAAACTTACAAAAATGGAAAATTGTAAAGTTTATAATAAATGTGTTGATACTATATGAGTACTGGGAAAAACCTAGCAACTGGGGTTGACGCAAAAATCTAATAATTTGTTTAGTTAATTACTTATTAACTTTATTTAGACAAGAAACAAGTATATATACAGTATATACATCATGAAAATATTTATTGTCAGGTTAAGGCGAATATGTAATTGGTCGTCTGATTTGTCGACCACATCTGGTCCTTTTGGGTGATACATGTTCCTCGATACCACTAGAATTGAGATCGTCAGTTAGAGATGACTCTAAAATCTCATGATTTTCTTGAGTCTCTTCAAGGATCTCACTTTCCTCTGTATCTGTGTCAGTTTCTTAATCTTATATATAACATCAAATAATTTGTCTACAATCTGATATGGTCCCGTCCAACCTAAACCAAGTTTGACATTAGCTGCAGGAGGGTACCATCTCCAGACAAAATCACCTGGTTCAAAACATCTAGGTTTAAGTCCTCTATCATAATTTCTCTTTTGTCTACTTGCAGCAACTGCAAGATTAGTTTTAGCTAAGTCAAATGATTTGGACATACTAAATTTAACCCATTCTACATATTCTACATGACACATATCAGCAGATTTATCAGGTGGTTCACCGACCATAAGATCTAATGGTAAATTGATTTCTCTACCAAACCTGAGGAGATTAGGACTACACTTGGTACTTTCTTGAACTGAGGCACGATAAGCCATAAGGACATAGGCAAATGATCGTCCCAATCATTACGTCGCTCATTGACAAGCATAGCTAATATTCTCTGAAGTGTTTGATTAAACCTTTCGACCAAGCCATCTGATTGGGGTCTATAAGGTGTAGTTCTGGTTTTCTCAATACCCAGTTTGTTACAAAGCACTTGAAATAATTCTGATTCAAATTCCTTTCCTAGTTCAGAATGGAGCTGTTTTGGTACTTCGTAACGACAAAAATATTCAGTAACCAACTTATCACCTACAGTAAGTGCAGTATGATTCGGCACTGCATATGCTTCTACCCACTTAGTGAAGTAGTCACACACAACTATGATATATTCATTGCCATTCTCAGTAACTGGACAATTACCAACAATATCTACACCAATCCTATCAAATGGAGCACCTACAGAACTTTGCTGTAATGCTGATCTACCTAACCCTGGACCTGGCTTAGCACGAGCACAAGTATCACATTCTTTACACCATCTTTTAATATCAGATCTCATACCTGGCCAAAAGAATCTATTCTTAATTGAACTTGTTGACCTTTCCCTACCTAAATGACCTGCTGTACGTGAACTATGCAATTCTGAAAAGATTTTCTTTCTGTTTTCCCTTGGAGCAACAAGCAATAGTTTAGAATCTTCCTGAAAATGCCATCTATAATACAACAAACTATTATGTATTTCTAATAATTCCCAAACACTCCACAACATTCTTAATTCGGAAGAAGTACTCTGTACGTGAATCTTGGCTGGTTTATTGTTAAATGTTTGTTTTTTACTCTATAATTTTACTAAGATCTACATCATCAGACTGCATTTTAACTAACTGATCATGAGTCCAAACCGACAACCAATTTGAAACAACATCATTATTTTCAGAGTCAGTATTAGCACTGTGATTTTGGGAGGTATCTGTCAGGTCTGACTGTTGGTTTGGTTCAGTCATCACAGGGTTAACAGGAACAGATTGGGCAGACATATTAATGTCATCATTGTTCTCTGTCATACCCTCCTTACAAGATACAACTTTGGGATTCACAGGCTTATCACAACAACTGGGACAATCATCACGTTTACAATGTCTCTTGGGAATTCTAGACAGTGCGTCGCATTAGAATGTAAACTGCCTTTGCGATGTTGAATTTCAAAATCATATGTTTCTAGAATTGTCAGCCAACGAGCAACCATACCCTCTGGATTCTTAAATCTACGTAACCAAACAAGTGATGCATGATCTGTCCTTACTAAGAATTTCCTACCATACAAATAATGTTTAAAGAATCTAATAAATGTAACCACAGCTAATAACTCTTTATATGTTACACAGTATCGAGACTGAGCCCTGTTCAATGTGCGACTTGCATAAGAAATAACACGTTCTTCATCGTTCTGTACTTGTGACAAGACTGCACCTATGCCATCAGCACTGGCATCTGTATTCAATATAAACTGAGACTTCCTATCAGGATAAGACAAAATTGGAGCAGTAATCAACCTTTCCTTTAGCTCTACAAATGATTTCTGACACTCAGAACTCCATATGAATTTCTTGCCTTTACGGGTAAGCTTGGTTAAAGGACTTGCAATGGATGAAAAATTGAAAATAAAACGCCTATAATATCCAGCTAACCCAAGAAAACTACGTATTTCAGTTACATTTCTAGGTACAGGCCAATTTTTAACAGATTCTATCTTACTAGGGTCACATTGTATTCCCTTAGAAGAAACTTTGTGGCCTAAGATTAACACTTCTGTTTGAAACAGAATACACTTCGATGGTTTAAACTTAAGGTTTGCCTCTCTAAATCTATTAAAAATGACAGTCAGATTTTTCAGTGCTTCTTAAAAATTCTTTCCTATCACCACCACATCGTCCAGATAATAAAGACATCTCTCCCATTGCAATCCCCTTAAAACTAGTTCCATCAGCCTCTCAAAACTGGCTTGGGCATTACAAAGACCAAATGGGAGAACTCTAAATTGAAAAAGTCCTTTGTGAGTGCTAAATGCTGTTTTTTCCTTATCTTTCTCATCCATTTCGCATTGCCAGTACCCTGATGCTAAGTCTAAAGTTGAAAACCAAGAAGAACCAGCTAATGCGTCTAAAGAATCATCAATTCTGGGGAGGGGGTAAGCATCTTTCCGAGTTATATGATTGACACAGCGATAATCTATACAAAACCTAATAGAACCATCTTTCTTTTTAACAAGAAGTAGTGGTGATGACCAAGGGCTAGAATGGGTTTAATGACATCATTTTTAAGCATTTTATCAAGCTCTTTTTCGACAATTTCTCTCTGGGCAAATGGGGTCCTACGAGGGGGTACCTTAATTGGTCTAGCATTGCCTGTATCTATGGTATGTTTGATCAAACTATTACGTCCTAGTTTCCCATCAGGTCCCATGAACACATCTGAATAATCGACCAATAATTTAGCAACCTTATCTCTCTGTTCTTCGCTTAATGTTTTAGATGCCTTATCTAATAAACATTGTAAATGTTCAGGAACTTTTATCTCATACTTATTATCACAATTATCAACAGTCTCATTATCACTTAATGATTTCATATCGCAAACTTCATGTAAACTACCTACAGCAGTACCACTTGACAATTTCACTGGGTTGGCTGAAATATTCATAACGGACAGTGATATTTTCTCAGGGTTAACAACTGATCTACACAATAAAAGCCCTTTCTTTCCTATTGACTTATAAGCTTCAACTAAGATTCCATTGCCATGTATATGGTCACCATCTACATAACCAGAGAAGACTTCACTCAGATTTGGGTGTAATAAGCAACATTACTTTTTAACCTGATTCTAGAACTGTTTGACCCATCATGCTCTAGTTGAACAACCTGATCATACACTAACATTGAACACTTAGAAATCTTAATTGTAATATCATATTGTTCAAGAAAATCGAAGCCTACAATTCCATCAATGTCTTTCAAATCTGCAACAACCATTTCATGCACAAAAATATTTGTACCAAGGCTAAATTCAAAACTACTTTTTCCTAATATTTCTAAATTACCACCATCTGCGGTAGTCAATAAAATCTCCACTGGCTTCAATTCGGGCTTTTCAACAATTTTGTCAAAGATATGACGTGAAATAATACTAACAGCTGAACCTGTATCTACCAACAACCTATAACTATTACTACCTAATACTATTCTAGCATATAAACAAGACTTTGTAATTCTACTGACTTGTAATTTAGGCCTACAATCTACAAAATCACCACTTTGGGCTGAAGTTTTGGCCTCAAACTCAGCCCTCTCTAGTTTAACTTTGAGCTACTATCATTGGTCTCAGTATTTCCTGCGCCTGCAGTTTGATTCATGTGCCTATTCCTATTTGGACTTTTAGAAGAACTTCTATTACGATACCTAGAAGGAGAAGAATTTCTGTTAGCGAACCTGTTCCTACTTCGATCAACTGAGCCTGACTGATTCCTATTTGGACAGCCATCCGCTAAGTGATCTGCCTTATCACAAATAAAACACCGTCTACCATTTAAATTCCTATTTGTATTGTTCTGTGCCTGAGCTCTGTCAAAACTTCTATCCCTATAATTATATTTACTAGAATCCCTGGCATGACTATTCTGTAAAGTCATTTGTTCCATCCTACTAACACAACTTTCTAATGCTTTAGTTAAATTAGTGATGTCACTGGATGATATTTCTTGTGACGTTTTTTGAGGGGTTATTACTAGAGGAACTCATTTTCCCTACACAATCACTTAAAACCTGTTTCAGACCACTAATTTCACGAATAACTGAAGCATTACAATCCTGATACTCAGAACTAACCCTCATAATGTTACAAGAATTGTCATCAGATTGAATTACAGAAGAGACCTTACTATTTTCATCTTCAAAACTGACTTTGGGTTTCCTAATTGAACTTTGACAACTTTCAAATGCCTCATATTCAACCGCCAAAGAGATTGCGCTCTCTAGTGTTTTAGGATGGTTGAATGACACTCATAATCAGTAATTCCAACAATAAACTGGTCTATAACTATAGGTTCTCTCCACATTGGAGGGATATCAGCAAGAGCCAAGCAACCTAAGCGTCTGAGTGCATAACCAAAATCGGTGAGTCTCGCCTTTTTGCCTTCTACGAGACCGAAATTCACATTTATAAGCAGTCTCTCTTTCCTGCGGGTTAAAACGACTATTCAGTATGGATTTCAGGGTAGAATAATCTCCCAACTGGGCTAATGACAGATCACCCAACATTTTCTGAGCAGTACCTCGCAGACACATGATTAATTGTGCCATTTCAGAGAAATTCCAATTATTCCACTCAGCAACTTTTTCAAATTGGATAATGAAATCTTTCCAATCTGCGCTTTTACCGTCAAACTTATCAGGTTCTTTAGACTTTCTGTTTGCAGAAAACTTATCTCTAGAGAGCCTACCATAACCAACAGGAGGTGTGTAGTCAGTATACCTAGACATATGACTAGTGTCTTCACGATAACTGTCTAGTAACCTATTGCACCATCCTGAACCTGACGATGATGTATTATCTCGCTCTCTGTGAGGTTGCGGAAGATTCATACGAGGCGATTGGATGTCAAACATGTCTAGACCCTGTAAACTACTGGGAGTTTCCGGGATAACAAAGTCACTATTGACACTATTTCTTCTGTATTGTTCAAAGTTTGCACTACCTGAAGATGGAAACTGAGAGCTAACACTATAACTACTACTGTAAACCGCTTTATATTGGCGCATACTTATTTTAGCGATTGATGACTGGTAAACATATTAGCGCAGTTTAATTTTAGCGTAATCAATTCCAGTTTAATACATCTTTATATTACCGCATTTTCTCGCCTAAAACCCACAACTATTAGCCAGAAAAAATAAATTTGAGAAGGGGATGACAGGTTACAAGAAAATATGTAATTGAGTTTTAATTTGTTTGACTTTTACTGAGAGAAAATCTCCGTAACTGACCCAGGAAGTCACGAGACAGATGTCTGCAGGAAGCTTTCATCATAATTTGGCCCTCTCGTCGATTACACATTTTACTGAATTAATATTTAAATTACTAATAACATATTTTGTCTTTTTTATTCATTTAAATACCAACTGTTTTTTTTAAAAATACAAACGTTTCGACACATTGTCGATGTATCTCCAATAACAGCCGCTTATATCATTATAGAGGTCAATAATTAGGATTTATATTCTGTTGCCGACATCACAGAAAAAATAAACAATTTTCGCATAACGGGTCTAATTTGTTGATATAATTGTTGATATTTTAATGATTGAAGCCATCTACTGGTAAATTAAAATTAATTACCTGAAAAGGAGACTTGTCAGACCGTACGCATCACATACAATGGCCAGTAATTAACAGCTATGCCTATCTGTTTGTCGGTGGTCAGTCTACCGGGTCTGGGTAATTAATCCCTAATTACTTATCATATGCGGTATAATGATGGAAGCCATACCAGTGTCATCCAGAACTATTATTATTTTAACACTGACTATATAACCATTTAACGTGCGTCCATAGACATTCATAGTCACAGCACGCTGTACACTACTGACTTTTTTGTTGTAATTTTAGCGGCAGTTTTATTTTAGCGCTGACACTCTTATCGCCAATTGCGCTAACATAAAACTGCCGCTAAAAAACACGGTTTACAGTACTACCTAAGCTATTTAAACCTAACTCACCAGTATTATTTGCAGTGCTTTTATTGCTTTGTACAGAATCCTGACCTTTACCAACATGTTTGACTGTACTACTACTAAAAATATTAGGCGACAACATAGAATATCTATCATCAACAACCCTTGACCTCGACAATCCAACACTAGACTGAGACACTTTAGTGCTAGGATTTGACACTGGAGTCGATGTTAAATAATTTGAACTGGTAGCACCGAGAACACTAGAAATAGGAGACTTCCAAGAAATATGCTGATCAAAATCGGAAACTGAACTTGAAATTGCAACAGGAGCTGAACTTGAAGTTACAACAGCTGGCCTTAAAATTGCATTACTAAACCTAGAGTCACTTCTGTCATCCTCAAACATTTCTTCAAATGAAACACGACTTGAAGAAGCCATGTTTTAAGCACAATCCTGGTCACGGCACCACTGTGGCGGGGTCGTCTCAATGTAAGGGCTTTTTATAACCCTGTTAGGGTATCTTCCTTATACTTAAATCACTTAAGATTTTCCCAGGTTGTTTTGAGGATTGTGCCTCTGGCGACTTCAAGAAGTGAAAATAATAATTGAAGTTTTAAATTAATATAATTTATTAAATAAATAAATAATTCAATAAATAAATAATTTATTGGATATAGCAATAATAACAATTGTTAATGTGATTTGGAATGGACAAAATGATGTTAAATTTATGAGCCAAAGATAATGCCAAAACGTATATAATATAAAATATAGTATTGGATAATAGAAATGTGAGGTGACAACACTCCCTGTACTTTAACTAATAATAACTTAAAAAGAATACTATCCCAATCCCTAACCTACATCTTATGTAAAATTAAATATGCCTTAAGGCTATAGTAAGGAAATTATTAATTAATGAAAATACATCCCTAGCCTGACTAAAATAACCAAAAGAATTTAAAAAAATGATTAGAATTTAGTTAACCCGGCCTAAATATTCCTAAATATAAAAAAATGAAAATTATTGTGGAAATTAGCACATGCTCACTAATGAGATGAAGTGGGAAAACAGTCAGATCTGAGGTCTTCAACTGCTATAGAAGAGACTGACCACTTCTGATGTCCAGCTTATATACACCTGTGGTCTTTTGTGTTCAATCAACCAATCAGTAACAAGGAGAGGAATTGTAATTAACCAATCAGGTGTAAAATTAGAAATTAACTTTGGTTTTATAGGCAAGATGGAGGATGCAGGTAAACTGAAACTAATGTCAAAAATGTGAAAATTACAAAAGTTATAAAAATTACAAAAATGGATAAATTATGTGAAAGAATAATATTAAAATGACATTAGGATGCCAAGTAAGTAAAATAGTATGCAAAAATGTCAAAAATAAGTGAAAACAAAAGTGTCACCATCATATAATTAAATAATATATCATGAATATCGTAAAGAGTCGGCAACAACATATTAACGTGAATAAAAAGGTCAACAGACAACAATAAAGTAAATCCACCCTATCTTCCTAAATCTTTATAATTATATAAAATGTGGAAAACAATACTAGTATTGTAACCGATGTTAAAAATGATTCAACTCGGCAAAACTATGTTGGGTACATCTATTTATTCTCATCCAATAATGCTAATTACAATATATAAATGTTCACCGTCCCTGTTAAGTAGAACAAATACGAAAATAAGGGACTGGCAAACAACCTTATAATACAATATAAAATAATAGCATATTCCATAGGCACGTGACCTTACAAACCACGTGACGAAAACAACATGCTATGTACCGAGTCACGTGATTTCACAATTTACCAGTTTTACAGAACGTAAAATGAAAACTACCCTAGTCACTTGTATGTTTTGCTAATAGTTGCTTGGACTGTTTAGCGGTAATATAAAATATGTTTACAATTATAATTTACCAACAATAACAGCAGCTACAGTGGATAGTTGTCGGCTATAGCTTATTTATAAGTGAAAGTCAAACAACCCCGTGCAAGCTATTGAACCATGAGGAGATGAACATCACGGACAGCAGCAATTAAAACTCACAAAACATTTACAAAAATAGTAATAAGGATTATATAAATAAAAGCATACCAATAATATGGTTACTAGGACTTTGGCACTTGTCCAACAAGCCTTGGTACAAAAAGACCTAAATAAACAAAAACCCAGTATAAGTACATGGCAACAAATATGGTGTTTACAATTAAATGTTTAGCCGAATATGGTGAATTATCACAATATTTATAGAATATACTTTACAGGAAACTTATTACTAGTATTAATTTAATCCTGAGAAAACCCTTATTCTTTATATAATAAAATTATTAAAACTAGAAAAACCTCTCGTACTTTATGGAATAAAAATATGAAAGTGCATGTGCATTTGAAACAGAAAATACAGAAGAAAACCATAGTACATGGCAAAGACAAGAAACTAATGCTATAAATGCAGAAATGATCAAAATAATGCAGAGTGTGTAAATGTAAATATGTAAATACCTTTAGAATATGTAGAGCCAAATACATGACAGCTGTACAAGTTTAAACCATGTACACAAGAACCAACCCCCACTGTCTACTTGCACATGAGTGTGAGTGAAGTAAAAACAGATTTTATAAAGGACCAATTGAAACAGTATAATAGCCAGTTCAAAGGTTAAATTAACTCCACATTACAAAACATTACACAAGACTACAAATACAGTACAGTACAAAAGTAAAGGTACAACACATTACACAATACAAAAACAAAACCGTGGACTTTGACATACAAGTGAATAAAAATAAAATTAATGACCTAAACGAGAAATGAAATATTATTATTCATGGTGGAAACACATCCCCCGGAGTGATGTATCTCAAGTTTGGCCACGACTGAACCCATAAGTGTCTGTCTCCTTGTCTTTATGCTTTCTGGCAAGATGCCACCGGACTAACATCCTGCCAGAAATGTTTGATTGCAAATTGAACAATCAAAATGTGAAATTAACGCCTCATGGAACTTATTCCAGTGCTTGTGGTAGCTTGCCAGGGTCGCAAAGGTCCCTTGTCTAGCGCAAACTACCATCACATTCCATTCCTCCCTCGGGAAAGGGTTTTCTCAGATCATCATCTAATGATAACATATTGTACGCCGCTTCATCGAGGTATAAAACATCTGCAATATTTGTCCTCTGGAAATATAAAAGAAAATGTTATGTTATTGTCAAAATATGATGCTCTTAAACGCAAATCATTTTATGTCTTTTAGAAAATACTGTTTTGTAGATCAAAATATCAACGCATTTCTCTAAGATTGGCTTTGCCATCTCGACCAGTAGCCCTTAAAGGGTGACGACATAACACTAGGCTTACATAGTCAACAAGTGAGTATCAATATAGTCAATAAATGTATAAGATTAAACATAACTGGTATTTTCTCTATGGTGGAAGTGTCATTTTCAATTTTGTGTTCCATCATCTGAACTGATTGATAAGTGTACATTGATATTATCATCATTTGTTTGTATTCTTTGGCATTGAAGTCTCAAAATAAAAGCATTCTCTGTAAGACTTGACTTCAGGTAATTATAATTACTTTCCTCCTTATCGTCTATATCAAAAGTTTTCTGTTTCCTTGTGTTTTAGAATATTTGTTTGATATTCATATATGTCCTTGATCTCTATATTGACATTTCCATCATCTGCCAACTCGAGTTCCTCAACAAGCGACTGTAGAGTTCAGTTGAACAAATCAAATTCTTCTTCAATGTCTTGGAAATAATTTGTTTTTGTATGTTGCATCTGGTTATGTTCTGCAATGTTTTCTTTCTGAATCAAAGTACAAACCACACAAAGCGTTTGTGTATTTTTGTCGGTGCTTCGTTTTCAAGGGTAGTCAAGCGTATTATATACGTTCAATGTCATTCTTAGTTGAGTTAACTAATTTTCTTCCATACACTTATAATGGTTTAGGTCAAAATCTTAGAATATTGGAGTCTATTGGTCAACCTTTCAATGTTATATGTAGTGTACAATGTTATAAGTTCAATTTCATTCTCAGTTGAGTTAACTAATTTTCTTCCATACACTTAAAATGGTTTAGGTCAATATCTTATATTGGAGTCTATTGATCAACCTTTCAATATTATATGTAGTGTACAAATCTTGGGAGGTTTAGATTGACCTGGTGATGAATTTTGATGTACAGTCAACCGAACAAGATAGTCTAAAAATAAAATGAGAAACACTTGTATTGCAACAGAATTTCATTCAAAGTCCCAATCTCCCTTCTTTTCATAAAACAATGGATGCTTTTTGAGATAGGTCTCATAATGGGAAAGTTCTATATCTGCAGCCTTCTGTAACCATCTGTCTGCAGATCTCGGACTCTGATATATTCCACACTGATGTTACATTGAAAACTGTAGATACAGCATAGTAACCTACCATTAATTCCTCTGTATTCATCTGTTGCAAAACTCCAGTAAATTTGAAAATAAATGTACTGAAAGAAGCTTCCAGACAGCCTAAAATCGGACAACTCTTTTCCTAAAATATATTTTGGTTCATTATATCTTTTAAAAGTATTCCTGTTAATAAATATACAACAGGAGACATTTTCACAAGCCTTTTATCATTTGTACGATAAAAATTATTTGCCAATTCAGTGGTTTATTAATATAAGGTTCAACGGGTTCAACTAAAACATAGGGACTTTCATACTGAATAGTAGACGAGGTAGTTGTAAAATGTCTTCATCTTCATCTTTAGATATATGTTATATATTATCTGATAATTCCTTAACACCAATGCTTTTTAACAGACTGCTAAAGCACTGTTGACGAATTTAAACTATCTTCGGCTACTCTCTTTTTAAGGAACTCCCAAAACATTTCAATTAGGGAATTAACGGGCGAGTCAAGGATAAACATGTTCATTGTTTCAAGAAACTGCTTTAGATGTATGAGCAGGAGCAATATTCGCTGAAAGATGAATTGTTTTTCGAGGAAAACCAAACATAAAAATGATTAAGGTATGGATAAGCCATGCTTGCTTTTTATCAATAGATGCAGCGTCTTTTCTAGCTTTTCAAACAAATGTACTACTCCATATACACTCTTTGCTTGTAAATGTGACTCTTTATAGATGAATTCCGATGTTATTTGACGCCTGTGGTACATGAATATTAAATTACGACATTTGTGTTTAATGAACTCGTTTCGTTAAGACGATTTAGAAATTCTCATTTAGATGCTGTGTCCATCATGATGCCTCTATCATGTTTTGCTGTAAAGCGAAAAATTGTGTTTATAAACAAAATTACATCACTACAAATATTAAAACATAATTTATTGCCTATAAACGTTATGCCAACTAATACATAAACCCATACGGTACCCCCCCCCCCATACATTCTATTACACATACTACGTAATGCAATGTTAATATGACGTCATATACAAACAACCAAATTTAGCACCAACTTAAAGACAAAGATCAAGGTTGACTTAGAAGTAAGTCAACCGGTGTTACATGAACATGTTACCAAAATTAAATGTTCGTATTATATTTCCGTGATTACAATTAAAATGCAAATAAAATTCCACTTTTTAGCAAAAAAAATCTTCCTTCTGGTATAAAGTTTCTGGGAGTTTATGGAAATCCACATCAGGAAGGAGAAGATGTAAACCAGGATAAACACCTGTTTCATCACTGAGTAATGTGACTATTTCTCCTTACAAAGTTTTCACATTGTCACTTTAAAATTCATTTTGTTTACCAAGTTAACAAGATACTATGTCCTTGAGCAGGAAATCACATATTTGAATGCTTTTGGTATGACTGACTGTTTACAAAATCACTTCCTCAAAAGATAAAATTCCCTTGCCATCTGTAGTATGGATATTGTGAATACTATGTCTAAGCACCATCATTTCTAATCTTGATATCACCGTCTTTCCCATTGTCTACTAGTATAAAATATTTGATGAAATCTTCAAATGAAATATAATGCTTTTTCCCATGTACAACGGGTTAGTTTTATTATCACCATTTTATTCAGGATCTAAAAAGTCCCAACAAAACATGTCCTTAATTTTTACCAGATATTATGTATTAAATAATTTCATATATGTAGCGGGACCTCAGTTGTCCAGGCTTGGATTCGTAAAACAAAACACAAGAGCCGCCGACTATATGTATTGTTCTTTATTGATGTTAATAAAATAGATGTTTCTGGTAACTGTAAAATATTAAAACAAGTATTGAATACATGAACACTCCAACGCTGTCGGTCTGACCGCGTGTCGGAAACTGGCCAATTCCCTTGCCATCTGTAGTATGGATATTGTGAATACTATGTCGAAGCACCTGTTATTGGACTTTATCAGTTTTTATCTTGATATCACTGTCTTACCCATTGTCTACTAGCATAAAATATTTGATGATATCTTCAAATGAAATATAATGCTTTTCCCCATGTACAACGATTTAAATATGTTTTAAACGGGATAGTTTTATTTCCACCATTTTATTCAGGACTTAAAAAGTCCCAACAAAACATGTCCTTTTATTTTACCAGATATGCATTGAATAATTTTATATATGTAGCGGGACCTGTTGTCCAGGCTTGGGTTCGTAAAACAAAACACGAGAGCCGCCGACTATATGTATTGTTCTTTATTGATGTTAATAAAATAGATGTTTCTGGTAACTGTAAAATATTAAAACAAGTATTGAATACATGAACACTCCAACGCTGTCGGTCTGACCGCGTGTCGGAAACTGGTCAATTCCCTTGCCATCTGTAGTATGGATATTGTGAATACTATGTCGAAGCACCTGTTATTGGACTTTATCAGTTTTTATCTTGATATCACTGTCTTACCCATTGTCTACTAGCATAAAATATTTGATGATATCTTCAAATGAAATATAATGCTTTTCCCCATGTACAACGATTTAAATATGTTTTAAACGGGATAGTTTTATTTCCACCATTTTATTCAGGACTTAAAAAGTCCCAACAAAACATGTCCTTTTATTTTACCAGATATGCATTGAATAATTTTATATATGTAGCGGGACCTGTTGTCCAGGCTTGGGTTCGTAAAACAAAACACGAGAGCCGCTGACTATATGTATTGTTCTTTATTGATGTTAATAAAATAGATGTTTCTGGTAACTGTAAAATATTAAAACAAGCATTGAATACATGAACACCCAAACGCTGTCGGTCTGACCGCGTGTCGGAAACAGGCCAAGAATAGTAATAGTGAAAATAATAATAATGAAACATTACAATTAAAATACATAAAGCATAAAACTTACTTCAAACTGAATAGCATTTCACATAAGCGCTCTAAGCGTAATTAATTCATTAAAGATATTAATGAAATAAGTTAAAATTAATACTGTGGAATCAAAACAATATTTCCACTTATTAAAAAATGAAACAATTTTTTAAGTACCAACGTAACTAATCAAGTTGCATTAAACGCAGTATAACATACCTGTAAAATATTAAAACAAGCATTCAATACATGAAAACCCAACGCTGTCGGTTTGACCACGTGTCGGAAACTGGCCAATTCCCTTGCCATCTGTAGTATGGATATGTGAATACTATGTCGAAGCACCTGTTATTGGACTTTATCAGTCTTTATCTTGATATCACTGTCTTACCCATTGTCTACTAGTATAAAATATTTGATGAAATCTTCAAATGAAATATAATGCTTTTCCCCATGTACAACGATTTAAATATGTTTTAAACGGGTTAGTTTTATTTCCACCATTTTATTCAGGACCTCAAAAGTCCCAACAAAACATGTCCTTAATTTTACCAGATATGCATTGAATAATTTTATATATGTAGCGGGACCTCCGTTGTCCAGGATAGGGTTCGTAAAACAAAACACAAGAGCCGCCGACTATATGTATTGTTCTTTATTGATGTTAATAAAATAGATGTTTCTGGTAACTGTAAAATAACGAAACAAGCATTCAATACATGGACACCCCAACGCTGTCGGTCTGACCGCGTGTCGGAAACTGGCCAAGAATAGTAATAATGAAAATAATAATAATAAAACATTACAATTAAAATACATAAAGCATAAAGCTTACTTCAAACTGAATAGCATTTAACATAAGCGCTCTAAAAGTAATTAATTCGTTAAAGATATTAATGAAAAGGATAAATTAAAACTTGGAATAAAAACAATATTTCCACTTATTGAAAAATGAAACATTTTTTTAAGTACCAACGTAACTAATCAAGTTGCATTAAACGCAGTATAACATACCTGTAAAATATTAAAACAAGCAGTCAATACATGAAAACCCCAACGCTGTCGGTTTGACCACATGTCGGAAACTGGCCAATTCCCTTGCCATCTGTAGTATGGATATTGTGAATACTATGTCGAAGCACCTGTTATTGGACTTTATTAGTTCTTATCTTGATAGCACTGTCTTTCCCATTGTCTACTAGTTTAAAATATTTGATGATATCTTCAAATGAAATATAATGCTTTTCCCCATGTACAACGGTTTAAATATGTTTTTAATGGGATAGTTTTATTTCCACCATTTTATTCAGGACTTAAAAAGTCCCAACAAAACATGTCGTTAATTTTTACCAGATATGCATTGAATAATTTTATATATGTAGCGGGACCTCTGTTGTCCAGGATAGGGTTCGTAAAACAAAACACAAGAGCCGCCGATTATATGTATTGTTCTTTATTGATGTTAATAAAATAGATGTTTCTGGTAACTGTAAAATAACGAAACAAGCATTCAATACATGAACACCCCAACGCTGTCGGCGCGGTCTGACCGCTTGTCGGAAACTGGCCAATAGTAGTAATAATGAAAATAATAATAATAATGAAACATTACAATTAAAATACATAAAGCATAAAGCTTACTTCAAACTGAATAGCATTAAACATTAGCGCCCTAAACGTAATTAATTCATTAAAGATATTAATGAAATAAGTTAAAATTAATACTGTGGAATGAAAACAATATTTCCACTTATTGAAAAATGAAACAATTTTTTTAAGTACCAACGTAACTAATCAAGTTGCATTAAACGCAGTATAACATACCTGTAAAATATTAAAACAAGCATTCAATACATGAAACCCCAACGCTGTCGGTTTGACCACGTGTCGGAAACTGACCAATTCCCTTGCCATCAGTAGTATCGACATTGTGAATACTATGTCGAAGCACCTGTTATTGGACTTTATCATTTCTTATCTTAATATCACCGTCTTTCCCATTGTCTACTAGTATAAATATTTGATGATATCTTAAAATGAAATATAATGCTTTTCCCCATGTACAACGATTTAAATATGTTTTTAATGGGATAGTTTTATTTCCCATTTATTCAGGACTTAAAAGTCCCAACAAAACATGTCCTTAATTTTTTACCAGATATGCATTGAATAATTTTATATATATGCGGACCTCCATTGTCCAGGATAGGGTTCGTAAAACAAAACACAAGAGCCGCCGACTATATGTATTGTTCTTTATTGATGTTATGTCAGGAGCCAGAGTATCAAATTTTGACAAATGATGCACAGCTTGCTATAAAATTTTTGATGTCATACCATGATAGTACCATGTCTTGGATGTGTGAAAACCAATGTTGGACATTTCAATTCTCTTGCACAACATTGTAGCAGCCAAATGTAGGTGCAAGGCTATATTAAAATGTGCTTATTTCAAAAACAAATCCAAAAGCTTATAAAATATTTTCTTGTATTCAAATATTGATGTAAATGGATCTAACTCATAATGCATCATTAAATTATTTCACATAACATTGTTTTCTAGCAGATATTATTGAGATATTTGGTTAAAATAGCAAAAACTACCATTTTCTTAATGTATTTTCGATATTTGCCGTTCAGTTCTAATAGCCTATGATTAAACGTAAACACCAAAGGTAGTTTTACCTGATACAGATTTGTTCCAAATTTATTTCCTCTCCTTCCAAAAGTAAAATTGAGTTTCAAAACACTTCATAGTCATAGTTATTCAACAAAATATTTCCCCTACCCCCATATTGTTCCTTTATCTGGCATTTGACGGATGGCCGGCCACGCCCACAATGTTCCGACACAAAGTCCGCCATTACGGTACCAAAGCAGCGTCACGGCAACTAATGACGCACTAGTGTCAGAGACGTCATAAAACGGCGAAATTCAGACCGAGTTTTCATTCTTTTTGCGTGTAAATCAAGCATGCCACGCCTTTGTCGGAACATTACATAGGCATGGTCAGCGAAACATCAATTTCCTTAATGGTTAAATTATCCTTAATCATATGAAATTTTATATTTAGAACTTACTAATTAATGATTTTATTATTTTGAAGAATATTTTGTTTAATTTGCCATGATGGATACTGCTTTTTCTTGCGAGAGAAGCACTTTATTTAAAACTGATTATTCAAAATGTCATATGTCAAACTGTAGATGCTAGAGAGACATTAAGTGAAATTACGCTTAGAGGGTTATCTACTTTTAAAGATGCTATGGAGGCAAGGAAAGACGATGTATCTGATCGTTTATGGTCAAGTATAGAAAATTCAAACACTTTTCTGGAAAAGCACCCATTATGCCACAGATCATGTAAAAGCAAGTACACACATAAAAAAATAAGTAAATGTGTAGGGAAACGATCACATTCTGAAACTGACCCGATACAAGATGAAGCCAAGATCAAACGAACATCAGTAGATTACAAAGCATGCTGTTTTTTTGTGTGAGAAAGATCGAGACAGCAAAGGAATTCGACAGCTTATACTTGTTGCAACGATTCAAAGGCAAGGTACCATATACCAAAAAGCCAAAGAGCTGGGAGACGAAAAAACTTTTATTCAGAATACAGGGTCGCAGCAATTGTCCAATTGATATGATCGCAGCAGATTTTAGGTATCACAAATCATGCATGGATCACTTTATGAATAGAAGGAAAAGTCTCCAAGAATTGAAGGTCGATGCTTGAAGAAGCATTTCATGAATTAATAAATGAAGTATCTGATTCCCTTCTAAAAGAACGTTCTGCTTATTACATTACAGTATTGCTCAATAGATACAGAGAACTGTTAAAATCGAAATCAGTGGCAAATGCAGCATCATATAGAACTCAGAGTTTTCGTAAGGGTTTAGTTAAACATTTTCAAGACAAAATTCAGATAATACCCCAGAGAGGTAAACCAAGTATAGTGTGTGGCTCAGAAATAACAGTAAGCGAATTATGCACTCTGTCAGCAAAGTTAACAAAAGAACTGGACGAAACCAAGCTAAAGGAAGAGTCAACAGATGATTCAAGTGAAAGCGATGCTGAAGAAAAGCGCAAGAGTTCTTCATTGTCAGCTAATTGTGATTTGTATGCCACTGCAAAACACTTACGATGTGAAATGAAGCAAACTGCCTTCTATGGGTTGGACAAACAACAGAGTAGCAAAATTGAAGACATTGGTGAATCCGAGATAACAGACGAATATCAAATTTCAAAAACTGATACAAATGTGATAGAAATTTCCTATGAAGAAACATTAGAAAGTATCCCAACTGATTTATACAATCACATTGCATGGATGATGACAAATACAGAATGTGAATTAGATAGCACAGGAAAAGTTATTTTGACTGAAAAACAGAATCAAACTGTTCTAAACGTAGCATCTGATATAATGGCAAGTGTCACAAACCTACCTATGCCTAAAAGTGTTGGACTTGCTATACACATTTTAAAGCAAACTGGAAGCAAGGAGTTGGTAGAGTGTTTAATAAGTTTGGACATTGTATCAGCTACGATAATGCTCAAAGATATATTTCAACTAAAGCTTTAGAAGTGGATCAACAAATATCTGAAACTGGACTTTTTATCCCAACCGTCCTTAAACCTGGCTTGTTTACACAGTGTGCTTTGGACAATTTAGATTTTTCTGAAAATACTAAAGATAGAACAACACTACATGCTACAAGTCACAATATATATACCAGTATGATGATAACAATCCAGATAGTAAAACTTTAATAACACATTGTCAAATTCCGAAACAAAAAACTAGAAACAGATCTGTACCCATTTCAGAAACATTAAAAGTAACCGAAAGCCGTGTTAGCTTAAAGGACAGGCGACAAGCTAGAACACTTACCAATATATCATTTGATACAGAAACAGGTAGTAGAAGTTTAATAGACAAAATTTTTTTCATTTGGTCCCTTTTGCGAATGCCTGACTCTGATAAAAAGAATGAGGATGAATCCACCTCACTGTTCGTCAAAAACTGGGAAGCATTCTGCGAAGCTTCATTACAAACGGAAGCTAAGGCAACTATTATTGGATATGGACCTCTTTATTCCCAATCGCCTACCAATCCAGATGTTGTTATGGCTTCACTGAACTATTTTGTGTCACTTTCGAATAAAATTGGGTAACACACCACAATCATTACTGCAGATCAAGCAATATATGCTATACTGACAGGCATAACAAACGATATTCAGACATAGTAATCAGACTGGGTGGATTTCATATTGCAGAAAACTTTATGGGAAGCATTGGGTTCTACATGAAAGACAGCGGTTTTGAGGATATTATTGTAGAAAGTGGAGTTTGTAAGCGTGGAACTGTTAATAAAATAATATCTGGAAAAGATTACTATCTCATGCTTCGTTGTCATTCCATCATGAGTGAAGCAATGCAAGCAGTTATTAGTCAGCTAATGAGGTTTAAGCCAAGTAACTGCAAATGTGTAAACATTGTTGGAGATCGGTATGATTTCGAAGACTCTGTCTCAGTGAGACGAAAGATTCAGAAAAGGTCAGTCAAAAACACAGAAAGAGTATTTCATATCTGAAAGTTTGGAAATAGTTGACTGGAATGCCATTCTACATGATGTCAGAAACAAGGCAAATCTTTTGGATTTCATTAGCAGTGGACTCCAAACGGTTGATAATGTGGATGATGTTACCTTTATTGTCGGTGGTTTATCAAAGGACAAAAATGATAATTTTGCAGTGTATAAATCAGAAAAGTGTGAAATACCACAATTGTCTTGTTTAGATCACGAGGAAGCAGACACAAGAATTGTGACGCACCTAGCATACTGTATTAAACAGCTTGATCACATTAGAGCAGTCATCCATGCAACAGACACAGACATAGTTATATTATGCATATATCATCTCACCCGCTTATCTACTCTCAGAGAACTATGGGTCCAGAAATTTGACAAATACATAGCCGTACATAAATTAGTAGAGAAACTCTGGGAAAAATATGAATGCAGTTCAAGAGAGCTAACATCGACTTTAATCGTTGCATATGTCTTTAGTGGTTGTGATACTGTAAGTTATCCGTTTAGAAAGGGAAAGAAATTGGCAGCAAAGGTGGCTCTGACTATAGTAAAGGATCTTCCCAACCTTTCAAACTTTGGAATGGATGATTTCACAATATTAGAAGAGTTGAGTTGAGGCACAAAAGTACTTTGCTTCCTTATATGGATGTTCAAATGTTGATAGTTTAAATGTGCTAAGGCAGCATTTATTTGCATCCAGTAAAACAGATTTAAGAGCTTTACCACCAACAGAAGACGCATTCCACCAACATTTTTTGCGAGCTTTATATCAGATTGGAATATATGTACGTGCAACATTATCTGATCTTGATCTCCCGTCTCCAACACAGTTTAGACGAAAACTAGTAAACCATAAGCTTGTGCCAATATTAATGTGCTTACCACCAAAGCCAATGATAAAAACACCTACAGGGTGCAAATGACAGAAATAAAAATGTATGCGAAATTGTGCAAAAGCGTCTTTTCCATGTAGTGGCATCTGTATTTGCCTTGGGAAAGTGGGAAAATGTGGCAGAATTTCAGTCGATACTGATAGCAGTTCAAGTGAAGACTAACAGTAACTTTGATCATGCCGAAGATTGAAGAATTTCCAAACAGCTGCTAAAGCGGTTTTCTCGTGAATGAGGACTACATTTTACACTTTGCTTCATTTGAAGTTATTAATCAATTTGCACATGTTCTTATTAGTGACTTAGTGAACCTGTAAAAGTGTAAAGGAATCTGTAAGAACCATATTTCTTTTTAGATGGATTCCGTCATGGTATAAGGTTATAGCGCAATCAGAGACCAGAGACCAGTCCAGATTTTATACTACACACATAAATTTAAGTTTATTGTGTTTTATTTTATATTAATGAATATGAATAAACATATTGCAATATATGACCATGTTAATAGTACAACAAAGTTATTTAGAAAAGAATAGTTTTTCTAATGATTTCAAAGAATATTTGAGAAATGGGGGTAGGGGAAACATTTAACTACTTATTTCTGTCTATAATAGAACGTTGGGCAAAATTTTGCTTTCAAGAAGTACAAAAATACCCATGAAAACTTTTAAATAAAAGATATTTCGATATGTTTCTTTGAACACTACACAAGAACCATTGCTAATAATTTTAAAACTACAGGGGAAAATTCACTTTTTTCTTTATTTTCGCTAAAAAGGACTGTAAACCTGCAATATATAATGATATTTTGATTTAAATATGCAAAAGAACTACAAATAAGTTATTTACGACAGTTTTAACATTCATAACGCGTGTCAAGTAAAAGTTATAGTGCATATGGTAATTTCTGTTTGTTTTGTACGATGTTCTTAACAAAACAGGCGACTGTGAAGTTGTGCAAGAGAGATGACAAGTCCAACATGGGTTTTCAAACATGGCAATATGTCTACTAAATGATTATAGGATCAAAAATTTTATAGCAGACTGTGTATGGTTCAACTTGTTTTTTGCACGCTATTGAAAAGTGGCTCCCCGACTATTAATAAAATAGATGTTTCTGGTAACTGTAAAATAACGAAACAAGCATTCAATACATGAACACCCCAACGCTGTCGGTCTGACCGCGTGTCGGAAACTGGCCAATAGTAGTAATAATGAAAATAATAATAATGAAACATTACAATTAAAATACATAAAGCATACAGCTTACTTCAAACTGAATAGCATTTCACATTAGCGCTCTAAAAGTAATTATTTCGTAAAAGATAATAATGAAATAAGTTAATACTGTGGAATGAAAACAATATTTCCACTTATTGAAAAATGAAACAATTTTTTAAGTACCAACGTAACTAATCAAGTTGCATTAAACGCAGTATAACATACCTGTAAAATATTAAAACAAGCAGTCAATACATGAAAACCCCAACGCTGTCGGTTTGACCGCGTGTCGGAAACTGGCCAATTCCCTTGCCATCTGTAGTATGGATATTGTGAATACTATGTCGAAGCACCTGTTATTGGACTTTATCAGTTTTTATCTTGATATCACTGTCTTACCCATTGTCTACTAGCATAAAATATTTGATGATATCTTCAAATGAAATATAATGCTTTTCCCCATGTACAACGATTTAAATATGTTTTAAACGGGATAGTTTTATTTCCACCATTTTATTCAGGACTTAAAAAGTCCCAACAAAACATGTCCTTTTATTTTACCAGATATGCATTGAATAATTTTATATATGTAGCGGGACCTGTTGTCCAGGCTTGGGTTCGTAAAACAAAACACGAGAGCCGCCGACTATATGTATTGTTCTTTATTGATGTTAATAAAATAGATGTTTCTGGTAACTGTAAAATATTAAAACAAGTATTGAATACATGAACACTCCAACGCTGTCGGTCTGACCGCGTGTCGGAAACTGGTCAATTCCCTTGCCATCTGTAGTATGGATATTGTGAATACTATGTCGAAGCACCTGTTATTGGACTTTATCAGTTTTTATCTTGATATCACTGTCTTACCCATTGTCTACTAGCATAAAATATTTGATGATATCTTCAAATGAAATATAATGCTTTTCCCCATGTACAACGATTTAAATATGTTTTAAACGGATAGTTTTATTTCCACCATTTTATTCAGGACTTAAAAAGTCCCAACAAAACATGTCCTTTTATTTTACCAGATATGCATTGAATAATTTTATATATGTAGCGGGACCTGTTGTCCAGGCTTGGGTTCGTAAAACAAAACACGAGAGCCGCTGACTATATGTATTGTTCTTTATTGATGTTAATAAAATAGATGTTTCTGGTAACTGTAAAATATTAAAACAAGCATTGAATACATGAACACCCAAACGCTGTCGGTCTGACCGCGTGTCGGAAACAGGCCAAGAATAGTAATAGTGAAAATAATAATAATGAAACATTACAATTAAAATACATAAAGCATAAAACTTACTTCAAACTGAATAGCATTTCACATAAGCGCTCTAAGCGTAATTAATTCATTAAAGATATTAATGAAATAAGTTAAAATTAATACTGTGGAATCAAAACAATATTTCCACTTATTAAAAAATGAAACAATTTTTTAAGTACCAACGTAACTAATCAAGTTGCATTAAACGCAGTATAACATACCTGTAAAATATTAAAACAAGCATTCAATACATGAAAACCCAACGCTGTCGGTTTGACCACGTGTCGGAAACTGGCCAATTCCCTTGCCATCTGTAGTATGGATATTGTGAATACTATGTCGAAGCACCTGTTATTGGACTTTATCAGTCTTTATCTTGATATCACTGTCTTACCCATTGTCTACTAGTATAAAATATTTGATGAAATCTTCAAATGAAATATAATGCTTTTCCCCATGTACAACGATTTAAATATGTTTTAAACGGGTTAGTTTTATTTCCACCATTTTATTCAGGACCTCAAAAGTCCCAACAAAACATGTCCTTAATTTTTACCAGATATGCATTGAATAATTTTATATATGTAGCGGGACCTCCGTTGTCCAGGATAGGGTTCGTAAAACAAAACACAAGAGCCGCCGACTATATGTATTGTTCTTTATTGATGTTAATAAAATAGATGTTTCTGGTAACTGTAAAATAACGAAACAAGCATTCAATACATGGACACCCCAACGCTGTCGGTCTGACCGCGTGTCGGAAACTGGCCAAGAATAGTAATAATGAAAATAATAATAATAAAACATTACAATTAAAATACATAAAGCATAAAGCTTACTTCAAACTGAATAGCATTTAACATAAGCGCTCTAAAAGTAATTAATTCGTTAAAGATATTAATGAAAAAGGATAAATTAAAACTTGGAATAAAAACAATATTTCCACTTATTGAAAAATGAAACATTTTTTTAAGTACCAACGTAACTAATCAAGTTGCATTAAACGCAGTATAACATACCTGTAAAATATTAAAACAAGCAGTCAATACATGAAAACCCCAACGCTGTCGGTTTGACCACATGTCGGAAACTGGCCAATTCCCTTGCCATCTGTAGTATGGATATTGTGAATACTATGTCGAAGCACCTGTTATTGGACTTTATTAGTTCTTATCTTGATAGCACTGTCTTTCCCATTGTCTACTAGTTTAAAATATTTGATGATATCTTCAAATGAAATATAATGCTTTTCCCCATGTACAACGGTTTAAATATGTTTTTAATGGGATAGTTTTATAGTTTTATTTCCACCATTTTTCAGGACTTAAAAAGTCCCAACAAAACATGTCGTTAATTTTTACCAGATATGCATTGAATAATTTTATATATGTAGCGGGACCTCTGTTGTCCAGGATAGGGTTCGTAAAACAAAACACAAGAGCCGCCGATTATATGTATTGTTCTTTATTGATGTTAATAAAATAGATGTTTCTGGTAACTGTAAAATAACGAAACAAGCATTCAATACATGAACACCCCAACGCTGTCGGCGCGGTCTGACCGCTTGTCGGAAACTGGCCAATAGTAGTAATAATGAAAATAATAATAATAATGAAACATTACAATTAAAATACATAAAGCATAAAGCTTACTTCAAACTGAATAGCATTAAACATTAGCGCCCTAAACGTAATTAATTCATTAAAGATATTAATGAAATAAGTTAAAATTAATACTGTGGAATGAAAACAATATTTCCACTTATTGAAAAATGAAACAATTTTTTTAAGTACCAACGTAACTAATCAAGTTGCATTAAACGCAGTATAACATACCTGTAAAATATTAAAACAAGCATTCAATACATGAAAACCCCAACGCTGTCGGTTTGACCACGTGTCGGAAACTGACCAATTCCCTTGCCATCAGTAGTATCGACATTGTGAATACTATGTCGAAGCACCTGTTATTGGACTTTATCATTTCTTATCTTAATATCACCGTCTTTCCCATTGTCTACTAGTATAAAATATTTGATGATATCTTCAAATGAAATATAATGCTTTTCCCCATGTACAACGATTTAAATATGTTTTTAATGGGATAGTTTTATTTCCACCATTTTATTCAGGACTTAAAAAGTCCCAACAAAACATGTCCTTAATTTTTTACCAGATATGCATTGAATAATTTTATATATGTAGCGGGACCTCCATTGTCCAGGATAGGGTTCGTAAAACAAAACACAAGAGCCGCCGACTATATGTATTGTTCTTTATTGATGTTATAGTCAGGGAGCCAGAGTATCAAATTTTGACAAATGATGCACAGCTTGCTATAAAATTTTTGATGTCATACCATGATAGTACCATGTCTTGGATGTGTGAAAACCAATGTTGGACATTTCAATTCTCTTGCACAACATTGTAGCAGCCAAATGTAGGTGCAAGGCTATATTAAAATGTGCTTATTTCAAAAACAAATCCAAAAGCTTATAAAATATTTTCTTGTATTCAAATATTGATGTAAATGGATCTAACTCATAATGCATCATTAAATTATTTCACATAACATTGTTTTCTAGCAGATATTATTGAGATATTTGGTTAAAATAGCAAAAACTACCATTTTCTTAATGTATTTTCGATATTTGCCGTTCAGTTCTAATAGCCTCTGATTAAACGTAAACACCAAAGGTAGTTTTACCTGATACAGATTTGTTCCAAATTTATTTCCTCTCCTTCCAAAAGTAAAATTGAGTTTCAAAACACTTCATAGTCATAGTTATTCAACAAAATATTTCCCCTACCCCCATATTGTTCCTTTATCTGGCATTTGACGGATGGCCGGCCACGCCCACAATGTTCCGACACAAAGTCCGCCATTACGGTACCAAAGCAGCGTCACGGCAACTAATGACGCACTAGTGTCAGAGACGTCATAAAACGGCGAAATTCAGACCGAGTTTTCATTCTTTTTGCGTGTAAATCAAGCATGCCACGCCTTTGTCGGAACATTACATAGGCATGGTCAGCGAAACATCAATTTCCTTAATGGTTAAATTATCCTTAATCATATGAAATTTTATATTTAGAACTTACTAATTAATGATTTTATTATTTTGAAGAATATTTTGTTTAATTTGCCATGATGGATACTGCTTTTTCTTGCGAGAGAAGCACTTTATTTAAAACTGATTATTCAAAATATGTCATATGTCAAACTGTAGATGCTAGAGAGACATTAAGTGAAATTACGCTTAGAGGGTTATCTACTTTTAAAGATGCTATGGAGGCAAGGAAAGACGATGTATCTGATCGTTTATGGTCAAGTATAGAAAATTCAAACACTTTTCTGGAAAAGCACCCATTATGCCACAGATCATGTAAAAGCAAGTACACACATAAAAAAAATAAGTAAATGTGTAGGGAAACGATCACATTCTGAAACTGACCCGATACAAGATGAAGCCAAGATCAAACGAACATCAGTAGATTACAAAGCATGCTGTTTTTTTTGTGTGAGAAAGATCGAGACAGCAAAGGAATTCGACAGCTTATACTTGTTGCAACGATTCAAAGGCAAGGTACCATATACCAAAAAGCCAAAGAGCTGGGAGACGAAAAAACTTTTATTCAGAATACAGGGTCGCAGCAATTGTCCAATTGATATGATCGCAGCAGATTTTAGGTATCACAAATCATGCATGGATCACTTTATGAATAGAAGGAAAAGTCTCCAAGAATTGAAGGTCGATGCTTATGAAGAAGCATTTCATGAATTAATAAATGAAGTATCTGATTCCCTTCTAAAAGAACGTTCTGCTTATTACATTACCGTATTGCTCAATAGATACAGAGAACTGTTAAAATCGAAATCAGTGGCAAATGCAGCATCATATAGAACTCAGAGTTTTCGTAAGGGTTTAGTTAAACATTTTCAAGACAAAATTCAGATAATACCCCAGAGAGGTAAACCAAGTATAGTGTGTGGCTCAGAAATAACAGTAAGCGAATTATGCACTCTGTCAGCAAAGTTAACAAAAGAACTGGACGAAACCAAGCTAAAGGAAGAGTCAACAGATGATTCAAGTGAAAGCGATGCTGAAGAAAAGCGCAAGAGTTCTTCATTGTCAGCTAATTGTGATTTGTATGCCACTGCAAAACACTTACGATGTGAAATGAAGCAAACTGCCTTCTATGGGTTGGACAAACAACAGAGTAGCAAAATTGAAGACATTGGTGAATCCGAGATAACAGACGAATATCAAATTTCAAAAACTGATACAAATGTGATAGAAATTTCCTATGAAGAAAACATTAGAAAGTATCCCAACTGATTTATACAATCACATTGCATGGATGATGACAAATACAGAATGTGAATTAGATAGCACAGGAAAAGTTATTTTGACTGAAAAACAGAATCAAACTGTTCTAAACGTAGCATCTGATATAATGGCAAGTGTCACAAACCTACCTATGCCTAAAAGTGTTGGACTTGCTATACACATTTTAAAGCAAACTGGAAGCAAGGAGTTGGTTAAGTGTTTAATAAGTTTGGACATTGTATCAGCTACGATAATGCTCAAAGATATATTTCAACTAAAGCTTTAGAAGTGGATCAACAAATATCTGAAACTGGACTTTTTATCCCAACCGTCCTTAAACCTGGCTTGTTTACACAGTGTGCTTTGGACAATTTAGATTTTTCTGAAAATACTAAAGATAGAACAACACTACATGCTACAAGTCACAATATATATACCAGTATGATGATAACAATCCAGATAGTAAAACTTTAATAACACATTGTCAAATTCCGAAACAAAAAACTAGAAACAGATCTGTACCCATTTCAGAAACATTAAAAGTAACCGAAAGCCGTGTTAGCTTAAAGGACAGGCGACAAGCTAGAACACTTACCAATATATCATTTGATACAGAAACAGGTAGTAGAAGTTTAATAGACAAAATTTTTTTCATTTGGTCCCTTTTGCGAATGCCTGACTCTGATAAAAAGAATGAGGATGAATCCACCTCACTGTTCGTCAAAAACTGGGAAGCATTCTGCGAAGCTTCATTACAAACGGAAGCTAAGGCAACTATTATTGGATATGGACCTCTTTATTCCCAATCGCCTACCAATCCAGATGTTGTATGGCTTCACTGAACTATTTTGTGTCACTTTCGAATAAAATTGGGTAACACACCACAATCATTACTGCAGATCAAGCAATATATGATACTGACAGGCATAACAAACGATATTCAGACATAGTAATCAGACTGGGTGGATTTCATATTGCAGAAAACTTTATGGGAAGCATTGGGTTCTACATGAAAGACAGCGGTTTTGAGGATATTATTGTAGAAAGTGGAGTTTGTAAGCGTGGAACTGTTAATAAAATAATATCTGGAAAAGATTACTATCTCATGCTTCGTTGTCATTCCATCATGAGTGAAGCAATGCAAGCAGTTATTAGTCAGCTAATGAGGTTTAAGCCAAGTAACTGCAAATGTGTAAACATTGTTGGAGATCGGTATGATTTCGAAGACTCTGTCTCACTTAAGGGAGATGAAAGATTCAGAAAGGTCAGTCAAAAACACAGAAAGAGTATTTCATATCTGAAAGTTTGGAAATAGTTGACTGGAATGCCATTCTACATGATGTCAGAAACAAGGCAAATCTTTTGGATTTCATTAGCAGTGGACTCCAAACGGTTGATAATGTGGATGATGTTACCTTTATTGTCGGTGGTTTATCAAAGGACAAAAATGATAATTTTGCAGTGTATAAATCAGAAAAGTGTGAAATACCACAATTGTCTTGTTTAGATCACGAGGAAGCAGACACAAGAATTGTGACGCACCTAGCATACTGTATTAAACAGCTTGATCACATTAGAGCAGTCATCCATGCAACAGACACAGACATAGTTATATTATGCATATATCATCTCACCCGCTTATCTACTCTCAGAGAACTATGGGTCCAGAAATTTGACAAATACATAGCCGTACATAAATTAGTAGAGAAACTCTGGGAAAAATATGAATGCAGTTCAAGAGAGCTAACATCGACTTTAATCGTTGCATATGTCTTTAGTGGTTGTGATACTGTAAGTTATCCGTTTAGAAAGGGAAAGAAATTGGCAGCAAAGGTGGCTCTGACTATAGTAAAGGATCTTCCCAACCTTTCAAACTTTGGAATGGATGATTTCACAATATTAGAAGAGTTAAGAGTTGAGGCACGAAAGTACTTTGCTTCCTTATATGGATGTTCAAATGTTGATAGTTTAAATGTGCTAAGGCAGCATTTATTTGCATCCAGTAAAACAGATTTAAGAGCTTTACCACCAACAGAAGACGCATTCCACCAACATTTTTTGCGAGCTTTATATCAGATTGGAATATATGTACGTGCAACATTATCTGATCTTGATCTCCCGTCTCCAACACAGTTTAGACGAAAACTAGTAAACCATAAACTTGTGCCAATATTAATGTGCTTACCACCAAAGCCAATGATAAAAACACCTACAGGGTGCAAATGACAGAAATAAAATGTATGCGAAATTGTGCAAAAGCGTCTTTTCCATGTAGTGGCATCTGTATTTGCCTTGGGAAAGTGGGAAAATGTGGCAGAATTTCAGTCGATACTGATAGCAGTTCAAGTGAAGACTAACAGTAACTTTGATCATGCCGAAGATTGAAGAATTTCCAAACAGCTGCTAAAGCGGTTTTCTCGTGAATGAGGACTACATTTTACACTTTGCTTCATTTGAAGTTATTAATCAATTTGCACATGTTCTTATTAGTGACTTAGTGAACCTGTAAAAGTGTAAAGGAATCTGTAAGAACCATATTTCTTTTTAGATGGATTCCGTCATGGTATAAGGTTATAGCGCAATCAGAGACCAGAGACCAGTCCAGATTTTATACTACACACATAAATTTAAGTTTATTGTGTTTTATTTTATATTAATGAATATGAATAAACATATTGCAATATATGACCATGTTAATAGTACAACAAAGTTATTTAGAAAAGAATAGTTTTTCTAATGATTTCAAAGAATATTTGAGAAATGGGGGTAGGGGAAACATTTAACTACTTATTTCTGTCTATAATAGAACATTGGGCAAAATTTTGCTTTCAAGAAGTACAAAAATACCCATGAAAACTTTTAAATAAAAGATATTTCGATATAACTTGTTTCTTTGAACACTACACAAGAACCATTGCTCTAAATTTTAAAACTACAGGGGAAAATTCACTTTTTTTCTTTATTTTCGCTAAAAAGGACTGTAAACCTGCAAAATATAATGATATTTTGATTTAAATATGCAAAAGAACTACAAATAAGTTATTTACGACAGTTTTAACATTCATAACGCGTGTCAAGTAAAAGTTATAGTGCATATGGTAATTTCTGTTTGTTTTGTACGATGTTCTTAACAAAACAGGCGACTGTGAAGTTGTGCAAGAGAGATGACAAGTCCAACATGGGTTTTCAAACATGGCAATATGTCTACTAAATGATTATAGGATCAAAAATTTTATAGCAGACTGTGTATGGTTCAACTTGTTTTTTGCACGCTATTGAAAAGTGGCTCCCCGACTATTAATAAAATAGATGTTTCTGTAACTGTAAAATAACGAAACAAGCATTCAATACATGAACACCCCAACGCTGTCGGTCTGACCGCGTGTCGGAAACTGGCCAATAGTAGTAATAATGAAAAATAATAATAATGAAACATTACAATTAAAATACATAACATACAGCTTACTTCAAAATGATAGCATTTCACATTAGCGCTCTAAAAAGTAATTATTTCGTAAAAGATAATAATGAAATAAGTTAATACTGTGGAATGAAAACAATATTTCCACTTATTGAAAATGAAACAATTTTTTAAGTACCAACGTAACTAATCAAGTTGCATTAAACGCAGTATAACATACCTGTAAAATATTAAAACAAGCAGTCAATACATGAAAACCCCACGCTGTCGGTTTGACCGCGTGTCGGAAACTGGCCAATTCCCTTGCCATCTGTAGTATGGATATTGTGAATACTATGTCGAAGCACCTGTTATTGGACTTTATCATTTTTTATCTTGATATCACTGTCTTACCCATTGTCTACTAGCATAAAAATATTTGATGATATCTTCAAATGAAATATAATGCTTTTCCCCAGTACAACGATTTAAATATGTTTTAAACGGGATAGTTTTATTTCCACCATTTTATTCAGGACTTAAAAAGTCCCAACAAAACATGTCCTTTTATTTTACCAGATATGCATTGAATAATTTTATATATGTAGCGGGACCTGTTGTCCAGGCTTGGGTTCGTAAAACAAACACGAGAGCCGCCGACTATATGTATTGTTCTTATTGATGTTAATAAAATAGATGTTTCTGGTAACTGTAAAATATTAAAACAAGTATTGAATACATGAACACTCCAACGCTGTCGGTCTGACCGCGTGTCGGAAACTGGTCAATTCCCTTGCCATCTGAGTATGGATATTGTGAATACTATGTCGAAGCACCTGTTATTGGACTTTATCAGTTTTTATCTTGATATCACTGTCTTACCCATTGTCTACTAGCATAAAATATTTGATGATATCTTCAAATGAAATATAATGCTTTTCCCATGTACAACGATTTAAATATGTTTTAAACGGATAGTTTTATTTCCACCATTTTATTCAGGACTTAAAAAGTCCCAACAAAAACATGTCTTTTATTTTACCAGATATGCATTGAATAATTTATATATGTAGCGGGACCTGTTGTCCAGGCTTGGGTTCGTAAAACAAAACACGAGAGCCGCTGACTATATGTATTGTTCTTTATTGATGTTAATAAAATAGAGTTTCTGGTACTGTAAAATATTAAAACAAGCATTGAATACATGAACACCCAAACGCTGTCGGTCTGACCGCGTGTCGGAAACAGGCCAAGAATAGTAATAGTGAAAATAATAATAATGAAACATTACAATTAAAATACATAAAGCATAAAACTTACTTCAAACTGAATAGCATTTCACATAAGCGCTCTAAGCGTAATTAATTCATTAAAGATATTAATGAAATAAGTTAAAATTAATACTGTGGAATCAAAACAATATTTCCACTTATTAAAAATGAAACAATTTTTTAAGTACCAACGTAACTAATCAAGTTGCATTAACGCAGTATAACATACCTGTAAAATATTAAAACAACGCATTCAATACATGAAAACCCAACGCTGTCGGTTTGACCACGTGTCGGAAACTGGCCAATTCCCTTGCCATCTGTAGTATGGATATTGTGAATACTATGTCGAAGCACCTGTTATTGGACTTTATCAGTCTTTATCTTGATATCACTGTCTTACCATTGTCTACTAGTATAAAATATTTGATGAAAATCTTCACATGAAATATAATGCTTTTCCTGTACAACGATTTAAATATGTTTTAAAC
This sequence comes from Anadara kagoshimensis, assembly GCA_021292105.1. NCBI lineage: Eukaryota > Metazoa > Mollusca > Bivalvia > Arcoida > Arcidae > Anadara > Anadara kagoshimensis. The sequence continues at coordinate 44,621,357 of CM037859.1, read as the reverse complement.
GGGTTAGTTTTATTTCCACCATTTTATTCAGGACCTCAAAAGTCCACAAAACATGTCCTTAATTTTTACCAGATATGCATTGAATAATTTTATTATATGTAGCGGGACCTCCGTTGTCCAGGATAGGGTTCGTAAAACAAAACACAAGAGCCGCCGACTATATGTATTGTTCTTTATTGATGTTTACTAAAATAGATGTTTCTGGTAACTGTAAAATAACGAAACAAGCATTCAATACATGGACACCCCAACGCTGTCGGTCTGACCGCGTGTCGGAAACTGGCCAAGAATAGTAATAATGAAATAATAATAATAAAACATTTACAATTAAAATACATAAAGCATAAAGCTTACTTCAAACTGAATAGCATTTAACAAGCGCTCTAAAAGTAATTAATTCGTTAAAGATATTAATGAAAAAGGATAAATTAAAACTTGGAATAAAAACAATATTTCCACTTATTGAAAAATGAAACATTTTTTAAGTACCAACGTACTAATCAAGTTGCATTAAACGCAGTATAACATACCTGTAAAATATTAAAACAAGCAGTCAATACATGAAAACCCCAACGCCTGTCGGTTTGACCACATGTCGGAAAACTGGCCAATTCCCTTGCCATCTGTAGTATGGATATTGTGAATACTATGTCGAAGCACCTGTTATTGGACTTTATTAGTTCTTATCTTGATAGCACTGTCTTTCCCATTGTCTACTAGTTTAAAATATTTGATGATATCTTCAAATGAAATATAATGCTTTTCCCCATGTACAACGGTTTAAATATGTTTTTAATGGGATAGTTTTATTTCCACCATTTTATTCAGGACTTAAAAAGTCCCAACAAAACATGTCGTTAATTTACCAGATATGCATTGAATAATTTTATATAGTAGCGGGACCTCTGTTGTCCAGGATAGGGTTCGTAAAACAAAACACAAGAGCCGCCGATTATATGTATTGTTCTTATTGATGTAATAAAATAGAGTTCTGTAACTGTAAAATAACGAAACAAGCATTCAATACATGAACACCCCAACGCTGTCGGCGCGGTCTGACCGCTTGTCGGAAACTGGCCAATAGTAGTAATAATGAAAATAATAATAATAATGAAACATTACAATTAAAATACATAAAGCATAAAGCTTACTTCAAACTGAATAGCATTAAACATTAGCGCCCTAAACGTAATTAATTCATTAAAGATATTAATGAAATAAGTTAAAATTAATACTGTGGATGAAAACAATATTTCCACTTATTGAAAAATGAAAACAATTTTTTAAGTACCACGTAACTAATCAGTTGCATTAAACGCAGTATAACATACCTGTAAATATTAAAACAAGCATTCAATACATGAAAACCCCAACGCTGTCGGTTTGACCACGTGTCGGAAACTGACCAATTCCCTTGCCATCAGTAGTATCGACATTGTGAATACTATGTCGAAGCACCTGTTTATTGGACTTTATCATTTCTTATCTTAATATCACCGTCTTCCCCATTGTCTACTAGTATAAATATTGTGATGATATCTTCAAATGAAATATAATGCTTTTCCCCATGTACAACGATTAAATATGTTTTTAATGGGATAGTTTTATTTCCACCATTTTAGTAGGACTTATAAAAGTCCCAAAAACATGTCCTTAATTTTTTACCAGATATGCATTGAATAATTTTATATATGTAGCGGGACCTCCATTGTCCAGGATAGGGTTCGTAAAACAAAAACAAGAGCCGCCGACTATATGTATGTTCTTTATTGATGTTATAGTCAGGGAGCCAGAGTATCAAATTTTGACAAATGATGCACAGCTTGCTATAAAATTTTGATGTCATACCATGATAGTACCATGTCTTGGATGTGTGAAAACCAATGTTGGACATTTCAATTCTCTTGCACACACATTGTAGCAGCCAAATGTAGGTGCAAGGCTATATTAAAATGTGCTTATTTTCAAAAACAAATCCAAAAAGCTTATAAAATATTTTCTTGTATTCAAATATTGATGTAAATGGATCTAACTCATAATGCATCATTAAATTATTTCACATAACATTGTTTTCTAGCAGATATTATTGAGATATTGGTTAAAATAGCAAAAACTACCATTTTCTTAATGTATTTCGATATTGCCGTTCAGTCTAATAGCCTCTGATTAAACGTAAACACCAAAGTAGTTTTACCGATAAGATTGTTCCAAATTTATTTCCTCTCCTTCCAAAAGAAAATGAGTTTCAAAACACTTCATAGTCATAGTTATTCAACAATATTTCCCCTACCCCCATATTGTTCCTTATCTGGCATTTGACGGATGGCCGGCCACGCCCACAATGTTCCGACACAAAGTCCGCCATTACGTACCAAAGCAGCGTCACGGCAACTATGACGCACTAGTGTCAGAGACGTCATAAAACGGCGAAATTCAGACCGAGTTTCATTCTTTTTGCGTGTAAAATCAAGCATGCCACGCCTTTGTCGGACATTACATAGGCATGGTCAGCGAAAATCAATTCCTTAATGGTTAAATTATCCTAATCATATGAAATTTTATATTTAGAACTTACTAATTATGATTTTATTATTTTGAAGAATATTTTGTTTAATTTGCTGATGGATACTGCTTTTTCTTGCGAGAGAAGCACTTTATTTAAAACTGATTATTCAAAATATGTCATATGTCAAACTGTAGATGCTAGAGAGACATTAAGTTGAAATACGCTTAGAGGTATCTACTTTTAAAGATGCTATGGAGGCAAGGAAAGACGATGTATCTGATCGTTTATGGTCAAGTATAGAAAATTCAACATTTTCTGGAAAAGCACCCATTATGCCACAGATCATGTAAAAGCAAGTACACACATAAAAAGAAATAAGTAATGTGGTAGGGAAACGATCACATTCTGAAACTGACCCGATACAAGATGAAGCCAAGATCAAACGAACATCAGTAGATTACAAAGCATGCTGTTTTTTGTGTGAGAAAGATCGAGACAGCAAAGGAATTCGACAGCTTATACTTGTGCAACGATTCAAAGGCAAGGTACCATATACCAAAAAGCCAAAGAGCTGGAGACGAAAAAACTTTTATTCAGAATACAGGGTCGCAGCAATTGTCCAATTGATATGATCGCAGCAGATTTTAGTATCAAAATCATGCATGGATCACTTTATGAATAGAAGGAAAAGTCTCCAAGAATTGAAGGTCGATGCTTATGAAGAAGCATTTCATGAATTAATAAATGAAGTATCTGATTCCCTTCTAAAAGACGTTCTGCTTATTACATTACCGTATTGCTCAATAGATACAGAGAAATGTTAAAATCGAAATCAGTGGCAAATGCAGCATCATATAGAACTCAGAGTTTTTCGTAAGGGTTTAGTTAAACATTTCAAGGACAAAATTCAGATAATACCCCAGAGAGGTAAACCAAGTATAGTGTGTGGCTCAGAAATAACAGTAAGCGAATATGCACTCTGTCAGCAAAGTTAACAAAAGAACTGGACGAAACAAGCTAAAGGAAGAGTCAACAGATGATTCAAGTGAAAGCGATGCTGAAGAAAAGACGCAAGAGTTCTTCATTGTCAGCTAATTGTGATTTGTATGCCACTGCAAAACACTTACGATGTGAAATGAAGCAAACTGCCTTCTATGGGTTGGACAAACAACAGAGTAGCAAATGAAGACATTGGTAATCCGAGATAACAGACGAATATCAAATTTCAAAAACTGATAACAAATGTGATAGAAATTTTCCTATGAAGAAACATTAGAAAGTATCCCAACTGATTTATACAATCACATTGCATGGATGATGACAAATACAGAATGTGAATTAGATAGCACAGGAAAAGTTATTTTGACTGAAAAACAGAATCAAACTGTTCTAAACGTAGCATCTGATATAATGGCAAGTGTCACAAACCTACCTATGCCTAAAAGTGTTGGACTTGCTATACACATTTTAAAGCAAACTGGAAGCAAGGAGTTGGTAAGAGTGTTTAATAAGTTTGGACATTGTATCAGCTACGATAATGCTCAAAGATATATTTCAACTAAAGCTTTAGAAGTGGATCAACAAATATCTGAAACTGGACTTTTTATCCCAACCGTCCTTAAACCTGGCTTGTTTACACAGTGTGCTTTGGACAATTTAGATTTTTCTGAAAATACTAAAGATAGAACAACACTACATGCTACAAGTCACAATATATATACCAGTATGATGATAACAATCCAGATAGTAAAACTTTAATAACACATTGTCAAATTCCGAAACAAAAAACTAGAAACAGATCTGTACCCATTTCAGAAACATTAAAAGTAACCGAAAGCCGTGTTAGCTTAAAGGACAGGCGACAAGCTAGAACACTTACCAATATATCATTTGATACAGAAACAGGTAGTAGAAGTTTAATAGACAAAATTTTTTTCATTTGGTCCCTTTTGCGAATGCCTGACTCTGATAAAAAGAATGAGGATGAATCCACCTCACTGTTCGTCAAAAACTGGGAAGCATTCTGCGAAGCTTCATTACAAACGGAAGCTAAGGCAACTATTATTGGATATGGACCTCTTTATTCCCAATCGCCTACCAATCCAGATGTTGTTATGGCTTCACTGAACTATTTTGTGTCACTTTCGAATAAAATTGGGTAACACACCACAATCATTACTGCAGATCAAGCAATATATGCTATACTGACAGGCATAACAAACGATATTCAGACATAGTAATCAGACTGGGGGATTTCATATTGCAGAAAACTTTATGGGAAGCATTGGGTTCTACATGAAAGACAGCGGTTTTGAGGATATTATTGTAGAAAGTGGAGTTTGTAAGCGTGGAACTGTTAATAAAATAATATCTGGAAAAGATTACTATCTCATGCTTCGTTGTCATTCCATCATGAGTGAAGCAATGCAAGCAGTTATTAGTCAGCTAATGAGGTTTAAGCCAAGTAACTGCAAATGTGTAAACATTGTTGGAGATCGGTATGATTTCGAAGACTCTGTCTCAGTGAGACGAAAGATTCAGAAAAGGTCAGTCAAAAACACAGAAAGAGTATTTCATATCTGAAAGTTTGGAAATAGTTGACTGGAATGCCATTCTACATGATGTCAGAAACAAGGCAAATCTTTTGGATTTCATTAGCAGTACTACTACTAGTGGACTCCAAACGGTTGATAATGTGGATGATGTTACCTTTATTGTCGGTGGTTTATCAAAGGACAAAAATGATAATTTTGCAGTGTATAAATCAGAAAAGTGTGAAATACCACAATTGTCTTGTTTAGATCACGAGGAAGCAGACACAAGAATTGTGACGCACCCAGCATACTGTATTAAACAGCTTGATCACATTAGAGCAGTCATCCATGCAACAGACACAGACATAGTTATATTATGCATATATCATTTCACCCGCTTATCTACTCTCAGAGAACTATGGGTCCAGAAATTTGACAAATACATAGCCGTACATAAATTAGTAGAGAAACTCTGGGAAAAATATGAATGCAGTTCAAGAGAGCTAACATCGACTTTAATCGTTGCATATGTCTTTAGTGGTTGTGATACTGTAAGTTATCCGTTTAGAAAGGGAAAGAAATTGGCAGCAAAGGTGGCTCTGACTATAGTAAAGGATCTTCCCAACCTTTCAAACTTTGGAATGGATGATTTCACAATATTAGAAGAGTTAAGAGTTGAGGCACAAAGTACTTTGCTTCCTTATATGGATGTTCAAATGTTGATAGTTTAAATGTGCTAAGGCAGCATTTATTTGCATCCAGTAAAACAGATTTAAGAGCTTTACCACCAACAGAAGACGCATTCCACCAACATTTTTTGCGAGCTTTATATCAGATTGGAATATATGTACGTGCAACATTATCTGATCTTGATCTCCCGTCTCCAACACAGTTTAGACGAAAACTAGTAAACCATAAGCTTGTGCCAATATTAATGTGCTTACCACCAAAGCCAATGATAAAAACACCTACAGGGTGCAAATGACAGAAATAAAAATGTATGCGAAATTGTGCAAAAGCGTCTTTTCCATGTAGTGGCATCTGTATTTGCCTTGGGAAAGTGGGAAAATGTGGCAGAATTTCAGTCGATACTGATAGCAGTTCAAGTGAAGACTAACAGTAACTTTGATCATGCCGAAGATTGAAGAATTTCCAAACAGCTGCTAAAGCGGTTTTCTCGTGAATGAGGACTACATTTTACACTTTGCTTCATTTGAAGTTATTAATCAATTTGCACATGTTCTTATTAGTGACTTAGTGAACCTGTAAAAGTGTAAAGGAATCTGTAAGAACCATATTTCTTTTTAGATGGATTCCGTCATGGTATAAGGTTATAGCGCAATCAGAGACCAGAGACCAGTCCAGATTTTATACTACACACATAAATTTAAGTTTATTGTGTTTTATTTTATATTAATGAATATGAATAAACATATTGCAATATATGACCATGTTAATAGTACAACAAAGTTATTTAGAAAAGAATAGTTTTTCTAATGATTTCAAAGAATATTTGAGAAATGGGGGTAGGGGAAACATTTAACTACTTATTTCTGTCTATAATAGAACGTTGGGCAAAATTTTGCTTTCAAGAAGTACAAAAATACCCATGAAAACTTTTAAATAAAAGATATTTCGATATGTTTCTTTGAACACTACACAAGAACCATTGCTCTAAAATTTTAAAACTACAGGGGAAAATTCACTTTTTTTCTTTATTTTCGCTAAAAAGGACTGTAAACCTGCAATATAATGATATTTTGATTTAAATATGCAAAAGAACTACAAATAAGTTATTTACGACAGTTTTAACATTCATAACGCGTGTCAAGTAAAAGTTATAGTGCATATGGTAATTTCTGTTTGTTTTGTACGATGTTCTTAACAAAACAGGCGACTGTGAAGTTGTGCAAGAGAGATGACAAGTCCAACATGGGTTTTCAAACATGGCAATATGTCTACTAAATGATTATAGGATCAAAAATTTTATAGCAGACTGTGTATGGTTCAACTTGTTTTTTGCACGCTATTGAAAAGTGGCTCCCCGACTATTAATAAAATAGATGTTTCTGGTAACTGTAAAATAACGAAACAAGCATTCAATACATGAACACCCCAACGCTGTCGGTCTGACCGCGTGTCGGAAACTGGCCAATAGTAGTAATAATGAAAATAATAATAATGAAACATTACAATTAAAATACATAAAGCATACAGCTTACTTCAAACTGAATAGCATTTCACATTAGCGCTCTAAAAGTAATTATTTCGTAAAAGATAATAATGAAATAAGTTAATACTGTGGAATGAAAACAATATTTCCACTTATTGAAAAATGAAACAATTTTTAAGTACCAACGTAACTAATCAAGTTGCATTAAACGCAGTATAACATACCTGTAAAATATTAAAACAAGCAGTCAATACATGAAAACCCCAACGCTGTCGGTTTGACCGCGTGTCGGAAACTGGCCAATTCCCTTGCCATCTGTAGTATGGATATTGTGAATACTATGTCGAAGCACCTGTTATTGGACTTTATCAGTTTTTATCTTGATATCACTGTCTTACCCATTGTCTACTAGCATAAAATATTTGATGATATCTTCAAATGAAATATAATGCTTTTCCCCATGTACAACGATTTAAATATGTTTTAAACGGGATAGTTTTATTTCCACCATTTTATTCAGGACTTAAAAAGTCCCAACAAAACATGTCCTTTTATTTTACCAGATATGCATTGAATAATTTTATATATGTAGCGGGACCTGTTGTCCAGGCTTGGGTTCGTAAAACAAAACACGAGAGCCGCCGACTATATGTATTGTTCTTTATTGATGTTAATAAAATAGATGTTTCTGGTAACTGTAAAATATTAAAAAAGTATTGAATACATGAACACTCCAACGCTGTCGGTCTGACCGCGTGTCGGAAACTGGTCAATTCCCTTGCCATCTGTAGTATGGATATTGTGAATACTATGTCGAAGCACCTGTTATTGGACTTTATCAGTTTTTATCTTGATATCACTGTCTTACCCATTGTCTACTAGCATAAAATATTTGATGATATCTTCAAATGAAATATAATGCTTTTCCCCATGTACAACGATTTAAATATGTTTTAAACGGGATAGTTTTATTTCCACCATTTTATTCAGGACTTAAAAAGTCCCAACAAAACATGTCCTTTTATTTTACCAGATATGCATTGAATAATTTTATATATGTAGCGGGACCTGTTGTCCAGGCTTGGGTTCGTAAAACAAAACACGAGAGCCGCTGACTATATGTATTGTTCTTTATTGATGTTAATAAAAGATGTTTCTGGTAACTGTAAAATATTAAAACAAGCATTGAATACATGAACACCCAAACGCTGTCGGTCTGACCGCGTGTCGGAAACAGGCCAAGAATAGTAATAGTGAAAATAATAATAATGAAACATTACAATTAAAATACATAAAGCATAAAACTTACTTCAAACTGAATAGCATTTCACATAAGCGCTCTAAGCGTAATTAATTCATTAAAGATATTAATGAAATAAGTTAAAATTAATACTGTGGAATCAAAACAATATTTCCACTTATTAAAAAATGAAACAATTTTTTAAGTACCAACGTAACTAATCAAGTTGCATTAAACGCAGTATAACATACCTGTAAAATATTAAAACAAGCATTCAATACATGAAAACCCAACGCTGTCGGTTTGACCACGTGTCGGAAACTGGCCAATTCCCTTGCCATCTGTAGTATGGATATTGTGAATACTATGTCGAAGCACCTGTTATTGGACTTTATCAGTCTTTATCTTGATATCACTGTCTTACCCATTGTCTACTAGTATAAAATATTTGATGAAATCTTCAAATGAAATATAATGCTTTTCCCCATGTACAACGATTTAAATATGTTTTAAACGGGTTAGTTTTATTTCCACCATTTTATTCAGGACCTCAAAAGTCCCAACAAAACATGTCCTTAATTTTTACCAGATATGCATTGAATAATTTTATATATGTAGCGGGACCTCCGTTGTCCAGGATAGGGTTCGTAAAACAAAACACAAGAGCCGCCGACTATATGTATTGTTCTTTATTGATGTTAATAAAATAGATGTTTCTGGTAACTGTAAAATATTAAAACAAGTATTGAATACATGAACACTCCAACGCTGTCGGTCTGACCGCGTGTCGGAAACTGGCCAATTCCCTTGCCATCTGTAGTATGGATATTGTGAATACTATGTCGAAGCACCTGTTATTGGACTTTATCAGTTTTTATCTTGATATCACTGTCTTACCCATTGTCTACTAGCATAAAATATTTGATGATATCTTCAAATGAAATATAATGCTTTTCCCCATGTACAACGATTTAAATATGTTTTAAACGGGATAGTTTTATTTCCACCATTTTATTCAGGACTTAAAAAGTCCCAACAAAACATGTCCTTTTATTTTACCAGATATGCATTGAATAATTTTATATATGTAGCGGGACCTGTTGTCCAGGCTTGGGTTCGTAAAACAAAACACGAGAGCCGCCGACTATATGTATTGTTCTTTATTGATGTTAATAAAATAGATGTTTCTGGTAACTGTAAAATATTAAAACAAGTATTGAATACATGAACACTCCAACGCTGTCGGTCTGACCGCGTGTCGGAAACTGGTCAATTCCCTTGCCATCTGTAGTATGGATATTGTGAATACTATGTCGAAGCACCTGTTATTGGACTTTATCAGTTTTTATCTTGATATCACTGTCTTACCCATTGTCTACTAGCATAAAATATTTGATGATATCTTCAAATGAAATATAATGCTTTTCCCCATGTACAACGATTTAAATATGTTTTAAACGGGATAGTTTTATTTCCACCATTTTATTCAGGACTTAAAAAGTCCCAACAAAACATGTCCTTTTATTTTACCAGATATGCATTGAATAATTTTATATATGTAGCGGGACCTGTTGTCCAGGCTTGGGTTCGTAAAACAAAACACGAGAGCCGCTGACTATATGTATTGTTCTTTATTGATGTTAATAAAATAGATGTTTCTGGTAACTGTAAAATATTAAAACAAGCATTGAATACATGAACACCCAAACGCTGTCGGTCTGACCGCGTGTCGGAAACAGGCCAAGAATAGTAATAGTGAAAATAATAATGAAACATTACGATTAAAATACATAAAGCTTACTTCAAACTGAATAGCATTTAACATTAGCGCTCTAAAAGTAATTAATTCATTAAAGATATTAATGAAATAAGTTAAAATTAATACTGTGGAATCAAAACAATATTTCCATTATTGAAAAATGAAACAATTTTTTAAGTACCAACGTAACTAATCAAGTTGCATTAAACGCAGTATAACAGTTGAAAGGCCAGCTTCGATTTTTTCCGTTAAACCCGCGATTTAATCTTCAGGGCCGTTCAAGGGGGGTAATTCAAATTTGGTCGGCAGATGGCGCTTTGTCGTCACCTCGAAGAATTTGCATTTTAGGGTTGACGCAATAAATCATTAATTAAATGGTGTTTTTAACTTAAACTATATATATTTTTGTATCCGTTTGATAGCAAATTGATTTTTCTAGACGATCACAACAATTAAACACTCCTTATAACTCATTAAAATGCTGGAATCATAGACATAAACTGCGGTATCGTGAAAGGTCAAAATCAAGTGGGCGGTGCATTCGGAGTTTATGCCCGGTAAATTGAATTGACAGAATCGCATCCCACACCGATTGGGTTAAAAATTATAGTCGTAATCGGTAGCATTTAGAACACCGGTCATTTTGATACCGGATAGAAACCATCACTCGCACCGGTTATTGCACAGGAAGATTGTCAAGTTGACCCTGCGTGCCGATGATTTGGAAAACAAAACTTGCTATTTATTGCGTCTAGACATCTTCTAATTTGTTTATTTTTACTCTAGATATTTGTTGGTGTGTTTTTAATATAATTTTTAAACATTTTGTTTAATTTTAGTTCAATTTTGTAGAAAAAATCCCACGAAAATCAAACATCCAGATCGCCCAGCTGGCCCCATGTAGTCACTATGTGACTCAGAAATCAGCTGATATTGGATTTTTTTTTTACACTTTCATTACATTTAGAGTCACAAGAGGGACAGTTTGCTAGAAAACCATCTGAACAACAATTATCTGGTGTTGATTTAACTGCTGCAGTGCATGCAAATTTTAAAACTGTGATTTTAATGTTTCAGATCAGAAGTTGGCAGTTGTATCACATATTTACAGGTAGGCAGGCTGACAAAGAGCATAATTATAGTTTGTTAAATTTCAGAAAGTTTGCAGAAGAGGAGAAGTCATGATATGGAAAATTACATAAAATGTTTTCAATTACACTTTTCAGACTGTAAATTACTTTATTTTTTTTTTTATTTTTTTTTTAGTAATTTGAAAAGTTTTGCCACTTCAAGGGGTTGAAGATGGATTTTAAATGCCAAAGTTCAGTTTAGTTATTCAGAAACTGGTGACGGTGTTGGCAGATATTGAGGTACAGGTTGCAAATGCACAAATTGCAAAAATGTTGTAATTAATGCAATTCTAGATCCTTCAGCTATCACTACTGCTACTGTTGCTGATGATTCACAGCTACAAATACCTATAAATAGGTTTTTAAAACACTGATGCTAAATTTTGAATGTTTTCTCTCCACAGTAACCACAGCAAGTATGGATGTACCAGCAGAAAACATACTTGATAACACAGAAAATTCAGAAATGGATCACAAAGATTCTTGTACTACATGTATTAGATTTACTGTTCAAACATTTCATATTTTTAAAGTTGATACATGTACATTTATTTGAGCTTTTTATGAAATTTATCACAATATAACCCATTCACTTTTATTGTGCAAGAATCTATGTAAATATCTTTTACCGTATTTTAATTTGAGCCAAACTTTAAATCATGGATCATTGCTGCACACATCATGGCTAGTTCTGACAGTCCCACAGTATCATTCTTGTGTGGTGAATGATGTTATACTGGTACTACATTAAATTATTCTGTTTTAATTAATTTCTTTTTTATTTTCAAGAATGCAGAATATGTGTAGTTTATTTTCATATGATTTTATGATACATCACTAGGTTTCCATAAATTTGAAATAATTAGTAGCCAAATTTCCAAAATTTGTGAAAATATAGTCCTTTTTAAAGTATCTCTCCACTTTGCTAAAATATGTTACTTTTTGAAAGAATTCCTCAGAAATTAGTGGCCAATGGCAATTTTGGCTACCAGGAATGGAAACATAGACATCATACATGTATAATCATTTCAGTTGATTTTCAGATTACCAATACCTATACAGTTTATTTTCAGATTATGCATTCCTACAAGTTAATTTTTAGTTCATTTTATTTACAGATAACTTTTTTATATTTATTGACAGATGAAATGCATATTTCAAATTTTATTTACAAATTTGCCAACATTGTATTTTCAGATTATTCATAGATAACATTTTTATTTGTAGATTAAATATTATTAATGCTATTGCTATGCTAAAAACAAGACAGAGACTACAGAATAAACAATGACTATGTTTGTTTGTTTTTTTTATTGCAGATAACATTACATGGTCAACACACAGTACAATGTCAATAAAGATGTTTTGCTTGCATTTTAAAATTATCATTACTTTAAGGAAAAATAAATGCTAATTGACATAATAAATGCATAATTATTTTTGTGCATTACACTGGCACCTGTCCAACATAACATTTGAAATATTGGTAGGGGCATGGCCTCTTACTGTATAGGTTTGAATCTCATTCAGGACAGTTTTTGTGTGAGAAAGTTAATCAGTTTGTTGTGGAATGTCGTTGGTTTTTCTTTGGGCTCTACAGTTTTCTCCCCATCTCTAAATATGTTTGATAGTGAAAGAATCTTGACTTTTACTCTACTCCTTACCCAAAAGACATGAAGCATCCTCTGGACTGAAGGTAGATACATGAACTTGATCCATGTCATTTTGGAGACAGTCAGAATCAGATTAATATTGCATCTGTGCATTAGTACTTTAGCTGCAAAAAGTCTACCAGCAGCACTTGATCTGTGAAAAAATGAACCACAGATACTAAAGAATTAACTGTTACACCCGGTAAAACTGACCTGACCATCTTATAGAAAGAGATTTTAATTTCTAGTTATTAACTTGGGGTGTGGAAACAGTATTTCTTCCTGTTCCACTGTCATGGTGCTGCTGTTGAATTTTTATTTAAATACTGCATTCAAAATCAGCACATAGCAACTAGTTGTCATATGCTGATTTTAAATTCATTATTTTAATAAAAATTTAAAATCAGCACATGACACCACTGAAAAGAAAATTATATAACTTTCTCTTGTGTATCAAATTTGAAGAAATATTTCCCATGGAAAATAATTTTATTTGATTAAGATTAAAATGTTAAATGAAGCCAATTTTTTTAGATTTTATTTATTTTTTTATTTTTATTTTTATTTTTTTATTTTTTTTTAAATTCCCCTACATTAAAACAAATATCAATCAATAAGACAGTAAAATCACTTTATTTTTATTCGCATACATGCGAGAGACAGTGTAAACAAGGGAGATAATCATCATACGAAAAACAAAACAAATCAGAAGCAACACCTGCTGATTTCTTAACTGACAGAATCGCATCCCGCATCGATTTCGGACATGTCTTTCATATGAATATGTTCAGATATGAATATATTTTCAGAATTGAATTATTAGAACCCATCACTTGTCCTAATATTTAATAATTTGTGTCTGAAGCACGAATGTCGGCCGACAGATGTGAACCAAACCCCGCAAAAGGAGCCACACCTGCCGTTTTCTCAACTGACAGAATCGCATCCCACACCGATTTCGGACATGTCTTTCATATGAATGTGTTCAGAAATGAATAAATTTTTAGAAAATAATTATTAGAACCCATCACTCGCCCTAATATTTTCAAAAAATGTGTCTGAAGCGAGATCGTCGGCCGACAGCTGTGACACAACCTCCACTTTCAAGACGTATTACTCGTAATTTTCTGTATATAATTGGTTCTTTTTTACATAAATTGAAGGAAAAAATATTTATTGTTCAAAATATTTGATGATTTTAAGCAATAACTATCCCATTTAAAAGTATACTTAAATTTTCGAGACCTACCACCATTTCCGATTGCGTACCAAAATTTGAACTGAAAATCACGTGACTAAAGTGATTAAAAATCAGCCATATTGGAAGCTGGCCTTTCGACTGATAACATACCTGTAAAATATTAAAACAAGCATTCAATACATGAACACCCAAACGCTGTCGGTCTGACCGCGTGTCGGAAACAGGCCAAGAATAGTAATAGTGAAAATAATAATAATGAAACATTACAATTAAAATACATAAAGCATAAATCTTACTTCAAACTGAATAGCATTTCACATAAGCGCTCTAAAAGTAATTAATTCATTAAAGATAATAATGAAATAAGTTAAAATTAATACTGTGGAATGAAAACAATATTTCCATTATTGAAAAATGAAACAATTTTTTAAGTACCAACGTAACTAATCAAGTTGCATTAAACGCAGTATAACATATCTGTAAAATATTAAAACAAGCATTCAATACATGAAAACCCCAACGCTGTCGGTTTGACCGCGTGTCGGAAACTGGTCAATTCCCTTGCCATCTGTAGTATGGATATTGTGAATACTATGTCGAAGCACCTGTTATTGGACTTTATCAGTTCTTATCTTGATATCACTGTCTTTCCCATTGTCTACTAGTATAAAATATTTGATGAAATCTTCAAATGATTGATATCAGTGTCTTTCCCATTGTCTACAAGTATAAAATATTTGATGCTATCTTCAAATGAAATATAATGCTTTTCCCCATGTACAACGATTTAAATATGTTTTAAACGGGTTAGTTTTATTTCCACCATTTTATTCAGGACCTAAAAAGTCCCAACAAAACATGTCCTTAATTTTTACCAGATATTATGTATTAAATAATTTCATATATGTAGCGGGACCTCAGTTGTCCAGGCTAGGGTTCGTAAAACAAAACACAAAAACTGCCGACTATATGTATTATTCTTTATTGATGTTAATAAAATAGATGTTTCTGGTAACTGTAAAATATTAAAACAAGCATTCAAAACATGAAAACCCCAACGCTGTCGGTCTGACCGCGTGTCGGAAACTGGCCAAGAATAGTAATAATGAAAATAATAATAATGAAACATTACGATTAAAATACATAAAGCTTACTTCAAACTGAATAGCATTTAACATTAGCGCTCTAAAAGTAATTAATTCATTAAAGATATTAATGAAATAAGTTAAAATTAATACTGTGGAATCAAAACAATATTTCCACTTATTGAAAAATGAAACAATTTTTTAAGTACCAACGTAACTAATCAAGTTGCATTAAACGCAGTATAACATACCTGTAAAATATTAAAACAAGCAGTCAATACATGAAAACCCCAACGCTGTCGGTTTGACCGCGTGTCGGAAACTGGTCAAGAATAGTAATAATGAAAATAATAATGAAACATTACACAGCCAATTTTTGCTCACGTGAAATTAACGTTAATCGAGCTTATACGTTAAACGTTAAACTCACGTTAATTTCATGTGAATTTCACGTGAGATTAACATGAATTTTTCACGTGAGTTTAACGTATAAGCTCGATTAACGTTAATTTCACGTGAAACTCACATGAAATGTTGATTCACGAGAATTTCACGTGAATATTTTCATGTGAATTTCACATGAATTGAGCCATCATATCAAATTTCGATCGATAGTAATTTCAAGTGTTTATGACTTTAGATTGCATAAAAGTACACTTCTTAAGACTTCTTGGTATATTCTCTATCAACCCTGGCCTAATTAGTTTCTTCATTCAATGTGTATGCTTTAATTACTTAGTATGACATTTACATTTTGCATGTTGTTGACTATAGTCACACATCCACAACTATATATGTAATAGTTCAAAAGAGATGAGATTACTTAAACATTAAAAATAAAGGGTAACAATTTATAAAATACGTCAAACATATATATATATAAAATATTAAATTGTTATGTAAAAAAGTCCAAAACTCTCTTGTAAGCATACAGGCATTTAACAAAAACAACAACAAGAAATAAATGTTAAGATATCTATAATCTGTATTAGATTTAAATAAAATTCAATAAATTCATTCTGGTTTTTTTTCTGTTTTTCTAATGTTCTTTTTATCTTTTATCTGTAAAATAAAAACTTAAACAACATAGTTAGGTTTTCTGTGTTATTTTTATCATAGTTCAAATAGGATGTATAATCAAGCATATTGGCTCTCAGTGACAATGTACAGAGACATTTACTTGTAAAAAAAAATTCTGCTTTATCAACCCCCATTGAAAACATGCATTGAAGTAAGGTACTATTTATTTTCTGAAAACAATACATCAATTCATACCAACTCATGAACTGATGCCAAATGTAATTCAAGAACATTGATATTACCTCAATTGTAATCAAATAATTTTCATTCCATTTAGTGCCGACTTTTCAAAATATTACAATCATTTGTATTTATAGCCAATAGGAATTCTGCATATCTGATTGACAAATCAATCACAAAATGGAATAAATAACATCAATATAAAACATTTTCCAAACAAAAGGGCCATGAGGCCCTGGGCGCTCACCTGAGAATAAATTGAATTCGACACATTTTCCAATAATGTCATGAATAGAGGGTTAACAGAGTTCACTATTAGTTCATATAACTTGACTTTGCTTTGGTCATGAACATCGTTCTGGACAAATTATATGAAGATTAGACAAAAATATGGACTCTAGAGTTTTAACAAGGTTTTTCTATGATTTCACATAGTGACCTACTTATTCACCCAACATGACCAATATATGAACTTGACCTTGCTGTGGTCATGAACATTGTTCTGGACAAATTATATGAAGATTGGACAAAAAATATGGACTCTAGAGTGTTAACAAGGTTTTTCTTTGATTTGGCCTAGTGACCTACTTATTGGCCAAACATGACCCATATACAACCTTGAACTTGCTTTGGTAATACACATAGTTCTGGAAGATTGGACAAAAATATGAACTCTAGAGTGTTAACAAGGATTTTCTATGATTTGACCTAGTGACCTACTTATTGACCCAACATTACCCATATACGAACTTCACTTAGCTTTTGACCTTAACATTATTCTGAGCAAGCAAAAGTTGACACAAGACGCACGACGCATGATGGAATAAAGACTGGTCACAATAGCTCACTTGAGCACTATGTGCTCAGATGAGCTAAAAATCAATTGTTAAGTAATACTTTACATAATAGGTACAAAAATGCTTACTTATTTTATATTTCTATTCTCTTCTCCTCTCTTTCTCTCAACTGTCTCCATTTATTTTCGGTCTTGCCTTCACAAATTTCACTTAAATACAATTTGAATGAACCCCAGAAGTCATCCTGGGGTTCACCATTTTGTCTGCGGGGCAGTCTTTTTTCATGACAAAATTATCTCTGAAAAATAAAATTTACAATCAACAAGAGTCAAAGAAGCATGCGTAGGTTAAGTTGCACAACTTCTGATGTTCTTACGTTGCATTCTGTTTTTATCCTTTTACGGTTAAATACAACAAAGAAGTGCTTTTATGTGCAACAGTTAATCAATGTACTTTTGATATTAAATTGTAATTTGTCAAAGAAGTATAAATAAACTTAAACTTATGGTGAGTAAAGAACTATTTTTTGTTATCCTTAGTCGATGTTGCCATTTCTCCGATGTTGGGTGTCAAGGAAGAATTTGAACTAAATGTTTCAAAATACGAGCAAAGAATTATGTATTTTGCTTCACCTTCATGCAATTTGGACTTGTCATTATTATTTATATTTGTATCGATAACAAAAAGAATGGATTACAATTTATTGAAATGTGATCAATTCATCTTTTTAATAGCCAAGTTCAATTTCATTACAACTCGACTGAAAATAATTTGTACAATATTATATATTTAATATAGTTTGTATTTCTATAATAACTTAATTAATTATATTCCAATATTGTCATAACCATTACAATGAAGATAATTTTGTGATAACTAATTGGCACTTTACTAAGGTAACTGTTAAATTCATTGTTTCTTCTAACTCTCCATTACAGAATCTACCATACAAAGCTTTTCTAAGGTCTTCAATGCCAAGAATACCATAATCTGGACTTTGTAATGAGGTACTAAGGATCTGTAATGGACAATATATTAAATAAAAGTAATATGACAGATAAAAAAGGACAATAGTTTTAATTATACTAGTCTTCATACACAATATGTGGTTTCTTGAAAAATAACCCTATGCCCGGCTATGGTATACTGTAAACATGAGATGTTTTAATGTTTTAAACTTTGTTTAAGATCAGATGGCAGTTATAGGAGTATAAATTCCATTGCCAATGTGACATCAATGTGTCCCAATCTATAATGCGTACGTTCAATTAATTGTCTGTGCCTATATTACAGGGACCATCAAAACTTTTGTTACTTAATGCCAAAACATTTGCAAATTAAATATTGTTTGACCTCTGAATGCTACATCTTAAATACATGTATTTAATTTTTATGTACAGAGTAGTACTGCATAGACCTTACATTGTTGTCACTTAATTTATTTATGATAACCAACATTGGTCACATGATCAATAGAAAAGATTTCAGAGTCGACAGTTGTGAATGGTTACGACGTCATTACATCAGTGACGTCATTTGTATTAATGCACCATATGATGGTGGCAGTTTGAATGAAAATAAAACAGCAAAATAAACTATGTATTTATAACAGCAAAATAAACTATTTTTTATAATTGAAATGTTCATAAACATTGAACTATGCTGCTACAAGGCTTTGTGACTTACACAATACCAATTAGCAAACATATAAACCTATCATGTATAAAAAGTCTGTTAATACATTTGCATTACCTTATTCTTTGTTTGTGCCCTGAAATCGACCATTTTCCTTGCACTGAATCTTAAGCATGTTCTTAGCACCTCTTTTTGCTCATTATCCTGGCAGTATTTTCTGCCAAGACTCATAATTTTGTTCTGAAATATAAATTATATATATCAAGATAGCTGCATCATAGCATCAATGAAATATAACACTGGCTCAGGGAAATAGTATTATATAGTTAAATATTATAAGTAACATGGTTTGTACGTGTCCGGTACGGAATGATACAGGGTCAGTAGGAAAGATACCACCTCACCCGGTATGTTTTCTACTGAACCTGTATAATTCCGTACCGGACACTTACAAACCATGTAACTTTTTGACACTACCGATGACCCGGGGTTATTGAAATAAAGTTTTTTTTAAAAATGCTACCGATGTCAATGAAAGAAGTTTAAAAAAATTAGTATTTGGGTGCAATAAAATACTTCTGTGACAACAAAATTAAACCCACCCGGTATGAGCCTTACTGATCCAGTATTTTTGTGCCTGTGGCTATATACGGAATGATACTGGGTTGGTCATGTGATTCGATTTAGCCAATCATTTCCAAAAATTTTAGTCAAGAGGTAGGGTAAAATTATGTAATCATATGTCACAAATTGTGATGTTTTATTACAAAATAAATACTGAACTATGTTTGAGATCAAATGTTAATATAAAACTATAATTACTAATGTTATTGTGACGTCAATCATTTCTTGTGTGAAATGATGTGACATCATTGAGTGGCTGTTCCAAGTGTAATGTTCAAGAGGGCATGAAAACAAAATTTTGTGCGAGTTTTCATAAGCATGTTTACCTGTTTCTGTCAGGATACTCTAATTTACCTTGTTTTAGAAAGCACCTTACTGACATACAGACGGACCGACATACAACACCATGTAAAACAATCTCATTGCTCTGAGGGTCATATTGTATGTGTATTTACCTTCAATTCAAGATCAGGATCAGATAAAAATGGATTTTTAGAAAATCTTCCTTTCATGTAGTCAGTCAAGGGTCTCTAAAATGTAGACAACACAATAGTTTTATGTAGTGATAAGAAAATATGGTGTCTTTATAAAGTCAAAATATAGATCTATGCATTGATGGAATTGTAAAACTTTATATCACAAACTAAATTGTAGATATAAGAAATACAATCAAAATTTTTAAGACTTGAAATATATAGTCTAAAAATAATTGGATGTCATGTATGGTACGTATGTCAAATCAAGTCATAGAGTATAAAATACTCCTGCTATTATCACGAGTGATAATCTAGGAATGCAGATTAGCAGGGGCCCAGTAGCCATTGGCTATTAAAAATAATTTGCTTATTACAAGACGACACCAGCAATAGGTGAAGTGGCAGAAATGAAAACTATATTTTGAACCTAATTGGTTAGGGACACTGTATTGAAGCAATTACAGCAATTAAACAATAATGATAGTCAATAACATAATTTTTAAGGCATTTCTACCATCAGGTGTTTATTTTCACTTTGCATTTTAGGAGATGTGCCTCTGAGAATGTAATGACATACAAAAAGAGCAGGAAAATCCTCAATTTTTTTGGGAATGAACATAAATGAAGATGGTGATAGGGAGAGCATTCCCAGATTAAAGAACATGGTTCATAAATCAATAGGGGTAAATGCATTTGATACTGTCTGCAAGTTTCCTCTTGCTACATCTAAGATGAAAATTTATGTTTCTCTTGAAATACATGCCTTTGTTTTACCTATTGACTATATTGTGATTAGTGTTGTAAATTGATTTTAAATGGTTTAAGTTAACAAAAATATTGCTTAAGACGCAATTTGCTTATCAACATCATATTACATGATTTATTGATTGAAGGAATTTGAGTGATCAGAACTTTTCTGTTAGTTTCTTATGAAAGAATTGGCTTTTGAGTTCATGCTCTTATAACACACACACACACACACACACATCTCTATGCCAAAAAAGTAATGAATTTGATGTTAGATTGGTTTATAATAAATGAAAATATCAGTGAAATAGGTCTGATTGCACAATGGACAACACCATTTTTAGTCAAATATTTATCTTGTTTTTATAATTTATATGCAGAGTGACGATTTGATGCGATACGAGCTGCAGATTTTACAGTCTATCATCACTTGTGGGGGAGATTCCAGTTTACTAGGCTCCAATAAAATAAAAGTCAAAAAGTTTAAATCATGTTCTACAAAGCAGGGAGAGACTGCTAAAATTAACAGTTTTGCCCTGTATCGCTTGGAAGAAGATGATACAGTATGTTTTTATATTATTTTTTTAGTGTTTAGAAAAGATAATTCATTAGAAAAATGCTATAAGACTTTTAATGTCTATAAAGATTGTTTGATATTTATAAAGGTGGATTACCGTAAACTTTGTTTAATTACAGACAGTTAAACTTTTCTCCGGTGATTTTTAATGTCCTACTCTATTTACATTTAATCTGAGTTTAATGTACCTGAGACTTCATATAATTTTTATTTAAGAGCTATTAGTAGTAGTTTGATTTTTGGTTCTAAAATCAATATCCTCAAGAGAAACCTATAAGTAGCTGTTGAATTTGTACTTGATACAGATATTTAATGGAACGTAATATAACAAAAGAATCACAAACTTTTGGGGAAATACATAAAATCTTACTAAAATATAGTTAAATTAGTGTATAAGATACCAGATTAAAGCAAATATTAATAACAAGAACGGATATATGTCTGTTTTTAAAATTATTTTTCATAGGATAACATTGGACAGATAGAGAAACTCATACAAATGACTTGGAAAGGAGAAAATCACCAGGTGGTGTTTTTAAGAAGAGCTAAACTTATTCCGTCAAAACAAATAACCACATTTCAAGAGTTACAACTTGAAAGCCGCATAGATGTTGTGAAATGTAGAAATATAATACAAAATGTACATTGCGTACATGACTGTAAAGGAAGTAAATGCATATTAAAGGAGGGTCCATTACCCACCAGAATTGAACAAGAGGTGTAAAATGTGGCATGCAAATTCATTAAACATTCCAGCATTCATAATGTTTTTATTGTGAATAAATGCAGAATCAGTCATGTTACTGACAAATTTCTTTTACAATAAATGATTAAACACGTTTATAACAAAGCCCTGGGGACTCTATATTTAACTTTGTTATTTAAGTAATAGTTCTCAATTTGTTGTGGATTATGGGGTATAAAAAAGACTGAAATTGAAAATTTATTCTTATATTTACAAAATTATTCCTTGGCATTTTTGACAAGATTTGCAATAAACTAAACATTTAATATTAATGTAAAACACCAGTTTTGATTTCTCATCCGCTGATTTTGTCAGTGAATGGAATAGCGCCATTGATCATTTCAAGGTGTTAAGCCCCGTCAATGCATTTAGCGCCCAAACAAAAAAAGTTGATAGGTCATGCTAGTTCACTGAAATGTAAACATTATTCTTGTAAATAAGTTTTTGAAGGAAAAAAAGTGATTATAATTATATTATAAATAAACTTATATAGAGTATCAGTGGGTCCAATATTTGACTTCGTACTATCCATGTATTCATTGTAAGTGTGTTAGTTATATTCGTGTTTTTATCTGGATCCTACTTTCCCTGATTTCAAAAAAAATTACCATTTTATTAGCTCAACTGATCGAAGATAATTTGAGCTTATGGCATAGCACAGCATTAGTATGTGCATGTTAACACCTATTTTCAATTTCTCTTTACAGATTTTAATGGACTTTAGTCAGAGGTATAATATATCGGCCTTTCTTTGTGATGTTGCACGGCGAAAATCAGTTAAATGTCGCCAAAAACACATTTATATGTCCCCGTGCGATAACCGATTATGAGAACAGTTGTATTTAACAAATATGATTTCCAAATTATAAGACTCTATCGATATTTCAATATGAACAAGTTTTTAACGTAGTAGAGACCATAAAAACTTCAAAAATAACATTTATAACACCAAATTTGAGCTAAAACAATATGTCCCTTGTAGACCGTTGTTGTTTTCCAGGCTATTTTCTGGATTCATCTTTCAGTAAATTTCTACTCATAATGTTCTTTTACACTAACCTATATCCAAATATGAATAAATGATGCGAATTTTGATCGAGAACAACCTCCCGGGTTCGTATAAACCTAAAATGTACTTGTCCCAAAAACATGTGTGAATTACGTTATGTTTTTCAACGCCGCCGTTCAATAAGTTAAAATTGTCTTGGGTTAATAATACAAATTGAAACGAAAGAAGAAAAGATTATTTAGTTTTAAAACATTAATAGAAATTATGCCTTTGACTCTATAATCTAAAAAATAAAACATCTTTTTTCATCTTCGAAGAATTACATTAAGGAGGTGAATTACGTTACAAGGGTTAATTAACTCTATTTACGAAAGAAAGAATTTTTCATACTGCTTCCATAAAGAATACAACGGCATTTTATGGAATATCTAGGTAAATATTGCCCAAGTCTTGAGTTATTTTTTTATCGTCTAAATAAACGATGTACGTGAATTACGTTACGGGCGGATACTTTAAAATAGCAATAAAACAAAGACCGGGCTATATTTTCAAGATAAAAGTATACATATCACCGGTAGTCATCCGGGCAGTTGACCGAAAAAAGTATTTTGAGCGGCAAACATTCAAACATTTTGAAACAGGAATTGGTGATCTTTGAACGGTGAGTACCATGTTTTACTTTCTCTTATTAAATACGTAACAAACATATTTAAATTTTAATGAATTTCTATAATTTATTTAATGAAACCTGTATCTTTTTATTGATCATGAAGATGTATAATTATGTATGCATGTTATCTGTGTCAGAGGTCATACAGTAACATATAACGTAATTCACAGCAAGCATAACGTAATTCACATTCATTATTTAAAATGCTTACTGATAGAATATTTATTTTTTATTGTAGAGAATGGGAAAAACTCCAGCAGAGAGACAAAGAGAGTATCGAGAGAGAAAAAAATTGAAAGAAGGAGATAGTTATTTAGCGAAAGAGACGGAACGAGTTAAAAAGTATTATATTAAAAGTAGTGAACTTTCAGCAAAGAAACTTGCTACAAGAAGAAAGAAAGTCCGAGAATGCATGCAACAGAAGCGACTTAAAATCAAAATAATGAGTTCAGAACAATTATATGAAGGTCAAGTAAATACAAGTACAGAAGAAGCTGCAGGACCATGTGATTCTACAGGCATTGATGCTAGTTTACAGAGTACACCTACCGGACCATCACAACTAACAGTTAAAATGCAATTCCCTGCCAAAAAGCGAAGACGAAGTAAAGCGCTAAGCAAAGCTAACAAAGAAATCAGGCGTTTACGAGATCAGGTTAAAAACATGAGACGCAAAAGAGATGTGATGAAAAAGAGGCTTGAAAGAATGTCAAAGAAAAGATCTAACAATAACAAGAACAACAACAACATCAACAACAACAACAACATCAACAACAACAACGTTGAACATCTTACTCCAGATAGTAAAGCTTATGCGGAAGTGAGTGAGTTGCATATGACTCCAAACAGTAGAAAGAAAATTAAAAAGAAGTTGAAGTTTCACAATACAATTATAAGTGAAATAAAGTCGAAGGTTGGTCGTCAAAATGGGAAGTCAAAACAGAGAGATCTTTTGAAGGTGGTATGTGGTAAAGTATTGAATAAATATAGACTAGAAAGAACTTTTGGAAAAGAAACAGGCGTTCAGAGAAAACAAATTAAGAAAACCATATCGGGAGTGAAAGTAACAAAGCAACGTCAAAGGAAGTATAGAGAGGGGATAAAACAAAAAGTCGTGGAATTTCTTGAGCGAGACGACAATAGTATATGTTTGCCGGGCAAAAAAGACGCCACGAAAAATGGATCAAAAATAAAACAAACCAGAATTCTAAATGACTATTTGTTTAATTTACATATGAAGTTTCAGGCCGAAAATACCGAAGTCAAAATAAGTTTGTCTGTATTTACAAGATTAAGACCATTGCATGTAAAGCTAGTAAAATTTAGCAGCAGGAAAACCTGTTTATGCCAAAAACATCAAAATATGGCTTTAAAAGTGAAAGTTCTGAAAACATATGGGGTAACATCAACAGAAAATCCAGATACTCTTGTCAAGACAAAAACAGACGACGAACTAATACAAGAAATTGAAAATATTCAAAATGACAAAATTACATTTCTAGAGTGGAAAAGAGTTGACGTAGAAAAGAAAGACCGGACTATTAAGAGAATGCAAATGGTAACTATAGAGAAAAGCAAGGAAGAGTTCAAGAACATATTTTCGCGCGAGTTAACTGAATTCAGGAAACACATAGAGAGAGTAAGAATACAATATGCACAGTCGCGAAAGTTAAAAGAAGAGTTGCAAGAAAACCACATTATTTGCCATATGGACTTTGCTGAGAATTATAGTTGTGGTTTTGCGGAGGAAGTGCAATCGGCGTATTTCGATAAGGGATCTGTCACCTTGCATCCAGTAGTTTTATATTATAAAGAAAACGGGGAGCTAAAACACAAGTCATATGTGTTCGTTTCCGATGAAACGGCACATACGTCATCCACCGTATATGGCATCATAAAAAAGATAATACCGGAAGTAACTACATTTCTACCAAATGTAAAAATGATACATTACATGACAGACTCGCCGACATCCCAATACAGAAACCAACACATTTTTGGCATAATCTCGCAGCACGACAGTCTATTTCCAAATATAAAAAGTTCTTGGCTTTATTTCGAAGCTGGACATGGAAAAGGCGTATGCGATGGTGTGGGTGGCACGGCAAAACGTAATGCTGATATGGCTGTGAAAAGACAAATCGCTGTAATACAATCTGCGTCAGATTTTTATGAATGGGGTCGAACACAAGAAAACAGCAACCTTAAGTATATGTTTGTGTCCAAGTCCGATTGCCAAGCTGCCGTGTCGGAGCTCGAAATAGTGAAAACTAAGGCAGTTAAGGGCACACTAAGAGTTCATGCTGTTGTATCACGTGGAATGGGGAGGGTTGCAGTACGTTCAACTTCATGTTACTGCAATAACTGTTTCACAGATGGTGAATTTCAGTTAGGATGTGAAGGTTGGATAGAGCATCAAGTAATTGACCGCGACGATAATATTGAAACAGTCACAGATGAAATAACTTCTGATATGGAAGTTCATGATGA
This sequence comes from Anadara kagoshimensis, assembly GCA_021292105.1. Classification (NCBI taxonomy): domain Eukaryota; kingdom Metazoa; phylum Mollusca; class Bivalvia; order Arcoida; family Arcidae; genus Anadara; species Anadara kagoshimensis. Next base: position 44,595,047 of record CM037859.1, on the reverse strand, counting down.
TGTTGCGAATGAGGCGGAGCCCGTCGACGCGGATCAAGGCCAGGGAGTACCGGCATTTGATAACACTGTAAGATATCCAGTAGGCGCGTTTGTGGCCGCAGTCTATGAGAGCCAATGGTATATGGGACAAATAACGCAATATGACCCATCCGACAATGAATACAATATAAACTTCATGTGTGATTATTCGTCTATGAATTTATATAAGTGGCCCAAAGAGCCAGACCAAGTGTGGATACCATGTGCGGATATTATATGTCGTGTAAATAAACCAGTTAGGCAAGGACGAACCAGGAGTGCATACAGATTTGATTGTGATGAAATTGACAAAGTAAAAGCGTTATTTAAGTAATTTGGTCATTCACACTGTGATACAATAGACAATTTTGTGAATTACGTGACGCCCAAGTGATTTACGTTACGCACGTTTGGAATACAGTATTTTGTTTAATTAATTGTTTTTTGCTTATTATTGTTTAAATTTCTGCTTTTTGAAACAATAAATAACGATGTTATGGGTTTGGAAGGTGTTTTAATGATAACTCGACACCAATGAATTTGATGTGAATTACGTTATATACACAAGACTTTTTGCCAATGTAGATACCAAGTTCTGGTAATGGATTGTCAATTTTAAGCCGCTATAGTTTTATTATATATTCCACAAAATATCGCTTGAATATGAAATCCATTTTCATTTGTCACATTCCTTTTCAAGAAACACAATCGAAAGTTAAGGAAAACAAATATATCGGTTTTTCCGAAAATTTTGTGTAACAATTTTCTCGTTTACGTAAAAATATGATACAACTATGTATAGACATAAATATTGATCATTTTTTTCAACTAAGCTTTCATATTGTTTTGCATAAAATTGACTAAGAAGTAAAAATACGGTGGCTTAAACCGAATAAGTCCTCTGTTTAAATAGATAAGTCATGTCATAACGTAATTCACATACTAATTCTAATGCCAATGTATGCATCCATATTATTTAATCAAGAACATAATTTCAAGTCCTAAAACTGCTGTTACACAAACCTCTAGGTGCCATAGATATCATTTTGAGTGATATTAAATGTTTCCCTAGTAAGAACCTTAGCGCCGTTGTTAGAGTGAAATTGGCGACATTTAACTGATTTTCACCGTGCAATGTCTACCATAACTAGATCAATGTGACCTAGGGATGCAATAATCTTTTTAAAAAATCTTCTTTAAAACAAATGCCAAAGAAACATATGATGTAATATTAGACTTCTCTAAAGAATTAAGCCTATAGTTTGTTCATTTTGTGAAATTTGGACATATAATACTTGGGTTGGTCATTTTTTGTATTTAATTTTGAAAAAAGCTTCAAATTGTTATAACTTGACTATTTGATCAGATAATGACATGGAGTTTTCAGTTTTGACATATTTTTAACTTTACCTTAAAATGGGGTCAAGTTCAATTGTGAATGTCATGTGTTCAGAGGTTAAGTCATAGATGCAAAAGAATATTATCAGGGTAACTTTAAATCTTGGCTAATTGTAAAGAATTTTTTTTGAAAATATTTCAGATAGCCATTATTTTTCAGGCGAGCGTATCAGGCCTTAACGTAGCTAATTGGAATATTGGAATGCTGAAATGTTTTTTGGACAATATAAATTTCACATTTGCTTGTTAGTTTATTCAGACAGAGAAATAAAGTTATATTGTAAATATATACATATCAGTAGGATAGCCAACCCGGCCAGCGCATTGATTCATCAAACAAAATTTCACGCGCAGACAAAGTGAATTCACTCGAGGCGGTAAAATTACATAATATTTATTTCACTGCGAGTTTTTAATACTATTTGTAGTATTTTATCGTCTTTTGAGGACAAAAGTAAGTCATTAAAGACGATTTTTATTAAAGTCGGTGAGAATTTAACAATTTAAATTGTAATTGAATGTTAGGCACCGGGCGGCAAAAAATTGAAAATTGAAACTTTAAAAAATATCATTCTGTGTACGCAGTTCCTCATGCACCAAAGATGTTTTTACATGAACGGAAAGAACTTTTTCTCACGGTTATTTTGATGTATAATTTGTCAAATAATTTTCTTTACACAAAAAACGTACCAGTTTCAAATGTCGAAAAAATCGATGACATTGCCGGATTCTCGATCATGGGCCGCCCCCTTTCCGGCTAATTTGACACAGATAAAATGCTAAGACAGCTTCCTTATTGTATGTAATGTATTAATTTGATAATCGAGAGACGCTGTGGAGATATTTTTGTTAAAATAAAGTAAGTTTTTCCTTAAAAATATTGTATTTTCCTTAAAAATATTGTATTTTCTCTCCATTTCTCGTCTAATCTGCCGATTTTTTTGGAACTACTTCCAGTCGGACATATTTGATTAGCATTCGTCCCGCTTCGATCACAATTTTAGCATGCAGAAAATGTCATCGTGTATTTTGGACAAAATAGTCGAGCTTTTTTGCCTTATTTGTCATGTATGATCGATCTGCATGGCTATCGAACACATTAGATACGCACGTGTTCTAATTTTACCTATATGGACTCGGGATATGTACCAATACAGTGTACAGTGCAACCTGCTCATGTAGGGCTAGTTAGGGACTCAGAATTACTGAAAATTACCAACTGATTTTGCTTTGCTGGCAAAATATAAACAGGACCTGTCTGTCATATCAGTACATATCATTGGATAAATCAGTTAACATCATTAAAGAGGGTTAGACTGGACTTTTCTTAATGAAATATTTCCCAAAATGAGGAAACATCTCCCATGTTAGTTTAGCCACAGTCAAAACAACATTGGTGTAACGATTGATAATAAGAACTGTTCTCACAACTTTATTACAGACCCACTGGATGTGCGGGGTGAAAAACTACAATATACAAAATTGTAACATTCATAAGACAACATGTAAATCTTTACATAATATACAATGCATGTACAATAAAATATAACTGTTAAATAAGTCGTTTACATATTTATGATAAGTACAAGAGCAACAAGATTTACAACAAGTATGTAGAAAACACTAAACGTGGAAAAAACCACACGTAGAACAAGACTTGTAAGAAACTACCAGTGGAACAAGACGTTAGTAAAATGGTTCTCAATATTAGGTGGAAACTATGACAGCACAAGGAGCACCTGACAATGTGCTTCGTGTAAATATGTGAATTATTAGCAATAAACAATATGACAGCTATGGCATGGGTAAGATCTCAATAAAGGGAGTCATTATGAATAAGTTTATATCAATTTGAATGTTCACTTACTCCTTAGATAGGCCAGAATCACAAAAATGCATAACATAACATGAACGGCAACGAGCATGTAATAAACTAAAGTAGAAGAGGAAAACGAACACAACCTATAATCCGGATCAGGTTACAACTGAAATCCGGGCATCACACTCCCCTCTGATTTCTCCCAGAAATCACTAAAATAAAATAAACATATTAATGGAAGTTAAATGTTCAAATAAAGTGTTAACAAACATTGAAAATATTACACTTCACTGAAACGGTATAACGATTTAAATTAATCGACCTCAAGGAGAGGAACGAGTTCTGTAACCGGTCGAATATATTCCATCCTTTTTCCATTTCGAATAACAGCTACTTTCACTTGACGCACTAGTTTATCCTCGCTCACAAATACTTCTTGAATAACACCTGTTGGCCAATAATTACGAGAAGACTCGTCATCCTTCACCAAGACTAAATCACCTATCTTAAAATTTCTCTTGGGAGTCTGCCATTTTTTACGAACTTGTAACCCATGAAGATATTCGCACTTCCACTTCCGCCAGAATTCCTCGGCCAATAGTTGAACATGTTTCCAAGTAGACCTCAGAGCATCCTTTGTACCGAAACACGGTAAGGTATTTACATCACTAGTGGTTTTCATGGTGTAAGTATAACAGGTGAATCAGGATCACTGGTAACATTGACTAGGGGTCTATTGTTTATAATAGCACAGACTTCAGACATTAGTGTAACTAAAACGTCATGTGTAAGATCCTTCAGTCGGTTTTTCAACAGCATTGCATTCAATATTCGCTTAGCCACACCTATTAGTCTTTCCCAAGCACCTCCCATATGAGGCGAATGGGGCGGATTGAATTTCCATTTCACACGAAATCTCTCGAGAAATTGTACTACGTGTTCATCTTCGACAAAATGTGCATCAATAGGCAACTCGGATGTGGCACCCACAAAATTTGTGCCCCTGTCAGACCTAAACTGAGTCACTGGTCCCCTAATGGCAATAAGACGCCTAAGAGCATTTATGAAGGCAGAGCTTGTGAGCTCCTCAATTATCTCAATGTGGATAGCTCTTGTCACAAGACATGTAAACATAAGGGCCCAACGTTTTTGATTCGCGATACCTCCTCTGGTCTTTCGAAAAACTATAGGCCATGGGCCAAAAGTGTCCACACCGACAAAAGAAAAGGGCGGACTTGGTTCACAACGGTCCTGTGGTAGATCACTCATCTGTTGATTTCCAAGTGGTTTACGTAACTTGCGACAAATAAAACAGTCTCTTATCTCAGAGGCGACAATCCCTTTTAATCCAACGATCCAAAACCCACTCGAGCGAACTGCTCCTTCAGTAAAGTGGCGGCCCTGATGGCACACTTTCTGATGAAAATGTCTGACAATAAGAGTTGAAATATGACTACCCTTGGGTAAAATGATCGGATTACGCATTCCTGAACCAATAACATGATCACTAACTTTATTAAGTCTGCCACCTACACGAAGTAAACCGTCGCTTCCAAGAAGGGGTGATAGTGCTCCTATACTACTACTTTTAGGAATCTCCTTGCCATTCTTAAGGAACTGAATCTCCATGCTGAATGCATCTCTCTGGAATATTGCAATGATCAATTTTTCGCATTCCTTCAGGAAGTCTGGATCATTTGAATGTTCTTTTATGTCATCTTTCCGAAACTTGGAGGCAAGAACTTTAATACGACTTATGACCCGTACCAACTTATTCCAAGATGAAAATCTAGAAAACCTATCAGAGAAGGGTTCATGAAATTGTACAACTTCATTAAACTGTTCAACCTTGTGACATATCACCTCTGGACGAATGTCTTTGTCATTGTCAGGATCGACTAACTTGTACGTCTCATATTTATCAGTATTCTCCACTGGCATATTTGAACAAGTAAGCCAGTCTGAATCCATTAAATCTGATGCACACATAGGCCTGGTTGCAACATCTGCTGGGTTACACTCTGATGCAATGTAATGCCATTGTGTGGGTTGACTAAACAAACGAATACGACTGACTCTGTTGCTGACATAAACAAAAAACCTTCTACTCTCATTTGACAGATACCCTAAAACTACTTGGCTGTCAGTAAAAAACTTAAAGTCTTTATTTGAAATGTCACATAAACAAAAAACCTTCTACTCTCATTTGACAGATACCCTAAAACTACTTGGCTGTCAGTAAAAAACTTAAAGTCTTTATTTGAAATGTCAAGTTCATCCCTAATAGTTTCAGCAATTTGTGTTGCAAGAACAGCAGCACAAAGCTCAAGGCGTGGTATGGTATGTCCATGGACTGGTGCAACCTTTGCCTTGCCTAACAGGAAACTCATGTTACTTGAATTATCCTCACTCAATTTTAAGTATGCCACCGCGGCAATTGCGTCCTTGGATGCATCAGAAAATACAACTACCTTACGTTCACGAGCAGTGCCAAACGATATGTGACTATATGGCCTCGGTATTCGCAATTGTTCCAAATAGCTTAATGAATCTACCCAATTTTTCCATTTATGATACAGCTCATCTGGAAGCGGTTCATCCCAATCATGGTTTGTACTACACATATCACGCAATAGCAATTTGCCTCTGACTATCACAGGTTGTGCGAATCCAATCGGATCATACACACTATTGATGGTTGAAAGTAAACCTCGTCGTGTATATACCTCCCCACTAGCGTTGACCTTGAATGTAAACTCATCAGTTTCAGTGTTCCAAAGAAGTCCTAGACTCCTTTGCATAGGAAGGACTGTGTTCCCTAAATCGAGATCCTTTAAACATTTGGCCAAATCATTTTGATCAAATGAATCGAGAACATCTCTGCTGTTTGATGCGAATTTGTGAAGTCTAACATTTCCACCGTCATGTAAAATTTGCTTTGTACGATGTATTAAATCGATAGCCTGATCTGCAGTTGCGCAGGACACTAAACCGTCGTCTACGTAAAAGTTGTTACAAACCAGATCCTTCACGTCACTATCACCAAATTCCACAATCTTGCGTAGCCCATAACTCGCGACAGAGGGTGATGGGCTGTTTCCAAAAACATGAGTAGACATTTGATAATCTATCAAAGGTTTGTCAAAATCATTATCCACATGCCACAGAAATCGTAAGTAACGTCGTTCCTCTACTGGGACCTTAAAATTATAAAACATTTGTTCAATGTCCATAGTGACTGCAATCCTTTCTCTGCGAAACCTAAGCAATATACCAAGAAGGCTGTTGCAAAGATTAGGACCTTGTAATAATACACTGTTTAATGATACGTTCTGAAATTTAGCAGATGAGTCAAACACAACTCTAACACTATTGGGCTTCTTTGGATGAAACACAGCAAACATTGGCAGGTACCAGCGTTCGTGAGATAGTGGTATTTCTGGCGCTATTTCAGCATGTTTATTACAAATTAAATTGTTCATGAATTCAAACACTTGTTCCTTTTTAATAGGATTGCATCTCAGACTCATATCAAATGACTTAGCACGACAGAGAGCCATTGGCTTATTATCAGGTAGTATGGGTCTATCATCTCGAAATGGTAACGGAGCTTGCCATTGTCCAATTTCAGTACGTTCGAACCCTGCATCCATCTTATTCAAAAACGCTCGGTCCTCGACAGACAAACCAGGTTTCTCATCTCCTTGAGTACGTTTGAAAATGTTTTCTTCCTTTACACTAAAGGCGTTTTCACATGGCTGTAAAACTGTTGGTCTCCCATGGGATAAAATAGACGTTTTATTCACACAAATTGCCTCTGGTAGATGTGTTTTACCAAGGCACACATTACCGATGATAACCCAACCTAAGTGCAATTTTTGACCATACGGCTGACCTTTTTCACCGATTCGCTGATCTAACACATGGTGACACTCAATTAAGTCCCTACCTATCAAAAGTTCAATGTTCACATTATTGTCTATCTCTGGGAGGTATTCAACCACATCATGTAAATGTTTGTAATAACGTGCTACAACAGGTGAAGGAATTTCTTCCCTATTGCTAGGAATATCATTACATTCAATGAGACTGGGCAAGTTAAGTGTACATGAACCATCAACAGATTGAACCACATAACCTGAAGCACTGCGACCTGATGTAGTAAACCTTCCGGCACAGGACGAAATGACATACTCAGTTTCAGGACCTTTTTCCCCAAATGCATCAAAAAATGCTGACGTGGCCAAAGATCGATTACTTTGGTCATCTATCATACAGTAAAACTTACGTGCACACTTCTCAAGACCTATAGGATAGACATTCACTAGCACAATTTTAGCACAAGACTTGCTAGTGTGGTCGACAGAGTTACATACTTCAGTACAAGCTGACTTTACACTTGTCTGCTCCCCCTCATGAGCTTGCTCAGAATTGGAGTCAGGATGGAGCAATGTAACATGACTAAATGAACTACAAACATCACATTTTACTGTTTCTTTACAGTTTTTACGTAAATGACGTTTCTGTCCACAACATCTCAAACAGTAACCGTTCTTGAACAAATAGTCCTTGCGTTCCTTAAGTGACTTACTTTGAAATTTAAGGCAATCTCGAAGTGTATGATTAGAATGATTCCCATGAATAGGACACCGAGCATTTGTATTATCAGACTCAGATTTCCATTCCACCTCCGTCTTACGATTTAAGACATTCACTTGTCGTTTGAATTACCTAACACTCTTCTAGGTCCTTGTTGAGAATTGTAAACAGATTCAGACTTTGGGGGGTTACGTGTATTTTCAAACATTAAGCTTGGGTCATTTCTTATGCGTGCAAGATCTCGAAGAAATTTCGTAAACACTGAAAATGGGGTAAATGACACACCATTCTGAAATTTAAAGCGGTCACTCTCGGTTGCCCATTTCTCCTGGAAGCGCCTTGGCAATTTCCTAACAAAGTCATTAATACCACTTGAAGTGTCATAATACGCAAATGCTGAACCAAACTTGGAGTCACACTTAACCGATTCAACCTCAGCTGCTAAATCAGACAAATCAAAAAACCGTTTACGGTCATTGTCACTAAGAGTCTGGAAAGTATTAATGCGTTTTTTAAGTGCACACTCTATTGTCTCAGCACTCCCATATTCACTGTCTAAACGAAGCCAAATATCCCGGACAGCCTTTTCAGGGTTACGTGCATTTGCAGCGCGTATGTTATTTGCTTGACTCTTCGATTCACGACCCAAATGATTAACAAGTAAGTCCAATTGTTCCATTTCAGTAGCGTTAATTTCATTCATTACATTAAAAAAACTGTACTTCCATGTGAGGTATCGAGCAGGTTCATCATTGAATTGCCACAATCTCTTTGGCAAGAGCTGATTTTTTGCCACAAGTCTTGCTAGATCAACAGCATCATTTTGTTTATTGGCATAAGGGTTGAACGGAACTGCAGCTGGGTTCAAAACATTCTCTTTACTTTCTGTTTTATTGTGCACTTGATCATCACATGGTGAATTTAAAGGGCTATTAATATTGTCATTGTTCTCATATTTATTCACTAAAACTCTATCAACACCCGGAGGAGGCTCAACATTGTTCATATTCTCTTGTACATATCTCATAATGTGTGAACTGTGTTGTAACCGAGTAGGCGGCTCATAGCTATTATGTTGACTTGTTTCACTAGATGCTTGCGAAAAGTCAAGAACTTTGCGGATGGCTCCTAAGCCAGACTGAGCCTCTTCTAGTTCTTTTTTCACTGTCAGCAAAGCCTTGCTGGCTTTGATAGCTGCCTCTTGTTTGATGAGCTCTGCCTCTTCTTCAGCGTATTTTAACCGTGTTTTAGCTTCCTCGACTTTCACCGTGTGCTGCATAAACATTGCTGTAAGGTGACTTGATTTACTACTACCGGAATACTTAGATCTATAAGATCTATTAGATGATCTCACAGATGCAGACTTAAGTTTAGAAACCAAAGACTTTAAATGTTCAATGAAGTCATCAACTTTATTATGTAAGGATGCTGACACTAGATTTTGTGCGGATAGTTCATTAGCACTTTCAACAGTTCTTTGATTATCAAGGTAATGTTTATAACTTTCAGCACTCGCGTCGTACTCTTTCAACAACTGCTGAACATCACTGATAATTGGTTTAATGTTAATAAGGTCAACACCTTCTTCTGCTGTGGAAATTATGTTAGTAATTTGTTGTTTGACTTTTAGTAACTTTGAAGTGTAATTGTTAACTGTCTCTTCATAATACATGTTGCCAAGTGTTGTTAAACTTCTCGATTTCCTCATATCCATCATGCAGATCAACCAGGATTAGGGATTTTTCACTATAACGATTGATAATAAGAACTGTTCTCACAACTTTATTACAGACCCACTGGATGTGCGGGGTGAAAAACTACAATATACAAAATTGTAACATTCATAAGACAACATGTAAATCTTTACATAATATACCATGCATGTACAATAAAATATAACTGTTAAATAAGTCGTTTACATATTTATGATAAGTACAAGAGCAACAAGATTTACAACAAGTATGTAGAAAACACTAAACGTGGAAAAAACCACACGCAGAACAAGACTTGTAAGAAACTACCAGTGGAACAAGACGTTAGTAAAATGGTTCTCAATATTAGGTGGAAACTATGACAGCACAAGGAGCACCTGACAATGTGCTTCGTGTAAATATGTGAATTATTAGCAATAAACAATATGACAGTTATGGCATGGGTAAGATCTCAATAAAGGGAGTCATTATGAATAAGTTTATATCAATTTGAATGTTCACTTACTCCTTAGATAGGCCAGAATCACAAAAATGCATAACATAACATGAACGGCAACGAGCATGTAATAAACTAAAGTAGAAGAGGAAAACGAACACAACCTATAATCCGGATCAGGTTACAACTGAAATCCGGGCATCACAATTGGTCTTTATTATTTAAATTTTGGTTCTGTTCTGATGCCAATAACTCCGGCATTAATATTTTAGTACAATTTAGACATGAAAAGTTGATTATTTTGCTTCATTAAAGTTTTAAGTCAACTTGTCATAGCACACATAACATTTAAAATAGACTATGTTGAAGTAGGAAATAGGAAAAGTGAATACCAATCATGTGAATTTCATTTGACTTGATTAAAAATTTAACTCCATATTATAATGATTAAATACAGATCTGTAAAGTTTTTAGGAATTTCAGTTATTTCTGTAAAATTGTAAAAGTCTGATAAATAAATATCACCTTCTTTCAGGAAAATTCATGGGAACTGGTTTGATAATAGCATTAAGAAATAAGTTGATGCAAATGCAGTGAAATTCATGACACAGTGTATCCAAATGGGCATTATTAGTTTAAAAGAATTCAAAATAATTGTAACACACAGGCCTATTCCAGATTAATTTATTTATTAGTTAAATTTAGAATTGATTGGTTGGTATACACACTCTATTCAAGATTATTTCAATGTATAATCAGGTAAATGAGATTAAGGAGGAAACTAGGTACAGGGATGAAGATTTGCAGGGGCCCAGTAGCCAATGGCTTCTAAAATCGAGTGTGGGTCACTTAATGATTACACATTTAAGCCATTTATTACTGTTACAAATTCTTTTATGAAGTGAGCTGGCCCCGAACTCAAAATAGTTAGGCTTCATCCCTGAGGTAAAACACACCCCTCAACAAGAGAATTGGCAAACTTTCTGACATAGTAAGATTTTAACCTATGCTGTTACCTGTATGCTACACTTCAGACAAGGGTGCATGAAAAGCATTTCATGTGGTGAAAAAAGGGGTATTCAGTATCAAGAGAAGCATTCAATTCATAAATGTGTAATGGTATATAATTCCCAGTATGTTAAGGATATTGATATGTGTTGATTTTTTAATTCTATATAAAATACATTCATAAATGTCTGATGATATCTAATTCCTAGTGTATTAAAGATATTGTTATTTTTTAATTTTACATGAAATGAGACATTCAACATTATTACAATTTACAAAGTTGGTTTAGTTCCTTTCACACAATTTTGATTACAAACGTGAAGGGTGTAGCTAGCTAAACAGGAAGTGCTTACCCTTCCGGAGCACCCGGCCTCACTTCCCTGGTGGAAGTTCACGTGTCTAACCTAACTTGTCAGTTCCAAAGTTTTTACTTTGCTTCTGGATTGTGATTCGGAAATGGATAAGTATGTTTGTTTTTTAGTCACACATAATGCATTTTTCTTTGTAAAATGTTCCATTATGTGTAAACAGTAGTAACCATGAGTGTTCATTCTAAGATTTTTTTAGATGGGTTCATTTCTAATAAAATTCCTCTAATAAGTTGAATAACATCAATAATTTTGCATACATCTAATATTTGATGTGACTTGTCTTTTAGGCTGATGTAAAAGCTTTTGTAATGAAGTATTTAAAAGTTTTATATAATGTAGCTTTTATATATGACAATGATATCAAATATTTTGAACTTGCATTTGAAATCTAATTTCAAATGTGGCCCACTATCTGACTATGACCTTTACAATGGTGCCATTTGGCAAAATAAAGGATCAACAGCCCCTTTCTAGAATGAACACTGCCATATGATCCCATAGTTTTTGATTTATTTGTAAATCATTTATCTATTTATCACAGCCAGAACAACTAGAAAGTACCTGTCCCCCATAAAATCACTTGTTTGTGCAGTTTCTAAATTAAATTTGATAATTTAGACAATTTTAGTCCTTTTAAATGCTATTATGGCCCACTTGTCATTCATTTAACAAACAACAATATGACAACATTTCTAACTATCTGCTTGTTCATAATTTTTTTTTAACTTTTTAGTAATTCAATACCTTTTATTTTTTAAATGTTAATTTTGTTCATATAAAAATATTTGTTTTATTTTTCCAAAAAATATCTGAGGTTACTTTCCATGGTACCCATGCCACATTTCATGTTAGTACCTTGAGGAATGCAACTAATTTTGATCTCTTTTTATTTATTTATTGTCTTTATCATCACTAACCTGCTCAACATACTGTGTCCCAGCTCTAACTTGTTTCTCTGTAGAATGGGAAATTCAACGAGAACTTACCTGTAAGTTTGAAGTTGGATGGATATTCTTCTAGTCACTGAATCACAAGTAGAGATCATTGGAGAGATAAGCAAGGTAATCCCAGAATGCGTCAGGTTTTAACAGGTTTAACCATCTAGACATAGTAGACACCTTTATGGCTTTGTGTGGTTTCTGAATGGTTATAAACAGTTTTGTTATATTGCCCCTCAGGCCAGAAGTCCGACTGAGATATTCATCTAAAGTCCTAATAACACAAATTTCTGCTTCCTTATCAAATGGTTTAAAACACAATGATTGTAATTTAAATCCTGGTCGAGATTGTTTAACTAAACCAGATATATAGAAAGTAACTTGATCATTCACCCGCGACATTTGATTTATGTCCAACATTTGAAGTGTTTGTGCCCTCTGGCTAGATAGTAACGCCATCAACATGGCTAATTTGAAAGTTAACATTTTTAAACTTAATGAATTTAAAGGCCATTGTGTCTTTAAAAATGTCAACACTACTGAAACGTCCCATACTTGCGAATATTTAGGTATAGGCGGTCTTGTGTTAAATACGCCTTGTAAGAACCTTTTTACCATGGGGTGTTTCCCTAGCGGCAAACTGTCTTTTAATGTTGTCAATGCCGACAACGCACTACAGGCCGTGTTTATGGAACTGTAACTTAATCCTTGATGATATAAACAATTTAAAAATTCTATCACTAAAGCTAATTCAGGGGTAAACATATCTACACCTTTGTTAACTATAAAAGAGATCTATTTGTCTATGTACACTTTATATTGTTTCCTTGTGTTTTCCCTCCAGGAATTCATGATAACATCGATCGCACTAGGTGAAAGGCCTTGCTTTATATATTGATTTTTGACGCACTGCAAATCAACCGTTACACTAGGCAAGCAAGTAATTGCAGATTCTTGTACAGAGGGTGAATCGCCTCGGGCCTTTGTGGAAGGCGCAACAAAGTTTTTCCCTTTTGCAGTTTTAGCGGAGGGACGCTGCACAGCCGCATTATGACCAGGTACCAAGCCTGCGTCTTCCACTCTGGCACTATTCTTAGCGCTCTGCACTTTTCTTGCTGGATCTTTTGCACCACCCTGTCGATGACACTGAAAGGAGGAAATATGTAGCACAGGTTAAAACTAGCCCAATCAATGGTGAATGCATCGATATATTTGGCATTTGGGTCTGGGCGCCATGAAACATATGTTTTAATTTGAAAATTAAGCCTCGAAGCAAATAAATGAATGCATGGTGTTCCGAATAATGCCACCATCTTCTGAAACACGGATGGATTTAACATCCATTCTGTTTCTTCCCTTATTTTCCTGCTCTCTTCGTCTGCTGCTACATTTAACCTGCCTGCAAGATGAACTGCTGTCAACCACATATTATTTTGTTTCGCAAAATACCATATATTACGGGCTTCATCATGACAGCGTGGGGAACGCGTTCCACCCGTATTATTGATATACGCAACCGCTGTGGCATTGTCAATTTGTAATTTTACATGATGGTTGGTCAGCCTTTGTTTAAAGCATTGAAGTCCTAAATATACCGCTCTCAATTCCAAAAAATTTATATTTGAAATTTCACTAGCTTCACTTACAGTCCACATTCCACCCGTTCGAATACCTTGACAAACGGCACCAAAACCTATACCAGAAGCATCTGTTGTTAAAGTAATATTTGGAACAGGTCGCGAAACAGGAGCTTCGGAATGATCAATATTGTAAAACCACCATGTTAAATCCGCACGTGCAGCTTCAGACAAATTCATAGTTGCACTAAAATTGCCGTCATTAATATTGAAGCTAGAAGACTTTTCTCGTTCGAAAATTTTTGTATGCAACATACCGAAAGGCACGGCGGTGCTATATGCTACCATTGTGCCCAATAGCTCTGCTACTTCGCGGATGGTAGGGGTGGATTTAAGAGTTCTGATTAATCGTTTAATTTTCTGTATTTTATCTTCAGTTAAACGAACTGTCATTCGCTCAGAATTTAACAGAAAACCCAAAAATTTTATTTCTTTTTTGGGAATCAATACAGATTTATTTATGTGAACCAAAAATCCAAGCGATGTCAATAGATCTACCGTTGCCCTTACATTATCTAAACATTCTTGGTATATAGCTACTTGTAAATATGAATCATCTTTGTAAGAAACTGATAAAAATCCTTTATCTCGCAAACTTGCGAACACCGGTTTCATTAATTTTGTGAAATAACGGGGTGCGGGACTAAGACCGTTAGCTAAGGCACAATATTGATATGTCACACCTCTCCAAATAAACCTCAAATATTTCCTATAATCTTCGTGGACACTGACCGTGTAATAAGCATCCTGTAAATCTACCGATGCCATATAACAGTATGGGGTCATAAGCCTAGAGGCAGTAAACAAACTTTCCAGTTTAAAATGTTTGTATTCAATTAATTGATTTAGTTCTTTTAAGTTAAGAATCATACGATAGGATCCGTCCGCCTTAGGTCGTAAAAATACGGTAGATATAAAATCATTGTCATGACAAACAGGTGCTCGTTCTATTACACCTTTGACCATCAATGTTTGAATTTCATTTTCTAATTTTACGCCCTCTGTTTGATTCAGTTTCGTCTCGCGACGTTGCCTCTGAAAAGGTTAAGTTAAAAATTCAATTTTACAACCTTATATGATTTGTAAAATGAAACTGTCAGAAGTCAGTAACTTCCAATTACGCAAGAAATACTGTAATCTACCGGCTATATTGCCTGAGGGAATTGTTAAATCAGTCACAACTGAATCACTCACCCTTATTTCTTGCTGATCTTTTTGTTCTGTTTGTTGTACTGGAAGTAAGTTTTCCCTTGATTTTGCCACTGTCTCCCCTTGTTTCTTTGTTCGCCTCTTGCGACGTAGGGCGGATTGCTTTTTACTGCGCGCCTGGCTAAAAAATCCTTGAACGAGGATACATAGCGCTTCTTCTCTTTCTGTTTTTTCTTGTATTTGCTGCTCTGAACTTAGTTTTTGACTTTATTTGTTTCCTCTATTTCCTTCATTTCCTCATTCAGCTTATCACCGAATAAAAATTCGGTTACTGGCAGTTTCGTGGACAACAGCCTCTGGTATTCTTCATCAAGGTCATCTTTTAAGAATTTTTTACGATCTAAGCTAAAATCGTAGCTAGCACTCATGATCATTGCCACAGAGTCCATTAACTGGGAAACTGTGTCATCTATGTCCACTGCTGACCAGTTTATCAATACAGTTGATAAGAGGGATGCTTGACTTTAACATTTGCTTTTGAATGTTTTGAAACCTTAAGTCATTTGTTTTATTGTCAGAGCTTATCGTGCCCCATAAAACATCATTCACCCTTGGTGCTTTAAACACCTCCAAGTTTTCAGGTCTCATATGTTTCTCAAACATTTCTTTCCTCTTATCGTCGTCCATTTTCTTGCCGGCCAAATGTTTCACAATTTCCGCCAGCTTTGCACTAACGGCAAGCGCGGTTTTTTCCTTGACCAGATGACGCGATGATTGTTTTTCCAGAATGTCATCAGCTGTACTAGCCCCGTCTTTCTTAGTCTTATTCGCGTCATTCACTTCCATGGGCGGGGCAGTGACCGCGCTGGGTACATTAGAACTGACTGTAGTGGTCTCCTCCCCTTCTTGTGACACCGGACCGGAACGATTGCTATCAGGCGAGGTTGTAGTAGCGTTGCGCACTACTGATACGGAACCATCCACCATTCCTTCTTTTTCCTCAATCATTTTCCTCACTTTCGACCTCGGAAAATCATCATCCTCAGATGATTCTTTCTCAGAATCCTGGTCAGAATCGAAGTCCGTGTCAGGAGTAACTTGGTCCAGTAATGTGGCCATTTTCATTGCCACGCTCTTTTGTGCATTTGACATATCTTCCATCACCGCAGTGATGGTCGTCATCTGGGCTTGTGACATTTCTAGCATTCGTTCCAACAGAGCTGTAGTTTTGTCACTTTGGGCGGTATGAAGCACCTCCGCACAAGTCTGACCGCTTTCCAGAGCCATTCTCTCAAAGATATTAGGTCTGACATTCTCGACCTGCTGCCGAATTTTGCCTAATCACTCTACTAGTGCTTGGCATCTCGGGCGCACCCGAATCTAAGTCTAAACTAGTAGAATTTTCTGACATTGTCAGTTTAAGTATTTTGATAAGTTTTACTTATCTGTTCGTTTATCCTGAATCCAAGTCCTAGATGTTTTGACTGTCACAGTATGTATATATAAATCCAATAGCGAAAATTCACTAGATCTTAAAGTGTTAATAAAAGTTCCTAAATTAAATACTAATATTACGAATTGTCTTACACATATAATTACTAGTCCGATTAACTATCAAACTATACCAAGATCTAATTTTAGTAATATAACTAAAAATAATTTATAGTCAACAAATAGCGGATACATCCAACCGACAACATTAAGGGTTAAACTCGCTACTGACGCATTCTGGGATTACCTTGCTTATCTCTCCAATGATCTCTCCTTGTGATCACGTGACTAGAAGAATGTCTGATTTATTTTTTATTTATTATCATCTCTAACCTGCTAGACATTTTGTAACCTGCTCAACGTACTGCGTCCCAGCTCTAACTTATTTCTCTGTAGAATTTCTGATTTATGTATTTATTTATTTATTAACTGCTGGCATATTGTGTCCCAGCTCTAACTTATTTCTCTGTAGAATTTCTTATTTATTTATTAACTGCTGACATATTGTGTCCCAGTTCTAACTTATTTCTCTGAACAATTTCTGATTTTATTTATTTATTTATTATCATCTCTAACCTGCTAGACATTTATCACCACCTGCTCAACATACTGTGTCCCAGCTCTAACTTATTTCTCTGTAGAATTTCTTATTTATTTATTTAATTTATGATTTTTTTTTTTAATGTAGGCACATTTATTTATTCCTGTTGGGGTCCTAAAGTATTTTCATCAACAAACGCATGTCATATGATGTGTGCCAGATGAGGATGCCTGTTGCAAAAAAAATTGATAAATACAGTACAGACCTGTACAAGTTTAACATCCAGCTGGAACGAATTAGTGCGACAGCCCATATGGTTCTCGTTTGGTGCTTATATCGACAGCAGTTGCCATCTATCTCTCGGTAGCTTTTCGACCGCTACCTTTCCATACCTTAGGCACTCGGCAGTCGAGCTTTGACTTCTTTTGGTTAGCTTAGTGTTAAACTTTCGACAGGTCTGTACTGTACATTGCGTGTACTGTGTATACAGTAGACCTATATATTTGACACGGGGAACGTTGTTTACGTCGTTACGTTAGAACAATGTTGATCAAGGTCGCGGCCATATTTGTTTTCATTGAAAACAAGACGTACTGAAAGCATGCTGTTGGATTTTGGCGATTTTCGCATATTTAACCCTCATGCACCAGGTACGATAATTTACTGGCGTATACTATAATAATTTTCTGACATTGTATTAAAATTTCTAGGAAAAGTATTCTTTACACAAAAAACGGATCAGTTTCAGAAATGGAGAAGAAAAATCGGTTATCGTCGGGATATCAGTAATTTTAAGTAAATGTGGAGTTTTATCTCGGACTTTTTGATACATGTAGAAAGTTTAGTTAATTCTTCACACGCTTGGATCATATTCGTAGCTAGAAATGTTAATTTTATGGTATAAAAACGATTCTGAAAATGGCGATTTTTTTTCGGGTTCAGACACTTGCCAAAAAGTAATCCCTTTTTATTTACCGCGGAAGGTCTCAAATTTTAAAACCAACGCACAATTTGGACTTGGCTATCCTACTGTATCATATTCACAGCGTTTATGTAGAAGAATCAATATAACAAGCGTGACACATAGTGAAACAGGTTTTAAAAAAAGGACTCTACCAGATACGAAGGGGTTGTACATACACGCTGTGAATATATTTTTATCTAACATTTCCAACTAAGTTACATGTATTTGAAATAACAAAAAAAAAAAAACAACAATTTATGCGAAAATTTATATTTTGCCACAGAAAACCAATGAACTATGTTCTGTAGTAATGACGTCATTATTTACATATCTGAGATTCCCCAATGATGTCGCAATAAGAAATCCGAAAAAAACTGCATATGTACTTTACTAGCAATGTTGTATCACCACAGTTTGGTGAAACTTTGGTGATACAAGATTCTATATCATATGTCTGTGATAAAACTTGTATTTCATCAAATACGATGGAAAAACTTGTCTGATGTTAGATAATGTTTAATATAAGAATATAAGATAATAATTTTTTGCATTTTTAAGTCACCCAGCTGTGTTGTGGGTGTCTTATTGATTTATCCTTTATTATTATTATTATTATTATTATTATTATTATCTACCACACAATAATAAGCAGCATAGCTCAAAAATGGTTTAGTATAATTTGATAAGTCTTTGTACATTTGTTCCCTATGACACAAAGTTGTGCCTTTTGGGGTTCACATCTTCATTGGTTGAAATAAAAAGGGAGATAACAATGTCACTCTACTGATTTTGCACTCTAGAAAAGAAACTAGACTGATTTTGATGAACATGTCATTATTTTTTCGATACACTTTTAGATGCCCTACATGTTGCACAACAAAGATGGTCATTGTGACCTAGTTCTCATGGTCCAGTGATTTTCTTTAATAATTTTATGAGTTATTGAATGAACTTTTGTAAACAGCATTTTTCAAAAACTATTTCATAGAATGTGATGAGATTTTGTTCATTTGTTCCCTATGACATGCATTTGTGCATCTTCATTCCTGGAAATATAAATAGAAAGGGAAATAATAACAATGTAACACTCTTCTGATTTTGCACTCTAGAAAAGACACTAATTGACTGATTTTGTTGAACATGAGTTGAAATGTACACTTTTAGATGCTCTACATGTTGCATTATAAAGACAGTCATTATGATCTAGTTTTAATGGTCCAGTGATTTTCTTTCATTAGGACAATTTTTATGAAACTTGATTAGTAAATACAACTGCAAATGCTTTATGTGTTTCGACACTTAGTCAGTCATTGTGACCTATTTTTTCGTGGCACCGTGATTTTTTTTAGAAGATTTAAAGAGTAATTCAAAAATTCTGATGAAACATGGTTTATAGTTACAATTTAAGATGTTTTACATATGGCAACACAAATTTGGTCTTTGTGACATAGTTGTTTATGGTCATATGATTTTGTTGGATAATTTTAAGAGTAGTTTTTATGATTGTGATGAAACTGGATTTCAAGGAACAACTTTAGATTCTTTTCATGTTGCAACAAATAGAAGTTCCAGGCGATTTTGATTAAATTTTGCTAAGAGGAACAACTAAGATGTTTTATGTGTTGCAACAAGTTTGGTCATTGTGACCTAGTATTTGTTTGACACGTGTATATTGCCCTGCTTGGGGGTATTCGGAATTGTAGCCTGTTTGTACAAAGTGCAAAGGGGCTTATGTCGCATATCAAGTCAAAAGAAAGTTGTAGAGAACGAATGTCTAAATCTTCTTCATCTAACATTAAAGTTTTTAATTACTAGTAGTTATTTATACTGCCTTTTTTTGCATTTTGACGGACAGTTGCAGTACCTTAGATAGTAAAAGATTAACCTCCAGAAATATGACTCCCTCAACAGCAATAAATCTGTGCATAAAAATAACAATTTTCAGAAGTTATTACACATTTATATTTATTCAAATACATTTATCATTGCTACTGCTAACACTATCAATTCCAGGTTGCTTCCATTGTGGGTGACTTACCCAGGGATTGAGTGCCATTTAAACGTAATGTCTAGTTAAAATTGTTTTCTTAGCTGTGAGTTGACACCAATTGGCTCGGGCACTACACCTCTCCATACAACACAAAAGTACAACAGTTTACTCGAGAGATGTCCATAATAGCTTAACAGTTATTATGACCAGGGGTTAAAACTCCCAGGTTTGAGGTCTAGGACCTTTTGATTTTACATTGGGACCCATGATATTTAAACTCTAACAGTATTAATGGACCTGCATTCGGTGTTAACCTAGGTAATCCTACTCCTATATGATAACTGAATGGCATATGTACTTTTCAGTGATATTGGACTTAACACAAATTTCATGTGGGACTTTCCAAAAATAAAGACAATATGTCCTGGTCCTTCCATTCCAAAACATAATTTTGCATCCATGTTGACATATAGGGAAATATCATTGGTGGAAAGGTTAAAGGCACAGATGTGAAAAAATAATGAAATACATGTTGTTGATAATCCTGAAAAAACTAAAATTTTGAAAATATTGTTTCAGATTTTAAGTCTTCTTAAAATATTTCAGCATGACATTACTTAACAGAGGAACATGTCAGGCATATTTAAATATTTAACTTTTTAATATCACTCTGTATTTGTACCTCCTCTTTTCCTATCAACATTATTTTTTGCTAAACTGTTATCGTTGCAAATAGTTTTGTAATGGCACAGAAACTGAAATTATGTTAAATGCAATTAAAATATAGGATTGTATATATATATATATAGTTGTAAATTCACTTGGACATTTTCAGGAATATTAATGAAAATAAACGTTATCTGTATGGGTATATATAACTTGCCACCAGTTGGGGCATATATATGTTTTTAATAAATCAGTATTGTGTGATATAGGTAAACAGCATTGATCTTTCCGTTTGATTATTCATTAAGAATATTCATATATAGGAAGGTCCAACCAATAAATGGGTAGTGTTAGGATCCAAATTAATACATACACAATGCACAGGTTTACTCTATGAGGTAAGCATATTTCATGATGTAAACAAAATAAACACCTGTGCTCCCTATACATGGATGTACTTGGTCCGTGATAAATGTTTAAATGAAAGGTCAAACGGACAGGTCCAAGTTGTTTACCTATACCTGTTAATGGTCATGTTTGTATGACTATGAACCTTTATCATCTTTATTAATATGCTACTGAATAAAATTGAACTGCAGAACAAGCAGAATAACTTAGCAATATCTTTCTGTTATAATTTTACCTGTATATGATCCTTTATGCATGAAAATTCAACTTGGAAGTTTTTCATGTGAATGTCATATGATTATTTTTGAACGAGTTTTACATGAAATATTTCGTGTTTCTGCAGAAATCAGGAGTACACAATGTGTATGCTTTAATTACTTAGTATAGCATTTACAGTCTGTGTGTTATCGACTATATTGGAAAAATATCCAATGATCACATACTTTCATTTTTAATGATGTAAAGCCAAAAAACTTGCCACATTTACCCTTTCCTTTTTAATAAAAACTCTATATATATACATACAACTCATGCCCAAGTTTCACAATCATTCTTAAACTAAGATTTTACATCTTTATAATTTTGTTAATTTTCAAACTATTCAGAAATTTAAGGTGTCATTTTAAAGATCACTTCTATATTAAACATTTGCAATTTGTTTTGACAAAAATACTTATCAGTAATTCCAAAAATATATTACCAAATTTTTTAATTTAAGAAAAGGAATATCTTAGCTATGGAATTATTGTGTTACAAATGACAAAATAAAATATAAAAAAACATAATATTATTATATCATAATTGAAGTTTTTCATGTGAATTTCACGTGAAATTTTTTTTTTTTCAAAAATCTGTGCATTTACAAGAAAAAATCTAATATCTGTATTACAAGATATCAATTCATAACAAAGTTTATGCATGGTGATATTTTTCTTCAATTTGCATACCATTTATATTTTTTCACGTGAAATAAATTCACATGAAAAAATTCACGTTAATTTCACGTGAATCTCAATTCATGTAAATTTTACGTGAGCAAAAATTGGCTGTGTACAATTAAAAATCATAAAGCATAAAGCTTACTTCAAACTGAATAGCATTTAACATTAGCGCTCTAAAAGTAATTAATTCATTAAAGATATTAATGAAATAAGTTAAAATTAATACTGTGGAATCAAAACAATATTTCCACTTATTATAAAAATGAAACAATTGTTTAAGTAAAAATGTAACTAATCAAGTTGCATTAAACGCAGTATAACATACCTGTAAAATATTAAAACAAGCATTCAATACATGAACACCGCAACGCTGTCGGTCTGGCAGCGTGTCGGAAACTGACCAAGAAGCCTCTCCTACCCAGGATTTGATCCTGCGAGTATAGCACGTGGTGGGTAATTCATTATTTTTTTATAATTAAAAACTAATACCGTGTCTATAAGATAAAGGGTATATTTACTAGTCATGATAACCAGTATGAGCACAGGATGGATAAAGAAAAAAGTTTGATCACAGTTGAGAAGTATAAATAAACTAATTTCAATTATCTAAAGAAACTAAATTACAAAGTTTTGGACATAACTCACCTCTAATACACTTAAAGGATAGAGATAAGTTTGAAGTTTAAATAAATAAAATGCCTTGACCAATTGATATAAAATGATACTTTAACTTCTGTGACACTCAACCTCAGGGGCTTAATTAAAACTAAATGAAATAAAAATACACTACACAAAGCTAACACCCACGGCCTCTACTGGTGTGACTGTACTTCTGTAACATAAAATTAAACAACTATACCATTTGAAGATTATAGAAAAAATATAAAAATTATTACACTGCAACATATATAAAGTCTTGAATGTAACTGGGCATCCAAAGTATGAAAATCACACTACAGGATATGTTACCAAGTGTTTGTCCAAAATCATTAGTATCAATATACCGGAAAATGTTTAGGTATTGTTTTTTTATTACATGCATATGTTTTGTGTGTATGTGTGTGCTTTAGTTTCTTTGCTATTGAAAGACAAAAGACTTTAATTATATAAAAAATATTACCCGACTTTCATTATAAATACATACGACTTTATGTCTACACCACCCTGTAGTATACCTGGTGTAAAAAAATGTCAATTTCCTTGTTGACGATAGAAGGGTTTATCTGGAAACTTAGTTTCCTTCATCATCCCATTAATGACGGCTTTGATATACTGAATCAGTCTGGTCTCGAGCAGACCATAAAACTCTACAATTTAAAGATATATAATTGCTAACAGTAAACAATACATTTAAATGGGTTAGCATTTCAATATGACATTGTTTGTATTACGTTATGTTTTAACAAGGAGGTTCTACGTAACATATCAAAATTGTAAACCTTTTCTTGATTGGCAACTAAATCTTGTTTTTTAGCTCACCTGGCCAAAGGCCAAGTGAGCTTTTGCCATCACTTGGCGGTCGTCGTCCGTCCGTAAACTTTTCACATTTTGACTATCTCCTCTGACACCACTAGAGCAATTTTAACCAAACTTTACAGGAATGATGTATGGAAGGTCCTTTACTTCGATTGCCGAAATTTTTCTGATCTGGCAAAAGATAGTTTAACATTGGACCCTATGGGAAAAACGCATTTTTGACTATGTCCTCAGCAATGACTGAAGCAAATTGAACTAAACTTTACAGAAGGTCCTTTACATAGATTGCCAAAAGTTTTCTGATCTGCCATAACTTACTTGTCAATAGCACTACCAGGAAAAAAGCTACATTCCATTTGATATGTCGATCACAGTGATTTATCTTAGAAAGTCTAGCTGAACTGTAACATTGACCAAATTTTTTTATCAACAAAAAATATAACTTCCAGTGGGGTACATAGTCAGTCAAAAGCTGATCATAGTCGATCGATCAAAAGCTCACTAGAGCTTATGTTTGTAATTTATCTACAGTAAAAACTGCCTTAGCGGCCACCTGGATTTAACGGTCACCTGCCGATAACGGCCAGGTTGCATCCCGCCCAATGCATTTTACTATATATTTCACCTGAAATAAGCGGTCACCTGTGTAACGCGGTAAGCGGTCACCTGTGTAACGCGGTAAGCGGCCACTAATTTCGTGACCGGCCACATAGAAGAGCCTGGTTTAGACGGCCATTTTGTCCGTTTATAATGTCACGTGACAGTCGTCACATGATTTTGTTTCCTTAGTGACGATAAGTTGTTTATGATAGAATATAATGTTCAGCTGATTGCTCAGGCATATCGCACTTGTCGGGTCGATTTATATTGTTATATGTTGAAACAATAAAATTATCTGAGAAGTATTCACTTTTTCTTTGTCTTATTTTACGAACATTAAACAAATCGCATTTATTCAGTTGACAAAAATGGACACACCATCTAAACGGAAAGTTTTAACCCTAAAACAAAAAATTGATGTTATCAACAAAAGCAAATCAGGAGTTTCATCTCGCTAATTAGCGGAAGAATTTAATGTTGGAAGGACTCAGATACAAAACATTGTAAAAAGAAAAAGTGAATTCATTGACGATTTTGAAAGTAATGTCGGTCAAGACAGAAAACGCAGGAGACATGTAACCGGCAACGAAGAAATAAATAGTTTGTGCTGGGATTGGTTTAAAGATGCGTCTTCAAGAAGAATTAACATTACAGGGCCATTAATTAAAGAAAAGGCATTACGTTTCGCGAAAGATTTGAATAAAACAGAATTTAAAGCATCCAACGGGTGGCTTGAATCATTTAAAGAAAGACACAATATTGCATTTGGGACAATGAGTGGTGAAAGGGGCGACGTAAATAATGTTACAGTCGACGAATGGAAAAAAAACTATCAGACATTTGTGCTAGCTATAGCCCATCTGACATATTCAACATGGACGAAACTGGGCTGTTTTTTTCGGGATACGACAAATAAAACTTTTCGAGTAAAAGGCAGCGATTGTGCTGGAGGCAAGCGATCGAAAGAGCGAATTACTGTCGCACTTTGTGCATCAATGACTGGCGAAAAAATACAGCCGCTAGTGATTGACAAAGCCCGTCAGTCCCGCTGTTTTAAAAAGATCAAACCAGAAAATTTGCCGGTTATGTACAGGAATAACAAAAGGGCATGGCTGAATAGTTCTGTTTACGAAGATTGGCTAAAAGATTAGATAAAAAAATGAAAAGACAGAAAAGAAAAATTGTGCTATTTGTCGATAATGCGCCATCCCATCCCGATATCAGTTTGGAGAACATCAATTTGAAATTTTTACCAGCTAACACCACATCTAAAACTCAACCCATGGATCAGGGAATCATCCAGACCACAAAGTTAAAATTCAGAAAGCGACAGGTATGTGCTATTAGATATAAGATTTGTCTACCTTTCTCCTCTATAACATGTCATATGTAAAGATAAAAGATTCATCTCCCTTTCTCCAGCAACGTTAATAAAACATCAAAAGGTAATTTTATTAAAATAACGGGGTATGACCTTTGTTAATTTTACATTTTTAGGAGATTTAAACATTTGGTACAATACATACATCAGTAAGTCTGATTTTGATTTTACTTTGAGGGATGGAGCTTACCTGGTGTTACCAATATTGAGGCCGTATTTGGGGTTTTGTGTAATCTAGATCTAGTCTATACAAAATTATTTTATTTTATCATCATGTTCATGCAAAATTTTGTGTCAATATGTCATTTAGTCTTTATTGGTACAATTAAATTATATAAAATACATTGTATAATTGCCATCCAATTTGAGTCTGAGAATGACAGTTGCCCCTTTGTTTGTGACCTTAATTAATCTTGGACTGTAAATAACAACAGACACTGTATACACTTGTTCATTGAAACATGTAAGGATGGCTTCACATGATTAATCACTATTAATCCATACTCACAGACCGACATTGACTGAATAAATTATCAATCAAATTAATCAATCAATTTTATTTGTATTTTCAGTTGCAGTATGTTATTAATCAAATGGAAAAACACCGAGATAAATGTGGATCTGATATTCTATCACAGATATCTATTCTAGATGCCATCTACTGGTTGAATAATGCGTGGAATGAGGTGGAGGAGAGCACAATTTCAAAATGTTTTGCCAATGCTGGATTTATCAATATTGATAGTAATGATTCTCAAAGTGAATGTGATAATGATGGAAATGGTGATGATCAGTCTGACATTGAAGAAGATGACATTTAAATGCCGCCTCTAAATAAAACTTATTTATTTATAGTTAAACATGGTACCAAATGCAAAAAAACAAAAAACTGCAAACTATTAAAATCAGATCTCTTGTTGCCCTTTTCTGATATAGCTGCGTCGTGGGAGATCTGAGAAAACCCCGTTGAGGGTCATATGTGAATGACCTTATGGTAATTAACTAAAACTGACCATTCAAATTGCATGTTTCATTTACAATAAAGGCATAACACTTTCAAAATCTCGGAAGCTGAAATTTCATTGGACAATAAATGTTACGACAACTCATTCGCATATGCCCCTAAACGGTGTTTCCTCAGATCTCCCGATACAGGCTCAGCCACACTGAGCCTCTGGTTTAAATTTTATATTTATTTCTGATTTTGCCCATTTCTGCTTTTTTGTTTACTTTGGAAAATATGTCTGCTTTTTAATGATTTCTATGAAAGGTGCAACAGTTGTGCTACATTTTGCAATTACCAATTAAAAAAACGTCATGATGAGTGTTGTAGTTCTTTAATTTGCCTCTCTACATGCAAGAACAAGTCTCGTAAAAGCAGACTTCCATTGGCAATTTGAAAAACATTCAGTTAGTAAGTCTTTATTATTGTCAGACGAGCAACACATCTATCGATCAATTTCTCAATAAGAAAAAGGTTATGGAATAAATCAATCTAATTAAAATTATATTTACAATTGTTCCTTACACTCACTGCATGGTACGGTATATCTAACAACACCCCATTCTACTTTCTCAGTGTCTCATCTAGAAATTCTGAAAAACGGGTGAATTAACCCCCCCCCCCAGCTTTGAAAAATAGGGATTTTGTTGGATGGACCAAAGTTACATGTAAGTTAAATGTTTGAATGTGTGATTTTTATGCATATAACTGTGTGCAACTAGGAAAGCCAAAGGGAATTTTAGATTTGCGCCTTGACCATCAGTCAAAATATGCAGTCATTTGCAATCTCCCCCCCCCCCATGCTTGCAGATAACCATTTGCTATTTGGTACAGTGCTGAGGTTCAAATTTTTTACAGGTCTCAATTTTTGACAGAGTTATGGCCCTTTGACTTAGAAAACATTTGTAAATTTTTAGTTTTCAGCACCTTTTTCTCGCATTCTTGTATATATTTATTTGATATTTGGTACATTGCTTAACCATGACAAATTACAGATTAAGTTCTCATTTTTTAAATGTCTCAATTCTTGGCCAAGTTATTGTCCTTAGACTTGAAAATATTTAAAAAATTTTAGTTTTCATTTGATATATTGTACATTGCTAACCTATATAAAGTATTTTGTTTTCAATTTAAAAAATTTAGCCTTTTCCCCATGTAAAAAGTATACATGAGTACAATCCAAGATTCCTTATAAACAATGCATTAGACTATACGATTTTTCATAACATTTGTCATTCTGAGTTAGAGGGGTCAAAATATCTTTTTTACAAATTTTAATTTCAGATTAACAATGCCCAAGAAAAAAATTGGAGGATGGTGTTAGCAGGAAAACAGTCCCACCACAAGGTGGAAACAGATTGTACAATAAAGGCAGATGTGGGTCGGTTCCCCACAGAGGGTAGGCGCACCGTTCCTAACTCTGTGCCTCTGGTTGTTGCGGATCTCCCAACAACTATGACATCTGTATCGGCAGGTGTGGGTCTCATCCCCACAGATGTTAGGTGCATTGTCCATACCTCTGTGCCTCTGGTTGTTGCGGATCTCCCAACAACTATGACATCTGTATCGGCAGGTGTGGGTCTCATCCCCACAGATGGTAGGTGTATTGTCCCTACCTCTGTGCTTCTGGTTGTTGCGGATCTCCCAACAACTATGACATCTGTATCGGCAGGTTCTGTGGATCTACCTGAATCTGTAACAGTAGTTACTGCGTATCATCCAGTAACTGCTTTTATTACTGAATTTTCTATTGAATTTGCTAATGAACTTGTCAATAAACAGATCACTGAGTTTGCTACTGAATTTTATACCGAATTTGCTAATGAACTTATTACTGAATTTGATGCTGATAGTTGCAATAATAAAAATTATTTTTCAAATTTACCTTTCAGTGCATCATTTGTGTCCTTTGGAACATTTGATCAGTTTAATGAGAAATTTTCTGAACAGTCGAGAGGCAATCAGTGTGTTTGCAATGCATTAGTATTCTTATTAGACATGCTTAAAAGTGATGACTACACATCAATTAATTTTGGATAATATTCTTCAACTTGGAGATCAAGTGTACAAAGCACTGTTGAAAAGTTGAGAAAAGATAGATTGTTCAGAAGCGTATTGTTATCATATGATATTCCTGAAATTATAGACACAGGTTATGGAAAATTTAGAATCAAGAAATTTGAAGAATTGATTGGTAGTGGAAGTTGCCAGTTGTCAATTGTTGGACTTCCTTCCTTGCAAGATGCAATAATATTTGCTACACAAAATTCAAATTTTCTCCTGATTACAATGGGGGCAATATCCTCTGCAGTTTCATTTAATATCAATGTTTACTTCTTTTTAATTATCATGGGCATGGTCACGATGGTTTGTCTGATTTCACTGATTTAGGTAGATCAATTTTAATTAGTTTTCGTAAGTTAGAAAATCTTATCTCATACATTTATGCATTTTATTCAAGTTTATTTATTGATGTAGAAACAGAATTTAACATTTTGCCAATTTTATTTGAACCATTAAATAGAACAGCTCACAGAATGAACTTGCTAACAAACAATAGGCTAGAAAAGATCCAGAATATAGACTTAAAGAGACAAAAAGTGATCTTGCTAACAAGCAAAAGGCTAGAAAAGATCCTACTATCTCTCAGAATGAACTTGCTAATAAGCAAAAGGCTAGAAGAGATCCGACTTTCTCTCAGAATGAACTTACTTACAAGCAAAAAGCTAGAAAAGATCCAGAATATAGACTTGAAGAGGCAAAAAATTACCTTGCTAACAAGCGAAAGGCTAGAAAAGATTTGACTTTCTCTCAGAATGAACTTGCTAACAAGCAAAAGTCTAGAAAAGATCCAGAATATAGACTTAAAGAGGCAAAAAATGACCTTGCTAACAAGCGAAAAGCTAGAAAAGATCCAGCTTTCTCTCAGAATGAACTTTCTAAAAAGCAAAAGGCTAGAAAAGATCCTTTTAATTTAGAAAAAGAAAGAATTGCAAAGCAAAATTTTAGGAGGCAAAGTAAAAAAAAGTAGTCAATATGACAAATTTAGCAAAAGGGAGAAAAAGAAAGATCTTGAATTTGTTTAACATGAACAATAATCCAAAAGACAGAAACTGCAGGGTACAACACTTAGTGACTGCATTTAAATATTTTTGAATAAAATAAAAGAAGGTCCAATTTACATATGCACTTGCTGTAATCAGACTTGGTTTTCTGACTCAGTAGTCAATGCTTACAGTGTGAAAGAGTCTGATGAAGTTGACTTGAAACTGTTTTACAGATCAGAAATATGTTAATGATATTGAATGGATCTGTCACACATGTGTATCTTCTATTAAAAAGAAAAAGATTCCAAGACTTTCTATTGCTAATAAAATGGGGTTTCCTGAAAAACCAACTGAACTGAATTTATATCCCCTAGAGGAAAGATTGCTGTCATTACGAATTCCATTTATGCAGATACGCCAGTTACCTAGAGGAGGACAACTATCAGTGAAAGAAAATTTTGTAAATGTCCCTGTTGATATTCAGCCTACAATTAATTCATTACCACATACAATTGAAAAATCTGGGACTTTACCTGTGAAATTGAAGAAAAAACTTTCATATAAATCATGTGATTTCAGTGAAAATATTCGACTATTGGCTGTCATATGTGGTTTACATTACTTGATGAGAACCAGTGAAATGCTTAAAGCATCTGGAGTCCAAATAGATGAGAACTGGATTACAAAAATAACTGATGAAAAAGAAGATGTCAACAATAGAAATGCGGACACTAATATTTCACAAGACAATTTCGATAAAGATGATGATGATGATTCTGATCATTTCAGTGAGATTGATGAAAGTGATGTACATTTAGGAAATACTGACACACTTTTAGATGAAATATTAGATAACAGTAGCAAAATTAATGATGCTCAATTTGTGTTTGCACCAGGTGAAAGACAGAGACCTCTAAGTTTGTATAATGATCCAGATGCAGAATATTTGGCTTTTCCTACTATTTTCTGTGGACACAGAAGGCCGACTAATGATGAAAGATCTGTGTCTGTACAATATACAGACATTGTCAAATGGGAATTTAGATCAATTGATAGAAGAGTAGCTCAAAGTGTGCCTAATTTGTTTTTTAAATTGAAAAAAAATACAGTTAAAACATTAGTGATAAAGTTAACCTGGCTCTTCGAAGATGCAAATCAGAAAGAAAAAAATGGACAGCCAAAGATATTTTGACCCCATTAACATTGAATGACATAGTCAAACTAGATGAAGGTTACTACATTTTCAGAACATTGAGAAATTCACCTGTGTATCTTGAAAAGAGAAAGAAAGATGTATTTGCAATGATTAAACAGCTAGGATTACCTACATGGCTTGGCTCATTTTCATCTGCTGATAAAAATTGGGAAGATTTGCTAATAATTCTTGGAAAATTAAATGAATGATGGAAAAGAATACACTGACAGTGAATTAGAACAAATGGATTGGAATGAAAAATCGAGACTTGTACAGAAGGACCCAGTAACATGTTCGAGATACTTTGATTTTCGAGTTCAGCAACTTATCAAAATTGTATTAAAAAGTGAACATAATCCAATTGGAAAAGTTACTGATTATTTTTATCGTGTAAAATTTCAACAAAGAGGATCTCCATACAGTTCGTTGATAAATATGTTTCCTGTTCATTGTCAAACAGTTCCTCTGATTTAGTCAAGTTGCAAGTTCATAAACATTCAAAAACTTGCGGAAAGAAAGGTCATCTAATTTGTCGTTTCAACTTTCCCCTGCTTCCATGGGACAAAACGATTATTTTGGAACCACTTGATGAGGAAGTAGATAAGTACAACGAAATATTTAAAAAAAAAATCAAGAGAAAATTTATTCACTCCATGCCTTTGAAAATATTGAAAAAATGAGATATCAAGAATTTTTAGATTATGTGCTAGAGATAAGTGAGGTTGACTATATTAAGGCAATACAAAGTAGTTTGAATGGTGCCAAAGTTTTTCTTAAGAGATAACCATGTGAAGTGCGTGTAAATCCATATATGACAACACTTTTGCCTGCTTGGAAAGCAAATCATGACTTGCAGTTTGTATTAGATCCATATGCATGTGCTGTTTATATTGTTTCATATATTAGTAAATCACAAAAGGATATGAGTTTATTGTTAGACCAGGCAGCCAAAGAAGCCAGAGAAGGTAATTTAGACTTAAAACATCAAGTCAGACATATTGGAAATTACTTCACAAACTCTATTGAAACATGTGCTCAAGAAGTTGTATATTTGACATTACAGATTCCTTTAACTGAGGCAACTAGACAAGTAGTATTTATTATTTATGGATTCTAAAAAATTCTAAAGAATTACTTGAACATCTTGCTTCTAATACTTTATCTCATGTAAAAAGTATAAAAACATTTGATTTTTCTACACTATACACCACAATCCCTCATTCTAAATTGAAAGAACGTCTTAAAGAAATTATTCACTTGTCTTTCTTCTACAAAAACGGTAAGCCAAGATACAAATATCTGGTGCTGAACAGGGATTCTGGTTATTTTGTCAAGCATCATACGGATTCCAAACAAAATATACTGAAGATACCATCAACAAAATGTTGGAGTTTTTGATAGATAACATATTTGTTGTGTTTGGTAATATAGTATTTCAGCAAACAATCGGTATACCAATGGTACAAACTGTGCACCATTGCTTGCTGATTTGTTTCTTTATTCTTACGAAGCAGAATTTATGCAGAACCTTGTTAAATCTGGAGAGAAAACTGTCGCCAAATCATTCAACTCAACATACAGATACATAGATGACGTTCTGTCTCTTAACAATCCTAAATTTGGAGACTATGTAAATGTCATCTATCCTAGTGAGCTTGAAATAAAAGACACGACTGATTCCTCAAGTTCTGCTTCATATTTAGACTTATACCTGAATTATGACGCACAAGAAAGGCTACATTTGAAACTTTATGACAAACGTGATGACTTCAATTTTTCTATTGTCAACTTTCCTTTTTTATGCAGCAATATACCTGCTTCTCCTGCTTATGGTGTATTTGTTTCCCAATTAATACGCTATGGTAGAGCTTGTTCCCACTACGGGGACTTTGTACAACGAAGTAGGCTGCTTGCAAATAAATTGTTGACTCAGGGATATTGCAAGCCTAGGCTTATCAAGGTCCTCAAAAAGTTTTATGGCCGTCATCACAGTATTGTTGATAAGTTTGATGTCTCTGTGTCCAGGATTGCCTTGGATATATTTGACGTCTCATAGTTCCATGTTCCTTTCACACAATTTTGATTACACACGTGACGGGTGTAGCTAGCTAAACAGGAGGTGCTTACCCTTCCGGAGCACCCGGCCTCACTTCCCTGGTGGAAGTTCACGTGTCTAACCTAACTTGTCAGTTCCAAAGTTTTTACTTTGCTTCTGGATTGTGATTCGGAAAATGGATAAGTATGTTTGTTTTTTATTTTTTTTTTTTTATTAACACTTCTCCTTGTGAAAAAAGAACATTCTTGCTTAAACAGGCATCAGCTCTTGAAAAATTATCCCCAGATATTAAAGCAGACAACGACATCAAATGTTATCTTAAACGACCAATACAGCTTGAAAATTGGTGATTATATATTACAACTGGAAGTAAAATTTCCTTCTAAAGCACATAACCCAGAGGAAAATAAATCTGAGTCTGACCATGAATCAGACCAAAATGAAGATGAATTCTTAAGAATAACAACTGAAGAAAAGAAAAAGATAAATATCACCCTTAAAAATGGTATCATTATTCGTCAAAGAGGTTCTTTCAGAGTAATTAGGTATCCTCACTTTAGCAAAAAAACTGACCCTGAAAACTTTTGCAGAGAACGTCTTATGCTTTTCTTCCCGTGGCGAAATGAGCAAACAGACCTTAAAGGTGGCCATGAAACATATGAAAAAATGTATAGTTCTGTACAAAGAATAACAGAGAGTAAGGCAAACAAGTATGAGCATAATGTAGAAGAATTAGAAAGAGCTCTAGTGCAGGCACAATCAGACAATAATCAATATGATGAGCTAGCTCCAGGTACTCAACAGATTGAACATGAAGATGCTGATGAAGGTTCATATGAATCAGAACATTACATCCATTTTAATCCTGATAGACCACCAGAACACAGAAATTACGATATTTCAGAGGAAGTTGGTGTATTTGCCAGAAATTATGACTTAACAAGTCATGCAAATAGAATAAATGACAGTGATTATTTTACAATTGTAAGAGGTTTGAATAGGAAACAGTGGGAATTTTCCCAACATGTTGTTACATGGATAAAAACCAAAGATGATCCTGTGTATGCTTTCTTGACTGGTGGTGCAGGTGTTGGAAAATCTGTTGTTGTCAGAGCTATTTTTCAATCTCTTCATAGGCATTTACATTCAGGTGAAGATCCAGATGATATAAGAATTCTATTATGTGCCCCTACAGGAAAAGCTGCATATAATGTAAATGGATTGACCCTCCACAATGCCTTCCGGATACAGCCAAATAAAGGACTTGACCAGACTTTGTCCTGTGATATTCTTAGCACACTTCGAATAAAATACAGAAATTTATCTTTAGTAGTGATTGATGAAATTTCAATGGTTGGTAACAAAATGTTTTCATTAGTAGAATCAAGATTAAAGAAAATTAAAGGAAACAATCAAACATTTGGAGGTGTCAGTATAGTTGCAGTTGGAGATTTTCGTCAACTGAAACCAGTATTCGATGGTTGGAATTTTCAAGATCTTAGCAAGGGAATAACTGCTCTAGCACCAAATCTTTGGAAAGAATTATTTAAGATTTATGAATTAACTCGGATAACGAGACAAAAAGATGATATACAATTTGCCAAATTACTAAACAGATTGAGGGAAAACAAACTTACTAAAAATGATTTTGCTATTCTCAGTACCAGAATGATAACCATGGATGACCCATCATATAACAGAAATGCAACTCATTTATTTGTCCAGAATGACCTTGTAGATCAATTTAATTTACAATTTATGACTGGACTGACTACTCAGAAAGTGACTGTCAAAGCAGTTGATGCTGTTGTTGCGAATGTGACAGATTCTGTGAAAGCAAAGTTGATAAATTCACTACCAAAAAAGCAAACTGATACAGCAAACCTGGCAAAAGAAGTTACACTAGCAATAGGAATGAAGTATAATATTACTGTAAACATTGATGTTAGTGATGGACTTACAAATGGTTCCTCTTGTCAGTTAAAATTTATAGAATTTAAAACTGAATCTTCAAGACCAAGTATTGTATGGGTCAAATTTGCTGATATCAAAATTGGTGAGGGCACAAGGAAAAAGTATAAGCATTTGTACAATAAAAACATTGACAAAGCGTGGACACCTATCTTTGATATCAAGAGATTATTTAGCTACAGGTTCAAAAATTTTGAAAGAATTCGTTTCCCTCTTCGCTCTTCAGCAGGTAAAACAATTCATAAGTCCCAAAGAGATACAATGGGCGAGGTTGTTGTTGATCTAAAATGTAAAACCAAGATTCCACACATGCACTATGTTGCATTAAGCAGAGTAACATCATTATCAGGACTACAGATACTTCAGTTTAATAAGGAACAAATAGCCATTGCAGATTGTGTTGAAGACGAAATGGAAAGAATGAGAAGAGATTCAGTTTTACATCTCTGCTTTAAACCCTTGTATACCGTTCCTGCAAATTGTTTCAAAGTCGCTTTCAATAATGCCAGATCCTTTCATTGTCATTTCAATGAAGTCAGAGAGGATCGAAATATCATTGAAGCTGATGTCATCGGAATTGCAGAATCTAGATTGACCAAATTAGATTTGAATGACAATTTTATCAAATACCTTATCGGGTAAATCAAAGTCAAAATAATCCACAATGTAGACCTCCACATGGACTTGCTTTATATGTTTAAATGATTGTATACTGCACAATACATTAACATACACAACACCTTGTTTGGAGTTTGTTATAGCTGATATAATATCCCCTACCAAAGGTCTTTACCAGGTAGTTTTTGTTTACAAAGCTCCTCAGTTGCAAAGTTCAAGATTTAAAAAAAGCTTTGATGTCAAACCTCCATCCATTTTTAGACTTTAATCATCCAAAAATAGTAATCATGGGAGATTTTAATTTGGACTTATTTACTGGGAATTCTTCTATCCTTAACTTCATGTCAGACAATTTTGGATGCTCACAAAATCTGACAAAAACAACAACATCAAACGGAACATTGTTGGATATAATTTTCCTAAATATTGCTTCTTCATCTATCGTTGAAGCTGAAGTGCTTGATGCATATTGGTCAGATCAAAAAATAATTTACACAGCAATTGAACCTAAGTGAATTTACGACATAAATATACAAACTGTAAAACCCGCCCATTGAGTTTTTGCACTTTTGAGATTGCAAGATGCAATCTTAAACATAGCCGATCCAGGATTTTTTGAAAGGGAGTGGTCCTCGGTAGAAAGGGGAGGGGAGGGGGGTCCAAAGTTAGAAAGAAATAGTGCACAGTCAAACTAATATTTGCTTTATATTTATTTTTTTCAGGTTTTAGTTCCACTTTCAAATTCATGATATTTGTAAGTACTGTAAGTTTTTAAAAGAACTGAATACTGGTTGGTAAGGATATTTTTTGATAATTGTAATTGTTTATTTGTTTAACAAATCATTATGAGTTTCAGAGTACTTATTGCTGGTCATTCTCAGGCCAAGTATTTTGACAGGTATTTAAAACGAACTGACGTGGATGTTTTGTCATTTTCTGGCTTTAGAATAGAGCAGATGTGGAAGGAGATAAGTGGAGTTGTGAAAAGGTATAGTATAATTGTTTTACACATAGGTGCAAATAATTTGTGGAACAATTCTGTTTCCCAGATTTTGAGGCATTATCAGAATTTGGTTGAACAGATTTGGCTTCTACACCCTTCTTGTAGGGTCATTATTTCAGGGTTACTCCCACG
The DNA here is from genome assembly GCA_021292105.1 of Anadara kagoshimensis. Lineage (NCBI taxonomy): Eukaryota > Metazoa > Mollusca > Bivalvia > Arcoida > Arcidae > Anadara > Anadara kagoshimensis. Next base: position 44,558,479 of record CM037859.1, on the reverse strand, counting down.
TGCTCAGAATTTTTTTCCAGGACAGATGAAGTCGGAGAAGTTTCTTAGAATGGTGAACACCAAGGCCCTAAAGGTAAATAATTCACTTAAATTAATTGCAGCCTCACATTCTAAACTTTCATATGTGGGGCATTTTTATTTTGTTATTAATGGAGTTTTACAGAATCTTCTAAGCAGAGATGGTCTACACTTAAATTGGAAAGGTGCTGCAGCAGTAGTCAAGACTTTGGAAACTGAGATAGACAGAATGAAATGTCAGGTAAAATATTATAAAACTTCAAAACCTTTTAAAAAACCTTAACACAGATGTTCTTGCTGCTACAGTTCCGGTTAAATTGGATGATGAATTTGTACCTGTCCCAACACCTTATCGTGATGCCTTGCTGACACCCAAGTTGCAAGAAGAAGATGAGAAACCCAATGAGAACTTATTTTCAACGCCGGTAAGTAGCCCTAATGAATGGCCATTGATATCCAATGGTGTTTTAGATTATACATTGCAGGGAAAACTGATGTCAACTTGCCAGTGAACACTGAACCAACAAAACCTGAAGCTGTTGGCGACTCTCAGATCTTGCTTGTTCAACTGCCAGTGAAGCCTGCAACCCATTGTTTAAAGAGCCAACCATCAAAAGAAATTAGAGAAACTTCAAAACTTTTGAAAAAAACCTTAACATCAGATGTCCCTGCTGCTACAGTTCCGGTTGAATCAAGAAAAGAAGCTACGGAGATGTCATCTAGTAACAGAAACACTCAGTATCCTTTGTCATATCCTTTTACTGTTTATTTTAAGGGTTCGGGTAGTGTTTTATCCAATTTTTATATGTGTAATATTAGATATGCTGGTACTACTTATCAAAGCGTTGAACATGCATACCAATGTAAGTCGGCTTTGTTCCACAAAAAATATTCTTTGTGTGAACAATTTTTTTCAGCAACCTCTGCAAAATTGGCAAAGCAGCTGGCAAAGAACATAAGGAAAGACCAGGCTTGGTACAAAGAAAAGCAAAGAGTTATGAAAGACTTGCTGCAGATTAAGTTTGATACTGTACCAGAATTCCGGGAGTATCTTTTAAACACAAAAGGTAAGAAATTATTACATAATGTTTCTGGGACTTGGGGGTACTGGTAGGTTTAGCAGTGGGAGAAATGTATTTGGTGTAATGCTAGAGCAGTTAAGGGATAAACACACAGATAAGGGTCCTGTCCAAGACACTTCTGTGTTGCTGCAGCCAAATACAGGCTCAGACATTAATACTTTACAGGGACCTGCACAGTCACCAGAGTCAGTCAGTAAAGAATCAGTTGGTCAAGTTGAATCAGGTACCCTCAATCGCAATACACATATTGAGTTGTTAAATCAGGTTGATAATTTTAGTGAAATACTTTCAACAGATTCTAATTATGGTGTCAAAATTAAGAAAAATAATAGGGGTAACATAAACAATCTTGGTAAAGAACAGATAAGGAATGTAGATCATGATTTGGAAAAACTTTGTAGTTTAATTAAAGTAAGAATGTCAGTATTTTAGAATTTCAGCATGGAATGAATCAGCAGAGTCCTCAAAGTAGTATAAGCAAAGATTGTCATCAGATAACTATTGATGTATTTCGTCATAAACATGTTTTTTCAACTTTTTCTAAAATTGTTCCTATTGCAGAAATTACGCATTTCATATATGAATTAGAAAATATACATGAAGACCAACAAAATTTATATACATTAAAAGGTATCAAATTGAATAACAAATTGAATGTTCATCCATTAAAAATATAGTATTACATTTGAAAGGTAAAGGAGGAGGAAAACGAGGTCCGATAACTACTGTCCAACAAAGTGTACATCCTGAGCGTGAATGTGGGCCATGTGTTTTATGCAAAGAAAATGTATCTCAATATTTACATATTGCGCAAAAAGATGATAAAGAAATTTATTTGCAGTACATTTCAAAGTTAAATTCTAGTTTTGAAGAAAACTCATGTATTTGTAAAAAATGTTGTTTGGTTGTACGTCGGAAAATTCAAGATGATACTTGCCCTGTAAATAGTGTAGAAGGACAAAAAGTTATTCCATTTTGAACAGATTTGGCATGTGTAAAGAAGAGGGTAGTCGAACTGCTACTTTCAGTTCTGCTGAATTTATTTCATGTTTTAATTTAGCAAATATTAATGAAGTAGAGAAGTATTTTTTAAGTAATTCTTCTGAATTTAAGTTTTGCCTTCAGCATGCAAGAAAATTTCGAAACTTTCAGAACTCTTCCAAAGAGTCATGTCCACTTTGTAATCAGAAATTTGATTTGAGTGTTCGAAAGCGTTTGTTTAGTATTGATTTATTACCTTATGCAAACCAATATGCAATAAGTAATCTTGTTAAAGAACCTGACTTTGCTTTAACAAAAGAACAGTCAGTGTGTAACAACTGTTACAGAAAAGTAGCACATTTTAAGTCGTCCAAAACTTTAGACACCCTTGACATACAAAGATATGCATTAGAAAAATGCACATATATATTTGATAAATATAAGAATGACAAGTCTGACCCGTCTTTATCAAATGCCATTGTATTTGCATGTTCTGAATTTTTAAATGAACACCCTGTTCTATTACAAGATCTTGTTGACATATATAACAATTGTGGCTCTTCAATCATTACTTCTAGGGAACTTTTAACCAAGTTATCAGGCATATTTGGTGACATATTGTCCACATCATCTGTATCTCAGAATAGAAGACTTGGTACAATGTTATAACTAATAACTAATGATGACACACTTTCATGTTTAAAACTTCTGTCAGAATTGCGACACTATAGAAAGTTATTGAATCAGGATGTAACAGAAACCAAAGAATTTTGTTCTGACAATGAAAAAGTAAAATGTTTAGTAGAGAGTTCAAAAATAATTAAAGGTCAGCTTTTAGATTTAGTCAATGAATTCAAACATAAACAGCTTAGCAAAAGTTTTCTGAAAACTTTTGATGCAAGGGAGTGTATAAATACTATTAACCCAGATTTATGGAACTTTTTTACAGCTTTACTTTCTAGGGAAAAGATTAATAAAGACATGTTTTTTGTTTCAGAACCGTACAAGCTTGAAGCAGATGATGAAGTTCCATTTAGAAAATTATTTACGATATGCTTGCTTGTATTTCAGATTGATGACACTTGCCATTACCCATTCCATTCAATTATTTCAGATGTAATTGATAAGTACACTAATTCCTCTGCAGACTGTTTTAGAATATTAAACAAAATTGGAGTTTGTGTATCAAAAGACACTTAAGACATCAAAATGTTATTATTGAAAAATCAATTGAACAGGGACCTTCCATCAATTCTGATTCTTTTACTGTAACTTCTGCTGATAATATAAATAAACGTAGTTGTTATTCAGCTGTTAAAGTGTCAGATTCACATAGGGGATTTGATGGTACCTCTGTTCAGTTAGTTCAACCAAACCCTTGCCAACTTCACATTATAAATGAGAAGGATAATTATGAAAATAAAAACGTATATGTCTACAAAAATATAACAGTTTCTTCTACTAATTCTTATGGAAGTCCAATTGAAAGTTTCTTCCAGTCCATTCTAATGACTATATTTAAAGAATTTCATTCAAGTGACAGAAATGAGTCTGGTATACTAAAAGATAAAGCATTAAATATGCATGAGAACTTCCAGGTAAACAATTTGAGAGATTTATTTCATAATTTCATTATAAAAAACATTGATTTGTTGGAATCATTTTATTGCACAGAAAGTTTTTCATTACCAACCGAATATTTAAATTTTCAACATTATTTGACATCAGATCTTAGGGTTCCAAATGAAATTGATCCTAATGTTTTAGCTTTTCTTACTAGCAGTCGAGTAAGCCTCTATAATATTAATAAAGGAAATCATTTGTGCTGTATTGCTTCATATGAGAGACCAGACGTTATAAGTAACCATAATTTTCATTTGTTACAGCACCTCGAATATGAAGAAACATTTGAAGCATTGCTGTGTGTTAGTTCAAATTCTGAAAATGTTACTGATGCTGAAGTTACATTTGACTACCATGAAAATTTACAATTACTTAATAATGTTCAGTCGAATGATCCAATTTCAATGTTTGGGGCTAAATCAAAACAAAAATGTAACAGAACTGAATCATCCAAATCCAGAAATAGAACGGTTGATTTAGCACTGATTGAGAAAAAACATAAAGCAATTGGTTTTCCTAATGATAATGTGTGTAGAATTACTGATGCCTGGAATCATTGTTCATTTGATATTTTGAATCAATTTGACGTTGAAAAAGATAACTTTAAAAATTTTCAAGCTAAATGTTTTAACTATTGTTTAAGGAAATACATTGTACACTCAGAAGACTTTGGAGAAGTATTGCCACCTCTCCAATCATATTTTGAACAACAAAATGAACCCTCTGTTGAACCATCATCGGTACATTATTTATGTGTTTTAGATGAAAATGCTGATAGTAAAGATACAATAAAACTTGTACTAGACCTGTTGTATACTGAAGTAAATGTAGGTACAAATATACAACATTTAGTTGTTGTGGGAGATGGCAAAACCTATGATCTACTTATCAAACTTAAGGATGAATATGGCCAGGCATTGTCCTGGTTATTACCATCGCCTGGTGATTGGCATGCTTTGAAAAATTATCAGTCTGTCCTTATGAAAATCTATTTACAAGCTGGGTTAAAAGAATTAATCGAATTGTACCACCATGGTACCACTGCATTAGCTATCTCTACTGCCTCAAATTTTGAAAAAAACACACAATTTTCTTTTACAGTGTTGGGAAGCAATGTTCAGATATGAATTATCCAAGTATTTTGATTTTATTTCAGGTAAACAGAATGTTTGTTTTGATTTTCAGGAACTGAAAAGACTCGTACATCAATCACTTACTAATGATGCAAATTTGTTTATGGACAAAATTCAGAATTATTTGAACTTTCTAATACTATACAGGATGATTTTTACTCATTTTGTGATGAAATGTGCAATTCTGATGAAACTTGGAAATTTTGGCATGAATTCATTCATAACAACTGCTTTGTGTATATTTGTTATTTACTTGCTATTCGGAGTGCAAATTGGCATTTAAGAGGGTATTGTGTGAAGCACATGTGTAGACTCTTACAAGTTACTGATTCAAAGTATTATGCTCGCCTTTTTTTACCACAGAGCATTATTCATACTTACAAATTTCCAGTAAATGTTATAGAAAACTTTGAGAGGGGTGGCTTTGTTTTAAATGTCCTAGGTAGAAATTGGCACTTTCAAGGTCTTGATGAAGGTCATGAAAGTTGCATCAATCGTGATGTCAAACAAGCAATGAATGCTGTCTCTCGAAATTATTTATCTAAATTAATACACTATTTACCATACAGAGCCTGTGTCATTAGAAATATAAAACAACAAATGGGCATGATTTTGAATAAACAGTATTCATATTCCAAAAATGAACTTCAAGACATTGAAAAAAACATTTGTACACTTATTAGTCACCTTCAGGCTAGTCATTTGTTTGAGACTGAAGTTAATCTTAATAGCAGTATGGACTTGTTTGATGAATGCCAAAAATTAAAGCACATTTTTAACAACACACCCGCTTCTGATGCTGTACGTGATGACTCTCTTAACTTGTACAAAAAAGGGGAAGAACATCTGAAATCATAATTTATATAACTTCTTGTTTCAGATCAGGTAATTTTGCATTTAAAGTTAACAAAACTAAAAAACTATTCATGTTTGATTAGAAAAAACCAACACTATCAAAACTAAAAAGAGGTTTTAAAGATCAGCAGATAGAAAATAAAATGCTTAGAAAAATGTTGGCATGGAGTAAGGAAAATAATATCATATTGAAAGATATCAATCTATTTATATCTTTACCAAGAGCCATTGCATGCAGTGATGGTTTGCCATATAAATCTGCCAAATCAAAAATTATAGACTTTTATAAAACCAGATATAATGCTGCATTTAAGGATAATTTAGACATCAGTAAAATGGAGGCTGTTGTGATTGATGGTATGTTTATTTTGAACAGCTCGCCTTTGAGGTCTCATGTAACATTTTCTGATTACTTCACATTTTTGTACAGGAGATGGATTTTGCCACATTTTGAAAAGGGGGTGAAACAAATTCATTTAGTTTTTGATAATCAAGTTTTAGATGATATAACCCCAAAAGTTTTTGAGAGGGCTCATAGAGATCAAACGAGTGATGTCCCTACAGTATCATTGGTTGAATTAGGAGCACTGTTACCAACAAATTGGAGAAAATTTCTGCAATCAAGAATAAATAAGAACAATCTGGTAAATTTGCTGTCGAATCAATTTTTAGAAATGTCTAAACTAGGGTTATCTGAGAACCAGTCATTTATCACGAGTGGTGGATTTGAAAATTGTAGCATAAGCAGAATTACTAAATGTGGTGAAATCCATCCATATCCAGAATGTAGAAGCAATATTTCAGAAGGCGATAGCTTAGTTTGGTTACATGCATTTAAATGTAAACTGCAAAATGTACTTATATTCTCACCAGATAATGACACATATCATATTGGTTTGCCATTATTGTCAAAATACCCAGACAAAAACATTACAGTCATGTTGAAAGCTATTGATCCCATTTATTTAGATATGAACTCATTATTGACCCTTATTTACAGTGATGAAGATCTACATCTTTGTGACAAGACAGATTTGCCTTTCATTTTGCAGACAATTTATGTAAGCACTGGTTGCGATTATGTGTCTTTCTTTAAAGACCATAGTAAGAGGGCATTTACCGAAACATTTATTAAAAATCTTGATTTCATTAATGCAAATTCTGATAAAACACCCAGGTAGTTTGGCTAACATACAGGTTAATAATCTTGATGATGGCTTTCTCTCATTCATTAGGTTAATAGGATGTGAATATTTTAAGAAATGTGCATCTGCTTTTGTTCAAATCAGCAACAAAAATTTTGTGTCTGGTAAAATGCTTTTTCAACATATCTGTGACAGCAGTCAATCAACAGTACATAACCATAAAACTTGGCTCTCTACAATAAGAGATTCTCTGTTTTCAAGAGTACAGTCTGAAGAATACTTCCTTCCCTCTTATGATGCTCTGTGGTATCATTGGCTTAGATCCTGTTGGGTATGTCAGGTTTGGCTTCAGACTGATAAAAATGATATTGATTATCCCTCTCTTGATAGGTATGGTTGGGCTATCAATCATGGCAAACTTGATATTATATGGGATTCTCCAGAAAACATTGATAAGGTCTATGCGAATGTAAAACTTTGGACAACTGGGTGTTCATGCTTAAAAACAATGTGCAAAAGTAGCCGTTGCAAATGTAAGAGAAAACCGTAACTGTGGCCCTGGTTGCAAATGTAGTTCATTATGTTTAAATAAAATAATTGAACCTGTTGAGGATGAGGATGTTGTGGATTTTGTCTCCTCACAATATTCTGACAGTGATATGAGTTCAAACGATGATGATACAAATGATGATTTGGCAAGTAGTGGTAGTAGTGACCAAAGTGCCAGTGATTTTGAAGAACTATTGTAAAAACATAAAATTACCTACTTATGGTGCTTGATATAATATGATTTACAGTTTTTTAAAGGAACTCCGAGAAAATTTTAGAGTTATAAGAGGTTTAAAAGTATTTGATAACTATTAGTAAATCCAGAGTGACAATTACAAATTGCAGATTGCTATTTTATTTGATCAAATTGTGTTTTTAATTTTAGTTTAGTTTTATATTAAAAATATATTTTCATTTGATGACATAATTTTCTTATTTTTTCACTTCAGTTTTTTTTTAGTTTGATGTAACTGAAAGATGTAATTTTCACTCTGGTATATTGATTATGGCCCAATATAAGTAGATGCACATTTCTCTAATGTTTTCTTACATGCAACATTAATGTACAGTCATGTTTTATAATTCATATTGTCTTAAATGATTCGTGTTCCTATTTTTCATATATTTAATGGCTTAAAAATACCAAGAGAAAACCACTAAACTTTGGCAAACCAACTGACAAACTGTCTCACAGTATGATCGGCTTCAAATGAGATTTAATGGTACTGTCTAACAATGCACATTTCTGTTCTATTTTTCTCATATGCACCCAACAATTTTCATCATTAAATGTTACAGATTTTTGGTCAAGTTTTTGATCAAGTGTTAGGTCTTAAGATATTGAAAGCTTGTTATGGATTGATTGTAAAAAAAAGTTTTATTCGGGCATGATTTAAACTTTAAAAAGGGACATTTTATGCAATTAATAATTATGGAGTACATGTATATATCTTATCATTAGAATCTTTATGTCTTGATAGTAGTTACTTGCATTCAAAGTTAATTTAATCAATATAATATAAAAGTTATTGCATACATATGATGATGCAACTTTACCTTAACACCAGAAATCGGTATATACTGAATGATTCTTTATCAAAGGTAATATTTTGTACTGTGGGAAGTTTAATTTCAGGTTTACATGTCAAGTGACTACTATGTTGCCCTTTATCCATTAATTGTCCAATGTAGTATGCCAGCAGGTTTCAGTTTTAGGCTTTTTCAACATCGCAGATTTCGTTGTAAATTCATTTTTGTTAATATCATGTCATTATACATTTTATTTAATATCTTTATACAATATTTGTTATCAGTTTTTTTTGTTTTGTTTTTTACATTTTTCTTGCAACGTTGAAGCCTATTTCTGTTCTATAACATAACTACAAGACAAACGGTATGCACAATACGTATTGGATATTAACCAGTATTTCCAAGTGTAATGGAAACCGGGGGCTCCTGCTGGGTAGTTGGCATTAAAAAAATGGAGTAAAAAAAACTTTTTTAATTTTTTATTCGTTTTTCTGTTAATTGCCTTTATACACATTGCTCATGACATTTTTTACCCTGGACCATGTCATTTTTGGTACTAACCTATGATGATGATATATCCATATGTGCCAATAACCAAAGAAATGAAGAACACAGAGGAAAAGATAAAAAATAAACTGAAACCATCGATTATAAAACTGCTTAGTATCTATACTAGAGCTGTGCAGGGTTTGAAATTAACTTATTCAAACAGTGGCCTGACAGGCTAGTAGTTGTTTGAAATCACTGGCCATGCTTAGTCCTGCTTTCACACTAGTGGCACGACTCACAAAACCCAAGCTATTAGGGTGGTCCTCCCCATATCTATCTGAAGAACTCTTCATCACCATCATCATATTGTGACAGCATGATGAGAACAGATACAAACTTGTGAAAAGATTGAACAATGAATTGTTTGAATATTAACTCACAAAACCCCTGTATCAAGTATATGATCCAATTGTTTAAAGATAAACTACTAGCCCGTCTGGCTACTGGTAATAATTATAAGATTCACTAGCCCCTACCAATTTTTACTAGCCCCAGGATAGGGCTAGTGATATTGTGTACCCCTGGTGGGATTTAAGTAATACTAAGAATTGACTCATTCTTTCTCCAACATGAAAGTAGTGGTTTTCCAGGCACTCTGGTTTCCTCCACCATCCAACAACTGACATCTCTATATAAGTGAAATAATCTTGACTTAGGACATAAATCACTGTCTTTTATGACAGTTAACTTGTTATATTAAATTATATACTCAACAAAGTTAAGGACCATGTCAAATCATTATTTAATTTTGTACAATTTAAATCATATCATTTCATCATCACACTTCTCATAATTTCATTGATGACAATTTCATGCAAATTGTTTAAATATTTCCTTTCATTATTTGAAACAAGAATAGAATACAGATAGATGTTAAATTTTTCAGTTCTTGGATTTTTAATTACAATTTTACATCAGTCGTTAACCTTTTTTGTTGAGTATATTTTAAAAATCAATTATAATAACCAAATTTATGGTTATTCTTTTCATTCTTAGAAATTATGTTTGTCTTTAGGTAAATCCAACACCTGGAACATCCAATCTGCAAAACCTTCAAATTTCAAAAATTCAAATCCATTCAAGAAACAAACATGTGCATTAAGTTAAACCGACTTTAGTACACATTATTCAAGACTATTTTATTAATGAGCGTTTTTATAGCTCTAGCATTTGCAGCGGATGGACATCAACTTGGAAAACTTGTCCCCAGTGATGTTCGAAGCCACAACCCTGGACTTTGAAAGCCATTGTTAGTACCACTCTGCCTTTTCCGCCCACTTCAACCATGGATGATCGATACATGTGATATTGCAGTTGCCGTGGGTCTACATGGCATCAGATTCAATAAATGGTTCTGACAGATCTGTTTGTAGAGCAACATAGAATTTTAATGATTACTAGTATTTGTGATGTCTAGAATTCGATCCCAAGGATGTAGAATAAAAACATTCTATATCAAATTGTTAATTCTCAAAAAAAAAAAAAAAAAAATAATAATAATAATAATTTTAAAAAATGGGTTTTTAAGTTTTAAAATAATAAATATGCATGTCATCAGAGGCACATGTTTTAATGATTATTTATTATGGCTTTTGCAACAATGTCATCAATTTACAAAATATTTATAATTAAAACAGTATGGGCTACATTAGCCAGTTCAAGGGGTAAGGTGTCTTGTTATTGTAGTTAACAGGGTTGGGTTAAATTTGAATATATGTGGCCTACAAGTTACAATCTGCTTGGACGTTGTGACTATGTGAACGGGTGTTAACTTTTCTTCTATGGATAATTGCAATTAATCTAAGAATAATATGGGTTGGGTCGTGGAATAGTTGCACTTTCGAGTTTTGGTAAACCCAACTGCCCACACACATCTAAAAGGGACAATTGAATCCTCAATTATGACATTAATGGCGATGTTTAACATGAGATTAATGCAAATATATTTGCGTCATGATGTTTCAGACGTTATTTTTAATGACCCCCTCCATGCTCAGCTCTGAAATATCCGATTGAACACCGACACTGCCCCACCCGGCATCTTGAGCCGACTCGAATGCTGCAAGTCTGGATCAGCAACATGACATTTCTTACAGGAGGCACGCAGTACGTACTGGTTCTATATGAATATTTTAACAAAAAAATCAAATACTGTAACGGAAATTAATCAAAACAATATACAAAGAGTTTTTCTGATAGCGAAGCGAAAGGAGAGTTGCCAACATGGCGGACCAAAAAAAGTAGTCCCAAACCGTAAATTTTGCTTCCAAATGGATAATTATTGCAATTTCTTCTAAAAACATTACATTCGAGTAGCAAATCATTCTGTTGTCATGAACCCAAGTGTTTCCGCTACCGAAATATTATTTTCTCCAAAGCTAGAGAGCGATGTACATGGTATAAGAACAGGTTGACGTTAGGTCCTAGGAACAAAAGTCCGGAAAAGTCGACCAAAATTTCAGACTTTGAAACTGGTACGTTTTTTGTGTAAAGAAAATTATTTGACAAGTTATAGATCAAAATAACCGTGAGAAAAAGTTCTTTTCATTCATGTAAAAAAATTGCTGGTGCATGAGCAACTGTGGGTATGAGACAAAATTTTCTAAAAAATTTATTTTCGATTTTTTGCAGGTACCCAACATTCAATCGCGTTTTAAATTGTTAAAAGACTACCGATTTTATCAAAACTCATATTAAATGGTGAGTACATATCCCCAAAAAACGATAAAATACTACAATTCATATTAAAAACGCACGGAAATCTAAATATTTCATTTTTTTTATCGACTCGAGTGAATGCCATTTTTGACCATTTTTTCACCTTTGCTGCACGTGAAATTTTGTTTGATGAATCGATGCGCTGGCCGGGTTGGCTATCCTACTGCTAAGCTGCATCAGATAATATCATGAAATGATCTTTTATACATTTTGTATTTATTAGTTAATATGATATAGACAACATGTATGTACTTCTTGCTATAAATCCATTGATTTTACTGCACATCATTTTTTTAAAATGTGGAATATTAAAAGTATGTGCATTCTTAATTACATATTGTAAAAAATTATAATTAGTAATTCTTTTATACAATGTATTTCATTATTTTATTTGGGGAGGGTGAAAGTGGGGGGCCTGGCTTTTTGTTTTTTATGTTTCAATAACTAAAATTAAATCTCATAAGACTCTGGCTTGAATGCAGAAAAATTTACTACTTGGTTTCACTTTTGCAATCATTGAGCAAGAGCTAAATATATTGTGTGTTATTTCATTTCATTTAAAAAAAATCCAAACGCACCATCCCAAATATAATATATATGATTTTGGTACTTGGTACATGTATGTATTGATTTATTATTAAAATTTATGTAGGTATTTTGTAAAAATTGATACTTGTGTAACAAAATTCAACGAAAATTTTCATTACATTCTTGAACATTAGTAGACAAAAGTATTTGTCACCTTTTATTGTTTCCGCACGATTCATATAAAATCCTGTCCTTAAAAAAATATTGTGAAATAATTTCTTACAAGATTTTTATGAAGTTATTTCAAAAAGATGCAGAATTATCTATATTTTATTTGTTAATTCAGCCATAATTTTTGTTTGCATAGTTATTAATTTGTAATAGTTTTATTTTCAATTGAAAATTACCACATGTTTGGCGGGAAATAAGTCAGGTGATCGCAAACGCGACGCAGTAAGACGAGAGCATGGCTACTCCAGAGAAAAAGACAAAAGACAAAATTCAATTCTGAACCAGCTGGTAACGTTACAGGATATATACACAATGTAACACCAATTAAAATAGCCAACATTGGCAATAGATTCTTCAACATGACTATTCAGGAAAAGGAAAAGTACACTCATGCAGTTGCCTTCAAAGTTTCAGATCATCAGAAGTTCATTCACATTTCAAAAAGGAAGTAAGTATCTATTTAACAACTGTCACTGCATTGTCCCAAGTTTTATCTTACCAAACAGTATAATTTTTGTTGACGTGGGTGAAATGTCTTAATTACTCGTCAAAAATATTCAGGTTCGATATTTTTCTAGACGGAGGCTCTTCGTAAGTTTTACCAGAGACATCCTATTCCCGATTTGCGGAATGACAGTTTCGTCAGATATGTATCTCCCTTTTACAGAATGCGTCTCACACACTCAGATGTAAGTAACAAATGAAATGATTCACGGTGTTGCGAATGTGTAAGAAGTAGAAGGGATTTCCCGTATTTACTTGGTAATATGTACCCAGTAGAAACATAACGTATAAAAAACATACCTTATAGTGTTTTTAATAATTTCACAAATGGAATAAATCCTTGATTAAAAGTGGGTTGGCAAATAAGGGAATTCCAATTGCTACTGGAAATTCTCGTACCTATTCACTTCATACTTAATAGAAAGTCTAGAGTGTTCCCGAATGTATACCAGCCCCAAATCTAACAGATACAGATACATTATGTCAGCATCCCGAGTATCAAAAAGACAGAACATACGCAGATAAGAAAGTACCTTATCTCGCATGCCCGCAGCCATTTTCGGGACTTTTCGAAATGTTAATCCGGGTGATAATTCTATGACAAAAAATGTGAAATAAGAATATATTGTTAAGGAAAAAAATGATAATGTTTATAAAATTTATGGATTGTTTCTAATTAGCAATTATAAGTAGTGATGGGAATCGGATAGAATTTAATAAATGATCATCGGCAACAGCCAACCGACTAAGCATCGATTAGTAATCAAAATAGCCACTTGTCAGAGACAAAATGCAACAACATATACAAAGTATAAATACAAATTGTCAAACGTAACACAATTGAAATATTTTATTGCACGAAGTAAAATGATATATCTGAAAGCTAGTTAACACATGGATATTAGAATGGTAAATGTAAAGAAAGAAATTTATGAAATGAGTTATAACAATGATTTGAATAAATTACATTTACAAATTTAATATCTATCATAAAATGTTTACACGATTAAAGAATTAATATCGAAAACGCAACTTTCCCTCGCACTCTGAACACGAGTACATATCATTCTTTATCTTCTCATAAGCTTTTTTATTCACATTTGCACATCGGACATGGAACCATGCGTCACACAACTCACAAAACATCCAATCGACACTTGCACTTCTAGCATTCGGTTGGTTTCTCGATTTGCACTCTTTACACACAACATTTTCATCATCCTCGACTTCATCATACACACTCTCATCAATCCCGCATTCATCATCATCATCTGCGCCGTCTAACTGTATGATAAATGGGGTTACTTCTTGGTCCATAACGCCGTCAAGCTTCCAAAATCCACTCTTCACCTTTTCCATAACATAGCGTTCTTGCCCAACTTTCCTTGGTGATACTGGCCTTAGCTTCCAAAAACAACTGCTTAACATCTTTCAGTTTGAAGGTAGTGTTCCTAGAGGCCACAAAATATTTTTCTTCGGCTTCGTTATGAACAAGAAAATATATTAGTAAGTAAAAGAATGTTATATTGACAACGACTAATACTGGCAACTCGGACATTTCAGGCCAAACAAAATGCAACAATTTTGAATTGGCATCTATATTTGTGAAAGGCTCATTAAAATACATGTACTATTCTGAACAAACTGCTTGGACAAGTTACATGAATATATCTGCAAACTAAAACATGGTGATGTAATCCGGGTCCGAATTTACAATATAACCAATGTGCATGCCGCCACTACCATCCCTCTCAGACAGGCTCTAGTGCAAGAATATTTGCCAATTCGCTTTCCTTATTCAGTATTTTATGTAAAAAGTCATGATATAATAAATGAAAGAATCTGACTGGTTGCATCAATGTACGTGTACAGCGCAGCTTTGTTTTGCCGTTAGTTTCCAATCTCATATTCGTATTGTCTCTAATATCTTGACAACTCCGAGACTATGTAAGTATATACCAACCAACCATTTGGCATAGTTATTGCAGACAATTTTACCTTGAATCAGTTTAATTGGATTCAGTTCAATGGCGAACAGGCATTCTAAGAACAAGATGTCCATTTTCTTCAGCGATTTTGTCGGTTTTATACACCTGTCTGGATTTATTAAGTTTCACCAGTTTTAAAAGTTCAAGCTACAATAAAGATCAAACGAATTTAATAATATATGTGAGCAGATTATACACCACACTTACATGTCCGAGGCTCACCTAAACTATGCTTAACTGATACTAAACGAAAAAAAATATAAATTATGAAATTATTTTACCATTTCCTCAAATTTTTGGAGAATTTAAGACTACATTAATTTGCTGTTATAGAAAAGAATAATTTATGCCAACCTTCAAATCTTCTCTATCAATCCCTCTATTATCGAGCCACTGCTTTATCTCGTCCTTAGTGTTAGCCTGTATTGGGATTGTTGTGATACGGCGCATTGTCAAGTATAATGATGGATGGATTTGGCAATGCAGGAACCAGAGTTTCCTCGAACCATACCAGGAAGTGGGGCCCAATTCATTTCATCATGATAATCACTCGAATTAGTTTTTGAACTGAAGATCAGGCCCACATCTGGAATGAATCCTGATCTACTGGAACCTAAAAGTTATATATATATATATATATGTTTGTTATGCTGATTTGTACAATTAGATTATAATAAATATTCAATTGTATAAAGTGTAAAATGAACTTTCTCTCTCTGTATGTGTGCGCGTGTGCAATACAGCTTAAGTAGCTTACCTGCATCCAAAATAATCAGGCGGCTTCCTTTCCCATTCGGAATGTGCCTGCTACAATGCTTGCATTCAGGTAGAATAATGCCAACAGGTCCTGAGTGATTATATGTCCATTCCCCTATAAAACAAAAAAAATGATTTTGAACGTACAGTATTTCATTATATGATTGACTGGAGGCAAATGTGAGTAAATTTAATCAATATCAAATATAGGCGATGAGAAATGCGAGTTAGTTCACATATCCTGCTTTACAAAACATAAACACCTTCAACGTCGTTATCGCTTGGACGTAAGAAACAATGTTAAAGAAGAAATACCTATTTTTGTTTTTCGTTTTCTATCCATTTAAATGAGTGTCACTGTTGAAACTTCGAAAATTAATGTTAAAAGTATTAAATTAAAATAGTTATCGTTTTATTAAAAAGATTAAAATCGTTGGTTTTTGGCGTGTTTTAAAACTCTTTTAAAATTTTGCCTGTGCATTGCGCTGATGACATAAAACATCAGGTTTCTTTATCGTGTCACGCTTACCATGACACGAAACCTCGTAAATTTTAAGTTCCCATCCACAAGAACCGTAAATTTCATTTTATAATGCGGAGTATTTGGCGAAAGAACAGTCAATGTCCGTTTTCAAGTCATGAGTCATACCAGGTTGAGGTTCGAAACCCACGGGCGAGCACTCAACTACTTTGAGCTACCGCAGTGGTTACTAAAGCTGATCGAGGTTGGTATCTTTTATAAACAATAACGTACCAGTGTACTGTTTGTTAGATGTTTAGCCAAACTGTCAATAAATCTCTTGCCATGATTTTTCAAGTTAAATCCAAGCTTATTAAGATATTTTCTTAGTGTGGCTGAGCAAACTGAAATGCCATCTCCGGCAAGAGTTCTCTGTAACTTAGATAATGGTACCGGTTCAGCAAAATATGATATTATTGCGTTAGGTTAGACTGTTAAAAAATTATGAATAATTAAGAAAAGGCTTGAAATTTGAAAGTGCCATTATTACCACTGTTATTATTATTATTATTAGTAGTAGTATAATAACAGTAGTAGTAGTAATTTGTAATTTACTACTTTTTAATGTATTATTTCATAAAAATTCAAAAGTAGCACATGGCAGTAGAGGTATAGATGTTATAAAAAATAAAAAATCAAAGATAAATGAAATATACACAGCAATATGATGATAATCACCTATTATGTACACTTAGCTAAATTTTAGTACTACAGTATATGCTTTCTTAATACACATTGAGGGACCTAAGTGGTCTAGCAAGTATAACGGCTCTTGTCGAGGGTAAAATTGAGTACTCTTTATTCACAAATAACACAACATAAAAAAACTTCGAATACACTCACAAATTCCCTATTTGCATACATCCTATGGACCTTTCTTCTCAAATGGTTAAAATCAAAGTCATCAAATTTAAGTCTTTTTATAGGTTTCGTCTTCTTAATTTGGTCTTCGTGAATAACTTTAATAATGTTCTGTACTGGTTCTGCGCAAAGATAAATTTTAAGCGTTATCTCAATTGTAAATATTTCTAATTATAATTGATTGGGTTGTACGACCTGGTTAAGAATGTCCCATTTTTATCAAGACGTCACCATTCAAGTATGCCTGTGAAGTGCGAGTGTGTTTTATGGTCTGCCTTGCACCAACGCACACTCACTCTCTCACCAAGTCAGTGCCCCGAAGACAAGCGTATCATTCCCTCAATCACATTATACTGACACAAGGTCAACCAGATAAGGCCAATGGCAAGGAGCAGGACTAGATCTAACAACGGTGAGAGGCATTGGATTTGTAGACTGGCGTATATGTAGGTGAATTCCTTTGCAGTGCGCTCAGGACAATGTATAGCGAGGGTTCTTTTATTAGTATATAATTCTTGCATCCCAGATAAAAAACCCATGAAAAGAGAGGTGCAAGATATCTTCAGTACCTGACTGTGCAAGATAGCGTTGTTTTTCGAGCAAAATTTTATCAAAACTACGAAACATCAGAGGTGTATCGAAAGTTGAAATTGATTTTAAATTGAAAAATTGTACTTTCTGGTGCACTTGTCATATTGCTTTACACCCAGTGTTTATTGCTGGTTGGTTTGTACGTACATGCATTTAATTATTTTATTTTTTAGTTTTAAGGAGAGCATTTTGGACTCATTATTACAATACTTAGTAATAGGGCATGTGTCATTGGTTCATAAAATATTAATTGGCAGTGCACACTTATTTGTTCAGTTTCTTGGTTCAAATGCTTGCTTACAACTGAAAGAATTATGCAAAATACCATTTACTTTGTCATTATCAACATGTAAATAAATAAATATAATACAGATAGTAGTATATATCATATTATTATGATGATCCACTGCTTTCCTTACCTGATCCATTTTGATTCAATGTCCTGTAGACGGTGGATCTCCCTATGCCTAGAGCCTTTGATTTTATATACGTAATATTTTCATATGAAAATTCCGTCGCAAGTCTCATTGCTTCTCTTTTAAATGCTCCACTTAATCGCCGAATACATTCTTTTACCTCACTCGTTATTTTCATGATGGAAGGGGAACAACTCGCACAGAACAGCGCGTCAAATCCACGAAATCGAATTTTCCCTCCGTTCAAACTTATCATTGTAAACACCCACCCAAAAGGCATTTTGTTGCATAGAATGAAATATAATTGGGCGATGGAGCCCAAACCGGGATTTTTAGGAACGACTCGGCTCATGAAATGTAAATGATTAATTGATTTTTAACCATTCCATTGAAAATCGGTGAATAATTTTAGGTATTTGCAATCTCTCCAGCTGAGTAAATATATAGTAGTTCAGTAGACTTCGCACACACTATCTACAAACGGGACTTCAGTTAGATGTACTCCAGTGGCTTTCTGTGTGTGTAATATTTTATGTTTTCGGGAACTTAAAATTAGAATGACACATTTTAGTTTTATCTTGGTAAATAATTAGAGGTGTTAAAACGGTACCGTCTTTAGCGATAGCCGATAATGCGGTGGTTTGACATTGTCAACACAACTAGTCATTGGGACTTGGTGAGGATGGAACTTCCACGTCAAGTTTCCCATGATTCATCCACTTTCTGATACATTGTATACAAAATTATGTTGTGTTCAATATACAGGCATAACAAAATAAAAACAAAAAACAGTACTTAATGATATTTAAATTTATTAATTTTCGTACGTAAACTTAGTTTACTTGGACGATTTAGTTCCGCGAGGAACACTTATCTTTGCAGTTATAAGGATATAATCCGTGCAGTAAATCTTTTGCACTGGTCACTGCACCGCAAAATTTTATACTCGTTAACAAGCATCAGCGTCTGATTCCCCCTGTATTGAACAACACAGTAGTGCTAATAAGAATGAGAGAGGGTATAAAATGTGTAGGCGGGCTGGCAAAATCTTACATCCAATTTTCAATGATCTATATTTCAATAAATATCTATTGGATTTTTATAATATTTTTACACAATATTGGGCGTAATCTCAATTTTTAAAATATATTTTGATTTAAAAAAAATATTTGATACTTTTGAAGTTATTACAAAAAACATGGGCTACACTTTTTTCAATCGGTCAAAATTCATCCGAGAAAGGATAACAAAATTTTACCACCCGATTTTCATTGATCTATATTTCCATTAATATGTATTGGATTTATATAGTATTTTGACATAATATCCGGCATGACCTAAAATTTTTAAATATGTTTTTGATTTTAAAAAATATTTAATATTGTTGAAGTTATTAAAGAAAATACGGGCTACACTTTTTCCAATCTGTCAAAAATCATCCGAGGCAGGACGGGTAAGCTCTGAACATTGATCGATATCTCTTCACATGATTATGCTTGCCTATTAAAATTTGCAACAAATACGCGGTGAATATGTATCTTTGATACCAATAAATGGTACTTCCTATAATGCAGTGGTTTTCTTTTTATAACCGATTGTTTGTGACATTTGATTGTTCTATAAGTACGACGCCATAAGTTATTTTTCTGTAAATCCCTCCTGTGTAATGGTGAACCTATCGTGCCTTGATCAAAGATGGCGGCGTACTTATCGCAATTAAAGAACAATCAACTGTCACAAACAATCCTTTATAAAAAGAAAACCACTCCATTATAGGAAATGTCCTTTGTTGCTATTAAAGATATATATCCACCGCGTATTTGTTGAAAAATTTAATAGGCAAGCATAATTATTTGGAGAGATATCGATCAATGTTCAAACCTCACTCGTCCTACCTCGCATGAATTTTGACCGATTGGAAAAAGTGTAGCCCATGTTTTTTGTAATAACTTCAAAAATATCAAATATTTTTTAAAATCAAAAATATATTTAAACAATTTAGGTCATGCCCGATATTATGTAAAAAAAATTATAAAAATCCAATGGATATTTATTGAAATATAGATCAATGAAAATTGGGTGGTAAAAGTTTGTTATCCTGTCTCGGATGAATTTTGACCGATTGAAAAAAGTGTAGCCCATGTTTTTTGTAATAACTTCAAAAATATCAAATATTTTTTAAAATCAAAACTATATTTAAAAAATTGAGGTCATGCCCAATATTATGTGTAAATATTATAAGAATCCAATAGACATCTATTGAAATATAGATCATTGAAAATTGGGTGTAAGATTTTGCCAGCCCGCCTACACATTTTATACCCTCTCTAAGAATGACAAAATCCAGACTGTGCGTTTAGCTTTCTTAACATTACGAGAAGTGACTGGTATCAAGTGATATATCTCAGAGACTAATGGAAGCACGTAAAACTTAAGTTCCAGCTGTTGCTTGAATTTCCTCAGTAAAGCTGTCCAACGCCTGAGATTTCCAGGCTTTATGGAAGCAAGAGTTTGTGACAGTTGCTCAGTTTTATACTTCTGCTCGACCAAGTTAGGAACATCACGATGAATGAACATTAACCGTGTGAGCACAATTTTCCAGACAGTGGAATTACACTGATTGTAGGCTCCCAAACGAGAAATAGCAGAGAACCTGACTTGAAAATCAAGTGCTTCTTTTTCTGATTTTTGGTCATCTTCTATATAAGTGTAGAATCGTCAGCATACTGATTAATAAACATTCAGAATCATTGATTTTTAAAACTTTATACCTGGATTATATTTCAATGAGGCACTTAAAAGTTCTACAGCTACAATGAACAGGTAAGGTGACAAGGGTAGTGCTCGGATCAATAATGTTAAAATCCAAATATTATTTTTAAGATGGGAAAATGAGGAAAATTAGAACGACCTAAATGTATTTCACTAAAAACATTTAGTTTAATACTTTGAACGTTTATGTATTTTTAAGGGATTTTAAGATTTATGAACAGATAATTTTAATTTACACAATGTATCATGACGATATTATAAACATATCGCCTTTGGTTCTGGGTGTTATAGTGGATTATCCCACGAGGGAAAAATAACACCAGAGACGAAGTGGCTTCATTAACATTACCACTTCAATTATTAGAATTCGTGAAATTATACCAGATTAACTCCCTGTGTTTGACCAATCAGAATCCGAGAAATCTACATGAAATATAATAAAGTGTATTAATCCTCTGTTAACATATGTCATGATTGAGTTAATCACTGCTTCAGTTTTACCACATGCACCTTTTCCAACCTTTTCCTCGCAGAAACCATATGGTTGGACTGATTTGCAGTCACTGTGATAGATCGTTGATATAGGAGCTTTTATAGCACTCTCCATAATCTGACTACAGACTGATGTTACGTAATTCTGGGAATTGCTTTTGAACAATTGCAACAACATTTAAAATGACTGTTGCATCTTGGCGCATCTGACCATCGAATACATGCAAATATGTAAGATTCTGTAGTGCTTCTGCTATTTTGTCCAAAACTACAACAATATAACAAGAGATATCCCCCTTTCCAAACCAGTCTTGTGTATCTTCTCTGTATTTTGGCAACATCTTCATTGCCAAATCTAAAACAATACAAGCATTTGAGCTGGACAAGCTTTTAATTAAATATATTGTGTTTTGCCTTGTCTTGATTATTGTGCACGTAGACTATGACATCTTCATTGCCCAATCTAAAACAATACAAGCTCTTGAGCTTGACATAACATCTTTTGTTTAGCTTTGTCTTCATTTTTTTTTAATTTATGCATGTAGACTATGGCATTTCCATTTATGAATGGAATTTGATATACACTGCAGTTTTAAATTGAAAATATAGTAATATGACACTTGAACAGTTTATTATATTATTGAAAACTTTCTTCTTTTCTTAATGTGAGTAAAACTTCGACATCTGAATTGAACGCGTACTTTGTGTTAATCAGGAATAACAACCCGGAAGCTACAGTATAATCATCTCGATCACCGAGCGTTATGGTTGAAATGTTTAAAAATACCATTCTTTAACAAGATTAACTTCACTATCTGATGATGAATGTATAGTTTCTGGAGTATATTTTGCATCTGAAACAAATTCGCTCCAATTTCTAACTCGATATTTTAAATTTGGATTGTGCCTCGTATAGCCTAAATACCATAACACAGAAGCGATATGGGCACAGACCCCAACCACCCAAACACCTGGTTTACATTTACAATACCACGCAGTAACAGAGACACGTTTATACTCGATCCATATCAAATACTGTTTAGATGAAACGTGTCGACTCTGCATCTTTATCCTTATAAGATTTTCGTCTTCGGCATGGAAAAACAGTTCTAAATTTCCATTTACTGCATGTTCTTGTACGTATGTTGGACACATTTTAATTTAATAAGAGCCACAAGAGATGTTTTGGAGTTCCGTTTCATCAATAAATGGAAAATAAATGTTTTTTCCATACCCATACAGCCCGTTTTTTTTAAAGGTTTTCGGATTCAATTCTTTCTTTAAGAGCATTAATCTGTTTTGAAAAGTACAACATCCTTACACCTAAAGCTAGATCATCTTCACCGTCTGTAAACAAGCAAAACGGAATTCTGTTTTCAAGTGTGTATGTCAACATTGTGTACCTTTCATTACAATAATATTTTAATTAAAGTTATTAATGGAGCACAACCAGCTTTTTAGCTTTTAAATATTTAAATTCAGAATGACAACAGTCAATACGGTAAGGAGACAATCATTCTTTAAAGGAAGAAGTCCGCCTCAACTGAATTATTTTCAACATGAATAGGCATGTTCACACTTTTTGTCTGTTTAATATATTATAACATAAAATCACACAGCAAATTCAAAGTAATTATAAATATATACAGCATTTAAAACAGCATTTTAGTAGTGTTTTTTACCATTCAGTCCCCCTTTATTCTTTCAAAAACACCGTACCAGTTGATAGTGGTGGCAAAAACTTGTTACAGATGGAACAAACAATGTGCATATCATCTCCAGTATATGGGACTTGACTTGTTGACAAACATGATTCAAATATGTCCACCTCTTGATTCTTGCATTAACAGATTCAACAACCCATCGTGCCGAAGAGATAAAGCAATAATAATGCATTTCTTTCTGCATGTGGATCATAACATAATGTTATATACTTATCTTTATATAATAAATCATCACGTGTAAACTAATGGTGATATTAAACTAAAATTTAAGCTGTCACATCGTTGTCATGACGAACTATAAGGAACATCTTCAATGTAGCCGAAGATGGTTTGGGTCCATGAAGAAAAGAATTTTTCTTTAAAGTAATTTTTCAGATCTAGTTAGTGTTGGTTCAGTTTATGTGTTGAGTGATGGTGTTAAACGTCCTAGTAAAGAATATTTAACTTATATCGAGACGTCGCCAGATATTGGCGGAGGTGCAGAAAGTTTGCCTGTACTTTGCGATGATGGCATTATACAGTAGGGTTCTTTATCGTGCCACGCCTACTGCAACACGGGACCACGTTAATTTTCGGTTCCCATCCGAAAGAACCGTGACTTTCATTTTGTAATGCCGAGTGCTTGGCGAAAAAACAGTCGCTACTCACTTTCAAGTCTTGGTCAGACCCGGTCGGAGTTCGAACCTACGACCTCCCACTTATGGAGTAAGCATTCTATCAACTGAGTTACCGCAGTGGTCAGTTTATGTTTAGACCATGCAGATAATAAACAATACTCGATATGACAAACCTGAGAGCTTCCTTAAGGTATTTGCTACGATCAAAAGGATGCGTTATACTAAATGTAATCTGTGAAAACAATGTAAACTGTGCTAAAAGAGAGTTAGTTTTGATAACCCTTTTTCGTGAGAAATATATCCTTGTCTGAGGCTTTACATATTCGTTAGTTTAATGAACGTACTAACTGTTCCCTCATTCTGATATTCTACTCACTACGTTTTTAATTTGACTATGCATTGTTTTGCTGAAAATTACTATGTTGGATTACCTGGCCTCGTTTAAAAATAATAATAATAATTATTATTATTATTACCTTATTTCAATTCTGCTGGTATTAATTTCATCAGTTGTCATCTGTCTTTGTCCTTTTGGAAGAAAAGAAGGCTTCAATTAAATGTTAGCTTTAATACCCATATCATTAAGCATCTCTGGTGAATCCACGTTCAGTAATTAATATATCACCTCATCTATCCAGCCTTTAATGTCGTCTATGTTCCGTAGCATCATGCGTTTCAAAATGTTTACATCGTTGTTTTTGAATCTGAAGGGTATGGACCAACAACTGTAATGAAATAACCCGTTGTACTGGTTACTATCATAGGTTTAACTAAAAGGTGGCCTTTGTGTAATGATCCGTCGTTGGAACTGAAAATTGACAGTCTTGAAGGATGGCGTGAAATTGTTACATCTTTAAATGTAAAATTTTGTGAAATGGATTTTAGACATTGCATTTCCAAGTTTCTAATATTTGGTTGTTGGAATATATGTAAAAATATATATTAGAATATTATCGGATTGAATATGTCGGAAAAAGGGCTAATATAAATATTTGACAAAACAAAATCAGCTATTTACTTTCTACGTTTTGTTTTATTTACCTACCTGGAAATACTTGTTGGGTTGTTATAAAACAACGGCAGTTCATAAGCATTTGAAATAGATAAATATTTTCAATGCTGGAGCAAAGTTTCAGTCTTCCACACATAAATTACAGCTGATTAATTGGTCTTTTCCTTTCTTTCCGATTGACTCAACCCCCCCCACCCCCTCGCTGTTTAAAAGTATGCATTCATTAGGTGTAGCCAAGTCTGAATAATGATAATCTCTCCATGCTGTTGTACTTTAAGACGGGACACTGATCGTAGTATCATTTGACCTGATCAGTGTAAACAATTTGCGCGCTTACAGTTTTACCATTCCTTTTTCAGACTGTATCTTTATTTCTTGCTCATAATTAAACATGGTAGGAACGATAAGCATGTTGTCTTTTCTTGTTTGACGAGTTGTAGGAGTTTTTGCCCTTTGAGTATTGTTTATTATTTTTAGAACTGCATTGATTAGATTTATTTAAGTGTAGCTGTGCCAATTTCAAATACTTTGAATACTATTTTCCCTGTTAAATAAACATTTGTATGAATAAATGACTATTACAGTCTACATTCATGTATAAACAAAGTTTATAAAACTGTACACTAGAGATGCAAATTAGAGAAATGGAATTGCTAAAAGCATGTAATACGTATGAGATTCATTGTTGACTTCAGATATTCCAATAAAAATTTCCTCATCTGTTTTGGCTTTTCCAACTTTGGCTTTGCTCCCATAGCTTTAAACATATCCTCAAATAATTTGATTTCCATTGCTGATAATTTACTTTCATCCTCTGTACCCTTTGACTCCTTAATTTCCTCATCTCCTGGCTTATAATCCTGTACAGGTTTTGTGTCTCCACCAAAGGCCATTATAGTTGACAAATAAATAATCCAAAATAATTTACTTAATTCATATCCAAATCCTAGAGTGGCAATACCAACGTCGAATATCCTTGTTAGATGTTACATTAACGCAGAATGTCCAACGCTAAAGTGATATGCACCGCAAAAGTATAAATCACCAACTATAATGTTACCTTATAGGTAAACAACATTGACCTGTCCGTTTGACCTTTCACTAGGAATACTCATATAGGAGGGTCCACCCAATACATGGGTAAGTTAGGAATCGCAGTTAATACATTTACACATTGTCCATGATTAGTGTTCACATCAGGTACTAGTATACGAAATATACACTCATGATCCCTATTTTCTGAATTTACTAGTCCCTAATGAATATTTAAATTACAGGTCAAGCGGACAGGTCAATGTTGTTTACCTATACCTTCCGGAAAGTAAACTTGCACAAATATATCTTGTAAAATGTAATTGCCAGTTGTTTGGTGCTTGTAGATTTATCTTATAAAGTGTACCCGACTATTTAATAGCAACAAGTGTGATGTTATGACAAAGACCTGTATCTATACCACTTATAATTACCTCACACAAGACACAATAAATGGACTGTAATAAAAATGATCCCAAATCAATGCAGTAATTGCTACATTGAAAATGCTTACAACATGAGACAGGAATAAAATTTTATAAACTTTATTTAAATATGTACAACAAAACAAATGAAATTAAATACACATAATGAAAAATAACATGTAAATAATATATAAATATATTAACTAACCTTGTGAAACCTGAAGAAAAATAGTGAAAAAATAATGCATGCATATATATTTATATTATATGACGACAAAAGTCTGACAATAACTATAAATTACCAAGAGAAGATGACACTTAAGAAATTACAACTAAACTAGAACTGCGAAATACCAAATACAACAAACTAAAAGTACACTTCACACTAAGGAGAACCAACTACACGTAAAAAGAGACAACTTTGGGTTATGATAAATAGCCATATTAGGTAATGATGCGTAATACTATGGTCTTGGGTTATTAAACACATTTAACAGGTTTTTCTGTAAAGATTTTAGTTTACGAAATATTGTGTATCTAAAATGACCGCTGTTGCTATAAAAAGCAAAAACCTATAAATGTCTATAATGTAATGATTAAAGGTCACCGGTCACCAAAAACCGAATTTTTTTTAGTACTATTTTCCGAAAGATTACATAATAAAAAGTCGATTTAGCCACAAATAGCATGTTTTAATCATTTCTGTCTTTTGTTACAGCGTAAAATAAAGTCCTAAAACTGTTGAAAAACGGTGTTATCTCCCTTTGGTAGTAAAAGGGTCCAACACCGGAAGTGACGCAGAAGGTGTTATCCAAGTTATCTAGTAACTAAAGCTTGTAGTAGAGTGATCTGTATTTATTACCCAGATTTATCAGTAGTAACTTCTCATGTTTTATTTATTTATTTATTTTTAATGTTGGATATTTCAATTTCCTTCAGCAAAAAAAAAATAAATAAATAAATAAATAAACATAATAAATAAATAAATAAGAACTATATTCTTGTTTGCTCTAAGTATGATATACTATTACTTATACTATTACAACACATAAATTTACATTATTTATTTATTTATTAACTAATTTATTTATTTATCTTTTTATTTTTATCTATCAAAACGAATTGATAAAAAGAATACACATTTTCGTGTTTTTATTTAAAATATTATTCATATTTATTTTCATTAATATTTAATATCATTCTAAATATCTTAACTTCTCTGTTGAATTTATTTATTTATTTTTATTTTATTTATTTATTTATTTATTATTTCGGTGAATTAATATTAAATATCAATATTAATATGTATATTAAAAAACAAACTTTTGACCGGATTCTGTAGTCTGTCGCTTTTTTTCTTCTCTCTAGTACAGCTTTATTATTAATTTACCTCAAATTGATTTTAATTCATATTTGTTTCAGAAATTATCCCATTTTAATTTTATTTTTAGGTTAAAATCAATATATTATTAGAACACGTTTTCGAGTAGAATTTTTGTACTACGAAAATATCAAAATACAGGTCTAAAATATAACCACTTATTGTCTCTGAAATCAAATATTTCACCC
Source organism: Anadara kagoshimensis (assembly GCA_021292105.1). Taxonomy (NCBI): domain Eukaryota; kingdom Metazoa; phylum Mollusca; class Bivalvia; order Arcoida; family Arcidae; genus Anadara; species Anadara kagoshimensis. The sequence goes on along the minus strand of CM037859.1, from coordinate 44,530,759 downwards.
CAGAATTACTTGAATATGAAAACGTTTGATAACAATTTCCGAATTCTAATTAAAATCAATAGCTTCCCTATTCGCAGTAAGTTTAATTTAATAATAATAATGGAAATTGGAGTTTATGTCGGTGTGTAATATTTTTTTATCAAATATTGTTTAATTTTTTTTTCGATATAGTACTCGTCAGATTTCCAATCCCCATTTTGTTAAATCTTCAATTTTGATTTAATTTCAGTGCTTTCATGATAAATTTAAAAAACGATATTTAAAATTTTCATTTACTAATAATAATAATTTTATTACGCCTAATTTTAATGAGCTGAAAAGAACTCATATCAAACTGTGATACCAGTGGGATTATACCCGACTAACTAACGGCTTAATCAAAACTCAAGGGAAACTTTCTTTAATTTTTTTCACAATAAATTAATATCGGTTAAAGTGTGATTTACATACCCTCACATACCAGTAATTAAATTATCAATATGCTACATTGGCAAGCAACATCCTGTTTAGAAGTAGACATCTATCACCTGTAATCAACAGGGTTTACCTTACAATTTGCAACATTAATTGACACGTGTGTATAAATCTTTATGATATACCCGGTAAATGTTATTTGTCGTTTTTGATGAATTCTGAAAAGATGTGTTTGAAAAAAATAAATGTTAGATTAGTTGATTTGAATAAGAGACATACAAGTCTCGATTTGTGTGAACATATGAACTGGTGAACTGACTGACTTACGGAATTATATTAATTTTGAATATTAAAATTGTTAAAATCTATGATTTTTTTATTTGACTGAATCCATTCATAATAATTTATATTGTCTGACTTATTATTTATTTTATTATTTATATTATTATTTATTATTGAATTATTTCCCTGACTTCTCTCGTATATAAAAAATAGCCCCAATACATTCAAAGCAATTACTGTATTTCCATAAATTGAGTGCACATGGTTTTCATCATTTATTTCTTTCAATTGAAAATGTTTCCATTAAACTATAAATAAATTGCATATTAAATCCAACTATGACATAATTATAATATTTATAGTTGTTCCGAGTAAGACGGTAAGAAGGGATAATTTTGACATGGTTATATTAGTTGTTTTGTTAAAAACTTCAAAAATTGCTCTATGTACAGAATTAAATTCACTTATGGATGAATGAAAAATATTTTTTCCTATTAGGTCAGTATATTTTGTATCAAGTTTTGACAATATTTTGCGAGTTTGTTGGAAAATACGACTTTATTCTTGCGTTTTCCAAGTGCACTCAATTTGTAGAAAGCTCAGCTGCATAAGGAACTTGTGTAAATCTGGCTTTAATTTGTTCTTAAATTTGTGAAAAAAAATTTTATCGTTCATTTGTGGTATCATTATATCAAAATTTCACAAAATATATAATTTTGACTTGAAATCAAACTTTAAAGCCCTTCAAAATGGCACACAAACCCACATGTTACATATGGATACATATATAGGTAATGTGTCTTTCCTCAGCAGCTTAACACCATGTACGTCATCAATTAGGTCGCCGGAAAGTTACGAGCGGTGTCGGAAATTACCGAGTATTAGAACTTCGTTCAGGTAAGTTTTAAGTATATTACAGGTAACTGTAAGGTGTGAAAACCCACCAGACACATCAATATTGACAACTCTACCCATAGGAATGCAAATTACAAAATTCATAAATTTGGTGACCGGTGACCTTTAAGTCACAATTTTAAACATAAAAAATACAATTCTGTGTATTAAACATATTTAACATATTTAACAGGTTTTTTTTTAATTTTTGAAATATGGTGTATCCAAGATCGCAGCTGCTTTTATATATAGAAAAAACCGATAAATGAACATGGCAGCCTTGTTTATGTACCAATTCCGTTAGAATTTTTAACACAGAAAATATCTCTGGGTGTTACACATATGTAACGGGTTTTTCTGTTACATTTTAAGTTTGCATAATATGAAATATACAAATAAGGTGTATTTATAGCGTAATTCTTTATTTCTTTGGTGTGGTCAACAAAACATGTTTTACTTTGTATGGAAATCACTGATGTTCATCATTGTGGGGGATAGTGTTCTCTGAACAACTTGTTTCTATCTGTGACATGCATTGGCTAAAAACCATATTCCTACTTTCATATTTCGGATAGTTTAAATTTTTCCAAGACCAGACGCTTTTGTCTAAACAAAAAAAAGCGGTTTCAATGCATTGCTATTGTTTAATATGTATTATTATACCGACATACAAACCCACCATTCAAGACATCCGGAATATTTGACAACTTTATGCAGGCTTTATAAAAGGATGATTCTCAAAACGCCGAGCTATCCGCCTATAGGATTCAAAATTTAAAAGTATGTTATAAACATGTTTATAGTGAAAAAACCTAAAGCTACTATCATTTTGTAAAAGTTTATTTGGTAAAAATCTCAGTAAAATATTGCATTATATGTTTAACACATGAAATCTTTTAGCTTTGTCTCCGTATAACTCTATACAAACATGGAGTAAGTAAAAATCAACATGTTTTTTAATAAATACATATAGAGCACATGCCTCTCCATTAAAGATATTTTGAATACAAAAACTACCTTATTTTATTGTTAGGTATGCAAAGTATGGTTAATGGAGAGATATGCGCAGACAGTGAATTTTGCAAAAATCGGTGTTTAAACAGTTACCCCAATATAACCTCTTACTATAATGTACTATACTCGTACTTGATATTAATAAACTCTCGTTGTCAACAATTGCCTGCTTGGTGTAGTGGATATATGTAGGGACTATTATGTCTTATGTTGTGGGTTCGTATACCCAAAATGACATTTTATTTTTATCTTAATTCATTTTTAATAAAATGTATATTTTACGGCTTTATTTCTTTCTTTTATCTTACTTTGTGTTAGAATTGAAATATTTATTTCTGCAACAAATAACAAAAAAGAAATAAAGACATGCACATACATTTGCTTAATACAAATATAAAATATAACATACAACGATATTACAGTCCAGTGTCAGGCCACGTGTCATTTCCCGTGTGTTTCCTGAACGATGAACACGTACTAGTAAATAAAATGCCAAAACATTAAACTGTTCAAAGTGCAATCTTCGCACGACAAAATGCTATAAATGTAAAGTCGGGGTGGGTATCATATGTGATAAATGTCACTAGCTGAGCAAGACTGAAGATCATAAGCTTGTGGTTCCTCCGATAAACTTGAAATCTGAATGTATAAACCTACTCATTTTGAGTTGTGGCAAATCAAATGCCATTTGCTTTATTTTCAAAGAAAAAGTTCCCTTACGAAACTTGCAATAATTAAGGCAAGAATAGACATTTTGTCAAATAAGGCACGTCATTATAAAAAGGGAAGCAAAAATGTTATTCATATGCAACGTATATATTTACACAGAGATTTATTTATATTTGGCTTCAAGTAATGACGCCTATAGAGGCTCGAAAAAGGTGTAACCTAGTTTCTTGCGTATTTATTCCTATAGGCGGATAGCTCGGCGTTTTAAGAATCATTCTTTGTTTTTGCATCGAAAATTTGTCTTCATTTAAAAGTAAACACAAAAAATCTGCCACCGTGTTGGTCAAACATTTAATCAGCAGTACTCCAGTACTGATCATTAAAATGTTGGGCGACATGAAAACATATTTTAGAATGTTATTGTAAACTTAACAAGTGTATGACAGTATTCCCTTTGTTCTATATTAGTGTTATTAATTGCTTGCACACTTATGTACTTATCCCCATAGACAAATACAATAAACACGTTATATATGTATGTACTTACATGTTACAAAGCCACTTAAAACATCTCAATTTTCATCTATTTTTATGTGTCAATTGTCTACAGCACGCTTACAACGTATCTAATTACTGCCTGGGTTCGAATCCCACTCAGAACTAACTACAGTCCAACCTGCCTTAAAGGCCACCTCTATATAAGGACCTCCTGCTTATAAAGGCCAGTATAATTGTATACCATTTGTTCTTTATTCATATTATTTGAACCTGAATACCACCTGCCCATAAAGGCCACTTTTAATAATTCCCTTGGGTGGCCTTTATAGACAGGTTTGACTGTACTTTGATAATTATGTAAGTTCTCTCGACAAAATATCGGCGTTTTTTTTTCGTGCACCCCGGTTTCTCTCACCATTTCATAAATGACTGATATAAATAACAGAATCTTAACCGGGTCTTAAAACCCCGTATCTCCACCCTATCCTCAAGTGTCTTAACTACACCTGCCGATTTTCCCCGCTTTCAAAAAATTAAAAAAAAGATTAATAATTAGAGAAGTGTGTTCACTATACTAGAAATGTTTATAAACTAGTTTAAATATATTACTCTCGGGAATCAAATCACAGCTTCTTACAACAGCATATATTGATTGATAGTTTGTTTTTTTTTGTGAGCAATGGCGTCGGCGTAAACATCTTGGAATAAAATGTTTTTACAACATAAAATTTATTGGTATCCTCATTACATAAGATACATAAGAGAACATGTAAACGAATATTGCATAACTATGAACAGAAACAATTAAACTGTGAAACCTGGTACGTAACTATGTACACAACTATATATACAATATGTCTACTATTAGAGCAAGTCAGAAATTCAATGGGTTTTGGAGCATCCACGAGATAGAGTAAATCAAGGGTTCAGAAGTCTTCGATACAAAGCTGAAGCTGAAGGATAAATCTGTATAGTTGTTGAGTGGCCGAGATATAAATAGTTAGTTCAACATTGAAAAAAGACCATGCAGTTATTTCGGTTGTTGTGACACGAATGTTAAATTTCTTTAAATGAAAATCATTTTGTTAAAACCTTACATTCCTGTGAGTATCGTGATATACAAGTTGTTGGCATCTGTCTCTTATTTTAGGTATAATGACGAAGTAAATAATCTATGTCAAATTGTGACCCATTTCATTGGTTTTCCCAAGAAAGACAGATATGTTCACTCTAACTGTTCGGGTCAATCTTTTATGTTTTTCCGAATGTATGGATAACATATGACCAGAACGCAGTATGTACCTACTTTAGTTAATGTAGGATATGGACATGTTAAATGCTGAAAAACTTTATTAGGTTCTGAGTACACAGGTCACATGTATGAGCGTCTGTTATCCAAAGTTAGAAACAAATTCAGGTTGTAATAATAACAAATTATTTTACTTAAGTGTCACATATAAAACTTATTAATATACAAATATTACAAGCCTTTTCTTAATTTATATTTTATACCCGGTCACATATGGCCTACGAGACACTACATAAAATTACTACTTTACATATTTAAGCTATACCGCTATTTTGTCGATAAAATTAAATAATATATTCCTTAAAGTATATCATGATTTAACTAGCAAAACATGAAGTACGCCACATAAAACAACAATAATCATAAAAAGCATCAAAACATTTACATCTAGTGATCATGTTGGATACAAAGATACCAATTAATGCGAGACTTTAGCGGCATTACAAGGCATTATAAAAATCAAACTTAACTATTGCATTAAAAAGATTTATACTTGTATTTAAATTATCACATAGGTTAAAAGTGAAAATTGAAAATCATTATAAGCCTGACAGGTAAAACATGTTACTTCATCCTCAACATTCTAAATATCACAGTATTTACATCAACATGTAAAATATCACAGTTTTTACACAACATCTATAATATCACAGTTTTTACACAACATCTAAAATATCACAGTTTTTACACAACATCTAAAATATCACAGAATTTACACAACATCTAAAATATCACAGAATTTACACCAACATCTAAAATATCACAGAAATTACAAATCCTATCCGATAACGATGAAGGCGGTTTGGTATATCTACCAGTTTCTGCCTCAATTGGGACATTACCACTTCTAAGCTGACAAATTAATTTTCTATGATATCTAAGTATCTGGTTACAGGTGCTTTAGATTTTTTTGGTGAAAACCAGAGACCCAAGGAGCCCATTTTGTGCAGAAATTAGGGGTTACTTTTGAACGTTAGGGCCCAATAATTTTTTCGTTAACAAGATATAGTATTTTTGTTAGACCTATCTACGTTTGAAATTGTGAATAAAAACACATACGTCTGAATTTGTCTTTGTTTTTTTTTATTATTATTATTGTTGTTTTCAATTCTGACACGTTACAAAATGATGTACATCACAAAAACGTGTCTAGTCACCAAATATAGGTTCAGAATCATTCATACCTGTCTTTTTTACGACACCAAATATTGGCAGCAGGACGAAAGTTAATGTCTGCAATAGATGGGTCACAAATATTAATTCTCATTAATTTTTCACATTTTTCAGGAGACATGGACACCCTTCGATTGGTTGTAATATAGTTTTGTCCTGACAAGGATCTCTCACAGTAAGCTGTATTTGTGTCTTGTTAGGGCTCAACTGCAAGAGGGACTAAATTGGGAAACACATGAATGTTGTACTTCATATAACTAACTTTCACAAACCTAGCATATTATCCCTGGGGTATAACTGCTGAAGCATAATTCTTTAACAAACCAACCATTCCTCCATTATCTTCTTTGGGTCAATGAGAGATTAACCCGAAACAGTGTGAGAAGTGTCATTGTCTAATTTATAACGAGGTTCAGTGGAGGGGCCAAAATAGTATATGTTTTTAATTTAAATGTTGTTTAAATTGTAAGAAATCATCTTTATCGATCTCTTCGTTATCTCTGGTCTTCTTGGGAAAAAACGAGAGGATGTTTTTTTTTAATTTTCGCTTTACGATTATCGTAAAATCAAAGGTTTTCCGAGTTTCAATAATTTTTGACAAACACTTCCTGTCTGATAATCATTTAGAATCGTCATAAGAACATGTGTTAGATCTAATATTTTAAAGCGCTCACCCTCTTGGCGGGCGCACCGACAATCTGAATACACTGGGTTACGTGTAACCTAGGTTTCTAAATATACTGCCTGAACTTTCTAAGTTTGTTACCATTTATACATTTACGGTGAGTAAACAATTCATTAGCCCATTGTAGTCCATTGTTAACATTGTAGTAACAAACGAAAACTTATATAAACTCGTACCCCGGAACAATTGAACACGGGATTCAGGAACAAACGAAAACTTATATAAACTCGTACCCCGGAACAACTGAACACGGGATTCAGGAACAAACGAAAACTTATATAAACTCGTACCCCGGAACAACTGAACACGGGATTCAGGAACAAACGAAAACTTATATAAACTCGTACCCCGTAACAACTGAACACGGGATTCAGGAACAAACGAAAACTTATATAAACTCGTACCCCGGAACAACTGAACACGGGATCCAGGAACAAACGAAAACTTATATAAACTCGTACCCCGGAACAACTGAACACGGGATCCAGGAACAAACGAAAACTTATATAAACTCGTACCCCGTAACAACTGAACACGGGATTCAGGAACAAACGAAAACTTATATAAACTCGTACTCCGGAACAACTTTACACTGGATTCAGGAACAAACGAAAACTTGTATAAACCCGTCCTCAGAACAAATGTACACGGATTCAGGAACAAACGAAAACTTACATAAACTCGTACTCCGGAACAACTTTACACTTGATTCAGGAACAAACGAAAACTTATATAAACTCGTACACAGAACAACTGTACACTGGATTCAGGAACAAACGAAAACTTGTATAAACCCGTCCTCAGAACAACCGTTCACTTGAGTTAGGAGCAAACGACAACTTTTACAAATTCGTACCCCGGAACAACTGTACACTTGATTCAGGAACAAACGAAAACTTATATAAACTCGTACCCCGGAACAACCGTTCACTGAATTCGGGAACAAACAAAAACTTATAGAAACTCGTACCCCAGGACAATTGTACACTTGATTCAGGAACAAACGAAAACTTATATAAGCTTATATAAACTTATATAAACTCGTACCCAAAACAACTGTACATGGATCGAGGAACAAACGAAAACTTATAGAAATTCGTACCCCGGAACAACTGTTCACTGGATTCAGGAACAAACGAAAACTTATATACACTCGTACACAGAAAAACTGTACACTGGATTCAGGAACAAACGAAAACTAATATAAACCCGCCCCTGGAACAACTCGTTTTGAGAACAACTATACACTGGATTGAGAAACAAACGCAAATTAATATAAACCTGGCTGTAGAACAATTGTACACGGGATTCAGGAACAAACAAAAGCTTACATAAACCTGTTTCCAGAACAATTGTACACGGGATTCAGGAACAAACGAAAGCTTACATAAACCTGTTTCCAGAACAATTGTACACTGGTTTCAGGAACAAACCAAAACTTATATAAACCCGCCCCCGGAACAACTGTACACAGGATTCAGCAACAAACGAAAGCTTATATAAACCTGTCTCCAGAACAACTTAACACAGGATTCAGGAACAAATTCGATCGATAGTCTGGTGTTTTGAAGCACATGCTTACGGACCACAGTGCCTTTTATGGCCTAGGTTTGAATCCCGCTCTGGCTGATCCAAGTGCGAGAGGCTTCCTCTTGACCCCCCTGTTTATTGCACCATCCAAGAAATGACCGTCTTCTATTTAAATAAAAGGAATCTTGATGGTCGTAAATCCCCATTACTCAGCTCCAATCGTTATAATAACGTACAGAGTTATACAAGTGGACACTACATAGCCGGGAAAACAGCGAACGCATATAGTTATATAAGTGGACACTACATAGCCGGGAAAACAGCGAACGCATATAGTTATATAAGTAGACACTACATAGCCGGGAAAACAGCGAACGCATATAGTTATATAAGTGGACACTACATAGCCGGGGTAAAAGCTAAATTTCATGAAATATATAATTATGTACAAGATGCAAGTACTTGTATAAATACCGACTTTAACATTTATAGTTAAGAGTATTAACTTTATTTAAGCAAGTACCTGTACTTTTTGTCTTATATTACAGATCACAACTCCTGGTGTATATGTGTCAATGCAATTGCTTCATTTTTTTATATATTCGTATGTCATTGGTAACTTTATGTTCGCATGTTACACTGTGTGAATATCTAGTGTTTTGATGTCATGATTCTGTTCGATTCAATATTAAATGAAGTTAGTGACATCATAATCAGACATGCCTTGTAGCCAATCAGAATCAAGTCCAATGCCTAATTACGCGTCAAAGTTATAGCGCCTAATGAAATCCGGATTTCATTACGCGTTGACTATTTCGACGCCCTAATGAAGTATAAAGATGATGCTATATACGAGAATTCAAATACGGATTTTCAATTTTGAGAATGATTTTATTTTGTAATACCAAAAAAAGACTTCTCGTCTGGAGCATGGATCTTTGGACTTCATTAAGGGTCGAAAATTTCAACGCATAATAAAAATCCCGACTTCATTAGGTGTTACAAAGCCTGGCGTAATTTGATGATGTATTCATGCGCACATTTCGATGTTAACTTATTGCATCAAAAATCAAAATAATTTTAGTATTTGTAATTAAATTTGAACTTACGAAATTTAATTATAATCATCGATTCTTATTTTCTTTCGATTTATTGAGTAAGAATACTAATACATCAGTCGGGTCATTTTAATAAAAATAGGAATCAATGATATGTTAACATCTAAATACCATTCATTGAGGAAAAAAATGGCGTTACAGGTTATATTATTTCATATACACACGTGTTATTTTTTAATATTCCCGTATTTATAGTCCATGTTAAGTGAACTTAAGTTGTTATCCACGTCAACTGATAAATGTTGCGAAGTAATACTAGTGCCCCGAGTAAGTAGTTTGACCGCTTCTTGTTTAAATGTCACATCGGCTGTTACTGCGTAGAGACACAATTTAATTAATCTATGCAAATGTCGCAAATCAAAAAGACGCCGAAATCAACCAATTGAGTATTGACTAAGATCGAACCCTAGTGCGCCTCGTATTGTAAAGTCTTATCATTTTTTCTATGCACGGTTCAAAGCTACAAGGACATGGTTTAGTATAATAATTTTTTAATGATCTATTGCGAGCCTGTTTGGTAAATGAAATCTGAAGAATTCGATAAACATTTTGATATAATGTTCAGACATTATCTAAATTGACTGCCTTCAACTTAAAAATATGCTTATATTATCTGTCTGTCTGTCAGTTGGACATTATCTGTAATCATACCATCACATTGACATCTTTCTAAAGGTCAGAGTACTGTATACTTTTGAATTTTAAATTTAAAAGTTTGTGGCAGGGGAGTTTGTAGATTCTATCTCTCAAATTGGTTGCTTCATTACATAATCTTAAATGCCTTATTTAAATCCACAAATTCTAATCAGATGTACAGAAACTCTTTAGTATCAGCTGTTTGATGAAATGTTAAATGTTTAAAGCTTCTTAGCAATTATTTTCATTCTATTTTTTATTTTTTTTATTATTATTATTATTTTTTTTTCTGAGAGAGACGACCAAAGAGATTGGTATACATTTCATCATATACGGATACGTCAAATTTAAAGCAGTCCCTCCTTCATGTCTGTAGGGAAGTATCGCCCACTTGATAACGATATTATAATATATATATATTAACACCGGGGATATACTTCAGCAGTACAACTCGTAAAATCATGGAGGGGTACAGCTTCTTTATATTTCTTCTCTGTGTCGGATTTCATAAAAGAAATGTCGAGTCTCTGCCTGCAGATTTATCACACTCAGAGAGCACATATACTAATATTTACAATTTAATGAATTCTAAAATGAGACTTTTAGAACGAAGAATGGATTTAGATTTTAAACTTTTAAAAACCGCACTCAGGGAAGAAATCCGAAATGGCAGACGGTGTAACTCGGGGTCCAGTTCCGGAAATGGAGGTTCACTGTCAGATTTGAAATTTCAAATTGAAACAATGCATATAGATATACGACAAATGGCAAGAAATCAGTTAATATTTGAGGAGGAGATGAAACTCATGTTAAATAACCGAACATTTGCTATTCAGGATCAATTGTCATCAGTCAGTTCTACTATGATGGACATCTCTGCTAAATTTACGACAATGTCTCAAAACCTCATGGATCTGAACGTAAAAGTAAACATACTAGCCGGAGGTACCCCACCACCAACTACAGGTAAATATCTCTCTCTCTCTCTCTCTCTCTCTCTCTCTCTCTCTCTCTCTCTCTGTGTGTGTGTGTGTGTGGTTGACATGTGTGTGTACCCCGCCATCAACTATAGGTAACTCTTACTCTCTCTCTCTCTCTCTCTCTCTCTGGTTGACTTGTGTGTACCCCGCCATCAACTATAGGTAACTCTTTCTCTCTCTGTGTGGTTTACTTGTGTGTGTACCCCGCCATCAACTATAGGTAACTCTCTCTCTCTCTCTCTCTCTCTCTCTCTCTCTCTCTCTCTTTGACTTGTGTGTATCCCGCAATCAACTATAGGTAAATCTCTCTCTCTCTCTCTCTCTCTCTCTCTCTCTCTCTCTCTCAGTTACACCAAAATAATTAGCTATTAACAGTACAGACATGTGTAAAGTTTCACACTTAGATAATGTTTTGGTAGTTAACCTCGGTCCCTAGTCAGCTATACCACTACAGCTACTAAGTAGCTGCTATCAGAAGCTTCTATCTATCTCTTGGCAGGTATCCTTACCTCAGCCACTCGATAGCCGAAACGAAATTCCTTTTCGTTATTTCAGTGTTGAGTTCTCGACAGTGTGTTGTTGTGAGAGTGCCTCGGTGGCTTTGTGATCATAAACAATGCAAGCTTTCGATAACATCGTCTCTCACTGTCGGTTCGCATGTTACTCGGAGAGATTCTAGCATGTCAACGTTAAGAATTTCGATTGCGGATGGTTGGTCATTTCTGTTTCATTCACTTCCCCAACACTGTATAATAAACAAACACACTGGTCTATTTCTGAATCACAATGGCAAAGCAAAGTCAAAACTTTGAGAAACTGGAAATTAAGTTAAAAACGTGAACTTCAACCAGGGAATTGAGACCGGGTGCTCCGAAAGGGTAGGCATCTCCTGCATATATAGCTGTTAGCTTGACTTGAATTTTGAGTGCGACAAACAACACATTGGTCGGTTGAAAATTAACAGTGCTACATTAATTAAAATGTAATTCAAATCTAAGTATTTTGTTTATATAATGAAAGTTGGTAAATCAAACAGCTTATATCACATTTTCTGCCGACGTGTCGCACATCTAAACTCTCTCTCTCTCTCTCTCTCTCTCTCTCTCTCTGATTAACAGTTTAAATTGGAGACAATGTGAGAGAAATTGAATATACTAGTTCATTTATCTGGAATATGGGGACAAATTTTATTTTATTACTGTAGCGACAATATTAAATGTTCCCACATAACTTAACCCTACTCCGTTGAAAATAACCTGCTTTGTTAGACTGTGTCAAGTAATCTTCAGTTGAGGCAGCGGTGGCCTAATTGATAATACGTAAGTCTACAAATCCAGGGTCTTCCCAGTAAGACGGCACTGGAGCCAAAATTGTCCCAAGTCTCTCTCTCTCTCTCTCTCTCTCTCTCTCTCTCTCTCTCTCATTCACACCCGCGCGCGTGTAGTTGTCACTACTATCAGTTAAGTTTCCGTTGACCTAACAGTACTGAGTAGATTGTATCCATTGAAAACACTTAAGTAGACGTACATGTGGTTTATATTATTACATGATTGATGACCGGACTGGGGTCAGTATCGGGTCCATGCCAACTGACCAATACTTCACTAATTGCCACTCGGGGAGATAAATACAGCGTTGTATAAACGAGTTTAACCGTGCTATATTGTAATGATTTCGGAGTATCAACCAAACTTATTGAAAACAAAACCTTGAGTTATGTATACAGTCCATCTGTTTTAAAAACCACCTCTATATAAGGGTCACCTGCTTATAAAGGCCAGTAGAATTGTATCCCAATTGTTCTTTATTCATATTATTTAAATTTGTAAATAAAGGCCACCTGTCTATAAAGGTCACTTTCACTGGTTCCCTTCGGTTGCCTTTATAGACAGGTTTGACTGTATTTTGAGCTATATGAGAAGTGCCCTGTGTATTTTTGATAAGTGCTAATTATTTAATAGTCATTACATACTAGTAATGTATTCAAATATTAATATGTGAAATTTTGAATGTTTTTTCATAAAAAATAAAAATATCAGCACATGTCCCTTTGTAAACTTAATGAAACACTTTCGCCTATAAGTGGTTATTGCATAAATATGACATCTGCAAATACTTTGATTTTTCGGCACATTTGTGAAATAACTTCTTCAATTGCGAAATACACTGAAAAGCACCGGGATTTTCCCAACATAACTACATGTACGCAGTTATTATCTATGCTCTAGGATTTCTAGCGTAGTGGGACCTCTAGATGATGCGATTCAGATGCTGTTAATTAGTAAAGATCCGGTATGATGAAGGTTGCAATATTATTTTTTAAATATTGTTGCAAACTAAATTCCAGATTTTCAAAACTGATAATGTACATGTAGATTTTTACAAGAATCAATCAGCAAGCAAATTTCTGAAGACGTGTGTTACAGAAGTGCAGCAATTTAACGTTTTCATTGACCGTATAATTATAAAGTATTTTATAAACAGGTTCTCTTAGTGTGCATTTCAAAACAATTTCCCCAGAACTAATTCCCATTAATTCTGAAAAAAGACTCTTAAGTATTTTTTATTTCAAAGTTTTAGTAAAGACAGAATATCCAAGCTCGGCGTGTCCTTGGATGGCACGGAATATAAGTATTGTCTTTTAAAATTTGCCAGAACTTGGTATATGCTTTTTCTCTGATAAACAAAATGCTAATATCATATGTTTTAAACAATGTATTCAAGAAACACAAATAACAATAATGGCCATGTGCTGCTTTTGAAAGCATTGTTTCATAAAAAACTCAAACGCAGTATGCGACGTTGCTGTTCTCAAAACTTTAATATAAAAATTCAAAAGAAGTACATAACAATACTGTTTTTGGAGTTTAAAAATTCAATATAAAATCTAACACATTATAATTCCGTTACTTAAACCACGGTGACATTATGGATATTGTAATTTGCATAACTTATTCAGCATATTTTGCACTTTTGAATAATCTGATAATAAACATATTTGCTCTAGTCTCAGATGAGATTTAATCAAACCTAGTATTTCAACACTTCTTGATTGGTCCATCGTATTTAGTTTGTCATCTCTTTGCGAAATACACTGGCAATTTCTTTATTTCCGTAAGTCAGCATTTTTGATTGGTTTGTACATTGCGTTTAGAGAAAGTGTTAATGCGAAACATGTTCTCAAGTTTCTATCAAAACTAGCGGGATTTCCAGCACAGCTACGCAGTTGTTTTCGTATTTGAGTGTAGTCTCTAATTGGTGACTAACTAAATCTAATAAGATAAGATCCGGGTTCTAAAGTTATACGGGAATGTTGCAATGTTTATCTTGAAAAACAAAATATTTGCATTCTCAATTTCTTGAAATTTAAAACAAATTTCGAAACAAATAACTTAAAGGAAAAGCACGTTTTCTGAATATAGTCACGTTTTACAGTAATGTATCAATTGACTATACAATAACGTTATACATGTAGTTGTCAGTTATGTTAGTTTGTCTTGTGAAGTATTGTACCAAGTTAAGCATTAAACTTTGTAATCGATCTATGATGGTTTATATCAAATGGCTCTCGCGCTAATTTAAATAAACCGGGAAGCGGTTTTCGCGGTTTATGACAATTAGCGCTAGAGACATTCGATCTAAACCATCATAGATCGATTCAAACAAAGTTTAATGCTTATATTTACAATCCGTCGCTTACGACTTACAAATTTTTGAAATGCGATTTAATTCATCTTTGCCTTTCGTGGAAATTCATTGTGAATATCAAACAGGTTTTAATTGGATCAAACTGGTTAGCTCCGCCCAACGACAACAACAAATAAACCTGTCAAGGTTTTATTTTAAATATTTATCTGTGTTTTTACAATTCATATTAATATTTACACTACAATTATTAAATGTTGAATTTGTAAGAAATCCTGACTGGAAAGAACTGGATGACAGTTTACAATCCGCGACTTGACACATGTATTTGTAAAGTAGTCCTGTTACCAATGTATTCATACAATGCCGGCGACGTCAGAAAACGAAAGGTAGCACGTGACGCTTTCGGTCTATCGTGTGATAGACTGAATCACTCGTCAAATAGTTTATTACAGAGAATTTAATTGACATTGAAAAATACCCCCAAAAAATTACAAAAATACACATTTCAATTTCGAATAAACGACAGGCGAATTTTTAATCTACTCGTACGGTAGCTGAGTTGGCTGAGTGCGCACTCAGTATGTTGGTTGTCGGATCGAGTTCGAACCTGACAGGAGTCTGACCAAGACTTGACAATAGGTAGTGATTGTTATTTTGCGAAGCACTCGGAATAACGAAAGTCAAGGGGGGTCCTTAAAACGCTAATGGACCTTCCTTGTTATTTGCGCACTGCAAAGGTATAAAATTATGTGACCTCAACTGTAGTTGGTGACGTCCCGATATAAGTAAAATATTTCGACTGCGACTTAAAACCCTATTTTATCAAGCAATCTTATTACCTAGATTTGAATCCCTCTCGGGCAGATTTTAATATGAGAGAGGTTGTCAGTTTGCCTGTCGGAGGTAGAAATCATGGTTTTCTTCTGGTCCGCCAATATTTTTTAGATATTTAGTTAATAGCTCCTTATACACCACTGCGGTAGCTCAGTTGGTAGAGTGCTCGCTCCGTAAGTGGGAGGTCGTGGGTTCGAACCCTGGCCGGGTCTGACCCAAGACTTAAAAGTGGGTATTGACTGTTCTTTCGCCAAGCACTCGGCATCACGAAATGAAAGTCACGGTTCTTTCGGATGGGGACTTAAAATAATCGAGGTCCCGTGTCTTGGTAGGCTTGGCACGATAAAGAACCCTGTTGTATAATCCCATCAGCGCAACGCACAGACAAAATTTCTGCAACTTCGCCTATAGCTGGCGACGTCTCGATATAAGTGAAATATTCTTGACTGGGACGTTAAACACCATTACTCAACTCAACTCTCAACTTAATAGCTCCTTACATAAAACCACATTTCACTCCTCTACTATACACTATGTACTATCAACGCAAACGTTACTACTATTTATAAATATAAAGAATAAAAAATATTATTATATTGGGAATTGAATAATTAATAAACGGGATTTACAACCCCGTAAAAATAGGCTTTATAACCATTTAAACGTACTTTATCAAACTTGTGTATATCAATACGACGCTCCGATCGTAAAAACGCTTAAAATCGTTAACATGAAGAAACACACGTGTTAAATGTGCTAGATAAATCATTTTCACAGTTCTTTGAGTAACACCAACAATTACCATGTATTGCTACACGTGGAAATACCGATCTTTCAACACATACAATAAACTTAATCATGTATACTCTCTTTGACTGGTGCCACACAGCAGGCCGTTTATCCTGTCCTCTGATTGGTGCCACACAGCAGACTGACTATCCTGTCCTTGACTGGTGCCACACAGCAGATTTTCTAATCTGTCATTGACTGGTGTCACACAACATGTACAGCTGACTATCCTGTCCTTGACTTTTGTCACACAGCAGACCGACTATCCTGTCCTTGACTGGTGTCACACACAGCAGGTTGTCTATCCTGTCTTTGACTGATGCCACACAGCAGGCTGTTTATCCTGTCCTCGACTGGTGCCACAGCAGGTTGTTTATACTGTCCTTGATTGGTACCACACAGCAGACTGTTTACCCTGTCCTTGATTGGTGCCACACATATCAGGCTGTTTATACTGTCCTTGATTGGTGCCACACAGCAGACTGTTTACCTTGTCCTTGACTGATGTCACTCAGCAGACTTTCTACCATATCTGTGACTGGTGGCACTCAGCAGGTTGCCTATCCTGTCCGTGACTGGTGGCACTCAACAGGTTGCTTATCCTGTCCGTGACTGATGCCACACAGCAGGCTGTCTATTCTGTCCGTGACTGGTGCCACACAACGGGTTGTTTATCCTGTTCGTGACTGATGCTACACAGCAGGTTGTCTATCCAATCCGTGACTGGTGCCACACAGCAGGCTGTCTTTGCAGTCTCGCTGCTTCTTTCCGGGGCAGTTGCTACACGTGGAAATACCGATCTATCAACACATGTAATAAACTTTATTATGTATCGTCTCTTTGACTGGTGCCGACGGCAGGTTGTCTTTCCTGTCCATGACTGGTGCCACTCAGTAGGCTGTCTTTTTTGTCCTTGACTGGTGCCACACGGCCGGTTGCCGAACCTGTCCTTGACTGGTGCCAATCAACAGGCTGTTTATCCTGCCCTTGATTGGTGCCACACAGCAGGCTGTTTATACTGTCCTTGATTGGTGCCACACAACAGACTGTTTACCCTGTCCTTGCCTGGTGTCACACAGCAGACTTTCTACCATATCTGTGACTGGTGGCAATCAGCAGGTTGCCTATCCTGTCCGTGACTGGTGGCACTCATTAGGTTGCCTTTCCTCTCCGTGACTGGTGCCACACAGCAGGCTGTTTATCCTGCCCTTGATTGGTGCCACACAGCAGGCTGTTTATACTGTTCTTGATTGGTGCCACACAGCAGACTGTTTACCCTGTCCTTGACTGGTGTCACACAGCAGACTTTCTACCATATCTGTGACTGGTGGCACACAGCAGGCTGCCTATCCTGTCCGTGACTGGTGGCACTCAGCAGGTTGCCTTTCCTGTCCGTGACTGGTGGCACTCAGCAGGTTGCCTATCCTGTCCGTGATTGGTGCCACACAGCAGGCTGTCTATCCTGTTTGTGACTGGTGCCACTCAGCAGGCTGTCTATTCTTTCCGTGACTGATGCCACGCAGCAGGTTGTTTATCGTGTTCGTGACATATGCAACACAGCAGGCTGTCATTCCTGTCTGCGATTGGTGTCATACAGGCTGTCTATCTAATCCGTGACTAGTGCCACACAGCAGGTTGTCTTTTCAGTTTTACCGCTTCTCTCCGGGGAATTGCCAAGAAACTACTTACACACGTAGACTCGGAGACCTTTCTAAATAGGAAACCTTTATAAAAGTATACGACTTTAAACTTTCTTAATTGGGTCCGTGTAACTCTCAACAATTTAAAATTCTAAAAAGTTTAAAACATTGGATATTTTTTGGTTAAAAAAATCAAAAATTCTGAAAACTCAAAACTTTTTTGGATATTTGATATACAATGAATCAGGTTTTTAGAAAAATTTCAAATATCTGAATTTTGAAAACTTTTTAGAGTTTTAAATACGTTAAGTGTTACACGGACTTAATTGATCATACATTTATATAATAAGACACAGCGTAAAAATAGTTATTCGATTTCATTTAAAGCGTCGATTCTTATTTTTGTTTGCACCACTTGGTTGAATGCGCGCTCCGAATGTGTGAGCTTAGGGGTTCAAATCCCTCTTTGGAGTTTGAGCAATATGTTAAAATAGGTAATGCCTGTTTTTTTTTAAAACAACTCGGCATTTAGAAATGGAAGTCACGGGGTGCTATGAACGACGAGACCTTAAAACTCGAAGCCTAGTACACTCATGCTAAGTACATTTGTTCAGTTTTATTCTTGTAAGTAAATTATTTTTAGTCTGAAATTTAACAATTGTGTAAAAATTACAAAGAACAACACTTAATACACCAATAACTATATGAAAATGAAATATTTATAACTCAGTTTTTATGACATCTGGAAAAAATATTTCATCTCGTATCCTGTGAAATTAAAAATGAAGTTTTTTTTGAAGACATTTGAAAAAATGTTTAAACCATTAAACCCACATGCAGTTACCGAAATAAGACATTTAACTCAGCAGGATCTCAATTAAAGGAACAAAGTTAAAATATTTTTTTATGTGTTTCACCAGTCACTGCGCATAATTAAGATAACTCGCAGTAGAGTTAAATGAGAAAAAGGAAAATAGTTTAAAAACATCTGTTAATCACTGTTAAAATACCATTCATAGTTCATTGACACGATCTAAATAATTTGTCTATGTAGTACAACTTTGACCTTGGTAGACCAGACAGGGCATAGTTACATAACTGTAAGATATACTAACCGTTTAACATAGATAATCGAGGAAAAGCATCAACTATGGTAGCCCACATTCAATACCCAAACCATTTAACATAGATCATCGTTAGTCAACTATGGTAACCCACATTCAATACCCAAACCGTTTAACATAGATCGTCGTTAGTCAACTATAGAAGCCCATTTTCAATGCCCAAACCGTTTAACATAGATCGTCGTTAGTCAACTATGGTAGCCCATATTCAATACCCAAACCGTTTAACATAGATCGTCGTTAGTCAACTATGGAAGCCCATATTCAATACCCAAACCGTTTAACATAGATCGTCGTTAGTCAACTATGGTAGCCCATATTCAATACTCAAACCGTTTAACATAGATCGTCGTTAGTCAACTATGGAAGTCCATATTCAATACCCAAACCGTTTAACATAGATCGTCGTTAGTCAACTATGGAAGCCCATATTCAATACCCAAACCGTTTAACATAGATCGTCGTTAGTCAACTATGGAAGCCCATATTCAATACCTAAATCGTTTAACATAGATCATCGTTAGTCAACTATGGTATCCCATATTTGATACCCAAAACCGTTTAACATAGATCGTCGTTAGTCAACTATGGTAGCCCATATTTAATACCCAAACCGTTTAACAGATCGTCGTTAGTCAACTATGGTAGCCCATATTTAATATCCAAACCGTTTGACATAGATCGTCGTTAGTCAACTATGGTAGCCCATATTTAATACCTAAACCGTTTGACATAAATCGTCGTTAGTCAACTATGGTAGCCCACATTCAATACCCAAACCGTTTGACATAGATCGTCGTTAGTCAACTATGGTAGCCCATATTTGATACCCAAAACCGTTTAACATAGATCGTCGTTAGTCAACTATGGTAGCCCATATTTAATACCCAAACCGTTTAACATAGATCGTCGTTAGTCAACTATGGTAGCCCATATTCAATACCCAAACCGTTTAACATAGATCGTCGTTAGTAAACTATGGTAGCCCATATTCAATACCCAAACCGTTTAACATTGATCGTCGTTAGTAAACTATGGTAGCCCATATTCAATACCCAAACCGTTTAACATAGATCGTCGTTAGTAAACTATGGTAGCCTATATTCAATACCCTAACCGTTTAACATAGATCGTCGTTAGTCATCTATGGTAGCCCACACATTCAATACCCAAACCGTTTAACATAGATCGTCGTTAGTCATCTATGGTAGCCCACACATTCAATACCCAAACCGTTTAGTAAACGTCGTCTCTATAGCCTGCTTTTAACATCCGAAACCTAAATTGTCTTACTATCGTTGATTTCATTACAGACAATCACACGAGAAAGGGTTTTCCATTTCCTTTGTATTTACATGTTGGCTTGATACCGATACAATAGACTATGTGGTTTGCAATGTTGAGCTCAAAAGTAGCAATATGATTGCACTACCGGTACCGGTAAATGAATGTCAACTGTGACTAGAGTTTAATAAAATAAGTAGAAAATTAGAACAATGGTATTGTAAGTCCATGTTCCTAGTTTTTCACTTATATCGAAACGGTCAGACATAGACAGTGGGGAAGCCGGATAAAACCAACTTTCATCGACAATTGAAATAAAAAACCAACTTTCATCGACAATTGAAATAAAAAACCAACTTTCATCGACAATTGAAATAAAAAACCAACTTCCATAGACAAATAAAATAAAAAACTTTTACACCAAGATCCTCCCACCGTCATGTAGGCGATGGGATGCACTGTGGTCTGTAAGCCGGGATTTTCAGATTCAAGTTGAAGCTAAACAAAATATGTGTTTAATCCAATATTTGTTCTTAAAGTATATAAAAAACAGTATTTTTTCAAGGAGGGCATGTATAGACCATGTGTTTGTTATGTCTAGAGTTTAACACTGAGCTGCCTATACCAATATGCAATATAGGTGGTCAGTAAGTATCAAGACTGGTATACCAAGAAAAAAAATTATATAGCACACATATCGTCCTTGAATAAGATAACTTACCAAGGATTATCAAACAGATGGTTATCCAATAAGTAGTGTGAGAAAATGTAAATTACACGAGGGAACATGTTAAACGACATTTAAAAAGAGTACATCGGAAAATATGTACAAGACATTGAATTTGGAATTGATATTTGAATATGAGTTTAAAATTAGAATCTGGGCACTGGACTTTATATCTTGTGTTGAGTTCAACTTAAACTTTTGATTTTTAATAGTGATTTTAGACTCTTGGCATGGACTTGTATTGTACAAGTCCAGAGGCAAAAGACAGTGTCCGTATTCAAGTGCAATCCAAGTTTTAGAATATGCCATTTTCGGATTATTTTAAGTATTTTTAGTTAAACTAAATTCTACTGGCACCAAAACTAATCAGAATTTTGTCAGCTGAAGATAAAGCGGAATTGAAACATCTGTTAGCTCTGTAATAAGTGTTATACCACTCTATTTAAAGATTTTACAAATACTGTCCTTGCAGTGGAATATATTGCATTCTGTACAAGAAGATTTTTTTCTGGACCTAGTTTTCCGAAGCTTGGTTAGCTTAATCAATGATTGACACAGAACTTAATCAATGATTGACACAGAGCTTAATCAATAATTGACACAGAGCTTAATCAATGATTGACAAAGATTTAAAATATCAATTAAAATCATCATATTATCATCAAATCCATAGATTTATAACCATGTGCTTCAATTTGTTGAGTTTCTATTTAATTACTTACGGCATTTTCAACATATACACATAAAGTTCCCGCAGTGGAAACAAACTCGCCCATAGCGTATTTATTGGGAAAGAAATACACCATAAGTAGGAGAAGCAGGTATATATCAATCAAGAACAAAGCACAAAAATTAAAAAATATACATGTAGGAATAGTACGACAATTCCCTATGTTGATACGACAAATCGCTAAGTACCGGTGTCGGTCCAAACTGTAAACATAATTTGAGCCGGTGCATGCGAAAACCTACAACTTGGTCAAAATTTTCAAAATTGAGATTTTTACATATTATGAAAGTCCATAATGTCTAATACATGTAAAAACATTTTTAAAGTAAAACACAAATTCTAAAATGTAAAAATGACGTCATAAAAACTTGGATGACGTCAAAATTTATTGGTCAAGTGTTCATGAGTGCTTTCAATTTTGCATTCAATTTTCAATACTCGAACATCGTTAAACATAATGATTGTCACTCTTCCGACCGTGCTGAACATGTGATATCTTGATACATGTACATTAACCTGGCATTGTGTAACTGAGTTTAATTGTCGGTCTCTGCTGTATAGACTTGGTGCGACTTGATCCGGTCGGTCCGTAAAGGTACATGATCAACAGACCTCTTTACAAGTGTAAAGGTAGTCTCAGAACCATAGATATTACGGTCCCTGATCTTCAAGAAAATTTCACCGGGTTCTATACTTGAAAATCTTAAATGTATTGGATGTTTCTGTATAAACATTCTGAATATTTATTACAGAAAAATGTTATTACATTTTTAAATCTCCCTACAAACTCAATATCATGCCGACACCCACCATAAAGTTTCGTTATGATTGGTCATTTTACAAGAAAAGTAGTTTCAATTATTAAAAACATTTTGTTTACAATTTTTGAAACCCATTGTATTTTATAATTCTTGACTTAAGTGGTCATTTAAATGAAGCGAGTGCATTATAATTCTAGATTTAAAAATAAATAAATAAATAAATAAATAAACTTCTTGAATGCACTGGTGCTTGTGCATTCCAATAAACATGCTATCGATTTAATACTTTGACCTATTTTATCTCAGTTAAATTTTATATCTTATTAAATGTGCTGATAAAATGATCCAAAATGATACAGGACCGATCAGAAATGAGCTGATTAAAATGTTTTCCAATCTTTCAATTCCCGGTTTCTGGGTCCAGAAACACTCTATGCAATGTTTTTAATTATTATAAGCAGATTTTGTAACAGTAGTATCCAAGAGTGCCAACATCGATCCGACAGTATTGGCGCTTTAATCACGCAAATCCTATAGAACCCCTGTCTATGAAGCATCGTGCATGTCCTGCAATCTGCATTTATTAAAAAAGTGACTTCAGTGTTGAGTCCTGCCAAAATGCACCATTTGAAATAAGTCATTGTATACATATTTTTGTTCTGTCTTGTAAAATATTCTTTTTTGTAATAGCAAACACAAACTGCTGCATTTTGGAATTCGCCTGTATCAATGAAAGACATCAGAATTAGTACATTTATTAAAAATACAGACGAGTTCGGTACTTTTGCCATTTTCATCCAGTGCCTTGTCCTCGTCTATTTAGTGATTCAGATGCAATTGAAAACATAATTGTGCATAAAAAAATCTGGATTTTACGGGGTGTCAGAAAATCAGGCGCACCAATCTGTCTATCAAACTATAGTTTATTGATTGATTGATTAATTGATTGATTGATTGATTGATTGATTGATTGATTGATTGAAAGGCGATCTACATCCTAGTCAAGAATATTACACTTATATTGAGGACGTCTCCAGCTAAAGGTGAAGTAGTAGAATATTATATTACCTTTGTAGTGTGTATGTTATATGACCAATATACCCCTTGTACCATCTCCAGTGGTTTAGAGTGAAAAAAGTTTGAATTGTATTGCCAAGTGCAATGTACATGGAGGAATTTTAATGATGCCTGCAATAACACGGGACATCGGTATTTAAGGTCTCTTCCAAAGGACTCTAAGACTTTCATTTCTAAATGCTTGGCGAACTTTTTCAAGTTTTTGTCAGACCGTGTCTGAAATCGAACCCACAACCTCTCACATAAGAATGCCGTTGTATACATACATTCTGTGCGAAGTCAAAAGTAACATTTTGTTTTGGTACAAAGGCGCAACTGGTACACTTGGTATTGAGATTTTAGATAGTTCTTCTTGTGTCTTTGTAAAACAGGTTTTAAGAACACATTTTCTTTTTTTTACAATAATGAGGAAAAAAACGGAAATTCTTTTTTAGAAACGCTGTACTCCTTCTGTTTTGCCCATCATATCCAAAATTAAAAACAAAACATGCAGATGTGTGCGTTTTTTTTTTTTTGGGGGGGGGGGGTTTCGGTCAAGGAATGTTTAAAACGTCCTAATGCATTTCTTAGCATAGCATGCGCAAGTGATCAAGTTTTTTTCGTCGATACAAAGTACATACATGTGGTATTTAAAACAGAAAGTTTATAATTAAATAGATAAAATTTAAACAACCATTATGAATAACATAGGGAAAAGGCCCTTTATCCTTTAGCAAAACACGTTTTCTGATATATTTTATGAATTGACCTCCTACTTTCATTAGAATGTGCATGTAAATGTATTGGTAGAATTTCATCTCGACCTCTTAAGTGGGGAAGGAAATGGCACCTCGTTTTTATCTGCATAATTAATTATGTAATTCACAATTATTTCAACGCCATTAATATTGATTAAGAGGCCGCAGTGGCCTAATGTATAAGATGTCAGTCTACAAATCCAGGGTCTCTCACCGCTGTGAGTTTGAGTCCTGCTTAGACCACATGTGGGAAAGTGGCTTTTCCTTACTGTTGACCTTTACTGGTTAACCTGGTATCAGTTTAATGGACTGGGGGATGGTACGCTTGTCTGCGGCGTACTCGGTGAGCTAGCACCTTAAAAGCCACCCTTAGTGCGCACTAGTACAAGGCAGACCATACAACACACTCGCAACTCACATGCAAACACAAAATTGTTCACAGATTAATCCATAGAGATTATAAAATAGTTCTCGTCGTGAATAGCTTAAAAAATTGCTGATACGACGTTAAGCAACATTCAACCAACCAAGCCATTGAAGTCATTATGAGGTTTTTGAATCCAGTTCCCATGTGTTCTTGGATCATTTAAATTATTCTTCACGTGACGGATGATGAAGCTCTGATGGCATACCGTATCTTAAATACTACCCAACAAATTACTGTACGTTTTTAAAAGTAGTCCGACTAATCAGCCCACTAAACCCCCATTTTAATTTTTTGACTTTTTGGAGGTGCTAATTCTGTCTCTCTCCTCGTTTTGTTTGTATTCTTTGGTTGTCTTATACTTTATACTAATGGACCCTATCGTGCAACCTTGCCGCTCCGGTATTTAATTAAATTTAAATTTAAAAAAAAAAAAAAAAAAACAACGTTAGAGGGATTCGAACTCCCGGAGCTTGTGTTTGATAAAATGTGTAACTCCAGAGTCGTATCCACTACACCACGACGACCACATATATGCAGTGCAATGTTATACAATGTATAAAATTTATTATGTCACTGCTAAGGCCAGTAACTCTTCATTTGTTTACATTCACAGACGTACTCACTGTTGCTGGATCTTGTTACTGATGATATTTAATTTAGTTGCTACATCTTCATTGAAAAGGCATATAAAATCGTAAGACACACTTTATTAAACATGGTGTATGTTATTCAACAACTCATCAGGTAAACCCCGAGTGATATACACATATAATCTTCCCGGGTCATCTCTCTCTCTCTCTCTTATTTAGATAAAATTGGGAAGATGTTTGTATTTATTATAATTTTGTATTATATTATTAATATCGATATAAAGGTTTATAAAACGCGACCAATATCAGTTTCGAAATATTTTTAATACAACCATCTCCATACTCCGAAAATACATGACCGAACTGAGTGCTCGTTCACATCTACTTTAAACCTGTATAAATGCTGTAAAACATATGGACGAATTAAAAAAACTCAACCCTCATCTGTCTCCCCTTCAGTTACCATATCTTACCACCCCAACACCTAAAATTACTCCGTTAAAATCAGTTTTAACTTCAACTTGTTCTAAAAGTTAAAAATTGACGCACAATGCTTGCAGTTGATTTCCGTGTTTGTGACGTAACTTCGTCGCGATTTTTCTCAATTGTGACGTAATTGCCAAGTTGTAGGTTTTCGCATGCACTGGCTCATTTATAATTATAGGACATATATTCGAATTCTGATATTTGTTAAAAATATATACATACGGCATTGGTCCAGAAATATATACATAAATCTATAACAAATCGCCAAGAACAAGTTTCAGTTAAAATGTGAGCATAATGTATAATACAAACAATCTTCAATAATCTATATTAACATCGGTCCAAAATTGTGCTGCTTCGAAAATTCGCTGTTTAATTTTAGCAATCCTGCTTTGAGTTGTAGACGAATTGAAATAATTCACAACGTGCAGAAATTTGTAAATTATATCAAAAACTGCCAATAAGATTATATAAAGTTATTCTTCATAGGGTATAATCAACAGACGATCTGAAAGGGATAAACTTCTGCTTATCTCCGCTGAAGTGCTATATATATATATATATATGTAAACTGTAAGTGCCACTATCAAACTGTATATATTTCAGAAACTTATGTTTTTTATCAGACGGTAGACCTAATAAACATAAACATTTATTTTACATATTATCATAAAGGCGTGTTACAAGTCCAGATCCCAGACTTTGAGTTTACAAGAGCATGACTTTCTCGATGAAAACATTTTAATTACACTGTCATAAAAACGTTCATATTTTCATAAAAATGGTAATGAAATAGTTAAAATTGCTAATAAATGTCTGGCCTGTTTTAGAATTTTGACACGAGGACTTAAACGGATATGATGACTCAGCAATATAGATCCCTTACTAGATGTACATCTAGGCTTCAATAAGAAATCTGGAGTTTGTAAAATAAATGGATATTTCCTTGTTTTTATGTATTTTTTCACAATAAAATAAAAACATTTCATTCAATGGTGTGTGTCACCTCGACATGTGTAAATTCGACCGTCAATCACCCCGTCGTGTGTGAACTTGCAGTGTGTCAACTCCTCCTGTGACACCTCGGCATGTGTCAAGTCGACCGTATGTCATTTCGTCGTGTGTCAACCTGTCCTATACCATCTAGTCGTGTGGCAACCTGTCTTGTACCATCTTATCTGGTGTCAAACCCGTTGTGTGTCACCCGCCGTGTGTCAACTCGGCATGTGTCAGTCATGTATTCGTTCGTCACCTCCACGCGCATGTAAGTTTAAATTTAGTTTAGAATTCGGAATGTAAGAAATAGTCTTGGTTGTCTAATGGTCTACCATATGGCTTGTACGTCGATACGGTATGCTCGAGTCGATATTATACTTATCAGGGGAAACGCCAATGGCAAATTTTCTGAAACCTTCCACAAAATGGGATTCATTTTTGTCAATGTCAGAGCCGGGTTGGCATTTTCCATGTATAGCAATATATAAAGACCCTATGACTTTCATTTCCAAATGCTGAATGCTTGGCGAAAGAACAGTCACTAGATGTACCCATTTAAGTCTATGGCAGACCTGGTCGAAGTTTTTTTTTACTTTTGCAGTATGCTTAGATCAATACACAGGGGGTGTCCTTTAACGTGTCACGCTTGCCGTAAGACGACACACCGGTTTCTAGTTCTCTTAATGCCGAGTGCTTGACGAAAGAACAGTCACAGTCTATTTTCAATACTTGGTCTGACCCCGACTAGGGTTCGGGCCCACGACCTTCCATATGCGGAACTAGCATTATACAAACTATAATACCGCCTATTTGCAAATTATTTTATGGCCGCTATCACAATATTGTTGATAAGTGCCCAGGATTTCCGTGGATATATTTGACGTCCTATAGTTTCATGTTCGCTTCACTCTCAATGTTGAATACACACGTGTAGCTGGTGTAGCCAGCTAGACAGGTGGTTCTTACCTTTCAGGAGCACCCGGACGGCCTTACTTCCCTGGTGGAAGTTCAATCTATTGTGTCGGTTTTAAAATTATTACTTTATTTTGGATTTTTGTTTGATTTTGACATCTGTAAATCATTCTTAATTTCGTACATGTATGAGTACTATACTACCACAGAAACTAAGAATGGTGTTTTGAAGTTTCAACTTTTGTGGAATGCGCGCTAATAGAAAAACAATATCGAAAATGGGGTTTGAAGTTAAATTTCTTTTGAAATTCGCCCTAATAAAAGTACCCAATATAGTTTTCTTTCTTCAAACATCATAGAGAAAATTTAATGAAAATGTTTTGAAGTGCTGAGGGTCCTTGATCTCCGAAATGAACACTAGTAAAGGGTCATCAAAGTACTTATATAAGTCTGCCTTAGTACTTTTGTAAGTTTTCCACTTTGATCAACTTATTGAATCAAGTATGTTAATTTCTCTTCCTCTATATGTGTTACAAAATGTAGGATAACGATGTTTAATCAAAATTCAGAACATTAGTTTTCTATTTTTTACTTTATATTTTTGTTGTAATCTCTCTTTATTGAAAACTATTAATGTTTATAAACAAACAAGTACATGCAGTATTATAAATCTTATGATTGGTTTTGTATCATGTGAACCTGAAAATAAGCTATGCAATGAACGCTCTTGAATGCGCTGTAACTTTATGACCTTTTCAGGAACAAACCATTCGTAACTAAACATACATGTGGAAACGTTACAAACACGAATCCTAGGCTATCCGGAAACATGTACATTTCACTATCTGTTTGAGATAGCGATTTGACACTTGTAATATATTCTTATAATTCAATTTTCGTTTGTTTCAAGCATTTTGATTGGTCAGATCTTTTGTGTTATTTTTCCATGACAGAATTGGCTCCTCTCCAACTTTCATTGCCGGAACTACTTTTCTGACCTACATCCCAATGTTTACATTGTTGACACATAAGTTGTAAAAGTATTACATACACTTATTTGTTTTTTTTAAGTTATAAATTGAATTACAAGAAATGAAGTTAAATTTTCTTTTTGTTATGGAAGTATGAAAGAATTGGACATTGCACGCATAACATAATTCGCTACGCGAATTATTCAGTGTGCAAAATTTTACTTCATTTCTATAATAACATTAAATAGCTTCAAATAACAAATCCTGACTTTACCTACTCTTTACAGAGTGATTATGCTTATAAAATAAAGGTATGTGTTTTGATTTGATGGGAACCTTTCGTTATTGTGCTTGTCACAAGTACAACTCTAATTTATATTTGATTTTCTACTTACAGTTGTACCCGTGGAAGGACTAATACGGTTAGCTGATGGAGAAAGTGCATGGGAGGGGAGAGTCGAGATCTTTCATGATGGAGAATGGGGCACAGTGTGTGATGACAACTGGGACGAAAACGAGGCTGTAGTAGTCTGTCGACAACTTGGATTCCAGTGAGTATAAAAGTGTCTACTTTATTTAACTAAAAAGTGAAAATATGTTTTATCTGTACATTTTCATTGTTGTCAGTGTACAATCAAACCTATCTTAATTGCCACCTCTATATAAGGACCACCTGTCCATTAAAACAATTTTACTTGTTCCTTTTGACGAATATTGTATACAAAATTGGCTATATTTGTTTGTTTTAAACTCAGATGTAGTAGTTTACTTTAAAAAAACCTAAGCAACTAGTAACACATTATAAATATTAGAGTTACCTACTTAACATCTTGTAAATGGTTGAGAGTATACCCCACGTTCAAATGCATGGGCCATTCATTTTTCAGCGGTGGTATTGCTCGAAGAGAGGCAGATTTTGGACAAGGAAGCGGTCAGATATGGATGGACGAGTTACGTTGTGATGGAAGCGAGGCTAGCCTAGACAGTTGTGAGTTTGCTGGTTATGGCGAAACGGACTGTTCACACAAGGAAGACGCCGCTGTCATATGTGCCATTAATGGTAAGTGTCGTCTGATGGCTATAATGTTACGGATTGTACACACAAAGAAGACGCCGCTGTCACATGTGCTATTGACGGTAAGTGTCGTCTGTCGGTTATGGTGTTACAGATTGTACTCACAAGGAAGACGCCGCTGTCACATGTGCTATTGACGGTAATTGTCTGTCGGTTATGGTGTTACAGATTGTACTCACAAGGAAGACGCCGCTGTCACATGTGCTATTGACGGTAATTGTCTGTCGGTTATGGTGTTACAGATTGTACAAACAAGGAAGACGCCGCTGCCATATGTGCTATTGGTGGTAAGTGTCGTCTGTCGGTTATGGTGTTACAGATTGTACTCACAAGGAAGATGCCGCTGTCACATGTGCTATTGACGGTAAGTGTGGTCTGTCGGTTATGGTGTTACAGATTGTACTCACAAGGAAGACGCCGCTGTCACATGTGCTATTGACGGTAAGTGTCGTCTGCTGGTTATGGTGTTACATATTGTACAAACAAGGAAGACGCCGCTGTCACGTGTGCTATTGACGGTAAGTGACGTCTGCTAGTTATGGTGTTACAGATTGTACACATAAAGAAGACGCCGCTGTCACATGTGCTATTGACGGTAAGTGTCGTCTGCTTGTTATGGTGTTACATATTGTACAAACAAGGAAGACGCCGCTGTCACATGTGCTATTGATGTTAAGTGTCGTCTGCTTGTTATGGTGTTACAGATTGTACAAACAAGGACCATGCCGCTGTCATATGTGCTATTGATGGTAAGTGTCGTCTGCTGGTTATGGTGTTACAGATTGTACTCACAAGGTAGACGCCGCTGTCACATGTTATATTGATGGTAAGTGTCGTTTGCTGATTATGGTGTTACAGATTGTACACATAAAAAAGACGCCGTTGTCACATGTGCTATTGATGGTAAGTGTCGTTTGCTGGTTATGGTGTTACAGATTGTACAAACAAGGAAGACGCCGCTGTCATATGTGCTATTGACGGTAAGTGGCGTCTGCTGGTTATGGTGTTACATATTGTACAAACAAAGAAGACGCTGCTGTCACATGTGCTATTGACGGTAAGTGTCGTCTGTCGGTTATGGTGTTACATATTGTACTCACAAGGAAGACGCTGCTGTCACATGTGCTATTGACGGTAAGTGTCGTCTGTCAGTTATGATGTTACAGATTGTACAAACAAGGAAGACGCCGCTGTCACATGTGCTATTGACGGTATCTGTCGTCTGCTGGTTATGGTGTTACATATTGTACAAACAAGGAAGACGCCGCTGTCACATGTGCTATTGACGGTAATTGTCGTCTGCTGGTTATGGTGTTACATATTGTACAAACAAGGAAGACGCTGCTGTCACATGTGCTATTGACGGTAAGTGTCGTCTGCTGGTTATGGTGTGACAGATTGTACACACAAGGAAGACGCCGCTGTCACATGTGCTATTGATGGTAAGTGTCGTCTGCTGGTTATGGTGTTATAGATTGTACACACAAGGAAGACGCCGCTGTCCTATGTGCTATTGATGTTAAGTGTCGTCTGTCGGTTAATGTGTTACAGATTGTACAAACAAGGAAGACGCCGCTGTCATATGTGCTATTGATGGTAAGTGTCGTCTGTCGGTTATGGTGTTACAGATTGTACACACAAAGAAGACGCCGCTGTCACATGTGCTATTGACGGTAAGTGTCGTCTGTCGGTTATAGTGTTACATATTGTACAAACAAGGAAGACGCTGCTGTCACATGTGCTATTGACGGTAAGTGTCGTCTGTCGGTTATGGTGTTACAGATTGTACACACAAGGAAGACGCTGCTTTCACATGTGCTATTGATGGTAAGTGTCGTCTGTCGGTTATGGTGTTACAGATTGTACACACAAAGGAGACGCCGCTGTCACATGTGCTATTGACGGTAAGTGTCGTCTGTCGGTTATAGTGTTACATATTGTACAAACAAGGAAGACGCTGCTGTCACATGTGCTATTGATGGTAAGTGTCGTCTGTCGGTTATGGTGATACAGATTGTACACACAAAGGAGACGCCGCTGTCACATGTGCTATTGACGGTAAGTGTCGTCTGTCGGTTATAGTGTTACATATTGTACAAACAAGGAAGACGCTGCTGTCACATGTGCTATTGACGGTAAGTGTCGTTTGTCGGTATGGTGTTACATATTGTACAAACAAGGAAGACGCTGCTGTCACATGTGCTATTGACGGTAAGTGTCGTCTGTCGGTTATGGTGTTTTAGATTGTACACACAAGGAAGACGCTGCTGTCACATGTCCTATTGATGGTAAGTGTCGTCTGCCGGTTATGGTGTTACAGATTGTACACACAAGGAAGACGCTGCTGTCACATGTGCTAAATGCTAAGTGTCGTCTGCTGGTTATGGTGTTACATATTGTACACACAAGGAAGCCGCAGGTGTCATATGTGCCATTGACGTTTGTTTTCTACATGTTTGTGGTTATTTTACTGCTTATAAGGGGTTAATTGTTCGAAGACTTAATTTTTTAATTAATTGATTTTCAGAAATGTTGTGAATTTAATATTTCCATTGACATTAGGAAATTGAATAAATATTCCATCAAACTAAATCACATTGTAATAAAACTATGGATTCGACAATGATATATTTTTCATGTTTTAAGTTCTGCTAATCATTGATGAAACTAATAAAGCCTCGAAGAACGGGGTTCAATCGTCTTGTGAAAGTATTGATATTACTTTACTCGAACAAAATCAATTCTATATCTATTTCACCTTTATATGTTTTATTTATTTTATATTACTGGTCTACATGTATTTATTATGTGATAGTATGACTGGCACTGTAAACAATCACAGGGCATCAAATTACAAATCTGAAAGGGAGGTAACTCTTATTAAAAAAAAAACCTCGAAGAGTTTGGAGTGATATATGCATACTTTCACAGGTTATAACATTGTCCATATAAATTGGTCTATTTTACTTGAGATCATTGTTCAAATTCATTCTCAGGGGTAACAGATCCGGATACTCAAAGTACAACACCATCGTCAACAACACCATCAAGTACCACATCATATAGCACTACACCTCCAACACCAACAGGAGTACGACTGCGGGGAGGAGCCACACCCAATGAAGGTCGTGTAGAAGTATATCATAATGGTGAATGGGGAACTATCTGTGACGATTACTGGGGTACACCAGACGCTATGGTTATCTGCCGAATGTTAAATTATCGGTAAGTTGTGATGAATAAGGGGGTACACCAGACGCTATTGTCATCTGCCGGATGTTAAATTATCGGTAAGTTGTGATGAATACCGGGGTACACCAGACGCTATTGTCATCTGCCGGATGTTAAATTATCGGTAAGTTGTGATGAATACCGGGGTACACCAGACGCTATTGTCATCTGCCGGATGTTAAATTATCCGTAAGTTGTGATGAATACCGGGGTACACCAGACGCTATTGTCATCTGTCGGATGTTAAATTATAGGCAAGTTGTGATGAATACGGGGGTACCGTGACCAGACGCTATTTTCTCACACATGTGACCATGGAAATCCCGTGTTTTTACCCATTTGGGATTTCCTTGCCTCACCCTAGGGTTTAGACAG
This sequence comes from Anadara kagoshimensis, assembly GCA_021292105.1. NCBI lineage: Eukaryota > Metazoa > Mollusca > Bivalvia > Arcoida > Arcidae > Anadara > Anadara kagoshimensis. The sequence goes on along the minus strand of CM037859.1, from coordinate 44,497,143 downwards.
ATCACACGAACAATCTCTCGCATTAGTTTTATTTCTTTAAATTGATTCTATAAAAAAATAAGGACATTCCAGATGAGACATGATAACTTACGGACACTAAATCGATGACGTCCTAATAATTTTACGCAAAAACGTCAGCAAAATTCGATGACCTCATTTCCAGGAGACACGGATGGTGGCATGAAAACTAATAATGTCATGCAAATATTTGTTTTAAAATTGCGTTTTTATGTTGTAAATGTGCGAGAAAAATGAAATCTACGCCAGTAACAGTGCAAGACAAAATTCTTGCATATGTGACAGATTAATCTCACCGGATAGGTGGTACAATATTTTTTCCATATCGTACCCCGCGTGAGCACGTGTAGGGTATCTCAGTTCAACGGAGGGGACTACTTTTCCTATAATTGTAAGGGACAGAATTCATGATACGAAGATTATCATAACATTTTTAAAGTCATTTCCCTAACAACTGACTTCTATAATTCTTAATTCTATTTTATCATAAAAAATTAATTTTGACCCATAAGTATATTATAAAAAAGAAAATATATTTTGTTTTTTATTATCGCGTAGGTTCACATTTCTGCTCTGAGCTACACCACATTGATGACGTTAAATCATTACGTCATACCAGTATTCGTCCGCTAGCAAAATTTTTGCCATGTAGTAGGAAATTTCAATATCTTTAGGCTATAATATTAGATTCTATATGCAAAAAATACATGTAATCAGTTACTCATTTCAGACCGAAATAAAGAAATTCCAATCAAGTGGTCTGATATTTTCATCTCAAACTCGGCGGAGCCTCGTTTGATGTGAAAATATTTGACTGCTCGATTGGAATTTCAGTCTGAAACTCGTTATTGATTCTCTTTATATTAAAACTCGCTAAAGTTCGTTCAGGACAGGAAAGTATTCATCCCCATTTGAGATGTCTCTGTATTACACTTTTACATGAGGCATGGAAATCCCATGTTTTTACCCATGTGAGATTTAGAGATTATCATAGGACCGTTTGATATCACATTTTAGGGGTGTGATATCACCCGGTCTGATATCAACATGAAAACTGAACAGTTAATGCAATTTTTTGTTTACAAATCAAGTTTTTATGTAGCAAATATGTGGAAAAATAATCCTACATAAGCAACAGTGTAAGACAGAGATATCGCAAACTCGGATGAATATTTTTTTAATGTCCAGATCGAGCTTTGGTGCCGGTGTAAGATTTTATTAGTCTCATGGCTGTTCAATAGTATAAAGTAAAGAACATTCGACTAACTTCTTTTGCATTATTCAAACCGATAAGTTCAATTTACATTTTAATAAAGTTACTTAACTGGCACAAATGTTTGAATATAACTCTATTTGTATAAGTCTATGTTGAGTGTCATAAAAATTGAAGTTAGTTACGTATGTTTCGTACAATGACAGAAATTGTAATCTGATTTCTTGATTTAAAAAACAAATGTTATTTAGAGTCTAGTGCTTTACAAAACCTACAAATTCTGATATCTCGTTAGATCTCGTTGATTTTTTTGGCATTTCTCATTCTTTGTATAATAATGTTTTGATTCATTATCCAGAGAAGGTGGCGATGCATTAATTGAATCTCATTTTGGACCTGGGAGTGGACGCGTTTGGCTTGATAATGTACAGTGTATTGGTAATGAAACAGACATAGCTCAATGTAGCAGTAATGGTTGGGGTAATGAAGACTGTGGTCATGCAGAAGATGCCGGGGTTAGGTGTAGGGGCAGACCAGGTAAGCATATTTCTGAAATGGCCTCTTTAATATGCATGCTCAGGGACAATTTGTATAAGGAGGATGGGTCGTAGGACCCTACAATAGTGCTAGAATGATATTAAAAAGTAACAGTTTTTTTTATTTCATATGTGTTTATTTGTATTTAATACCATTTAAATATCACAATATCGAAAACCGCATCAAAATTCATGACCAAATAAAAATGTCTACGAATTTAACCATTTCAAAATCGCTACAAGTAAAAACATCAGTTTAGAGAGGTACCTATGTTTAAGTTATCTAACAGCAATTATGCTGATGTAGCGACGTATGGTATGGTGAATGGCCAAAACATTAACGATTCTGACATGCACTTTTACATGTTATATGATCCGCCATTATTTTTGGGAAAACATAACCAAATATATACGATGAGTTTTATTTATTGAAATACGAAAATTTATTAACACTTATTAAAAGTTTAATATTTAAAAATCATACTGAACCAACTACGGGCAGCACATCCTGCAAAATTTTCAACAAAACTTCTATACGTGACAACGGCTCTAAATACAACACAAGCAGCCGTTCACGCAATTGAAGATTTTTACTAAGTTAACTTATTGGCAGATGTTCAAATAAATAAAAAATAAATAATTGTCGTTTTTTGACAATTTCAATCTGAAGAATACTGCAGATTTTCACATTTCAAAGGTTAGATTTTTTTTAAAAAATAGTGAAAACTAGAAATGATGAAGGTAAATGCTGTAAATAAATTTATAAAAACTTTTTTTTTAAATTTGGTCTTTAGAAAAGTTTGCATTATAAATCAATCAATCAAATATCGATATTTACATGTATTTATTCATTTATTTATTTATATTTGACACGAAATTCATTTGAGAAATTAAGGAAAAAAAATTATTAAAAATTAAATGACCCGAGGTAAAATTTATAATTTTATTTTTCAAAATACTATAATGCCGTTATGTGTCCATCGACAGTAATCAGTCTATTCATACTCCCGTAACACTTGTTTTGTGAAAAATTTGGAAATTTGGAAGTTTATACACCAACTGGGCCTCATTCAAGGTTACTTCAGGGTCAGGTAGATCATTGTTGTTTGGGTTTTTCCAGGTGTGATCATCATGAATATTCCAATTATGACATAACATATGTAGTTGTTTCAAGTAAAAAGTTAAAAAATTGCTCTATTCACATTTTCATGAATGAAAAATAGTATTTCCTATTAGGTCAGTATATTTTGTATAACGTTTTGACAAAGTGTTTTGAGTTTGTTGGAAAATATAACTTAATTCTTGCATTTTCCATGTGCACTGAATTTGTGGAAATTACAGTTCTGCGGGTATGGGTGTTACTTAAGCCGACCTTTTCGAAGTGTATTAGAAATTTATCGATATTTCCCTTATTTCGGCAAGGATATTTATGAATTGTTCGCATTAATTACATATTTCAGTATGGAGAATAACATCCGTAAAAATAAAAAATCGTTACAGGTACTCTTCAATGGATAACTTTATCCAAAGATTAACTAAATGTTGTAGAGTATAAGGTATTGAAGTAATTGTCGTGTTGTCACCTAACTTGTCGTGTTGTCTAACCTAACTTGTCAGTCCTAAAGTCGTGTTGTCTAACCTAACTTGTCAGTCCTAAAGTCGTGTTGTCTAACCTAACTTGTCAGTCCTAAAGTCGTGTTGTCTAACCTAACTTGTCAGTCCTAAAGTCGTGTTGTCTAACCTAACTTGTCAGTCCTAAAGTCGTGTTGTCTAACCTAACTTGTCAGTCCTAAAGTCGTGTTGTCTAACCTAACTTGCCAGTCCTAAAGTCGATATTGATTATGGTGTTTGTTTTTTATAGATAATGTATTGAAGTATTTGTCATGTTGTACAGAATAAAGCATTGAATGGTTCGTAGGTTCGCTATTATTGTTTCAACCCGGCCTCACTTCCCTGGTAGAGATTTGATATTATGATTTGGACATGGATTAGTAAGATTGTTTTTGATTGTCAATCTATACTGATTACCTTCACAGTATCGATGGATTTAGTGTTTTTGTTTTCGGACAATTACTCAGGAACCACTGTGACTGTGACAGTGAAATTCTCTTAATATCCATAGAAAATCAAATAAATTTGAATAAAGTTTGATATTTTTCACTTACGTGTACCTAGTCGTAACAGGGAATCTGTATGCGCATCCGCGATTGTCATAAAGTATGTCAATAGAAAGGAAAATGTTGGCGGTATGGGGATTTTACACATGCCAAAATGACAATGTTGACACCGGAATTGATGTCCTTGGTGACGTTTTACGTCATATGCGCAACAGAAGCCACCATTTGCATGGTTTTTTAACATGTTAAATCCCCATAACACCAACGTTTTACCCTATGCAGATATATTTTGGTCTAATCGCGGATGCGCATACAGATTTCCTGTTACGACTAGGTACAAGTAAGTGAAAAATATCGATCTTTATTCAAATTTATTTGATTTTCTATGGATATAAAGAGTATTTCACTGTCACAGTCACAGTGGTTCCTACAGTAGTTAAAAAAATCTCTATTGAGTTTATTGAGTCAGACAGGTTTGCTTTTGAGCTTGGTGGGTACGGCACGTTTTCTAGCTGTGTATTTGATCTGATGGGCAATAAAATAACCTTATGAGTTTTAAGAGTCAGGCAGGTTTTTTTAGTGAGTCAGGTAGGTTATTTAGCTCTGTATTTGATTTGACGGGCAATAGAATAATGTTAGTGAGGTTGGTGAGTCATGCTGGGTTTCTAGTGAGTTTGGTGAGTCGGGCAGTTTTTTAGTGAGTCAGGTAGGTTAATTAGCTATGTATTTGATTTGACGGGCAATAGAATTGTGTTAGTGAGGTTGGTGAATTAGGCTGGGTTAATAGGGAGTTTGGTGAGTCAGGCTGGGTTTACAGGGAGTTTGATTAGTCAGGCAGGTTTTCTAGTTGTGTATTTGATTCGTATTCTTAATTCTTCTATTAGAAACCCATTCCATCATAGTTAATCTTTTTTGGCGCTTTTGTATTCAGATGGAGATGGCGGAGATGGTGAAGCCAGTGAAAACGACATACGTCTAGTTGGCGGGTCTTCTGAATTTGAGGGAAGGATAGAAATATATCACGACGGAAGATGGGGCACAGTATGCGATGACGGATGGGACAACGACGACGCGAGGGTAGTCTGTAGACAACTAGGACACGGGTAGGTTATACCGGGGATGGTTTTGACTTAAATGCTATTAATTTTTGACAATGAATTTATTACTAAACCTGTTTTATACCGGGGATGGTTTTGACTTAAATGCTATTAATTTTTGACAATGTATTTATTACTAAACCCGTTTTAATTTTGTAGCACTTGACTACGGTTTTTTAACTTATACAACGATATAGACATTTACAAAATACATCAAAAACATCTAATACAAGAAATAAAGAATGAGAAAGCAATATCAGAATGACAATGCAATAGGAAAAGGAAATTCGAATACTTTGATATAAAAAACGGGTTCTTGGCAACGGTGAACGCAAAAAAGATTATGGCATATCATAAATGACAAAACAGACGCATACAAAGAAGATGAAACTGAAACAAACAATACTGTATATAAGATTCTTTGTTTTTGGTGCAGCACTGAAGTAAATGTTTGAACAATAGTGTGGTTATATATAGTTCTATTGCAAGGTCCAAGCTTTAGACATTATGATAAGCCCATGTGTAGTACAAACGGACACTGATACGACAAATAAAAGGGGTTCACTTTAAACACCCTGTTTGAATCAATCTTCGTCTATTCTGTGTTCACTTTAAACACAGCGTCTGAATCCATCTTCATCTTCAGTGAGTTCACTTTAAACACTGTCTGTATCCAACATCGTCTTTACTAAGTTCACCTTAAACACGCTGTCTGTATCCAACATCGTCTATACTGAGTTCACCTTAAACACGCTGTCTGTATCCAACATCGTCTTAACTGAGTTCACCTTAAACACGCTGTCTGTATCCAACATCGTCTTTACTGAGTTCACTTTAAACACACTGTCTGTATCCAACATCGTCTTTACTGAGTTCACCTTAAACACGCTGTCTGTATCCAACATCGTCTTTACTGAGTTCACCTTAAACACGCTGTCTGTATCCAACATCGTCTTCACTGAGTTCACCTTAAACACGCTGTCTGTATCCAACATCGTCTTTACTGAGTTCACCTTAAACATGCTGTCTGTATCCAACATCGTCTTTACTGAGTTCACCTTAAACACGCTGTCTGTATCCAACATCGTCTTTACTGAGTTCACCTAAAACACGCTGTCTGTATCCAACATCCTCTTTACTGAGTTCACCTTAAACATGTTGTCTGTATCCAACATCGTCTTTACTGAGTTCACCTTAAACACGCTGTCTGTATCCAACATCCTCTTTACTGAGTTCACTTTAAACACGCTGTCTGTATCCAACATCGTCTTTACTGAGTTCACCTTAAACACACTGTCTGTATCCAACATCGTCTTTACTGAGTTCACCTTTACCACGGTGTCTGTATCCAACATCGTCTTCACTGAGTTCACCTTAAACACGCTGTCTGTATCCAACATCGTCTTTACTGAGTTCACCTTAAACATGCTGTCTGTATCCAACATCGTCTTTACTGAGTTCACCTTAAACACGCTGTCTGTATCCAACATCGTCTTTACTGAGTTCATCTTAAACACGCTGTCTGTATCCAACATCCTCTTTACTGAGTTCACCTTAAACATGCTGTCTGTATCCAACATCGTCTTCACTGAGTTCACCTTAAACACGCTGTCTGTATCCAACATCGTCTTTACTGAGTTCACCTTAAACATGCTGTCTGTATCCAACATCGTTTTCACTGAGTTCACCTTAAACACGCTGTCTGTATCCAACATCCTCTTTACTGAGTTCACCTTAAACACGCTGTCTGTACTTGGCCTAAAACGCTGAGTGGTCTAAAGCACCTGCTGGAGGATTGCATAATCTTTCCATCACCTAAAAGTGAACCCTATCTGCCGGTAAAGCTCGTTCTTGACAGGAAAATATTCATCCTCGTTTGCGATATCTCTGTCTTACCCTGTTACCGGTGCAAGATTCTATTATTCCACTCCGATGTTATGTCATTGCGTTAGTTATCACCAACCAATTTAAAGATACAAAACGTCATATTTCCTAGCAAATTGTGTTCACTTTGACAACGTGCTATTTCTTCCAACTTCTGAATACTTAGAAATTTAATTGATATCAAAGATTAAATTTAAGAAACTTTTAAGTTTTACGTAATTTTTTAAAAATATTTCAGTGGCGGTACTTTTACTAGAGAGGCACAGTTTGGTCAAGGTCAAGAGCCTACTTGGATGGATGATGTCAGATGTTCTGGAACCGAATCAGCATTACATTTGTGTAGTTTTCCAGGATGGGGTGTCGAAAATTGTGGACACTCAGAAGACGCCGGTGTAATTTGTACAGACGGTAAGATTAAAAAAAATATTAAAATTCCTTAATGAGTCACGTGTTTACTCCATGTTCCACGTGTTTACTCAAGTTCCGCGTGTTTACTCTATAGTCACGTGTTTTCTCCATGTTCCACGTGTTTACTCTATGTTCCACGTGTTTCCTCTATTGTCACGTGTTTGCTCTATGTTCCAAGTGTTCCTTTATTTTTAACGTGTTTACCAAATGCACCATGTGTGTCCCGAAAGTTCTGCGTGTTGTGTTTCCAAATGGTCTACTCCACACGTTTCTTTATGTTCCACGTGTTTCTTCCATGTTCCAAGTGTTTTTCTAATATTCCTCGTGTTTTTTCCAATGTTCCGCCGAGTGTTCCAAGTGTCCCTACTATTGGGAAACAAATATACCATAAGCAGGAGAAACAGCTAATTTGCTGCCTAGAAAATGACAGTTGACAATAGAAAAATTGACGTCATCATGTTTGACGTACAGTTTCAAGTGTAGCCTTAGTGAGGTATAAGTCTAAACCCTGAAGCATCCACATACTACATACTACCAAACACAACAAATATGTTGTCTATCAAAATCTCCAACATTTATTTATGGGCCACTTCTAAAATATGTCTGGTAATTATGACCTATTTAAAAGAACTTTAACCACACAGCAGTGGTTCCAATAAGAGTTTATCTTTTCTTTACATTGTTTTGTAGGACGTTTTCCATTCACTTGTATTGATTCGTTTTCTTTGTTGCGTTGTTTGTCGCCAAGCACAATTATTGCACTTGGTATTATTCGTTCTGATCATTTTTTCGAAGTCGAAACTGCCGACTTACAGATCACAGCGCATCTCATCACCTCGGTTCCTCCTTTTTTCATTTCAGCATCTTAAAAAAAACTAGCACTGATAAAGATTTTATTGCCGAAACGAACATTTAGTGTAAACTTGAAACAGGTTAAGTACAGTCCAACCTGCCTTAAATCTCACCTATATATAGGGGTCACCTGCTTATAAAGGCCAGTTAAATTGTTTCCTAATGGTTCTTTATCCATATTATTTGAACATGTATATAAAGGCCACCTGCCTATAAAGGCTATTTTCACTGGTTTCATTCGAATACCAGATCCGAGTGTGAGGAAGTTTGTTAGCTTCCTGTCGATTGCCGAAGTTCGATTGTTTTTTTTCTGGTTTCCTCCACCATTCCAGAACCATTATCTCTTACATTGTATCAGTGACATGATTTTAGAAATAGACGGAAGGAATGTGTTTTTGAAAATGGTCGTTGATTTAACTTTATGACTACAGATAATTTCTATTACTGTACTAATGTTTTTTTTTTAAATTGGTAAAGATGGTGGAGATGGTGGGGATGGCGAACCAAGCGAACACGACATACGTCTAGTTGGTGGATCGTCTGAATTAGAGGGAAGGATAGAGATATTCCACGATGGAAGATGGGGTACAGTGTGTGATGACGGATGGGAAGATGTAGATGCCGGGGTTGTTTGTAGACAACTAGGGTTTAGGTAAGCTATTTAAGACAATTAGAATATTTAAAATTTCTAACCTTATACATAAGGTATAGAAAATTACCAAGAATATATTTGACGTCTCATAGTTCCATGTTCCTTTCATTCTCAATGTGGCTGCTGTAGCTAGCTAAACAGGAAGTGTTTACTCTTCCGATCATGAGGCCTCACTTCCCAGGCCAAGTCCACGTGTTTGATTAATTTGGCAAGTTTTTACTTGATTTCTGATTGTGGTTTGGCCATGGATTGATATGTTTTTTATTTTGATTTTGATAAATACAATTTTTAAAAACTTCAATCATTTTGAAGCATGTATTCATATATATATAATATTAGACACGTGTTACAACAATGGATGTCAGATCTAAATATTAAGTACTTGGACAACAGTAGGATAGCCAAGTCCAAAATGTGCGTTGGTTTTAAAATTTGAGACCTTCCGCGGTAAATAAAAAGGGATTATTTTTTGGCAAGTGTCTGAACCCGAAAAAAATTCGCCATTTTCAGAATCGTTTTTATACCATAAAATTAAGATTTTTAGCTACAAATATGATGCAAGCGTGTGAGGAATTAACTAAACTTTCTACATGTATCAAAAAGTCCGAGATAAAACGCCATATTTATTTAAAATTACTGATATCCCGACGATAACCGATTTCTCTTGAAAATCAACAGAAGTTTCTTCTCCATTTTTGAAACTGGTACGTTTTTTGTGTAAAGAATACTTTTCCTAGAAATTTTAATACAACGTCAGAAAATTATTACAGTATACGCCAGTAAATTATCGTACCTGGTGCATGAGGGTTAAATATGCGAAAATCGCAAAAATCCAACAGCATGATTTCAGTACGTCTTGTTGTCAATGAAAACAAATATGGCCGCGACCTTGATAAACATTGTTCTAACGTTATGACGTAAACAACGTTCCCCGTGTCAAATATATAGGTCAACTGTCTACACGCAATGTACAGTACAGACCTGTCGAAAGTTTAACACTAAGCTAACCAAAAGAAGTCAAAGCTCGACTGCCGAGTGCCTAAGGTATGGAAAGGTAGCGGTCGAAAAGCTGCTGAGAGATAGATGGCAACTGCTGTCGATATAAACACCAAAAGAGGAACCAATATGGACTGTCGGCACTAATTCGTTAGCTGGGTGCTAAACTTTGTACAGGTCTGTATTTATCGATTTTTTTTGCAACAGGCATCCTCATCTGGCACACATCATATGACATGTGCTTGTTGATGGAGATACTTTAGGACCCCAACAGGAATAAATAAATAGGGCCTACATTAAAAAAAATAAATGATAAATAAATAAATAAATAAATAAATCAGAATTTCTACAGAGAAATAAGTTAGAGCTGGGACACAGTATGTTGAGCAGGTTAGTGATGATAAATAGGGTAAATACATAAAAAGAGATCAAAATAAGTTGCATTTTGTCTTTCCTCGAGGTACTAACATGAAATGTGGCATGGGTACCATGGAAAGTAACCTCAGATATTTTTTGGAAAAAAAAACAAATATTTTTACATGAACAAAATTAACATTTAAAAAATAAAAGATATTGAATTACTAAAAAGTTAGAAAAATTTATGAACAGGCAGATAGTTAGAAACTTTGTCATATTGTTATTTGTTAAATGAATGACAAGTGGGCCATAATATCATTTAAAAGGACTAAAATTGTCTAAATTATCAAATTTAATTTAGAAACTACACAAACAGGTGATTTTTTGGGGGACAGGTACTTTCTAGTTGTTCTGGTTGTGATAAATAGATAAATCATTTACAAATAAATCAAAAACTATGGGATCATATGGCAGTGTTCATTCTAGAAAGGGGCTGTTGATCCTTTATTTTGCCAAATGGCACCATTGTAAAGGCCATAGTTGGCCACATTTGAAATTAGATTTCAAATGCAAGTTCAAAATATTTGATAGCATTGTCATATATAAAAGCTACATTATATGAAACTTTTAAATACTTCATTACAAAGGCTTTTACATCAGCCTAAAAGACTACAAGTCACATCAAACATTAGATGTATGCAAAATCATTGATGTTATTCAACTTGTTATTAGAGGAATTTTATTAGAAATGAACCCATCTGAAAAAATCCTAGAATTAACACTCATGGTTATTACTATTTACACATAATGCAACATTTTTCAAAGAAAAATGCATTATGTGTGTCTAAACCAACTTTGTAAATTGTAATAATGTTGAATGTCTCATTTCATCATGTAAAATTAAAACATAACAATATCTTTAATACACTAGGAATTAGATATCATCAGACATTTATGAATGTTTCATTTTATATAGAATTAAAAAAATCAACACATATCAAAAGCCTTAACATACTGGGAATTATATACCATTACACATTTATGAATTGAATGCTTCTCTTGATACTGAATACCTATTTTTCACCACATGAAATGCTTTTCATGCACCCTTGCCTGAAGTGTAGCATACAGGTAACAGCATAGGTTAAAATCTTACTATGTCAGAAAGTTTGCCAGTTCTCTTGTTGAGGGGTGTGATTTACCTCAGGGATGAAGCCTGAATATTTTGAGTTTGGGGCCAGCTCACTTCATAAAAGAATTTGTAACAGTACTAAATGGCTTAAATGTGTAAACATTAAGTGGCCCATACTCGAATTTAGAAGCCATTGGCTACTGGGCCCCTGCAAATCTTCATCCCTGTACCTATTTACTTCCTTAATCTCATTTACCTGATTATATTTGAAATAATCTTGAATGGGGTGTAACCAACCAATCAATTCTAAATTTAACTGATAAATCAATAAATCTGGAATATGCCTAGTGTGTTACAATTATTTTGAATTCTTACAAGCTAATAATGCCCATTTGGATACACTGTGTCATGAATTTCACTGCATTTGCATCAACTTATTTCTTAATGCTATTATCAAACCAGTTCCCATGAGTTTTCCTAAAAGAAGGTGATATTTATTTATTAGAATTTTACAATTTTACAGAAATTACTGAAATTCCTAAATATTTTACAGATCTGTATTTAATCATTATAATATGGAGTTAAATTTTTAACCAAGTCAAATGAAATCCACATGATTAGTATTCACTTTTCCTATTTCCTACTTCCACATAGTCTATTTTAAATGTTATTTGTGCTATGTCAAGTTGACTTAAAACTTTTAATGAAGCAAAATAATCAACTTTTCATGTCTAAATTGTACTAAAATAATAATGCCGGGGTTATTGGCATCAGAACAGAAACAAAAATTCAAATAATAAAGACCAATGTTGTGTTGACTCTGGCTAAACTAACATGGGAGATGTTTCCTCATTTTGGGAAATATTTCATAAAGAAAAATCCAGTCTAACCCTCTTTAATGATATTAGCTTATTTATCCAATGATATGTACTGATATGACAGACAGGTCCTGTTTATATTTTGCCAGCAAAGCAAAATCAGTTGGTAATTTTCAGTAATTCTGAGTCCCTAACTAGCCCTACATGAGCAGGTTGCACTGTACACTGTATTGGTACAGATCCCGAGTCCATATGGGTAAAATTAGAACACATGCATATCTAATGTGTTCGGTAGCCATGCAGATCGATCATACATGACAAATAAGGCAAAAAAGCTTGACTATTTTGTCCAAAATACACGATGACATTTTCTGCATGCTAAAATTGTGATCGAAGCGGGACGAATGCTAATCAAATATGTCCGACTGGAAGTAGTTCCAAAAAATCGGCAGATTAGACGAGAAATGGAGTGAAAATACAATATTTTTAAGGAAAAACTTACTTTATTTCAACAAAAATATCTCCACAGCGTCTCTCGATTATCAAATTTATACATTACATACAATAAGGAAGCTGTCTTAGCATTTTTTCTGTGTCAAATTAGCCGGAAAGGGAGCGGCCCATGATCGAGAATCCGGCAATTTAATCGATTTTTTCGACATTTGAAACTGGTACGTTTTTTGTGTAAAGAAAATTATTTGACAAATTATACATCAAAATAACCGTGAAAAAAAGTTCTTTCCGTTCATGTAAAAACATCTTTGGTGCATGAGGAACTGCGTACACAGAATGATATTTTTCAAAGTTTCAATTTTCAATTTTTCGCCGGTGCCTAACATTCAATTACGATTTAAATTGTTAAATTCTCACCGACTTTGATAAAAACCGTCTTTAATGACTTACTTTTGTCCTCAAAAGACGATAAAATACTACAAATAGTATTAAAAACTCGTAGTGAATTAAATATTGTGTAATTTTACCGCCTCGAGTGAATTCGAATTTTTGACATTTTTTTCACTTTGTCTGCGCGTGAAATTTTGTTTGATGAATCAATGCGCTGGCCGGGTTGGCTATCCTACTGCAATTCTATTTGTCAAATGAATCAAAAACAAACATCTCACAGTCTTTGCTTTAACCATAATTAATATTTTGCAAGCAAAGTAAAATCTAAGTATAAATTTTATAATGAATTCCCTCTTTATTCAGTGGAGGTACTCGTACTAGAGAGTCACGATTCAAAATTTTATAATGAACTTCCCTTTTATTTATTGGTGGAACTCATAATAAAGAGGTACGATTTAAAATCTTATAGTAAACTTCCTTTTTATTATTTGGCGGCACTCGTACTAGACAAGGACGATTTAAAATTTTACAATGAACTTTCTTTTCATTCAGTGGTGGTACTCGTACTAGACAAGGACGATTTAAAATTTAACAATGAACTTCCTTTTTATTCAGTGGTGGTACTCATACTAGAGAGGCACGATTTGGTCAAGGCCAAGAGCCTACTTGGATGGATGACGTCAGATGTTCTGGAAGCGAATCAGCATTACATTTATGTACATTTCCAGGATGGGGTGTTGAGAATTGTGGACACTCAGAAGACGCCGGTGTTATTTGCACTGGTGGAGGTATAATTATTACTTTACTTGTGTTCAATTTTGCAGCACCAGATAGCCGTGTCGAAATATAATTCCTCATTGGCAGTGCTCCGACCAAAAATTATATCAGTATTAAAAAGAATGCGAGAATATTTGATATTGCCCAGCAGGGCTCAAAGTGACTTTTTGAATCTAGGAGCCAGCCTGGCTCCTTATATAAAAAAATTAGGCGCCAATTGAAATTTTTAGGCGCCAATTGAGACATTAAGGCACCAGCAAAAAAATTAATGTGACTATGCTATATGACGTTACCAATTTTATTTTCAAATCTTCTATAGTCTTTTTGTCTTGCAACATAGCCTGGTTAACCAACGACTTTCGTATTGTATTAGGCTTCTCCTTGCACAAACAAAAATCCATGGCATTTTTATGTCGAACACTGCTATTATGTTTCTGTAGAGTTTCTTTTTTAAAATGATTGCTGCCTTTAGCAAAATCAGTGCCTTCGGCGCCGTGGTAGTTGGCACAATATTTACAAGTCATTAAATTCCCGACAGGGTCATATAGTAACCACGAAAACAGGGCTTTCCATGATTCTTGGAACTTACGCTGAGTCAGAGACTTCTGTTTCTTCTCCTCCGGCTCGTCAACGCTGTGATCGATTGCCTGCTTTTTGGGAGCAGCGCCTCTTGGCTTGAAAAAACTATCAATAGACTGCCGCTTCCCAGCCATGCTTATTGTTCTATTCGGAACACTTTTGACGTTTTGTGTATATATATACGAAAGAATCCCTGTGAAATTCACGAGGTAGTCCGAGGAGTACCGGAAACACTTTGACAATATGTAAAACACAAATAGAAAAACGGAAATGGACATGATCGAGAATTTTGAACTCCCGAAAAAGCGGTCGCCAACTTGGCGACTTATGAGTAAAAATTGGTCGCCAATGGAAAAAATTGGTCGCCATGGCGCCTAATTTAGTCGCAACTTTGAGCCCTGCCCAGTAGCAATACATTTTGTGAAAATATTATTTATATATATTTTTTCCCTAATACAAAATATACAAGAATTTTAACTGCATGATTGTTTGAATTATGATATTGCATGATTGGTTTACAAAAAATAAATAAAATATAAAAAGAAATTATTAATTTTATCCCAATAATTGTCATTAATTCATGGGATAAAATGAATAGAATTATATAAAAAAAACTAATAAGGTATTGAAATCTACATTTTTAATTCACCAGCTTCAGTAGGTTGAACATGTAAATTTCATAATTATTTACACTACAATTTAGATTTATATCCCGTAATTTGTGTAATATTGTTGATGTCCACATTTTAGCTCACCTGATCGAAAGTCATGTTAGCTTATAGCATAGCGCAGCGTGT
Organism: Anadara kagoshimensis; assembly: GCA_021292105.1. Classification (NCBI taxonomy): domain Eukaryota; kingdom Metazoa; phylum Mollusca; class Bivalvia; order Arcoida; family Arcidae; genus Anadara; species Anadara kagoshimensis. The sequence continues at coordinate 44,482,067 of CM037859.1, read as the reverse complement.
GTAAGTGCGTGCGTGTGTGCATCTTTAACACCTATTTTCGACTTCTCTGAAACTACCAGACAGATTTTAGACAAACTTGGTCAAAAGTATATATGGGGCAGTGCAATTTAGATTTGTTCCTGGTGTTGCCATGGCCACCATACCTAGGTCAAGTTGAACAAAAATCTTAAAAAAATCTACTCCGAAACCGACGATTGAAGAAAAAATCTTTATGTGAGATTTTGTTTCTCTAGGGTATAAAGCCTATAGTTTGTTCATTTCGTGAAATTCGGACAATAATATGTTACACGTTTTTGCGTTTAATATTGAAAAAAATCATTAAATAACTTCAAATTGTATAACATGACTATTTCATCATATAATGACATGAGGTTTTCAGTTTTGACAAATTTTTGTAATAACCTTCAAAATATTGTCAAGTTCCAATGTGATGGTCATGACCTTATTTTAGACCTCTTTGATTTTATTTATTATTTGGAAAACTATAAACCTTTCGTATAGACATGTAGTTTGTGGGTATTGATACAACAATCATTCTGATGTATAGAAAAAGGTATTTGGTTCAAAGGTCAAGGTCACAGATGCAGAACAATACCGAAATTGTTTATTACCTTGAAAACTATAATCGTTTTATAAAGGCATGTATAGTAGAATATTGTTGGTATTGATGTAACGATCATTTCGATATATAAATTAAGGTCATGCATTCAAATGTCAAGATCACAGATGCGAAAGAATAATGAAATGGTTACTTATCTTGAAAACTTAACTTTCTGTATAGGCATGTATATTACAATATTGTTGGTATTGATACAACGATGATTTTGTTATATAGACCAAGGTCATGGGTTCTAAGGTCAAGGTTACAGATACGAAAACATTGAAATGTTTAATTATCTCAAAGGTATAAACTTTTTGTGTAGGCATATATATCATGTATATTAAAATATTGTTGGTATTGATGAACGATCATTTTGATATATAGATTAAGGTCATAGGCACAAAGGTCCATTTTACATATTGGTAGAAATATTGAAATTGTAAATTATCTTGAAAACTTAACTTTTAGTACAGGCACGTATTATAGAATATACTATGTATTATAGAACGTTGTAGGTATTGATACAAGGGTAATTTTGATGTATAGAAAAGGGTCATGGGTTCAAAGGTCAAGGTCAAAGATGCAAAACAATACCAAAATGGTAAATATCTTTTTTAGCTCAACTGGCTATAGCCAGCTGAGCTTATGGCATGGTTACACGAGTCCTTGCGTAAACTTTGATCTTCTCTGAATCCGCGAGGCCAATTGAAAAGTTTGTACAAGGCAACCTTGTATGAAATCTAAGATGGCTGCCATTACTGTAAATAGCCAGATCACTAAAATGACTAATATGCCACTATTTGTTTCAAATTTGAAAATATAGAAATAAATACCTAGCTTTATAACATATGTTTTTCATTGACCTTATTTAAGCAAATTATGCAAATTATGCAAATTATGTCAAATGGTGCCCGTTGAGCATAACAGGCCTTTTTGGGCCTCTTGTTTAATGTTTTTCAAATGCTAAAATAAAAAACCGTGCCGTGCTGCATCAAACATCTTCGGAATCATTAAATGCTGTTTATTTTTTGTTTAGGTGGTACGGAAGAAGGTGGGGTGCGACTAGTTGGTGGAAATTCGGCGTCTGAAGGTCGTGTTGAAATTTATCATAATGGAGAATGGGGAACTGTATGTGACGATGGCTGGGGTGTAAGTGACGCAAGAGTTGTATGTCGTCAACTTGGATTGAGGTGAGTAGATTAATTAATTTATGTCAACAATTTGCAATAGATTATTCCAATTAATTAAAAAAAGAAGAAAATATTATCAAAAAGATGATATCTAATGATTGAGTTGTTGATAAATTGGGTTTCTAAGTAATAAATAAACATTATTGTGATACTGTAATGGAATCGTTTAACTTAAAAAAATGTTTTATTTAATATGCACACATAAACTTTCGAATTGATATAGTGACTGACATTTATTAATCCACTCTCGGTGAAACAAGAAAGGAACTTTAGGTTTTCCCTCCATCTGTCCATCCAAAAAACGGTTTTCATTATTTTTGTTTTTAAGCTCATCTGAGCAAAAAAGCTCAAGTGAGCTATTGTGACAGGTCTTTGCCAGTATGCGTACCTCAACGGTGATTGTTAACACTCTAGACGTGCCAATTTTTATCCAATCTACAGTGATCACCTTGACAAAATCTAGGTCACGTTTATATAATGGGCCATATTGGGTCAATACGTAGGTCATGAGGTCAGATAAGAGAAACTTTGTTAACATTCTTGAGACCACAGTTTTAGTCCAACCTTTATCAAACTTGCTCAGAATGTCACCACTGATATAAAGAGGGTCAACTGTGTATATGAAGTATGTTGGATGAATAAGTAGGTCACCTGGCCAAATTATAAAAAAAACGTTGTTAATACTGTTGAGGCCACAGTTTTAGTACAACTATCAAACCTACTCAGAATGATCCTCCTGATAAAATATAGGTAGATTTTGTCTATGGTCTGTGTTAGGTAAATAAGTAGGTCACTAGACCAAATCATATATAAAACCTTGTAAATAGTCTCGGGGACAACAGTGTTTGTTCAGATTATATGAAACTTGCTCAGATTGATCATCTTGACAAAAGCAAGGTTCAAATTGTATATAAATCATATTAGGTTAATTATTAGGCCAATAGGCCAAATGAGAAAACAAACCTTGTTAATACTCTTGTGGACACAGTTTTAGTCCAAACTTAATCAAACTTCCTCAGATTGATCCTCTTATATTGGTTTTGTTGGGTCAATAAGTATGTCACCGATTCAAATCAACAATTATACAATACTAATTTGATATACACTTTTGAGGTCACAGTTTAAGCATAAATAAGTTTCTAAAATTATTTCTCATGAAAAAACTAGAATTGTACTTTATATGAATATTTAATACAACAAGATTTTATGTTCTCACCAGTTATGGACAACCGAGAACAGGAGCTGCTTTTGGTCAAGGAACTGGAGAAATATGGATGGATGACGTTAGTTGTAACGGTGAAGAATCTAGATTAGACCGATGTAGTTTTCCTGGTTGGGGCATTGACAATTGTGGACATGGTGAAGATGCTGGTGTTGTATGTGGGGCTGAAGGTGATATCTGGTTTTCTGGTCTTGTAACTATAATGAATCTTTATTATGTCGCATTCTTGGATGCGTTGCTACGATTGCTTTTAATCATCTGTACTCTAAGTCTAGATAACCATTCTTAACGACAGCAATACACAACATAAACACACTTTTCCTTCTTGCACTTGTGATCGTCAGGGGATTGTTACCCCGTGATGATGGATACAATAGCAGACCTAGGCATTATTTCACTCAGTACTTTCCTTCGTTTGTCTAACATTTTGGGTGTATATATAAACTCTAATGACTTTTACCTAAATAAGATAAAATGTACCTATGCATGTAACATACACCAATGATGTGCACCTTCCGGTAACTTATAATTGTTTTCTTTGTTATTTTTGGTGGCCTGTACAGTTTCGTTTTTTCAAAAATGTTCTCCTAATTACTGCCCCGGCGGAGGTATGGTTCTAATATAGGTCTTGTTTGGAATCTTCTAGTTCAACTTTGTTAATTTTTTTCCAATGCGTATCTCCAGTATTTCAGTATTTTCTACAATAATTCCGAATATTGTCTGTGTTGAAATAGGTTCAACCTCAACCACTACTTCAACCACTACCACTACCACACCACCACCCGATGTCATGGTACGTCTTGTTGGAGGAGATTTATCCAGAGAAGGACGGGTAGAAGTATTATATAACGGTCAATGGGGGACCATATGTGATGATGGTTGGGGAACAAATGATGGTGACGTTATTTGTAGAATGTTGGGCTATAGGTGAGTTATTCTGTCTTTTTTAAATTTTAAAGCCAATGGGGTTCGCTGCGGTAATACATGTCCAATATCCATTAACGTTTGTGAGGGATCGTTTTAGGAAACGTTTATATCGAGAATTGCGAAATAACGTCGTTATACGCGAAAACGTAAACTGATATGATTCCATATCCAATAGAAACAACTGTTTTGCGCAAACGTTAAGTGGTATCATGTGGTACGCTGGCTAAACCCATTGATGCACTTTTAACTTTCAATCATCGAGGATTAGATTTCTGCACCGATATGTTTATAGAATTTTACCACTATATCATGCTACTGAACCTGTACGGTAACATGGAGGTCCCGTCAGATCCGTAGAGGATGAGGCTGGAGAACCTTATTACTGTGGCCAGTAGCAAACTGCATAACGACAACCGCTGTACTGTACTCCACGTCCAGTCACACTTCTGTTATGGTCATTTTGCTTGACCAAGGGACAAACAACTCTAAGGAACAAAACGTCTAAAATCAAACGCATTCTTTAACAAACAATAAATATCTCTTGTATTTGGGTTTCAATTTGCTTTCAGTTTTTTATTTTTTATCTGTAATTTTCAAGACTGCCATAAAAACATCACCTATTACCTCTTTAAAATGCCACTTTTCTCATAAGAATAATTAGCAAATCATATTGCGTCAAGGTTGTTAAAGGGGCGATAATAATCCATAAGGAGTGTGGAACTGTCTACAAAAAAAAGTGTAAGTTCTTGATTCCTATCTTTGACAAATAACCCAAGTAGTTAAAAGCAGAACGATCCAAGTGGTAAAGGCAGGGTTTCACGTGATCAATATTACCTTACTTTTTTGAAAACGTTTACGATGCAAATTTCTGGAATTTCTGGAATTAAGTCGAGTTTACGGGGAACACGTCATTTGGTGCAATTCCATATCCAGTGGAAAAATATTCCACACTAACGTTATAGGATATCACCCTGCACCGCCCACGAATCCCATTCTTATCGGATATTTAAGCATTGACTTTGATTTTCCTTTAGATCATTGAGTAATAATCTTAATAGATAGTGCTTACTTCATGAAACTTTAAACTGAAAACATGAAAATAATTACACACGAGGCGGATAAAGCTAGTTTAATAGGAGGTGCTTACCAATCCGGAGCACCGGGACTTACTGAACTGGTGAAAGTTCATGTGTTTAATCTAATTTTCCAGTTTGAAAAGTTTTTTTTTACTTTACTTTAGCGATTGTTGTTTGCACATGGATTAGTATGTTTGTTTTTTATTTTGTCTAATACATTATGTAGTACTTCTAATTATGTAAGACTATTATCAGAATTTCAATGTGACTTACCTTTGTGACGTTTAAAGTTCAATCGATCCAGAATAATCATTGCATTTGTTATAATCTGTAGGCAAATATTGTTTTCCAAAAAATGTAAATACTTATTATCCTTTTATTATCATGCTGATAGAGAAGTAGATGAGGTGTTTTCTGGCGCAAGGTACGGACAAGGAACCGGTCCGATTTGGTTGGATGATGTTTCCTGTACTGGTACCGAAACATCAATCGTACAGTGTGGGCACAACGGATGGGGCAATGAAAATTGTGGTCACGGAGAGGACGCTGGTGTAAAGTGTCGGGGATTTGGTAAGTGGATAAAGCTGTACATAATTACATATTATCAGAGTTGATTTAGTTCCATGGGACATGGTTTCGAATATCAGTGGCAGTAACTGTAATTTTGTCTTATCAGTTCAGCTATTTTATTGGTGTTAGTTCCATGGGGCGTAATTTCGAATCTAAGGGGCGGTAACTCGCTGTGACTCTTCATGTTGTGTGTTCTAATTACCTCTTTATCTTAGATCCTGAAACTGAGATCATAAAACTTGTGGGAGGACATATCAACCCGTCTAATCTAGTTGCTTAAGTTCTATATGACATAGGTTCGAATCTCAGCCTTTGTAAATGTAATTTGTATATATGTTTATTGTAGGTCCTGATACAGAGATCATAAGACTTGTGGGAGGACATATCAATCCGCCTATTCTAGTTGATTAAGTTCTATATGACATGGGTTCGAATCTCAGCCTTTGTAAATGTAATTTGTGTATATTTCTATTGCAGGTCCTGATACAGAGATCATAAGACTTGTGGGAGGACATATCAATCCGCCTATTCTAGTTGATTAAGTTCTATATGACATGGGTTCGAATCTCAGCCTTTGTAAATGTTATTTGTGTATATTTTATTGCAGGTCCTGATACAGAGATCATACGACTTGTGGGAGGAAGCAATGAGTATGAAGGGCGGGTTGAGATTTTAAATAATGGCGAATGGGGAACAATTTGTGACGACAACTGGGACGATATTGACGCAATTGTGGCCTGCAGGAATCTCGGCTTTAGGTATATTAAATCTACAATTAAATTAAATCGTATTCATAATAAAAGTAGCCAACATTAACAAAGTGGTCTTAACCCTCTTACTGCTAAATTAAATTTCAAAACATCATTGACAGTGTCAGTTTGAATCTCAGAGTGACGTTGATGGTGTCAAATTGACGTTTACTAGGCGAATTATAATACGTCAGCAATATGCCATGACGTAACACGCGTGACACATGACATCAATAGTTAATGGTAGATTAATCGCAATAGTCAACATTTGCATTATTATTCTCTTTGCAAAAAGATTATAACTATTTTAAGTATTGTAAATAAGTGTTGCCATTCCCAATGTAAGAGCATGTGTATCCGTGCTGAAGACTGCTAGTAGACGACACATACGTCCGCGTAGCAGACTGTTGGTAGAGAACGAATGTCCGCACGTTTGGCAACAAGAGGGTGGATTGCCAGGGCGCATTTGTTAAAAATTTTGATAGGTTTATTAAATTAATTAGCCCTTTTTATGTTTCTTGTATTTATCACATTGCTGTTCAAAATTACTGATTTAATTGTAATATATTGGTTTTTGTTGAAATTTTGAAAGTTTGTCCTAGCCATAAATTAAGCTAATCGCATAACCGTCAAATCTGTCTATAAAGGCCACCCAAGGGAAAGAGCAGAAGTGGCGTTTATGGGCATGTGGCATTTATATACAGGTTCAAATAATATGAATAAAGAACTCTTGGGATACAATTCTACTGGCCTTTATAAGCAAGTGAATCTTATATGGAGGTGCCCTTAAAGGCAGGTTGGACTAAATATATATAATATGTCAAGAAATAAATGTCTTGTCATTATACTATGTCAACGCAGACAAAAAATTGAAAGCATATTACAGCCCTTGTCAGTCGAAAAAGACCTTGTACTTTTCAGTATGACATATTTTATCAACATATTTGATAGAAAGACACTAGTGTCTGTTGCCCATGTTAACATGAAGTCCAACGTCAGTTCTTTCATGCGGAATAAATGAAATAGGTCTGACCAATTAAAATGCTTGAAACACAGGATAATCCAATCAAACACATTTATAAAACTACAACACAGTATTTTGTTATATGCCAAATGTCATTATTTGTTACCAAAAAGTTTGATTTATAGATCATCGCAAAATCGACGCCTAAATTGACTCTCTAAATTTACGGCAAGTACAGAAATAATAAAGTCTCACGTAAAATACATTATAGCGGAGGAGAAGCTTTAATAGGAAGTCCTTTCGGAGGAGGCAGTGGACCAACATGGCTAGACAACGTTAACTGCACCGGCACCGAATTAGAAGTGATAAGCTGTGCCCACGACGGACTTGGTGTTGAGGACTGTACACATAGAGAGGATGCTGGTGTCAGGTGTATGCCGCCACTAAATACAAGTAAGTTGTATATCATTAGTTGCATAAAGTTATGCAGTTTAGAAGTAACCATAATATCGATAGAGAGAATAAAGAACAAATACTAGTATACCAATTCCTGTCGTTGTACTTCGTCAAGTGTGAGATCAAAATTTAGAATGTAACAAACATGGAACTATGGAACGATGCATACGTATATAACGGCCTCAAATTTTAAGGGAATCAATAAGCCTAGGATTGCAGTATCCCCGACACAAAAAGTTAACTGAAGTAGCTTGCTTCATTGTATTAATTTCCCGCTGTTGGAAAAAGCTCTACCATAGTGTTTAAATTGTGAAACAAATCCATCCTAAGCAGGTAAATTGCTTCATAGAAACGGAAAGTTGACAATAGAAAAACTTAAGTCATTACCTTTGTCACACAGCTTCAAATACAGCCTTCTGTTGGTGTCATAGCTGATTTTTAAGTATAATTAAGATAATATTATCGATACCATTCCGCCTTTTCAGTCATTGTGACTTGAAATGGGTATGTTTTTTATTTTTTGTTAAAATTGTTATGCGGTTTGACAGTGAATGGAGAAGGATTTGTAAGAAAACTAAAAAAAAAGAAATTTGGGGTGGCGATAACTCTGGTAGAAAAATGTTGAGGGCATCATTGAAACGAGGGATAAAAGAGTATGAGGTAATTGCTCGAGGACAACCATCTTTCAAAAGTTTGTGACCTATATAAAATAGATAGTGGTAAAGAATCCTTTCCATTAAATTGTTATCATTGTACTTGTAGCCGCCATTCCAACCACAACTACTACTGCGCCACCAACTGTTCGACTGGTCGGTGGAAGTGCTCCAAATCAAGGTCGAGTTGAGGTTCTTCATAACGGCCAGTGGGGTACAATCTGTGATGATGGCTGGGAAAAGGCGGAAGCAGATGTTACATGTCGTATGTTAGGAATGGGGTAAATAAATAACAGTTTTAACTAATTGACAACAGCAAAAAGTTGAAATTAAAAACACTATGGCTTTTTTTGAAAGATCTTATTACTCAAACAGGACTAGAAAACTATTGATTGCTGATTGTATCAATTATATTATATCATATATAGAAATATGGAGGCCTTGACAAAGTACTAAATCCCACTTCAAGGGTATTAACTCCAGCATTGTCCATAGTTTATATGTATTGGTTCTGATATGCGTTGGTCGTATATTATTATTATTATTATGTTTATTGTATTGTATCTTAATCTTGGTTACGTTAACTTTTGTAAAGTTGATGTTTTTCAATTACCTTTACCCGTCTTGTTTATATGACAATGATAAAATAAAATGCTTATAAAATTGTGAATGGATAGCAAATACTGTCCTCCATAAACAATTCATGTTTGAAACTGGTCCTATTATAACATACTTAAAATGTTCAAAGAAATTCAATTGTTGAAAACATCATTATGCTAAAGCTGAATATTGTTAGCTGAAATAGTGTATGTAATTTTCCTCAAAAATTTCAGAAAATTCTACAAAAAATGATTTTCAATAAAAAACAACTTTATTACAAACATTTAAATACCACTTTCAAATACAGGAAAAACTTCAATACTTCAATTCTATGAACAAATTTAGATATGACGAATATAATGTAAACCTATGGTAAAATACATTTGTCAAGTTATTTCTGGAGGACAGTGTATATGTATATTCTTGTGCATTTCATAAAGCTTTTTTGGTTATCGCCAGTTTTTAGGTCAGTTATTTTTTTAAATCTGTGTCATACCAAATACGTTAAAGTATTTATTTTAGCGGTGTACTAATTTCGTTTATTTCGCGGTCGTTTGTTTTGCGCGAAAATTAATACAAAGCAAAATTATATTATACTAATTATGTTATAGATCATATTTAAAAAAACGCAAAATTAACTACGCAGATATGTCTGAATATCCAATACCGCGAAAATAAATACACACGAAATTAATACATTTACAGTAACCAATTTAAATTTAGAAACTACAATTTATTTGTAGCCTCTAGAGTTCTAATAATACATATAATATTTTTATGTAAGTTTGGTAAAATGTCTTGTTTACACTTTTCGAATGACTTACATGCAGTTAGTTGCTTTTGAAACTGTCATATTAGACGGGACTTGTAAAATCAATGTATGTAATTATGAAGTTTTATATGCTATTTCTCAATTTTAGAGAAGGAAAACCTAAAGGTTCAGCATTTTTTGGTTCCGGTTCAGGTGAAATCTGGATGGATGATATGCGATGTACAGGATATGAATCAGTTTATTTGACTGTCCCTTTCCAGGATGGGGAGTAGAAAATTGTGGACATTCCGAAGACGCTGGTGTTATTTGTGAACAGGCTGACCCTGAAGTATTAAGTAATTATTATTTGTACTTTTATTACAGTGTAAAAACGTCTAGTCACTTTGAGTCATATTGATGCATGATAAGAAGGAGATCATTTAAAAAAAAATTGATTTACACATGGCAATACTTGTATTACTGATTTACTAATTTTCGAATTGAATTTCAATATTGAAATAAAGGTGTGAAGCAATATTATATTCCAATAAAAACGTAAAAATATGCGTTATACACATATATTTTATAACAATTCTGTTATACCCCCAGTGAAAATTATTTAATGCGTGTTGAATAATGATTATAATTTTTCAGTTGAAGAAATACGACTGGCAAATGGATCTAACTTATTTGAGGGGAGAGTAGAGATACTGAGTGAGGGAGTATGGGGAACTATTTGTGATGACGATTTAGACAATGCTACAGCGGCTGTTATATGCAGAATGTTAGGATTGTAAGTATACAGACCATCATGATAGGTATCATTACACACATGGCGGGTGTTGCTAGTAAAATAGGAGGTGGTTACCGTTCCACATCAACCGGTCTCACTTTCCTGGAGAAGTTCACGTGTTTTATGATATTTCCAGTTTCAGTTTTTTACTTTGCCTTAGACATGAATTGGTTTAACTTTGCTTTGGAAGTGTAATTGGGACATGGATTGGTTTGTTTATTTTTGATTGATTTAATTCTAGATAATATATTTGCTATGTAATCACTAGCTACTTGTACCCATTGTTTAGACATAATGTTGAAATTGAATTCGAAAGTAACACCATTAAATCCACGTGGAACCATAGGGATATCCTAACATAATATTCCAACAATATACAAGCGTGAAAGTGAGGCATGTAATACAGGATAAACATAATTGTGAACACTGACAACAACATCTCGTTTGTGAACAGGCAATAATTGACATTTTGATATTCGCGAATAGTATATTTACTAGTACTAGTATATATCACGACCTTTTAATGATTGCTACTGATACTTGAGAGTTTATGAAAGAGGGCAGATAGTTATCTTTGTTTTATTGTAGTAACGAAGGTGGAGTGTCATTCCAAAATGCCCGATTCGGCGCGGGAACAGGGCCTATATATTTGGATGATGTTCGTTGCACTGGGACGGAGAGAGTGATCACCGAGTGTCGACATAGAAGATGGGGTGAAAGTAACTGTGGACATGATGAAGATGGCAGTGTTAGATGTAATATACCAGAAGGCTACTCTACCCCGCAACCGAGCACAGAACCACAGCCTAGTACAGCATCAACACCTGAGCCAGAGCCAGAACCCGAAGGTAATTATAATCCCGTTTCGAAGAAGAGGGAGTATGAGTTTACTGGTTTATCTCTGTCATTCCGTCCGTCCGTCCGTCTATCTGAAACAAAATTTTTCGTAAAAGTTTTCTCATCAACTACTTAATCTAGCGACTTGAAATTTTGTATGCACGTTTGTAAAAGGACCTATAACACCTGTATCGATTTCAAGCATGCTTCTTGTTTACCGACTTTATTTTGCAACATTTTTAGTCAATGGTTAAAGATAAAAGCAGTGTATACTAAGTTAGTAGTAGCTCACAAATTACTGGTTTTATTTTCATTTTTGATTTGTTTTTACGCTACCATATTATCAATATATTAGAATCAGTCACTAGTTCTAAGTACGTGTAATATGGCAGTATAGCAATAGTTGTCCACACTTGAGAGTGACTGAATAATTGTATATATATCCAGTCATACTGTAGATTGTTAAATTAGAATATGTGATTCTACACTTTTAAATAACTTTGATTTTAAATAACATATAATACAGGGAATATGCTTTTATTGATATAATATCGAAGTTATTGTTATAATATTCTTAAAATAACTTGACGCATTAAAGTTCATTCAATCGGAATACTCGGCGCTTTTGCTATCTTTTAACGTTACATCATAATGTAGAGTGGTTTTTATAGCGGTGAAAACATTTTCAATCACATTCAATAAAAAAATGCGAAATCATTTGCCATATGTTTATTTGTATTATCTTTTAGTGTTTACTTGCTATATTTTTATTTCATTTGGTTGCATTGTTGTCTTCTGTAATTAATATTTTTAAGCGACATATCATTAACGACGAATAAAGAATTCCCTTATTTTGATGGAATTGCAAGAGCATTAAGGTTCTAAAACATACCAAAATGACGTATGTACCCCTTAACGTTTTTAGAAAAAATCCTGGAATACGTCATTTTGTACTGAAAAACACTTAAACTGGTGCAATTCATTGAAAATATGTTTTCTGGCACACTACATTGTTGATTAATTAATCTGGATCAAGATTTATGATGTACGAAGTACACGAAATGATATTGGATGTAAACGGATTTAAAGAATGTATACTTCATTTTGATATACGGGTATTAATATATAATAACTAACTAGTTTTTTTTCATGTTGATAGATATTGGTGTGAGACTTGTGGATGGTCCAACAAAATATCAAGGAAGAATTGAGGTGTATCATGATGGAGAATGGGGAACCGTTTGTGATGATGATTGGGATAATACAGATGCTACCATTGTCTGTAGTCAGTTAGGATATGAGTAAATATCAATGCGTATTGAGGAGTATTGACGAGCATGTTTTTCAACGAAAACAATAGGGAACGTATTATAGGCTCGATTTGATGAATTTGTCCCATTAAGTTGCAATTCCTTTTCTATAAGCTTCTGCCTTACTTGTCTAAGAAGATGTTTTGTATACCTGCCTCTAATAAAGCAAGCTTAAACATACTTTGGCACTTCATCCTATAAATATTCCAGTCACAGAACAGAATCTAGACAAGGTGATTTGAATTGATGAACATCGTATACAGAAACTTTATAAACTCCAATATTTTCTTATTAGACATCCGAATTGTCCTTTTTAACCGACGGTCTGCAATAAAATATAATCAGTTGGTATGGCTTTATTCATGTATAAAGATATATATTGATATAGTTTAAAAAAAATATGTACATCATCAGTGATTTTAGTGTTTTATTCAAAGCCGTATTTAAAAAAAACAGCTTGACAAGCCTCGAAACGTTTAAAATCGCCTCATGTCTCTGTTGGAAATTAACGTGTAACAGTTTCAAAGGATTTACTTTGCTTTTGGATTGTGATTTGAATATGGATTGGTATTTAAGTTGTTTTTGATATTACAATAAAATGATTACACAATCATATATACAATTCTTATATTTTATTTAACAGAGGTGGAACGGCAGCTCGAGAGGCTAGATTTGGAGAAGGGTCACTACGTATACTAATGGATGACGTACAGTGTACTGGTGCTGAACTTCGTTTACAGGATTGTAGTTTCTCCGGTTGGGGACAGTCAAATTGTGGCCATTCTGAAGATGCTGGTGTTATCTGTTTACAACCAGGTAATACTCACCGTTATAATAAGTCAACTTTCCTACAGGTCCATCCAGAAAGTTTGGACATCCCCTTCTATAGCCTTTGTAAAAGAGCAATTTTGATGGTCTTAGTACTTTGTGTTTTGTTCACTTATATTTGTTGCAAGACTATTTTAAAATACTACCTGGAATGTTATTTAAATGGCACAATTGATAAAAGTTTCAATTTTAGTTTTTAGTGAACAGTGAGTGATTAAACAATGAAAATATTTGGGAAAAAATCCATTTCTTCAAATATGGACTTTATAAATAGAAAATACCGGAAACGATTTTAAACACTTAGTTCCAAGTGATTATTAAGCACTTTCTAAGTAAAATAGTTCATTTTATCTGTTAAAATTCCTTCTGTATTGAAAATACTAAAATATTTAGAAATATGGTAAAATTTGATTTTTGGTTAGTGTATTTAACGATTGTTTATTTTTCGTATAACGTCCATTTTCTACTGCAAAAACATGTTTTATAGTATTATTTGACTTAGAAAAAACATTTTTACTTATGTTGTGGAACAGATGCTTTGTTCTCATTGTTTAAAATCATTTTTGCCAAATGACACCCGTTTTTATGTCTGGAATATATAAAGGGAGATAACAGTGTCTTTTGCAATTTAATTGTGTCTAAGTTACATCGATTAGATCTAGTGGTATATCACATGTAACCAACTATTAAACAAATCATTGATAAAGCATGTCAAAAATTGTTATAACAAACATATTTGTGGCTAGCTATGAATCACTTTTATGGGGTGTCCAAACTTTCTAGATGGACCTGTATAAAGGCCACCCAAGTGAATCAATAAAAGGGGTCATTATGGACAATTGGCCCTTATATAAAGGTTCAAAGAGCAACTTGGATAAATGTTTATTAGCATTTAAAACAAGTAGCCTTACATAGAGGTGATTATCAAGACAGGTTTGACTATATATCATATACATATATTAAGTTTATAGTACACCCCCTAGTTTAAAATATATAATATTGCCTAACAAATATATTTGTTCTTAAATGGCCACAGATTATAGAAAAAGTGGAATAATTTAGGACCTTATTTAGTACTACTACAGCATTGAATGTATATCCATGTGCCTGTCTAAATTCGGCAATTCCAATGTCCATAATAGTTTTCGTTTAGCTGTTTTATCATCAACATGCATTGTGTTGTGTTTTGGATGCGCTTGCTAGTAACAAGTACATGTTTTAATGTGTATATTTTCTTGTTCAACCCCTTGGAAAACAATTTTAACTTTAACAACTATGGTCTAAGAAGTACTGATTAAAAATTGTATTCCGAAACGACAGTCTAGTGGTGTTAAAATTACCCCTTGTATAATAAGACATTTATATTTAACCATCCATATGTTATTAGGGTCTTGAGGTAAAAGAAAAAGTTGAATATGAAACTTTTTGGTGTATTTGTGAAGCAGAAATATTTGGTTTTGCAAAGACGATAAAAATGTAAAATCGCCCCAGTAGTTGTGGAGAACTTGTAAAAATAAAAGTAAAGCCGTGTCACAATATCAGACTATATTTATTGCATTGGAAATCAATTTTCCTTGTAACAATTGGATTGTTCTAAAGACCTTTTTCGCTTATGGAATGTCATATTTGATACACATAAATAGACTATAATGTAATTTCAGTAGCTTACTATCTCTGATTTTGATGGAGATGTTCATCTTCTCGCCCACTGTATTGACTAAACCTGTCTTAATATTGTAGCCAGGACGACCGTTTTGGACATTTGATATTTTCAATCGGCCCAATTTGATTTATTGTTGGAACAATACTAAACAATACATTCCAGTTTATTGCGATTTGTTGTTTTGTCCAATGGAGATGTAATTGAAATATAAAATTGCCATATATTAAAACTTACATTGAGATTAGTTACATGGATTATTATACAGACAAAATAAAGATCATACCGGTCCATGTCTAAAAGCAAAGTATAAACATTTTTGGTCGATATATTAATGAAGCTTATACAAACTTTTTTGTAAATGTTCATGTTGTCAACATTCTTTACCACAATACTTTAAATGGGGACTTTACTTCGAATAATACCGCGTCCTCTAAACACAATATATTATCTGTATATTTTTCCTGAATGTTCAATGGGTTCAATTTATATATTCTTTAAAATAGCTACAATTTCTGTTTACCTGTTTATTTCTCTAGGACCTGGGACACCACCAACACTAAATTTCACGACAACTGCTTCTAATTACACAGAAGCTCCAACGACACCAGTAATGAACACTACACCACCTGAACCACAGGGTAACGTCACTCTTCCAGGTAAGCAATTTGCATTATTTTGAATTGAATTGTTTTTTAAGAATTTTAGTTAGTGAGCAGATAGATCTTGTAGAATGTGGATTAACTCTTAATATATAATAAGTACATATGTATATGTTCAGTATAGTTTAACATGGTTTTACACGTACTGTCTTTAGTGTAAAATTAAAAAGATATGTCTTTAAAACTGTATGGATATAATGACAATAAAGTGTGTGTGTGTGTGTGTGTGTGTGTGTGTGTGTGTGTGTGTGTGTTTGTGTGTGTGATTCATTATATTTCGTGTGTCATTTCATTGATTCTGTCGTACTGTAAAGCTATAGGAACTAAAACAAGGACGTTTAATAGAGAGCCTGTCTGTGTATTATTTTTTCTTTAAGCCGTATATCAAACACGTAACCTCATGTGACATGCCCTATATATATAGTGGGGACCTGGCCTAAATACTTCGTGATATTGTCAGTAATGACAATGTCATGGCCTGTATAGAAAACGTATCATTAATATTTTATATAGAAAATATAATATACAACCATTTAGGGTAATATGAGTAGGAAAATTCAAGTGAAAACCATTTGGTTGAAAAGCATGGAAGAGGGGTATAATTATAAAATTACCTACAAAAATCTGAAGATTTATAAAATGAAAATAAAGTAGGAATTGATAATTCAAGAGTTTATAAATATTTTGTTGCATTTTTTAAAGAAAATTGTGCAAAAATACACGTGTTGGGAAAAACAGCTTACACCTTGTATAACGAATTAATTTTAAAAAATAAAAAGATATTTAGATAGTCAACGTTATAGAACAGTGCAAAGGGGCCAGAGTTTGTTAAAGAAATACGAGGTTTTTTGAAAATTCGACAATTTACGGTTGAGGTTATCTACGATTTATTTTCCTTTTAAAAATGCGTGTACCAGGCGTGATATTTATATTCGATTCTCGTTTCTGTCTTCCTTTCCGATATTCTTATTTTTTTATTTTTGAATATGCAATTTATTGGTCAATATTTGAGTAATAAGCGGGGTGGTTTGAACCCTAAAATACTAAAACGTACCAGGTTTGTTTCATAGTTCTATTTAAAATGTTTTTCTAATTTTATATTAGTTATCGGTTGGTGTTAGTTCCTGTATTCAAGGCGTCATATCATACACATTGTGCCATAGGTTAAGTCTTCCATATATTGAATAACATTCCTAGTCTTTGCATGATTTTGTTTGGTTGTTTATGTTTCTCATTATTCTATATCGTGTCGTGTTTTGAGTTTTACCAAGTACACGTTTTTCAACTGCAAAATACTAGGTTGACATAGGCTTATCTCGGATTTGGTTCAAATTCAACCAGTATAAAAGAAACAGAAAATGCAAATTGATTCAGTGATTTTTGTTCTTTGTTAACATTGCAACTAACCGAATGTAGACACCTTATTTCGGGTAAAAAATTGAAATTGGAGATTTTTGAGCAATGGTATTTGTATACCTATCATTGTTATATATTAGTAAAAAAAATAAACAAGTCACTCAATCACAAAAATACTTACTTAAGATCTTGATTCGTTGCCTTGACAACACGAATAATAGTTTCGATACTTTTTTTCCAATTACATACATTTCAAAATAACTCTTTCTGCAAATGTTTATTCATTTTTCATTTTTCTTCGGTATAAAAAAGGGTCTTTGTAAATTTTATATCTGTTTGCTATAGTAATTGTGAACTATAAACCAATTTGAAAGTAAAGGTAAAGCTGTTTTTGATCACGGGTTATATAAATACGCATTTTACAAGGTGTAACATCACAATAATTTGTATGTCATTATCAATTTTGATTCTCTTCGCTTGCACCTTATTCAACTGTTGATTTTCATATTGTGTGAAACTACAAACTAAAGTAAAGCGAGTTTTATTAATATGTGCTTTTTACATTTAAATTATACAGAATATCAGAAAAAAATTGTATTGAAATCCACCAATAAACAACTTTCTTTAAACAAACACATAGATGCTCTAAACGATGGAGAGTTACTAGTATCAATAAAAAAAGAAACGCCAACGTGAAAATCGAATTTTTTCACACACATTCTGTTACAGTTAAGAGTGTGTGGAGCCGTTAACCACAAAAAATTGTATATAATTGAAAGATATCACAATAAACAGTTTATATTGAAATAAAGATGATGGCTAACGAGTATGTTATATACATTCATTTTTAAACGATTGCAATAACAACATATCTCGGAATTTGATGCTTTTCAAACAGCTTTAAACTAAATTTTAATGATACTGTGTAATATTTGGTTGAAGAGCCAAAGTGCTACGTACTAATATAAATGAATACAAATAGAGGAATTTTGGTGATATTTTTGTATAAATTTATAACTTAACCTTTAGCAAAAAGAATTTACCTCTTTCCTTCTTCTTTTATTGTTGAGTTTGAACATTTGTACTCTGTAAATATATTTTTATTTATTTGCAATAAAAAGATTTACACATCAAATCGACTTTTTGTTTTCCTTCATAAAACTAAAGGCGAATACAACTCTACAAGCCCTACTGAAGAAGCTCGAGATTTTGCTATTAGGATTGTCGGACCAGGACAAAATGAATTCGAAGGATGGGTTGAAGTTTCTATTGGAGGAGAATGGGGCAAAATTTGCGCTGAAGGATGGAGTGACACTGACGCAAGTGTGGTATGCAAGCAGTTGGGATTTAGGTGAGTTGATAGTAAAAATATCTGTGGTTTATTAGCTTTGCATTGTCTTAAACGTTTCTTTAAATCATGATATAGTATTGACTACTGATGAGGAATTTTATTCAAAAATGCCGTTTGGTGCCGCAATATTAAAACATGTTTAGTAATAACTTAATTCATGTAGTAAGGTAAAGTCTATTACCATGTACATATTATTCAACTGGTTGTTTTTATGTTTTATTGAGGAATGCATTTGATCCTATCAGTATTTCCTTAGCTTAATTTAGTAAAATATCTTTTGGTCCTTTGGGTAGCTTTTCAACATCTTCAAACTAATTTTGGTTTCATAATTTTGGTCTAATACTGATGAGGAATTGTATTCCGAAACGGCCGTCTAGTGCTGTAAAATTAAAACTGGTATAATTTGTTATTTGGACAATGTGGTAAAATCACAATAATGTTTTCTGTGTTAGATTGAATAAAAGCACGAGATAAAAAACAAACATACCAACTAATTTTTAAAACAAAGAAGAAAAATTGAAGCTGGCAAAAAAGGTTAAACACGCGAATTGCCACCACGGAAGTGAGACCGGGTGTCCAAGAAAGTTAGACGCCTCCAGTTTAGCTAGTTACACCCGTCAGCATTACTCTGTCGGTGCGTTATGTACTTTTTGATTCTTTACATTTTACTCGCTTGACACCCGAGCTGTCTGAAAATCTTTATTGTTCTTTGTCTTGCTTTCCTCTTTTTTATTTGTTGTTGGTTATTAACAGTTCGTTTCATTTCGCTACATATTTAATTTTTCCTTATTTAGGTACGGAAGAGGGGATACAGTGCTTTCTTCAATAGGGCCAGTTCATATCTCCGAGTTAAAATGTATTGGTAATGAAGAATCTTTAGAGTATTGTCCATTCACGATAGATACATCAGCTTGTACAAATAACGATGGGGGAAGGTTTGGTGCTGCTGCTATCCAGTGTTTTAACGAAGGTAATTATTGCATGATAAAATTACTAGATCACAATCCCAAAGTAAAGTTAAAACTTTTAATCTGGCAAACCAAGGTAAATGTCAGGGAATCGAGACTAGGTGCTTTGGAAGGGTACGAACACCTGCTATGTAAGTTGTATAACGATGCATGTTTATATGTGCATGTTTTTATTATATAAAACCTTGCTGCATTCAACTCTTACATGTCGATCAATGTTTAATTCACAATCCAGAAAACAATGTAAAAACTATGAAAACTTGATCTTCTTAACAGGAAGGTGAGGCCGCCTATCAGGTAGAGTCAGGTTGAGAACAAGTAGCTCATGTAAAATAGCAATTCTATATCGACCCCTCCCCATAACTATACCCGTAAGAAATATTGTACACAATTTTCTGTATATCCATTATAAAATATACTTATTATTAGTTCTGATAGATGTATATAGTTGAAATCAAAGATAAGTCCTCTTTGCATTATGCAATTTATGTTCTCGATTCAACACCCTAAAATGTTTGGATTTCCATCACAGTTTTAGTCTGAGAACGAATGATAAGGAATTTAATTCCGAAACAACAGTCTAGTGCTGGAAAAAATTATAATTATTCGAATATTTTGGCTTTTATTATATTTCACTATATGCTTTTTTTGTAGACTTGATTTACATCATTACACGTTTAATCAAAAACAAACATACTAATCCATGTCCGAATCACAATCCAGAAGCAAAGTAAAAACTTTGGAACTGACAAGTTAGGTAAAACACATGAACTTCCACCAGGGAAGTGAGGCCGGGTGTTCCGGAAGGGTAAGCACCTCCTGTTTAGCTAGCTACACCCGCAACGTGTGTAATCAAAATTGTGTGAAAGGAACATGGAACTATTAAATGACAAACAAAAATCTTGATTGATTGTATTTAAACTGCTACAAACTTTTTAATCGTTATATCATTATTAAAATCTACTTAAGGCAATACTTTGAACACTTAAGCATGGTTTATTTTGAAGATTGATTTCCAATTGCGAAGCAGACATTTTGATTAATGATATGATTAATATTTCTTGTTTTGTAGCTACATCTAGTTCAGCTGGTACAGAATCTGGTGGTAGAACTGATTTAAATTGTAATTTTGCCATTGAAAATGGAACAGTAAGTAATTAATTTGAAAGTTAAAGGCTAAAGGGGGTGCTAAAATATTACCCAGAATATAAACATTTAGCTGATGACGACGACGACATGGTATGATAATAATCTATTATGGACCTCTCCTGAGAAAAATTTTCTAAAGTATTATCTGGAGAGGTATAGTGATCGAGCCGATAGGACAACTGTTCCCGAGGGAGAAGTTCATAATAGATTTAATACATCACATGTCTTTGTTTTAATTAATTTTCAAATGAACAGATATTTTTACTCAACATCTTTTATTTTCGTTTGTAATAAATAAATAATTAAATACAACACATTAAAACTATAATTAATCTCAACAATAATGTGTATTTACATATATCTAAAAAGTATAGTCCTTCAGTTGCTATACATTGTCAAGGAGAGATGATTTCTACATATTAAAATAGTATTGGTGTAGTTATCCATGTATTGTCAATCACCCAATGCAATATATTTTACTACGGTTGCTTAATTGGTAGAGTGCTGACTGTGTATGTTGGAGATCGCGGGTTCGAAATCCTTGCATGCTCTGACCAAGACTTAAATTTCTTTCGCCGGGGACTCTGTGTTTAAACATAAAAGTCACAGGGTTCTTTGGAAGAGACCGTAAAACCGATGACCAATGTCACAGCAAGCGTGGCACGCTAAAGAATTCTCCTTGCACAGCTCCATGAGCGCATTGCAAAGGTCAAAATTACTGCTACTTCATTGCTGATGACTTCCCGCTATAAGTGAAATATTCTTGACTGAGACGTAAAATCCTATACCATATAAATAAATAAACTAGAAAAACTGTGAGCCACAAGCTCACAAAAATACCCCCCCCCCCGCTCCCCCCACATAAAAATATCCATCGGATCAAATTTTTAAATAAGAGGTGCACAACTACATTATATCACAAAGATTGTGTGAAAGTTTCATGAAAATCCATTGAAGGCTTTAGGAGGAGTTGCGGATAAGAGATAGGTACCCTAGGGTGTAACGGAAGGATGGACGGACACACGGACGAACACCCCTTTCACAATATACCCCCAACTTTTTAAGCGGGGGTAAATGAATAAAAAATTTACTGAAATGCGACAATTCTCCAATATGTTGTATGAATACAGTATAACCTGTGTATAAAGACCACCCATGGGACTGAGCAAAAGTGGACTTAATAGACATGTGGACTTTATATAGGGGGTCACCTCTTATGAACTAGTAAACATTTATTGTTGATACTGGTATACAAATGAGTGAAAAATATGTGGTACCTATTAAAATATTTAAATACTTGTATTTCTTTATTTTTTTTAAAGAATTGTATTTTTATTGATTATTTAGAATTAATTATAGAAAATATTTGAAAGTGTACTTTAATCTTGAGGGACAATATTTCTGATTACATGGTACCAGTTTATCTAATCAGTAAACACCTGACTGATTGTCTTTGTTTTCTTAAGAAGCAGGGTGTCACTAATTAAGTGATAAGTATAGAAAACATTTTTTACCTGTAAATAACAAAGACTATAATTAGCTTCTGATCTAATGGCTTCAGTCATTGACATGAGAATAATGAGTTCATGTTTTTATTCCTAAAATTTTAACTTATTTTAACTAAAAATTTTACAGAAAATTGTAAATGTCACAATATATACAATATTCAAAGAATTATCATTATAATAAGTATATTCCAATCTCCATGCATTCAGAATATAAGAATTACTTGGTCAAAACTGTTTTGCATAATTTAGACATCATAAAATTCTAAAAACTAAAAATAAGTTGATTGAAAAAGTGGACTTTATAGACAGGTTGAGGAGTCATTTGGGACTAAAAAGGGTGGACTCTATTCACATTAGACAGGTGGACTTTATATACAGGGTCATTATATAGTAAAATCCATTGGGGATACTTCAGACCGGTTGCTATAGACAGGTGGACTTTATACAGAGGTGGACTTTATAGCAGGTTATAGTGTATTTACCAAATAAAGACAAGAACGTCGGATAACAAGTCAAGTTTGAAACAAAATAATGGCTAGGATATCTCAAGACGTAGAAAAAAATCGGAGAAAAAAAACCTACACCACTAAACGACGATATTACATTAGTGTCAAGAGGGTTATAAAAATGTTCTCTTGTTTTATTTTCTGTTAATTTTGTATTATTTATTTCTTGCTTTCAGTGTGGATAGGATATGTCCAAATTCATTACAAACTATTGTTTCTTCTTCTCAAAGTAATGGCAAGGTATTTTTGAAATTGTTGAAACTGGGGAAAAATTTAAATATTTATTTGTAAAAACCATCTTCAGAAGTACAACCATACATGTTAAAAATACCACCTTTATCATATTAAGCATACAGATGCCATACACAATTTGATGCTTAAAAATCAAAACGTTTTCATGAAATATGTTTTTCATCTGTTCACATAATTCTAATTTAAATGAATGTAATTCGTTAATTTCTTCTTTCCTTTGAAGGTATGAACATAAGGCTAAATATGGACAAAAAATTCATTTCAGTAATTTTGTATATTTTATCCTTTTAGATAACATGGGTTCACAATAAAGAAGATGGCTCAGAAGACGTTATATCTATAGCAGAGTTTATATTTACCAGCAAGTTTGAACATTATGAGGCAACAGAAGGAGGAGAGATTTTGACAATTTCAGACATTACTGATGATCTTACGGGAACTTATGTGTGCCGAGTACAATCACCGGTTGGAGACTTTGAAGCTAGTCGTGTAGAAGTATATATTGAGTAACTCTAACTAACTTGATATGATATTGTAAACTGCTTTGTATTTGGGGAACACTATTTTTGTATTTTTAAGTAGAACGATTTTGCGCAGTTTATATTTAGCATATCAGTCTTTTATCTCTACGGCGAGTGGTATATGTAGTTTTGATAATACTTTCAACTAAAACGCGAAAATAAATCTGTTATTACAAATTAATAGTTGTTTTTATATTTTGTTGCTGTGGCTGTAGAATCTCTGGTAGATATACTTGAAGAAGTCATAATTGTATAGTAAATCAATGTTCTGTCATGCATATCGGTTTTCTTTTACTTGGTTTTATGCATTAACATCATTAAGGCTATCTCCAAATATTTTCATTAGCCTTGCGTATTTCTTATATTTTCTAGTTTGAGACTTTTGGCATCTATAGGACCATAAATGCCAAACGACCGCATCACTGCGTTTAATATCGGCAATACACATCCCGGGGAACTATAACCTGGTAAACAAAATGGCAACAGTTTGTCGTGCAAATGTTTGGCATTTATATTGACTATGAACGCCATTTCAAAACAGTTCGATTGTTAAATATTTGTTTGAAGTTATCTAGATGTTTAAATCTCAGTTTAATTAAAACCCTTGAGTAAATATCTCTGGTGGTGTCTCGTGCTCCGAGGATATTACAAACTTAGTAGGCAATAATTGTGTATTAATGTCAGAAATATACAATTGTCTAAATTTGCTGTTTGTTACAATGTGAAGTTTCTGAAAAACTTAGGTATACTCCCTCATGCAAATTATTTCCTAAGCTGATTTTGTTAAAAAATATTTTTTAGGTTTATTTTTAACATCTTGGAAAAAAGTTTTGGTTTCATAATTTTGGTCCAAGCACTACTGATGAGAACTTGTATTCCGAAACAGCCGTCTAGTGCCGTAAAATAAATTAAAA
Organism: Anadara kagoshimensis; assembly: GCA_021292105.1. Classification (NCBI taxonomy): domain Eukaryota; kingdom Metazoa; phylum Mollusca; class Bivalvia; order Arcoida; family Arcidae; genus Anadara; species Anadara kagoshimensis. The sequence goes on along the minus strand of CM037859.1, from coordinate 44,457,693 downwards.
CTGGTATAATATGTAATTTATTGCCATCATTTGGCCAGTGATACATGTATTTGGCGATTTTCAAACCTTAGTTTATTGCTGCCATTCGTCGAGTTCAATTTTGGGGTTTGAAGCTGTTTTCTTGATTTGTTTGCTTTTCGCTTTTTATTCTTGGTTACACTTGCTATCACTAAGTAAATGAATTCATGCTACGAGTTACAAGTTACTTTTTCACTATCTAAAAAAGAGGTACTTACCATACTGGAGCATTCGGTCTCGCTTTCCTGGTAAAAGTTCACGTGTTTAACCTAACTTGATAGTTCCAAAGTTTTTACTTTGCTTCTGAATTGTTATTCTAACATGGATTAGAATGTTTATTTTTTTATGAAACTTTGGACATGGATTGAGAAGATTTGTTTTTATTATATTTTACTTTGCTACAACCTCCTTCAAATTTTAATGTCAAATGTTTATATGTAGATATCACAAACCTACAAATCAAAAACAACCCCATGTCCAAATCACACTTAAAAAAGCGTCAATTTGTCCATGTGTTATACTATAGGGTTAGATCGTCTAGAATGAACTAAATATCCAATCTATCAGCACATCAAATGATTTGAAATGTTTCTTCCAGTTGGAGAAGATGTATTTTTGTTAAAATAATGTATGAAAGGTGTCTTCTGACAGGTACCACAAAGGGATTACTTACAACTTATATACTGTATGTTATATAATATATTCTTATTTTATGCATCATAAATGTTAGTTTCTATTAAATACCATTGTGACTTCTCTATGCCATATAATTGTATACAAGTCCGGAGCTCCGGTCCGAACGTTATATAAAACCTCTCCCCTGATGAATCTGAAAAAAGAATAGTTCGGCCATTAAAGATAACTTACATGACAAAATACCCCAAGCTCCCAAAAATCCATCGGATAATTTTTTTAAATAGGAGGTGCACATATACATTATATCACAAAGATTGTGTGAAAGTTTCATGAAAATCCATTGAAGGGTTTAGGAGGAGTTGCGGATAAGAGATAGGTACCCTAAGGTGTAACGGAAGGACAGACGGACACCCCTATCACTATATACGACCCAGTTTTTAAGCGGGGTATAAAAAATGAAAAACTTGTTGTAATGCAAAGCATTGCTGGGATTTTCATTAGATGGCGAACTAAACATGAGGCCACATGTAGCCAACTTGAGACGTTGTATCCGTGGAAACTTCAATGATATTGCGTAATTGCTACACCCATATATGAAACCTCGTTTTTTATTTCGAAAAAAACGTATGGGGAATGTTTTACCAAACAATTTTTGTTCGTGAAAACACAAGTTTCGTTTCCTTACCTGTTATATGAACGGAATCGTTACCTCAAATTGCAAACCTTTCTTCAGAATCTAGATCTACACAGAAGACAAATGGACGAAACGGAGTAGAATATCCCCTTGACGTGAACATCGACGTTTTGTTTTCGGACATTTTATTTATTACATGAGTCGACGTTACAAACATTTTAATAAAAACAAAACAACGGGAATTTTTTCACTCTTTAATTAGTAACCTTAACATTGATATAAACACAGATAATTTTCACTGTATAAATCAGTGATTTAAGTACATGTTTATCAAGTACAACAATATTTTAGTGTATTTTATGAAGAATAAAGCATATACATTTGTTGTACCATTATATATAGTCCGACTAATCAGCACACTAAACCCTCATCTTAATTTTTGTCTTGTTGGAGGTTTGTGGTCTGACAGCTTCCATTATTGAATTCTTGAAATTTCTGGCGAAAACGGCAGAAAAATGCATTGATAACTTCAAGTATTTCCTTACCTCGCTTTTGCTGACAACATAAAACACTTCTAAAAACATTATTCTGTCGATTCATGCGTAACTTTCAATTAAAATCCATCGATATCGGTAGAAATACAAGGTTTTCTGATGTTTATTCAGCTCTCACTAGAAGGAGGTTTTACCGGAATAATTGCGAAAATCCGGAATAATCAGACCAAATCCGGAATAAACCAAATTGATCCGGAATAATCAGGTAAAGTCCGGAATAAACCGGTAAAATCCGGAATAATCAGGCAAAATCCGGAATAATCAGGCAAAATCCGAAATAATTGGACTATTTTGTTACGGTAAGTTTTCCGTAATCTAAAAATTACGGCAAGTGTCTGATTATTCCGGAAAATGACCGATTATTACGGAAAAAGTCTAATTATTCCGGCAAATGTCCAATTATTACGGGAAATTTTCTAAAAAATAATAATTTTTTTTAAAAATTTTACCGTAATAATTGGACATTTGCCGGAATAATTAGATTTTTACCGTAATAATCAGTCTTTTACCGGAATAATCAGACAAGTTACCGTAATAATCAGACACTTGCCGGAATTTTTAGAATCCGTAAAATTAACCGTAAAAGATATTCTTATTATTCTGGATTTTGACCAATTATTCCGGATTTTGTCCGATTATTTCGGATTTAGTCTAAAAATTCCGGAATTGATCTAAATATTCCGGATTTTCGTAAAGATTACGGAAAGTGTCTTACTATTCCGGAATTTCGCAATTATTCCGGTAAAACCCCCTTCTAGTGTCTCTGTCGCTTTCGCATCCTGAAGACATTACTAATCTGCATTGACCAATCAGATCACGCGTTGCATTTGGATGGTGAAACTCGCAGTTCTATCTTTAAAAAGCACATGACGATGTTTATGTTAGTATTGTTACTGTATGATTATTACGGCTACAGATATAATTAAAATCTGGCACCAGTATCACAATCATTTCTTAACTAAGATTTTTCTTAACTTAAATCTGATATATTCTAAATCTGAATAATTATACCTAAGATTACGGGGGTATATAGGAATCACCATGTCTGTCTGTTCGTCCGTCTGGTTGGCTGTCCCAATATAGTGTCGGCTTCATAATTCCCATGTCTATGGATGGATTTTCATCAAACATGGCACAAATGTAAACCAACCATGAGACAATGTGTCGCATACTACAATTATGTGCATAAGTCAAAGGTCAAGGTCTTGGTGGGAGGGGGGTGGGTATTTGGCTCTCAACAGACATTTCTAGTTCTAGTTAGTTTTCAAGGTTTCCATGTAATTAAGGTCACTCTGAGCTGATTACATCTACAGTAAAACCTGTCTATAAAGGTCACCCAAGGGAACCAGTAAAAGTGGTTTTTATGGGCAGTTGGCCTTTATATACAGGTTGAAATAATATAAATAAGAGCAATAAGGATACAATTCTACTGACCTTTATAAACAGGTAGTCCTTATATAGAGGTGACTTTAGGGCAGGTTGGACTGTATATTTTAATGGTATTCAACCATTTTATGTGTGGTGCCATCAAATATTACCAAAGATAACCAGATTTAAGTTAAGAAAAGTCTAAGTTAAGGATTGATTGTGAAACTGTTTAATTAGCTAAAGATGGAGAATATTGACATTTGCCATGAGAAATAGGAAGTGAATTTTTCTATATATAAATACTGTAAAGGGGGGATTTTCGCGTGGGTAAATTTCGCTTATTTTGCGCTATTGAAACTACCGATACGCAAATTTCTACCATACATGTTAATATATTATTGTACAGTGACTTTATGTATATAGAATATACACCCACAAAGCATTTAATTATTGATAACCATTTGGCGTTGTGGTGAGTGGGGGTTTAATAACTTCGTTAATTGCAGTTACTGTTTACGGTTTTTAATATATAGAGGATCTTAGACGATTTGGGGTTTAATATGAAATTTATTAAACGAGTTTAATAAACAAATTCAACCCTAACAAGTCTCACATAACTCAAAATACCGAGACACAATGACACGTACACATTATTTGATGCTGATCTAGGTCAGACAAATCATCTCCAAATTAACAGCGCAAGTAAGAATATAGTTCTATTTAGTTATAGTAAAAGTAAATTAATCACCTAGAATAATAAAGACAAAATCAGTATGTAAGTTCAAATTATGTTATTTTTCGAATCCATCAAAATTACTTTTCAAAGAATTGGAAAGCGTTAAAAAGTCTAAAGTAAACAAAGACTGACACAGTTTTCGTATGAAGATACCGCTACGTAAATGATGTCACGGTTGTGTTCCACATATCATTACACAATATAATGTAGCAAACCCTTCGGGAATTTTTTCTTTGACTATTTCAATTCCTTCTCCGTCTACTTTTACGGTATCCCCAGCATCAAATGCATTCATTTTAGCCTGACTTAGTAAAAGTTGTAAAAAAAAGTACATGAATGGCGTCGGAATATTTTTCTCACGCTTTAAACCAATCAGAAGCGTGAGAACTGCTTACGTCACAATCAAATGATATTAAATGGGTACCTGTGTAATATCAAAAATATTACACCGTTTTATTCCATCAGTAAACAGGAGAGTTATGTGATATATACTATTTCGATACAATGTAGATTCATAAGTCAGGATCTCAGGGAAAGCAACGCATTTGGACCCCGTGAAAATTAATGATGCCAATGTAAGCAACGCATTTGGCCCCCGTGAACATTAATGATGTGCATGTAAGCAACGTATTTGGACCCAGTAAAAATTAATGATGCCAAAGTATTTTGAAGTTTATAAATCAAATGTGAAGATCGATATCTCTGCCGTTTCCAGTATATTAATAGAGCTTATGTTTATTATACAGGATTAATATTTATGATATTCTATTAAACTGGTATGCTTGCCATTGCTCAATTGACGTCACTCGTTTGTTACCTATGTCTATATGGTTGACGTCATTAATTGGCTGTTCCGGCAGTTAGAAATGCATTTCGTAAATGTTATTCGTCGTTATTTCAGGATTAAAAAAATACGATAAAAACATTTTTTTAAAAATCCGAAATAAAACTTAAACCCTTGGTCTTTCTAGAAATGGCGTTTATAATGCTATAACTTCCATTGTCGTGCAAAACTAATTAATCATAACGGCAAGTGCGTTTTTCTATGTATGGCAATGGAAGATATAGCACTATAAACGTCATTTCTAGACAGTTCAATGGTTCATTACGTTACCGTGGCAAGCTTTTACAAACATTTGTAATTTTTCTACACCTTGAAAAAATGTTTGGTTTCACAATTTTTGTCTAAGCACTACTGAATAAGACCGTCTAGTGTTGAACAATTAACACAATTATAATATGTAATATTGTTTATACTGTTATAGGTGTGACACGTTGTAAGTTACCTGTACTATATAATGGTAATGTCCTTGCTTCAGACAATAGAGTTGGCTCAGTAATACTCTTCAGGTAAGGTTTAATATTAGTACATGTCCATATCACAACCCCAAAAGCAAACATCACGACCCATGTCCAAGTCACAATTCAAAAAGTCAAACATCCCCGTCCAAATTATAATCACAAAAACAGATATCCCAGTCCATGTATAAATCATAATACCAAAAGTCAAACATACCGGTCCATGTCTAAATCACAACCCCAAAAGCCAAACATACCAGTCCATGTCCATATCAGAATTCCAAAAGTCAAACATACCAGTCCATACCCATTTCAAAATTCCAAAAGTCAAATCACACTTTAAAGTCAAACATCCCGGTTCATGTCCAAATCACAATCCCAAAAGTCAAACATCCCGGTCCAAATCACAATCCCACAAGCCAAACATCCCAGTCCATGTCTAAATCACAATCCCAAAAGCCAAACATCCCGGTTCATGTCTAAATCACAATCCCAAAAGCCAAACATCCCGGTTCATGTCTAAATCACAATCCCAAAAACCAAACATCCCGGTTCATGTCTAAATCACAATCCCAAAAGCCAAACATCCCGGTTCATGTCCATAATAACAACACCAAAAGCCAAACATCCCAGTCCATGCCCCAAGCAAAATCCCAAAACCTAAACATCCCGGTCCATGCCCATACTACAACCCGCAAAGTCAAACATCCCGGTCTATGTCCATACTACAACCCGCAAAGTCAAACATCCCGGTCTATGTCCATACTACAACCCGCAAACTCAAACATCCCGGTCTATGTCCATACTACAACCCGCAAAGTCAAACATCCCGGACTATATCTAATACACATTTCCAAAAGCAACACAAAACTTTGCAAATTAAGTAAAAAACGTAAACTTCCACAATGGAAGTGAGATCCGATTTGCAGCACGTGTTAAACGCTTGCAGTGCAAATAGCATCTAAAGTAAGTAAATCATTCAAAATCGAAAGTCTAAATATCATTGTAAGTCATATGTGACAACACCAGCCAGGCAGGAATGATTTAATCTTGACTTTTTTCTACTTTCATTTGAGACCTCCTAGTATCTTATCCCACTCGAGCTGATTTAAGTTGGAGGCAAATTGTCCGTTCGCTTGTTATATAACGATGGATTCGCCGGATACCCCGATTTCCTACACCATTCCAGAAATGACTTCATAGGTAAAAGAATCCTGACAAAGGCGTAACCCCCAATCCACAAGTGATTCAATTGTTACATGCTCGGTTTGGTGGAAGTTCACGCGTTAGTTTCAAAATTTACTTTGCTTTTGGATTCTGAATTTGACATGGTTTGGTATGTTTTCGATATTTCGTAAATTTCATGCATTTGGATATTTCTTGTTTTTGGGAAATTCGTGTCATAGCTATAATAAATCTTTTATAATATTTTAATATTTTTGCAGTTGTAATATAAGAACCAATTTCGAAGGTGAATCTATGGAAGCTACCTGTCAAGATGACGGACGATGGTCACACCCAGTTCCATCTTGCTGGAGTAAGTACATCCTGTTAGTTGACTGCATTGTGTTAACAAAATTTATAAGAAAAGTGGGAAAATATGGTTTTTAAGCGTGAATTACTTAGTCCATTACGTGATATTTAGAAAATGTTGCCCTGGATACATTTGACGTTCCATAGTTGTATGTTCCGTTTACACAATTTTGACTACACACGTGGCGGGTGTAGCTAGCTAAACAGGAAGTGCTTATCCTTCCGGAGCACCTGGTCTCACTTCCCTGGTGGAAGTTCACATGTCTAACCAGACTTGTCAGTTCCAAAGTTTTTACTTTGCTTCTAGATTGTGATTCGAATATGGATTAGTATGTTTGTTTTTGATTGTTACTGTTAAGGAGACTAGAGTACACACAGTTTAAATGATCATTATGAATTTTATATTGTTCTTCCTCGTTGCTGTTTTGTTGTAGTGACCGTAATAAACGTATGTGACTATATCACAGTTATTTTAAATGAAGTTGTAGAAGCATATTATTTTATCTAAAATCATAAGAAATAAACACAATTGGTTTTTATTCACTGATTAAAAGATTAGATAATAATAATAATAATAAAACCCAACATGTTGCGTCATCATGTTTTGGCGACGGGACACAGTCTAGCAACTCACTCCTAAATATTTAAGTTCACTCCAGCCTCCTTAATTGCTTAGAAAATGTCGTAAAGTGATGATCTAATATCACTCATTAATATAGAGCATAGAGAACTTATAGTTTTTGTCTTTGATCACTGCCGGTAGCTCAGTTAGTAAAGTAAGAGTGAGGTCTTGAGTTCGAACCCCGGCCGGTCTGACCCAAGACTTGAAAGGGTTAGTGACTATTCTTTCGCCAAGCATTTGGCATATTACGAAATGAAAGTCAATGTTCTTTCGGATGGAAACTCAAAATAAACAAGGTTCCGCGTCAAGGTAGTCGCGGCACGATAAACAAACCTGCTGTTTAATACCATCAGCGCAACGCACAGGCTAAATGCCTGCACCTTCGACTGGGACGTTAAACACCATTACTCACTTACTCGCTTTTTATACATAGGTCAATGCCAGATACCATCGATGGAGGATATAGTATTTATGGAGGAACGACAAGTCGGAGATTGGATTAACCACGGACATCAAATAGCATACAGATGTCGTGTTATTCCAGAGCCATTAGCGACACTCCATGTAGCTAGCTGTTATAATGGAACCCTCCACAATATGACATCGTGCAATACAGGTAACTAAAATCGTGTAAAACTGACCGCCATGATGATCGCTATCCAATAAACATAATATCGTGTAATACTGACCGCAAAGATGGTCGCTGTTCAAAAATATATCGTGTAATACTGACCGCCAACATGACCGCTATCCACACATATCGGGTAATACTGACCGTCAAGATGGTCGCTATCCAATAAACAAATCGTGTAATTCTGACCGCCGACCAAAAATAAACAACATATCAAGATGTTGAAAAGAACCCCAAAGTACCAAAATATATTTTACCTAATTTAGCTAAGGAAATATTTTGCATGATGGAGTATACCTTAGTTGTTTTGATGTATTTGACTATTTGATGTCTCATAATAATTCAATGTTTCTTTCATTCACTATTTTTCCATTTTGATTTCAAAAGATACGGATGTAGGTGGCTAGACAGGAAGTGCTTGCTCTTCCAGAGAACCTGACATCACTCTTGGGGTGGGAATGCGCGTGTTTAAGTTAATTTGTCAGTTATCAAAGCTTTATTTTATCTTTGTGATTGTTATTTGGACATGTATATCTTTCTTTGATGTAATATAGTATCAAATATTTAATTGTCATTTCCCCCGCAAACGAATGGTTATGGTAACAGTAGACGGTAAGGTGGTTTAAGATGATCTCAAATGGTTTTGTATTATCGGTATAGTCTCTGTTTCAGGTACGGATGAAAGCGCTTGTACATACAAGCTATACCCTAACACAGCAGTAGATTTAACGGGATTGGCCATGTCTAGTGCGCCCTCTACGGTACAGACCTGTTTGGCCGATTGCTCACGTCGGGATCGTGACGACGGTTTATGTGGCGGTGTGTTGTTTAGGAATGGGTACGAGTGCACTGAGTTATCGGAATATACCCGCTTCCATGTCCGTCATCCAAGTGAATCCACCATGTTCTATAGAAGGGTTTGTAAAGGTTAGTTGGTTTATTGTGTTGTAACGTCAGTGGCGTGGCGTGCATATAAGCCAATAATTCGGTGCTTGCACATATTTTGATATTATTGTTATGTATCTGTGTGATCTCTGTTGCTACAGGTAAATTAAGTACGTTTTTCCAGCTCTGTCACTGATTTTGTCTGAATAAAACCTGACAAATATTCAAATTTTAATTCTCTTTTACTCATGTAAATATTGTTTTTGGCGTAGAAAATGTACCACATTGCTTCACTGTTTTTCTTACATGTATTTCCGGGGGAGCATACACTTGGATCCCTTAGCATGGACGGACCTACGGCAAGTATGGTGCTTTTGGTATCAAGCTTTGGCATCATGCTTGCACAGTCTAGGCCAGTGAACGTCACATCAGCTTTAGATTTCAGTTTTATGTAAAATGAGTCCATTTTGTTAAGGCTGAATCGAAGCAGTGAAACATGCACAAATACATGTGTTACGTGCGTTTTGCAAATATTTTTGATAATGCTTGGTTTGTGGCTACTTGAGCATATTTCTGTAAAAGTCTAATTTTGTTGTATATAATTATTTTACACAAACTGGTCTTAACAATTCTATCATCACCTTGTACAAAAATATAAATTTATAAAAATGTATGTTGTTCTGATGGAAAATCTGTTAAAATAACATTTAAAGCTTAAATTGTGCTAAGGTTATAAACTTAAAGTTTGTTGAAACCACTATGATACCTCAGTGATAATACAGGCCTACCTGTCTTAAAGGCCATCTCTATGTAAGGGTCACCTGCTTATAAAGGCCAGTAGAGTTGCATCCCAATTGTTGTTTATTCCTATTTTTCAACCTGTATATATTGGCCACTTTTACTGGCTCCCTTGGGTGGCCTTTATAGACAGGTTTGACTGTACTCTCTCCGAAGTTATTTAAAATATGTAATGACTGTTCTTTCGACAAACACTTAACATTTAGAACTGAAAGTCACGGGGTACATTGGAAGAGATCTTATAAACCGATACCTCGTGTCAAGCGTGGCACTAAAAGAACCCTTTCTACACAATGCCCAGGCCACACTACAAAGATCAAACTTGATTTCGTAAAATGACGTAAAACCCTATTCAATTAGAAACTAAATCTGTTCCTTGATATTTCTGTTTCAGCTTGTGATACAATCTATGACTTCAGATGTCCTACAGGAGAGTGTTTACATTTCCATCGAGTCTGTGATCATGTTGTCGATTGTAGAAATGGAGCGGATGAAGCCGACTGTGGTAAGCTTTGATTATCCCCTGAGGGCCTCACAAAGTTGCCGAGATGGGATATATGATCAGGCCCCAGATTCACAATCATTTCTTAGCTAAAATTCCCCTTAACTTTTTAGCAAAATTTGGTTATCTATTTTGTAACTACTGATGAATATTTTTGTCAAAACTAAATGCAAATGTTTAAATCTAAAAGTGATCTTAAAAATGACATCTTCAATTCTTGAATATCTTAAAAATCAACAAAATTATGAAGATTTGTAATTTTGTCAGATTTGCGTTACGTAGGTTGGTAGCTTTTTCAGCGTTCTAACAATTCCATTTCTGACAACATTTGAAGAAACCGGATACAATTATTAATGATGACAATATCGAAAAGGAGTATATGTTTCATAACCAATAACATCTTATTTACAGAGTAATCGCCCTTCTTTATTTCACTTAATTTGTTTTTTTTTTCCAAGTGCTAGATCAACTTTTCATTTCTTGAAACTCGATATAAGGATTAAATTCAAGAAGCTTTCAAACTGGAATCCTTGATCGCGAGACACTTTAAGAAACTTAAACAGTATTCCTACACCTTATGACATGGATACCAATAACAGTGTTATTTGTCTTTTATTATAACCTCCCCCTGCAAACTAGTTTGAGGGGGTATACAGGAATCACCATGTTTGTCTGTCCGGCTGTCCGTGTAAAATCGTGTCCGGGCCATATCTCGTATCTGCTTTGGACAACTGTCATAAAACTTTATATAAATAATCTTTGTGGTCCAAAGGTGTGTCATGACCTTGAACCAAGTTCATATCTTAAATGTCAAGGTCGCGGGAATGCGTTAAATGTTAGAGGCGGGGGTATTTGACTCTCAAGAGACAGTTTTAGTTTACTGTTGACAATTCTAAGTCTGGTTTCATTCATTAGTTGGGCATGGATTGTTATGCTTGTTTTTATGTCATTGTTAAATCATCATGTAGCGTTTATATATTTTTTTATAATTTTAGACATATCGCTGGACCGTTCCGCTTTAGACGGGGAGGGCTTATCTGGACCAGTAGTCTTAAGAAGGAACAATCTGACATTTACAGTATGTGATAGTCCTGAACACACAATTGATGCAACCACTGCTCAAGTAGTGTGTCGTCTGGCAGGTTACAGGTATCTTAACTTGTTATATAAACATCACGTAACAATAGACATCATAAATGAAATATTTCATTTAGGACTTTAGTACATGAATGAGTGAGTCCTGTAAAACTTTGGCGCATCACTCATGGCAAGTCACTACAGGGCGCAGCACTCATGCCAAGTCACTACAGGATGCAGCACTCATGGCAAGTCACTACAGGGCGCAGAACTCATGCCAAGTCACTACAGGACGCAGCACTCATGCCAAGTCACTACAGGGGGCAGCACTCATGCCTAGTCACTACAGGACGCACCACTCATGGCAAGTCACTACAGGGCGCGCCACTCATGCCAAGTCGCTACAGGGCGCACCACTCATGCCAAGTCACTACAGGGCGCACCACTCATGACAATTCACTACAGGGCGCACCACTCATGCCAAGTAACTACAGGGCGCACCACTCATGCCAAGTCACTACAGGGCGCACCACTCATGCCAAGTCACTACAGCTCCTCACCGATACCAGGAAGATGACCTTTTTTCCAAGGACAGTGAGGGACTGGAATGCCTTGCCTCCAGACATCGTAAATGCAGATGCATTAGAGGACTTCCGTTCTCTAGTGACCTCCGTTCTCTAGTGACCAAACTCTTTTAATTCTCCACTATTTAAAAATTTTAACCTTGTACAGTTTCCTTCAGGTGTCCACTCCTACAAATTATAGTATCTTCAAGCAGTTGGAGAAGGATATAACCCGGAAGAAGAAGAAGATTTGCACGGACGTTCAAAACACATTTAACGCTAGTTGATGGCTCATTTGCTTATTTTCTGAAGTATTGAATACTCCGGGAGATAAGTATCCTAAAAAAAGTACTTGATGGTATCATATTGTCATTATATACTACAAGAGGTGCCGAGCGTTTGAATGAAATCAGACCCCTTTTCATTTATATCGAGGTTGCCAGTCCAGTATGCCCAAGTGATATTCGAATATAGGCTGTAAGATTGTCTGTGATCCCTAAGAGCTCGTGCTAGAACACTCGGTCACCAAGCCACCATCTCGGTCCAACAGGAAATCCATGTCTAATTTCAAATTATTAAACATACAGTATAGTCCTCCAAAATCGGCTACAAATATTTAATTTTGCACGAATATACATGTATACCTGATGTCACTCGGATAAACATATCAATCCATGTAAAATCACAATCCAGACACAAAGTGAAAACTTTGAAGCTTGCAAACTAAATTAAAAAGAACTTCCTCCAAGGAAAAGTGAGGTCGCTTTTTCCGAAAGGCTTTTAGCTAACTACACCCGCCACATGTACAAATTAACATAAAAATATTAATATGGGATGTCAAACATATACCCAATGTAATTTTGGATACAGACTGTCAGAGACATCATACTTTTCAACAATATTGTAAAAACGGACATAAAACTTTTATAGTGTCTTGATAAGCCTAGGCTTGCAATGCTTTTTTTAATTTTTCGACAAAAATAATGCATTTTAAAAATCAGACATGCCAATAGTCTACTTTTGAATATATCTATTTCATAAAAAATAGTGAATGTCATACTTATTTGTTGCGTGGTACTCTTTTCAAGTACACGTGTTTCCGGGAAACTGACGTCTAAAGTGGTAACACAATAAATTAAACCACGCCTCTAGCTACAGTTACGTCAGTATATCTGGTGTGAACACGTCAGAATTCAGAGATCTCAAATATTTGATCATTCTGTATTTTCTATTTTTTTTATTGACGCGTTTTGCGGTTTTGAAATATATATATATATATATATATATATATATATATATATATATATATATATATATATATATATATATATACCACTTATAATATAAGAATATTTGTCGATTGATTTGAGTTTTATCATATTTCAGCAAAGGAACAATAGGTCCGTCTGTTACGCCTGAAGAACCAACCTTGTGGATTCCAGGGATACAATGTAATGGTGCTGAAACTGGCATAGCAGAATGTAATATCCTTCCACCAGCGGAGTGCAGATCAAAGACAGCCGCAGTCGTCCTATGTGCTGGCACGTCATTCCCGCGATCTTGATGCACTCGTCTTATGTGCTGACAGAACGTTTCTGCGAACTTAATTTCTGTCCTGTATTAACTTTTAGTGCTTTTGTCTGTATTGCTGATATCCTCTGCCATGTGCTGATTTTGATTTTTTATTAAAATAATGTATAGTCAAAATCAGCACATGATACCTCTGTCATCCTCCGTCTGACTCGCCAAATAAATATGACAATCAAAAGCCAAAGTGGTCCTCAGAACAAGCGTAATGAAGAAAACAGCTTTTGAATGCAATTAGTATAGTCTGTTACGAAAATGCAATTTCTTCACAACTAATGTATATCGGGATTTTTTGCCCGTGTCTAATTTTCGCTATATTCACGGTGGATCTTCAATTTATTTCAGTTTAATCCTTTGTTTAATGCCTGTTGTCATAATTTAATTATCGTATTGCATACCGGTATATAGGGAATTTTTCGCGCCGATATACCCATATCGTGAAAATTACACACAGCGAAAATTTTACATGCTATTTTATCTTATAAATGGCAAAAAAGCCTACGCGAAAAATTCCCGATATACGGTATTAGTGGTGATTTAAGATTTATTTTTATTTTTGAATAAACTGTTATTGGAGTTTCAAAAATATAACAAAAATTGAAAATCTCATTTTATTAGTCTGAGGGCCATTTTTTGCATGTGAATGGTCATATTTTAAATGCATTATGTGTGCTAATATAGAAGAAGGTATATTTGTAACATATACATCAATCTTAATTTAGAATCTTATAATCCATTACAATATATCTAGACCTAATTAATTTCAAAAATAGTAGCGGACTGCATGTATTTGTGTAAAGATTATTTTTGTTACTAAGACGCATACATTTTCAACAAAACTTATTTTTCATTATTTCAAGATAGTTTAAACAAGCATTTAAAGATACAAACCTAAGTGTATTTATAAATGTAATATTTTGCCCGAGAGTTGTATATATTCAAATGTTGTAACCAGTAATTCCTAGATTTCTGATACTGCGTTTACCTGATCTCTTGCTTTGGTAAACTGAGTTAAGATAATAGTCTAGCTTTTAGACTAATTAGCTGATCGTCTAGCTTGCAGAAGGTCCTCCGTATTTTCGGCTTTTATGATTTTATCCATTTTTAAACTACCTCGATATTAATAAAATGAATTAAATTATCCTACCTGGAGCTCATAGAAATGCCCACTCGCCCAACCACCCCACCACACGGTTTTTTGAAGTTTGATAATCTGGGATGTTGTTCATTTACAGCGTAGACACTCTGATGTTACATTAAGGCTGCAACAAAAATATATTGACAAGGGAATATGTCCATAAATGAGGATGTTTGATCTCCCGGGTGGTAGAAGCTCTGATCGTGATGTCCCGGATGATGGTAACCGTGAGTGTGTCTGAATCATATAGTTCTGACATCGTAAAGAATATTTACTGAATTTGTCATGGGTAAAGTAACCCTGGTTCTAATTCCCCTACTGTCATGGAAACAGATCTAGAACTGTCATGCATTTTATACTTAGTACATGTATATATAACCAGCTTGTATTAAACCTCGTTTTTATATGGAATTTTTCACTATTAAGTGTTTTATAGTAGCTTGTATCTCCAGGTATTTTGCGACTTTATGTATCACATTTTATATAAATTTACTATAGATCTCGATTTTTACTTTTTGTAATGCATATATATAAATAAATACATTTAACTATAAACATGCCTTGTAAATTTTCTCATGTGGTTGACATGACCATGAGATGTTTGGTCAGTTAAGAAGCTTCAATTTGTTCGATTCAACGGCAGGCCTAGAAATTTTGAGGAGGGTCCATTTTTGTAGTGGTTTAGTAGATGTGGGGCATTCGCCTCCAGATTTTTTTTGATATGTAGCATAAAATCCTAGAATTTCCGGCAATTGATACGCACATAATGCCATAGACAAAGATAAAGGCGGATTCTAGCCCTTGGAACCCCGGACCCTCCTCTGGGTCCGCCACTGTGGTTTACGTTTGAAACACAGAACGTTCCCCATTTGTACTATCCACATCGTATTGTTTAGTTTCTAAAGATTAAATACTAACAGAGATGAAAAAAATCAGTTTTAGACTGGCATTAAGAGGACAGGGTACCCACTTGTTCACCCGGTGTCAGTATAATGTGACTAGGGTAGTAGTATGCTTGTCTGTGGCGTACTGACTCTGAGCTAGCACATCAAAGTCGTTCCGAGTGCGCGTTAGTACATGGCGCATCACAAAACACGCTTACATATCTCACATACACCAACTTCATCAAATTAATTCTTAAGGATGAATAAACTTCTTGTTGTCTCGAGTACTCTGAAGGGTTGTTGTGACGACGTTAAGCATCACCACAGCAACAACTACAGACCTGTCGAAAGTTTAACACTAGGGGTAACGAGTTAATGCAGTTTAACGCGTTACCTATATCTCGAGAGCTTTTCGGCCACTAACTATCTGTATAACGGCCATCCATTCAGTCGGGCTTTGAATCCTGTTCGTCAGCTCAGTGTTAAGCTTTCGACAGGTCTGAACTCTCAAACAAACAAAATTGGAAAATTAGAATTTAAACATTGAGCCCTAATAAAGGTTCACTCAATATATAGAGGAAGTCAATTCTGGGACAGTGGAAGAAACCGGGGTGCCCTTAGATCACCACCGACCTCCAACAAGCGAAATGATAGAGTTGATCGTACTGTGATCTGTCCCAACGGGATTTGAATCTAGTATCAGAAGGATGTTCATCGCCAAATCTACTCTACTCACTGGTTCTTATCCAATAAGATAGAGTTTGGTCGATACGGTATTTCGTCTCTATTTGCACTAAGACAGAGCATATGCTCTATTTCTAAAGCATTTTGCCAGTAATATTCAATCTAAAAAAAGAGAAGACTATTAGAGCCCATGTTGAAGTATACACGTCATATACCCCTTTGATTTTGGGAGGGGCGAAGCAGACTTTAACACCTTATAAATATTATACATATATCACTAAGTGTGATAAATAAACATAAGGACATGACTAGAGCATTGTGTTTCCAGTTTTCCCATATATAGACTTTAGTGCATTGTATAGATTCACTAAATCGTTCATCAACCGCTCAGCACAATATGCAATCTCTTCGACCTAACACGGCTCTATAAATACTGCTTCGTATGAATAAACAAAAAAACAAACATACCAAAACATGTGCAAAACACAATCCGAAAGCAAAGTAACAATTTTGAAAATGACTAATTATTTTAAACACGTGAAGGGAAGTGAAAGCGGATGCTACGGAATGGTAAGGTACCTGTTTAGCTACCTGCACTACCAACTGAAACTAAAGGACGTCAAATACACCCATTGTAATTTTAGACACAGACACATAATACTTATCAACAATACTGTGGTGACGGCCATTTAAAGTTTTGAGGGCTTGGTAAGCTTAGATTTGCTATATCCCTCCGTCAATAATTTATTTGTGAGCAGCATGTTCCCTCGTGGAAACAAGCTCCACCATAGCGTATTAATTTAGGAAACAATTTCAAATATACCAAAAGCAGGAGAAGCAAGCATTTTGCTGCATAAAAAGGGGAAAGTTAACAATAGAAAATTTGAAGTCAACATGTTTGTCATAAAACTTCAAATGTAGCCTTTTATTTCTGGATGTCATAACTGAGGGATACGTCTAAACAAATCACTAAACAATAGTACACAGTTTGTACTCATTGGTATATCGATTGCTAGTTGGAAAATTATATTAGCAAATGCAACAAATACTCTATCATTTTGTTGATGGTATCTTTAGTAATATTTTGTTTGCAGTCCGGATAGTGCTTGACGACATATAACCAGGGTCCTAGTTCAGCACTTGATACTTAATCCTGACCTACCGTTCTTGTAAATGATGGTTTGTTTCGTTCTTTCAGAAACATCAGCAGTTTTTTTTTTTTTTTTTACATATTTTTTACATGAGAATTAGAGATTAAGCATTAGAAAGAAGTTGTTAAAGTCATTCATTACTCCATCAAAACATTACTTAAGAGGTGGGTATTCGAGCTAATTAACTATCTGTCTGGAAAGCTCAGTTGGTAGAGCACTTGCCTATAGACTGAATTTTCTTGATATTTTGGTGCGAAACAAAAACATACATGCACATACTAATCCATCCATAGTAAATCAAATAGGAAGAACGCAATCACAACACACGGTTTTAAAAAAAGAAAGGGGAATTGGACAATTTCATGCTAAAAATTTAATCAAAATAAAAAATAATGCGAAGCAGTGTTCTAAAAAAACCAAGATTTTTTTAAAACAAAAATCATGTGCATGCTTGAGCATGCAAGCATAAGAAGCTGACCAGCACTACGCCACTGGAAAATAAAGACCAAAAAAAGACTCTGGTCGTATCTTAAGTCAAAGAAACAAGACTCAACTGGTGTAGATCCATTGAAGAACCAAAATGAACTTATTTATAGTGACAACAAAATGAAATCTGAGATCCTGAACAACCAATTTCAATCAGTTTACACACAGGAAAACCTAAATGACTTTCCAGATAAAGGTAGCAGCAAATTTCCAGACATGCCTAACATCAAGATCAAGAGTCCATAAGTTGCTTACACACTTGAAACCACACAAAGCCACGGGTCCGGATATGATCCCAGCCAGATTCCTACAGGAGTATGACATGGAACTGAGTCCAATACTCACAAGGATATTCCAACACTCTATCAGGCTAGACACTGGCAGTATACCCGATGAATGGAGGAAGGCTACAATTGTCCCAGTATTCAAGAAGGGTGATAAACATCAAGCAGCCAACTATCGACCCGTTTCACTGACATCTATATCATCTAAACTTCTGGAACACATAATCCACAGTAACATAATGGATCACTATGAACAACATCAGATACTCACAGGCAACCAACATGGATTCCGGGCAAAAAAAAATCACGTGAAACCCAACTAATAATCACCATCCAAGAACTGGCAGACAGCTTGACAGTTGGAAAGCAGGTTGACATCATATTGCTGGATTTTTCAAAGGCATTTGACAAGGTTCCACACTCACGCCTTATGTACAAGCATCAACACTATGGAGTAAGAGGGAAGACACATAAATGGATAGCAGACTTTTTAACATCTAGAACCCAGTAAGTTGTATTGGAGGGAACATCTTCTAGTATAGCTAATGTCATCTCTGGCGTACCTCAAGGAACTGTCTTAGGACCACTGCTATTCCTAACATTCAGCAACGACATGCCCGAAGTAACAGAATCTGATGTCCGACTTGTTTGCTAACGACTCACTACTGTACAGGAAAATTAGATCTACCTCTGACACTGATGTGCTCCAAAAATACTTTACATCTCTAGAACACTGGGAGAATCAATGACAGATGGAATTCAATCCAGAAAAGTTTAAAGTTATACATGTCACTAACAAAAGAAGACCAACTATTACCAAGTACCAGCTCCATAATCATGTCTTTGGTGTAGAACACTGCAGCAAATACCTGGGAGTCACCATGGGACAACCATATCAACGCCGTCACAAAAAAAAAAAAAAAAACAAAACAAAACAAATCGGGCCCTTGGTTTCATCAAGCGGAATCTAAGTGGTTGTAAACTAGCCATTAAATCCTTTGCCTACCAAGCCGTAGTTAGACCAACGCTTGAGTATGCTGCTTCCGTGTGGGACCCACATACACAAAAAAAAACATCCAGACCATAGAACAAGTTCAACGACGAGCCGCTAGATTTGTCACCAACAACTACTCAGACTACACCCGCGGTAGTGTCACTAAGATGATAGAACAACTGAAATGGGATCCACTTCAACTCAGAAGATCCAAGAGCAGGCTTGTGATGCTATATAAGATCAAGTACGGCCTAGTGGACATTCCAGGAAACAAATACTCTAATAGCAAGCGACAGTCGAACTAGAGGAGGACACAGATACAGACAGCATCGTACCAACAAGGACTGCTACAGATACTCCTTTTTTCCCAGGACAATACAACAATGGAACAGACTCCCATTAGAGGTTGCAGCAGCTTCATCAGCAGCAGACTTCATGGTCTTACTGGATAGGCTACCAGTAGACCATCCTACATTCCACTAAATCTACAGCTCTTTCCTAATTTTAATTGTAAATAGTGCCTTAAGAGGTTTTTAACCATCCATCTCATGCTTGAGTAAGTGATACACTCCAGTAGGAGGCCTACTCAGTATATGGAAGAAGAAGAAGAAGAAATAAAAACGCTTTTAAAACTAAACATTTTTGAAACATTTGCACACTGAGTTTTCCCTTCATCAGGAATGAATGTTAACTTGAAAAATAAACAAAGATATGACTAAACAAACAAATAATAAACAAATATATGGTCATATCTTTATTGGCAGGATACCTATAACATATATGGTATACTTTGGTCAAAATATTCTGCGAGTGGCCAATTGCGACAGCAATAAAAATATCGTAGAAAATATTATATTAAAGGGCCGTGGTGTAGATCTAGTTTCAGTAATTTTTGCTCTAACTTGATCGAAAATAAAATTGAATCTTTCAACAAGCGTTAAAATATAAACTACATCTACATATAAAGATATTAACACAAAACTGAACAACATATCCGAGGTGTTTACCGTGGTAACTCAGAACATGGGATCCGCATAATTATGCTTGTTGAACTGAAAAAAAACCGGTAGCATTTATCTTATTTATCCAACACTCTAGGTTTAATTATATTTTATATTTTACATTGCAAATATCATGAGCTTAGCTTAAGGCATAGATGTATTACATTTTATATTCACTGGCCAGCAGTTTCCTTAAAATTGTATCCAAACTATCGGCGGAAGATCCACAAAAGAAACAGTAGTGTGCGCAGCAGGATTACGTCATACAGATTACATTTCCGGTTTTGAAAATAAAATTATGAGAGCGGGAGGTAAACAAGTTGTTTTTGTAAACACATTATTACAACACTGACAAAGGATCTCTGGGAGATATACATCGACAAGATATTATGGTAAGAATTATATATTCATAATAATTTATTCATAGATTATGCATGCAACTGTGCATCACTGGATAAAATTAAAACGAATCATCTGATACACGTGCTAGGGACGTCGCAATAATGTCCACGGAGGGAAAATATTGTATATTAAATTATACAAATATTTTGTTAAGTACTATAACAAAACTGTAATAAGACTTGGTCAACAATATCTATGTCATTTTGTTAAACAGGTACTGACAATAAAATTGATATTTTGTCTGACAAATTTTCGAAAATGATGTCGCGGGTCCGACATAATTTGATAAAAAAGATGGTGGTTGATGAACTGTCAACCACCAGCACAAGGATCGTGAGTGTCACCTGAAAATGGGGTTTGATGACCTGTCAACCACAGGGACCATTAATATCAATTAAAAATGGGGGTTGGTGACCTATCAACCACAGGGACCGTGGGTGTCAGCTCATAATGTGGGCTGGTGACTTGTGAACCACAGAAACCATGAATGTCATTTAGAGGAAGCTGGTCAACTCGCCCCCTAACCAACTCGCCCCCTACCAACTCGCCCCCTTGACATTACCAACTCGCCCCTTGACGTTACCAACTCGCCCCCTGACCATGAAATGAAAGAATCTTGACTGTGGCGTAAAACAAAAATACTCCACTAAACACACTCCAGAAATGACCACATAAGTGAACCTTGCCGTGTCCATCGTAACGTTTTATGAATTTCATTTCTAATCTCAGCACATTTATACATGTATCTGAAATCGTTGTCGATAATTTTATTGGTCAAAATATTTTTCTTTGAATATCTTTTGAACTTTCGAAAATGAAAACGAAGCCAAAGGTCGTGTGATCATAGTGCACACATGTCCCGTAAACTGCTTGTGTATCGTTTAGTCAAAATAAACATGTTTGCATAAATTCACACTAAGCCATAAAACACTGTCAACACACGGCAATTTCCGGTGATAAAATGTGCCGATAATTGTTATTAATATTATTATTATTACAATAATATTTAAAAAAAACAACAACAAATTAAGTTCACTGTGACAACGTTGTTTGATGGATTGTACAAACAATAAACACGGGAAAATGCAAAAATTAATTTTTTAATGAACAGAATAAAAATTAATTATAATTATTATAATCATAATAATAAATTTTTATTCTGTTCATTATTTTTTAATTATTATATATATTGGGGCGAGTTGGTATAAGTTGGGGGCGAGTTGGTGTTGACTTTAAAATAAGTGGGGGCGAGTTGGTAATGGGGCGAGTTAGCATGGGGGCGAGTTGGTATATAGTGGGGGCGAGTTGGAAGGGGGCGAGTTGACCAGAATTCCATTTAGATGATCTGCCGACGCCAAATACCATGAATATCGCCTCAAAATAGGGTTCATGACCTGTCAACCACAACACCTCTGATGGGGTTGATGACCTGTCAACTACAGGAACCATGAATGCCACCGCAAATGGGGGTTGATGATTCAGGGATTTATCAGGGTCTTTTGGGAAAAGGCCCTAAACTAAAAATTGGGAAAAACTATCAATTTTTGGCTCATTTTGGGAAAACTTCGACATCATTTTTTATACCATTAATGATTAAATCACTGACCTCTTCATCCCCAGAACTGGAATTGTTACTTTCAGCCACTGGGAATTTATAATTCTCGTGATCACTTGTTGAATCAGAATAATCTTTTTCTGCCGCTTAGTGTTTATCAGTGCTTAATTTACTTTCGTTTTCATTTAAAACAACACAATTTTCTAATTGGGAATTTTCTCAGCCAGTTTTGGGAAAAAATCAATGTTTTTCCTTTGGGAAAGGGGCCGAATTTCGGCCCTAAATAGACGCTTGATAAATCCCTGTGATTTGACAACCACAGGGACTTTGAACGCCGCCTCAAAATGGGGTTTGATGACCTGTTAACCATAGATACCATGAATGTCACCTCTAGGGATGGCACGATATAATGGTATACCGATATACCGTTCGATGGGCTTCTCCCGACGATAATCGATATTGATTTTTCAAATATCGATAAGTAGCTAGAAAATCCAAAACTTCAGAAAAACAAGTAAAAGATCGATGATATAAAACAATGCCTTACTTGTTTTTAAACGAGCTCCAATTGTCATAACATGTGCATTTGTACATACAGTTTAGTACGTCATCAATTCTTGGGCACCTCTGAAATGATGCTAAATCCTTCAGATGCTTGAGCGCCTCATATTACAGAAAGAAGTACTTCAAGCGTATGCATGATTATAACACTCTTCAGTCTTTTGTTAAGCACATGGTCATTCAAAAATGCTTCATATCACATGATTTTAGGGAGTTAGATACCATGTATCAAGACTTTTCTCCACAGATTATTTTTTTGATAAGTATCGATAGTTATCAGCATGAAAAGAATGATAATTGATATTAAATTTCAGCAGCGATAGCCAGCCCTAGTCACCTCAAATGAGGGTTGATGATCTGTCATCCACAGGTACCATCAATGTCACCACAAAATGGGGGTTGATGATCTGTCAACCACAGGGGCCATCAATGTCACCTCAAAATGGGATTTGATGACCTGTCATCCACAGGTACCATTAATGTCATCTCAAATGGGGGTTAATGATCTGTCAACCACAGAGACCATGAATGTCACCTCAAAATGGGGTTGATGACCTGTCAACTACAGGGACCATGAATGTCACCTCAAAATGGGGTTGATGACCTGTCAACTACAGGTACCATGAATGTCGCCTCAAAATGGGACTGATGACCTGTCAACTACAGGGACCATGAATGCCACCTCAAATGGGTGTTGATGACCTGTCAACCACAGGGACCATGTATGTCACCTCAAAATGGGTGTTGATGACCTGTCAACCACAGGGACCATGAATGTCACCTCGAAATGGGTGTTGATGACCTGTCAACCACAGGGACCATGAATGTCACCTTAAAACAGTGCTTCAGATTGTTTTTACAGATAGCGGGCCACAAGGGCCCACCAGGTCCAATAACAAGGGGTCATTTCTTGTTATAGTGGGTCATGTTTTGCCACATAATTAAATGTTATGCCACGACCACGTGACTGAAAGTGAAAGTCGGCACTTGACATCTTCATATAATGCACCAAAAGCGATCTTGTCATCTGCTAATTTATATTTTGTTAACCTTTACAATATATTTTAAACTCTTTCACCTCGATGATTCATTTTATGTGCATCTACTTCTCTGCGCTTTGTGTTGTTTTAAAAAATGTGAACAGAGTCGTCTGCATCTCATAGCCATGGTTGCCGCTAGCATATTAAATGAACGACAACGTCCGAGGTCATAACAAGTTTTATTACGAGTTCTCCCCCTTTGAATATTAATGTTAATAACCGACGCATAGAGCGAAGAGAAGGGGCTTGTCGGGAGTCCTGTCTACATGCTGATTATGAGATAAACAAAGATGCTAGAGATTTTCCGATATAAAACGAAAACAGAAAGTCAAATCGGAAAACCGCATGGAATCTAATATGTAGTTTTGGGAAGAAATTATTAACGATCAATTTGGCTAAGAAAAACCATGCGCCACGTGGACCCATTAGAAGAAAATATTATGCGCCATTTTTAGCTCACCTGGCCTAAAGGCCATGTGAGCTTTTGCCATCACTCGGCGTCCGTCGTCCGTCAGTCCGTCAGTCTGTCAGTCTGTCAGTCTGTCAGTCCGTCTGTAAACTTTTCACATTTTGGCTATCTCCTCTGAAACCACTGAACCAATTTTAACCAAACTTTACAGGAATGATGTATGGAAGGTCCTTTACTTAGATTGCCGAAATGTTTTTGATCCGCCAAAAAACATGGCTGCCAGCGCAGAAGATAGTTTAACATTGGACCCTATGAGAAAAATGCATTTTTGACTATTTCCTCAGAAATGACTGAAGCAAATTTAACCAAACTTTACAGGAATGGTGTAAGGAAGGTCCTTTATTTAGATTGCCAAAATTTTTCTGATCAGTCAAAAAACATGGCCGCCAGCGCAGAAGATAGTTTAACATTGGACCCTATGGGAAAAGCATATATTTGCTATCTTCTTTGAAACCGCTGAGCCAATTTGAACCAAACTTTACAGGAATAATGTATGCAAGGTCATTTACTAAGATTGCCCAAATTTTTCTGATCCACCAAAAAAAATGGCCGCCAGGGCCAAACAAAGTTTAACATTGGGCCCTATGGGAAAATGCACATTTTGGCTATCTTCTCTGAAACGACTGAAGCGAATTCAATTAAACTTTACAGGAATAATGTATGGAAGATCTTTTGCAAAGATTGCCGAAATTTTTCTGATCTGCCTAAAAATATGGCTGCCAGCGGGGAACATAGTTTAACATTGGACCCTATGGGAAAAACACATTTTGGCTATGTCCTCTGAAACTATTGAAGCAAACTTAACCAAACTTTAGAGGAATGATGTATTGGAGGTCCTTTACATAGATTTCCAAAATTTTTCTGATTGGCCAAAAAACATGGCTGCCAGAGCAAAAGGTAGTTTAACATGGGACCCTATGGGAAAAACGCATTTTGGCTATCTCCTCAGAAATGACTGAAGCGAATTTAACCAAACTTTACAGGAATGATGTATAGAAGGTCCTTTACTTAGATTGCCAAAATTGTTCTGATCCGCCGAAAAACATGGCCGCCAGGGCAGAAGATAGTTTAACATTGGACCCTATGGGAAAAACGCATTTTTGACTATGTCCTAAGAAATGACTAAAGCAAATTGAACCAAACTTTACAGGAATGATGTATAGAAGGTCCTTTACATAGATTGCCAAAATTTTTCTGATCCTCCAAAAAACATGGCTACCAGCGGAAAACATAGTTTTCATTGGACCCTATGGGAAAAGCATATATATGCTATCTCCTCTGAAGCTAGTGAAGCAAATTGAACCAAACTTTACAGGAATGATGTATAAATGGTCCTTTACATAGATTGCCCAAATTTTTCTGATCTGCAAAAAAAACATGGCTGTCAGTGCAAAAGATAGTTTAACATTGGACTTTATGGGAAAAACGCATTTTTGACTATGTCCTCAGAAATTACTGAAGCAAATTGAACCAAACTTTACAGGAATGATGTATAGAAGGTCCTTTACATAGATTGCCAAAATTTTCCTGATCTGCCATAAAACATGCCTGCCAGTGGAGAACATTGTTTCACATTGGACCCTATGGGAAAAGCATATATTTGCTATTTCTTTTGAAGCTACTAAAGCAAATTGAATCAAACTTTACAGGAATGATGTATGAATGGTTCTTTACTTAGATTGTGGACATTTTTTTGATTCGCCAAAAAAGATGGCTGCCAGCACAGAACATAGTTTAACCCTATGGGAATAGCATATATTTGCTATCTCCTAAAGCTACTGAAGCAGATTAAACCAAACTTTATGGGAATGATGTATGGAAGGTCCTTTACTTAGATTGACAAATTCAAATTGCCCGTTTCATATACAATAAAGGCAAAACACTTTCAAAATCTTGGAAGCTGAAATTTCATTGGACAATAAATGTTACAACAATGGCTCATTCACATATGCCCCTAAACGGTGTTTCCTCAGATCTCCCACTCCGCGCCTATATCAAAAATGGGGGAGCAAGTGAGAGATGTGATTTTAATCAGATTGAAAAAACTGTGAATGGTACATATAGTTCTACAGTGATTTCCTTAGCCATTCTGTTTGATATAAACAGTGCATTTTTTCATCACTGGAATACAAATTTGCTTTAAAAGCATTTTAGTCAGGTGAGCGATACAGGCTCAGCCACACTGAGCCTCTGGTTTAAAATAATGCGGGATTGGCGCGGGCGCACCGACAATCTGAAGCACTGTTAAAATGGGGTTTGTTGACTTGTCAACCTTAGATACCATGAATGTCACCTCAAATGGGGGTTGATGATCTGTCCACAGGGACCATGAGTTTCTTCTCAAAATGGAGTATAGTGACATCATCAAATATGTCAACAACAGGGATCATGAATGTCACCTAAAATGGTTTATGATTCAGATAATCCAGTAAGGGAAGGTTATATATAGAGATGTGCAAGAAGTATTACAATACAATATATATATATATATATATATATATAAAAATTTATTACTATTTGATAACTTAAACAAATCCACTGATTTTTATGGGAAAATCATTAAATACAGGGTAATTGTAAAAATCAGTTTAAATTAATTTCAATATTAGCTGTATAGTTATAGTGGAAATGTTTTACTTGGTGTTTTCCTATTCATTAAAATCTTGGATGATTGCCAATATTTCTGATGCATTTTGAATACATAAACAGACTTCCTGTGAGTGGACATAAACATATATAACTACATGAATGAACTGATCATAAATCTGAATGATTGTTTTTGTAGCAACAAACGATATCCTTGATTGGATGTCAATAATGGGGACTACAATGGCTTTACAGTAAATAAATATATATATATACATGTCTCTTATTTCACCAATAATCAATAATCAATACTGTATAGATTAGGGTAATTGATCGCTACGATGACGACGTCATGTGATTGACATGCTGGTTCTACTTTAAGTAGATTATGTCCTTGTCCCGTCATGTTTTGATGATATAAACCAGGCCTATTTAAATCTTGTTTTTTTTTAAACTTCATATTCAGTATATTAAAAACTGTTGAAGCACTTAACAATCACCTTGTTTAAATCCAGTCTTCAGTTCATAGATGTGTACGTGTGTGTGTCTCTTTTAATCCTGTAAGTATATCTTTACATTATTTGTGTTTATTTTAAAATATTTTGTTCTACTTTATTATGACTATATCAACAGTTTTACCTGACAACTATAAAAATAAATACCAGAAATTAGAATTACTGGAACTTCTTTATACAAATGTATAAAGGCAGAAAATCAAACCAACTGAATGATTTACATGTATTCACATTATACATGTACAACAGGCCATAATTTAAAAACAACTCAAAAAGTGATGTGTAAAAATTAATATTATGCTACACGTGAGATATTTGATTCATATTTGCAGTACATAAGGTAAATTTCGATCAATTTTGGCAGCGTTATGGCGCTTTGAAATATAGTTGACATACAAGTCAAGTTTGAAGTATGCTAAATTTAGTTTAATTTTGACAGAGTTATGGTCCTTTGAAATTTACTGAACACCAATCTAATATTTGTAGAGGTCTTCTTTATAGCAAACTGTGATGTCACAACAAACTGTCTGATTTATCATTTAATGTGTCCACTGTTTGATGTGCTCCTAACTGTTAGAAAAAATGGGTTTTTAGGTATTTTTTTAACATTTTCAGACTGTATAAGATATACTTGAAGCTTATTTTGAAAAAAAAATATTTTAGATGTAGAGCAAATTACAATTCTGAATGACAATAAAGGTCCTCAGTGACCAAGTTATCTAGAACACAACTTGTGAATATTAGTACCTTTCACTGCCTAAAATTTAACTCAGGACAGATCCTAGTGTGCAATAAGAAAGTTTGTCAGTTCACTTGTCGAATATTGGTGGATTTCTCTAGGCACTCTGGTTTTCTCCACCATTTTCAAACTGAGTGCTTTGATATAAATGAAATAATTTTAATTGGGGTGTAAAACACCATTCATAAATAAATAAATAAATAAATAAATAAATAAATAAATAAATAAATAAATAAATAAATAAATTATAAAAGCTGATTAAAACAGAGATTATAATTAGTGAGTGTCACACAGGGATAAAAGCTGAACTACTTTAAGTTTGCTTACTTCTGCAAAAAAGTTGTCATAGTATTAAAGAGCCAAAATGGTTAAAAATTCAGGGGCCCAGACTGATTTTTAGGAGCCATGGATTACTGGGGCTCTTTTTATCTTAATCCCTGCAGTGTATATGTTTAAGATCTGTTCCGACATTTGCTGAACAACCATCAGTCATCATTCATGTTGTGTATTGATGATCATAGCATGATGACCTGATTTAATGTATAACTTGTCCTCAAAAGTTTTTGAACTCGCTCTATATTTACAGTACTGGGTCATATACGATAATAAAAC
The DNA here is from genome assembly GCA_021292105.1 of Anadara kagoshimensis. Taxonomy (NCBI): domain Eukaryota; kingdom Metazoa; phylum Mollusca; class Bivalvia; order Arcoida; family Arcidae; genus Anadara; species Anadara kagoshimensis. Next base: position 44,429,149 of record CM037859.1, on the reverse strand, counting down.
CAGATTTAACAGGTACGTAATTGATGTAATGTTATGATCATTATCAAGCTTTGTCTGTGGTCATTATCTAGCTTTGTTTGTGGTCATTATCTTGTTGTTTCTGTGGACATTTAGTCATTATCTAGTTGTGTCCGTAGACACGTGTGAAGTAGTCGTGTGAAGTAGTCAGAGCCGTAAGTACGGTAGGTGTTATGGGTTAATCAATTTTTAAAATTTAAAGCATTAGCCATTAAAATCATGGTAAAATTATTGTATATGTTTAACAGTGTCGGACCCAGAGAGGGGGTTACAGGGTTTGAAACCCCAATGATTGTACATGTTTAGCAGTGTCAGACCCCAGAGATGGGGTTACAGGGTTTTAAACCCCAATGATTGTACATGTTTAACAGTGTTGGACCCCGAGAGGGGGTTACAGGGGTTGGAATCCCAATTATTGTACATGTTTAACAGTGTTGGACCCGGAGAGGAGGTTACAGGGTTTGAAACCCCAATGACTGTACATGTTTAACAGTGTCAGACCTCGAGAGGGGGTTACAGGGGTTGGAATCCCAATGATTGTACATGTTTAACAGTGTCAGACCCTGAGAGGGGGTTACAGGGTTTGAAACCCCAATGATTGTACATGTTTAACAGTGCTGGACCCTGAGAGGTGGTTATAGTGGTTGAAACCCCAATGATTGTACATGTTTAACAATGTCGGACCCAGAGAGGGGGTTACAGGGTTTGAAACCACAATGATTGTACATGTTTAACAGTGGCGGACCCAAAGAGAAGGTTACAGGGTTTGAAACCCCAATGACATACATGCCATATTTTTATGAGAGCAAACTGTGAGATTGGTGGCAATTTTAAGGGAGTTTTGAAAAAAATAAGGGAGGTTTTACGTAAACCTGTAATGCCGACATTTTCGTGTATTCTTCGGTTTTTTGACAACTATAAATGCTATTGTATTTTGTCACAGCTTAATGTCTTTTTCAAACTTTGATCTTTCATCTGAATTTTCATGAAAAATAATTTAGTGGCCATTATATGATATATAATATTCAAAAGATATGCATTTTGTCAAAACATTAAATGATAAAACACCAGACTAAATTTTTATAACAAATAAGTTTCCTTTCTTTTTTTCATTTTATCAGTGATAAAACATACATGGCACACAATAAGATCTTATATGGTTTAGTACATATTCAATATTAAAAAGAACATTTTATTCAACTGTTCAATGAAAGAATGTGTTTATTTTTTGACTGGAAAAATAAATTAGTTGCACAACAAAAACCTGCTTTCAGATGTTTCCTTTCTATATTCATTTTTTCAATGAAAAGGTTTATTCATCCAAACAATCACCAAAACGTTGTCAAAAGACTACAGTTTGACAGATACTAAGCCATGTGGTTCTGTTTACTTTCTGTAGAAACGTGATTATTTCCCTTGATGTATGTAATACATGTTATTCAAAGCAGATTGGTTAACGACTATTTTATCGGGTTAAGAATTAAAACATGGATGCCACTGTACAGCATGACACATGGTTACAGCTTAGTCTTATTCGGTTATTCATTAAATTTGGGTATGTTTAGGAGAAAAATAAAGAGATCATGATTTTAATTGCATTATACAGCCTTCATTTAAATCAGGAATACATAAAAAGGTAATTATTCCCATCTGTCTTATGCTATTCACATCGTTTTTCCATCCAAAAAAATCCCTGTTCAGAAAAAATAGTTTCTCTCTGTCGCCGGTGCCAGATATCTGAATGGAATTTTCACAAAGAAAGAACAAATTGTGTAATTGTTTATTTATCTATCACAGATGATACTCCATACACGTGACACATTACACATTAAATGACCAAGTACAGCATGAAGGTGACAACACGTGTCCACTTGTTGATTAGGGGATTATCTACGGTACATTACACACGACTTTTGACACTTCAAACCATGTTTATTCAGTAATTATCCCAACTGATTGGCGTAGCTTGTTTGGAGAAAAAATAAAGGGAGGAATAGCAATTTTCCGTGAGAAATCGATCTAACGCCGGGAGTTTCAAAAATAAGCAAAAATCCGTGAGGTTTTGTCTCACGGCGTGAGATATGGCATGTATGCAATGATTGTACATGTTTTACAATCGCGAATCCAGAGAGGGGGTTTCCAATTTTTAGCTCACCTGGCCAAAGGCCATGTGAGCTTTTACCATCACTTGGCGTCCGTCGTCCGTCCGTAAACTTTTCACATTTTGACTATCTCCTCTGACACCACTGGAGCAATTTTAACCAAACTTTACAGGAATGATGTATGGAAGGTCCTTTACATAGATTGCCAAAATTTTTCCGCTGATCCGCCAAAAAACAGGCTGCCCAGACAGAAGATAGTTTAACTCTGGACCCATGGGAAAAAATGCATTTTAACGATTTCCAGAAATGACTGAAGCAAATTTAACCAAACTTTACAGGAATGGGGTGTAAGGAAGGTCCTTTATTTGGATTGCCAAAATTTTTCTGATCCGTCAAAAAACATGGCCGCCAGCGCAGAAGATAGTTTAACATTGGACCCTATAGGGGGAAAAGCATATTTTCTATCTTCTTTGAAACCGCTGAGCTAATTTGAACCAAACTTTACAGGAATAATGAATGTAAGGTCATTTACTAAGATTGCCCAAATTTTTCTGATCCGCCAAAAAATATGGCCGCCAGGGCCAAACAAAGTTTAACATTGGGCCCTATGGGAAAACGCACATTTTGGCTATCTCCTCTGAAACGACTGAAGGGAATTCAATTAAACTTTACAGGAATGATGTATGTAAGGTCTTTTGCAAAGATTGCCGAAATTTTTCTGATCCGCCTAAAAACATGGCTGCCAGTGGGGAACTTAGTTTAACATTGGACCCTATGGGAAAACACATTTTTGCTATCTCCTCTGAAACTACTGAAGCAAACTTAACCAAACTTTAGAGAAATGATGTATTGGAGGTCCTTCACAAAGATTGCCAAAATTTTTCTGATCCGCCTAAAAACATGGCCGCCAGCGCAGAAGATAGTTTAACATTGGACCCTATGGGAAAAACGAATTTTTGGCTATCTCCTCAGAAATGACTGAAGCGAATTTAACCAAACTTTACAGAAATGATGTATAGAAGGTCCTTTACTTAGATTGCCAAAATTTTTCTGATCCGCCAAAAAACATGGCCGCCAACGCAGAAGATAGTTTAATATTGGACCCTATGGGAAAACACATTTTTGCTATCTCCTCTGAAACTACTGAAGCAAACTTAACCAAACTTTAGAGAAATGATGTATTGGAGGTCCTTCACAAAGATTGCCAAAATTTTTCTGATCCGCCTAAAAACATGGCCGCCAGCGCAGAAGATAGTTTAACATTGGACCCTATGGGAAAAACGAATTTTTGGCTATCTCCTCAGAAATGACTGAAGCGAATTTAACCAAACTTTACAGAAATGATGTATAGAAGGTCCTTTACTTAGATTGCCAAAATTTTTCTGATCCGCCTAAAAACATGGCCGCCAACGCAGAAGATAGTTTAATATTGGACCCTATGGGAAAACACATTTTTGCTATCTCCTCTGAAACTACTGAAGCAAACTTAACCAAACTTTAGAGAAATGATGTATTGGAGGTCCTTCACAAAGATTGCCAAAATTTTTCTGATCCGCCTAAAAACATGGCCGCCAGCGCAGAAGATAGTTTAACATTGGACCCTATGGGAAAAACGAATTTTTGGCTATCTCCTCAGAAATGACTGAAGCGAATTTAACCAAACTTTACAGAAATGATGTATAGAAGGTCCTTTACTTAGATTGCCAAAATTTTTCTGATCCGCCAAAAAACATGGCCGCCAACGCAGAAGATAGTTTAATATTGGACCCTATGGGAAAAGCATATATATGCTATCTCCTCTGAAGCTAGTGAAGCAAATTGAATCAAACTTTACAGGAATGATGTATAGAAGGTCCTTTACATAGATTGCCAAAATTTTTCTGATTGGCCAAAAAACATGGCTGCCAGTGCAAAAGATAGTTTAACATTGGACCCTATGGGAAAAAACGCATTTTTGACTATGTCCTCAGAAATGACTGAAGCAAATTTAACAAAACTTCACAGGAATGATGTATAGAAGGTCCTTTACATAGATTGCCAAAATGTTTCTGATCCACCAAAAAAACATGGCTGCCAGCGCAAAAGATAGTTAAACATTGGACCCTGTGGGAAAAACACGTTTTTGACTGTCCTCAGAAATGACTGAAGCAAATTGAACCAAACTTTACAGGAATGATGTATAGAAGGTCCTTTACATAGATTGCCAAAATTTTTCTGATCTGCCATAAAACATGGCTGCCAGCGGAGAACGTTGTTTCACATTGGACCCTATTGGAAAAGCATATATACAAATTTGCTTTAAAAGCATTTTAGTCAGGTGAGCGATACAGGCTCATCCTGAGCCTCTGGTTTAGGTTCCACCACTGTTTTGGATGATAATTGTACTTTTCCTCGCTGTCACATAAATAGACTAGTAATATATATTACTTGAAGTATAATGACTATCAGAAGTTACAATCTAAATGCAGTGTTTGAAATAAAGTCTCAATTTTAAACCAGAGTTTTAACATTTTCTATTGTGGTATGTAGGATATCATTGTAAAAGCAACCAGTCCTTCCCAAAAGTAACCAGTCTTAATTGGATTGTGGGACTGGGAGCTGGCTGTTATTTCCAATACTGCACAATCTGATAGCTTGCTAATGCTGTAGGTATTATTATGTGATGGTTATAGCTGGATAAATGACTCTGCATGTAGTTTTAACTATTGTTATTTGGACAGACAAATTAAGATCACATGTGTTTTTGAACAACTGGAATTATTCTGTGTTAGATATACATTGTAGTTATGTTCTCAAAGCAGGAGGATTCAGTAAACATGTTATTATCAACATTTGAACTTTTAACCATGATAGATTAGAAAATTTTCCAGGTGACAAACTGACTTACCAGTGTAAACAAATATCTATGTTGCTTAAAACAAAAGTATTTTGATTCTTTTAATAGCATTTCAAGATGTAAAAACTTAAAAAAATTGCAGATGTGAAAAAAAATTACCATCCATTTTTCTTTTTCCTTACCCAATCTCAGATCAAGAACTAGATGACTGATGTATTTTGGTCTTTAGAATTAGATTAGTGTATTAATCTAGAATTTGAGATATGAGGGCCAAATTTTACTTTTATTTTAAGAGAACCAGACAGCTACAGTACAAATGTGTCCATTATCAAGTCTATAGACTTGGTAACTACTGACGTCTTTACAGTATACCTTCTAAAAATGGAAACTATATAAGGTACCATGTCATCAGTTACTGTCAATTTTGTTTGTCCATTATCAAGGCTATTAGCTTGTTAAGTACTGGTGTCTTTTACAGTAAACCTTCTAAAAATGGAAACTACCATAAGGTACCATGTCATCAGTTTAATACTGTAAATTTTGTGTGGGATATTAATGTGAAAGATATTTCATATGTAGCAAAGTCCACAAAAATATTTTTTGCACAACAGGGCAAGAGTGCCACATTTTGCACACAAACTTGAAAAGGGATGTCATTAATGTATGCTGGTGCATTTGAGCATTTTGAAATTTAAACCCTTTAATCAAGTATTGAAAAATTACAGATATATATATGTATATATACAGTAGAACTTCGATATATCAAATACCACAGATAACTCAAAGTCATTGTTTTGTCCCAACTGGTTTTCTATATAAACCATATAAATACAACTTTGATAACTCAAATTCCTAATCTTATAATTCGAATACCCCGGATAACTCGAAGTAATGTTAAGGTGCAAAGTTAAAAATTGTATGACAAACAACCTTCTAAAACTCGAAATATTTTAACAATGAGTGATCAATAGAATGATCATTGAAATCCCAGGCTTCGGTACAATCCGATTAATGAGAGGAGTAGTGGTACAGATCAAAGTTTCTGCTACCGTATTAAGTAGTGTCAACTAAAGGATAAGTACTCTGTGTCGTCATAGGCGATGAAGTGTAACGATGTACTCCCTTAGTTGAAGGTGAGTTTTGTGCTGTTGGCGATAACAGTAGTGATTTAAGCAAGCTGGATTTTAATGACAGACACTTGGTAGGCACACCAATTTCATAATATCTATAAAATGTGTGTCTTGTTTTGTGGATGTATTATTATGATTATTACATACAATGTAGATGAATATGTTTTTCTGATTCAGTTCATTGAATGCATTATGATCATGTATTGGTAATACGCATTTTGTGCATTTAATGTATGTGTTTGTCGTCGCCATCAGTCCTTATAAAAACAAAATTCATTTGTTTTAATTTATTATTTTGTGCAATACACATTGCACTAGTGTATCGGTAAAAAGTTTAACACCAACAAACATTTCTCCTATAAAAATGAAAGTCTACATTGTGACGTCATCCTTCAACTTCGAAGACTCGAACACCCCGACAACTTGAAGTCATTATCGAAGTCCCGTGCACTTCGAGTTATCGAAGTTCTACTGTATATAATCTAAAAAGCAATCTATTGGTTTATGCCAATATTTATATTTGTTAGACATTTTCTGGATTATGCTAAAAAAATTTCCATTACAAAAAAAATGTAACTGGTATTGATATTATGTCAAGTTTGAATTATTAAATTAAAGTGCTTTAAATATTTTCAGGATGTTTACAGTAGTTAAGATTTAACTTTACTTATAAAACCTTTTGTTAACTTTGTAATTACATTTACCAATAATTTATAGGTAAGGTTCTTCTATATGAACTACAGGACTCGGTAAAGTAAACAGTTCCTTTATTTCCTGAAGGTTTTTCTGCTATTGATTTTGCAGTTTAGTCAAATAAATAAAGGTGCATGTAGAATACAAATAAACCTTATGTCAATATAAATCATTAAAAAGATAGAACCCAAATCTGACCCTTGTTTAATCCCTATATAAACTTTAAAACGCCACTTTAAATATTATTTCACTACTGATCACTAGATTTTGATAGTCTATATAAAATTTACGAATTTTTAAAGCACTGAAATTACTGATTAAAAAAACCCTAAATATATGGTTCACAATTTGACAGTAAGAATTGCTGAGTAATTTCTCTTTAAGAAGTGCAGTATTGTATTTTTGTGTAATTTTGGGTCCATTTCTTTTGTACTTCTATTCAAAACTCTTTGAATTGAAATTGACATAAATCAATTTTTCACGAACACTATTGAATTACCAGTACATGTATATACATTTGTGTAGTTAAAATTTATATGACATAAATAACCTGTTGTGAAATGTATGAATATTTTACTGGGACATGTATTGTATATATTGTTATTAGGATATCATTAAAATTAAAAAAAAAAGGTATAGTCAAAACTGTCTGACAATATATATTATTATTAGATTACATGTATATATATTAGGATATTATTAAAATTTAAAAAAAAGTACAGTCAAAACTGTTTATAACTGTCTGACAAAACTGTCACCCAAGGGTACCAGTTAAAGTGGCCTTTATGGGCAGGTGGTCTTTATATACAGGTTCAAATAATATGAATAATGAACAATTGGTATACAGTTCTACTGGCAGGTGGTCCTTATATAGAGGTGACCTTTAAGGCATGTTGGACTGTACTTTAGTTGGAATGTAAAAAAAAATTGGATATGGATTGGTATGGCTGTTTTTGATTTCCTCCACTATGGTTACAGATAATTGACAACACAAACCTGTAAATATGTTTATAGGTCAAAGGTCAATTGATGCTGATTAAAGGATACATGTGATTAATATTTTTCTGTTATTTTGATACACATATTGCATAGTTGTAAGGATGGGATGATGATTGCGTGTTCTTCATGTGTCCAATTAACAGATTAATTCCATATGTTTTTATTGATGCAGTATTCATGGTATTACACATGTGACTTGATGTCATTCATGTAATTACTTGTTATGTTGTTTTTCTTTGTCTCTTGTTCATTCACTCATTCATTTACTTTCTTCTTTTCTTCCTTCTTGGCTAGTTGGTTGTCTTCCTGACTGACTGATTGACTTACTGTCTAGTAGGTTGTCTTCCTTGCTGGCTGTTTGAATTACTGGCTAGTTGGCTGTCTTCCTAGCTGACTTGTTGACTCACTGGTTAGTTGACTGACTTATTGGCTAGATGGCTGTCTTCCTAGCTGGCTGGTTGTATTACTGGCTAGCTGTTTGACTTACTGGCTATTTGGCTGTCTTTCTTGCTGGCTGTTTGAATTACTGGCTAGTTGGCTGTCTTCCTAGCTGACTGGTTGACTCACTGGCTAGTTGACTGACTTATTGGCTAGATGGCTGTCTTCCTAGCTGGCTGGTTGTATTACTGGCTAGCTGTTTGACTTACTGGCTAATTGGTTGTCTTCCTTGCTGGCTGTTTGAATTACTGGTTAGTTGGCTGTCTTCCTAGCTGACTGGTTGACTCACTGGCTAGTTGACTGACTTATTGGCTAGATGGCTGTCTTCCTAGCTGGCTGGTTGTATTACTGGCTAGCTGTTTGACTTACTGGCTAATTGGCTATCTTCCTTGCTGGCTGTTTGAATTACTGGTTAGTTGGCTGTCTTCCTAGCTGACTGATTGACTCACTGGCTAGTTGACTGACTTACTGGCTAGTTGGCTGTCTTCCTAGCTAGCTGGATGACTTATGGGCTAGCTGGCTGAATAACTGGCGAGCTAATTGATTTCCTGTCTAGCTTTCTAACTTCCTTACTAATTGTCTGACTTGTTGGCTAGCTGGATGCTACTCTGGCTAGCTGGTTGATAAATAGCTAATTTACTGACTAGCTGTATAACTTCATTTCTAGCCAGCTGACTTCCTGACTAGCTGTCTCACTTCCTCAAGTTCCTGGCTAGCTGTCTGTACTATTTTAATTAAAGACATTCTGTTTACTTGCTTGCATTTACTTTCTTTCTTTTGGCCAGCTTCAAAGTTATTACTGGTATACATGTATATTAGTACTACTAATGGCTAGGATTTCATTCATGGATACTTCTCCATAGCCAGGTTTTTATATATGTGAATATAATTTCATTGTAAGTTATTGCATATGATTATGAATACCTCTCCATAACTAAGTTATTACATGTGAATACTGTTCCATATGTTAGTACCTTAACACAAATCATAATTGAAAAACTGTTCTATATTTTACCAGAAACAAATTAATTATAATTTCATGCACAGTAAAAACATTCTCAAAAAGATTCAAACTACCAACCTTATTATTCCCATGACCTTCCCACCCCTTCCAAGAGAATTTACCACCAATTGTATATATGTGACTTTGTTATCTGTTTATCGATCTCATTAGCAGTAATCGCCACTGTGGTAGCTCAGTTAATAGAGGGTTCCGACCTTGAAAGTGGGTAGTGACTGTCTTATTACCAAGCACTCAGCAGTATAATCGCCCCCTCCCTCACCCTCCGCCACCCTCGCCTTTACCTGTAACCTCACCTTTTCTGAACACTACCATTAGGTCATATATATACATTGTACATGTATGACTTAAAGTTATCTGGTTATCAACCTCATTACCAATATAATCACCCCCTCCCTCACCCTCAACCACCCTCGCCTTTACCTGTAGCCTCACCTTTTCTGAACACTACTATTAGGTCATATATACATGTATGACTTAAAGTTATCTGGTTATCAACCTCATTACCAGTATAATCGCCACCTCTCTCACCCTCCCCCACCCTCACCTGTATAAAATATATTATTGTTAAATTTATCATTGTTTGTCTTAGTAATTATTGCTACCTTAATCTAGATATGTATTGTCTGTTGTAATGTTGTGACTTAAGTTTATATGACTGGCTGGCAAAACTCCAAGTACACGTGGTTTTAACCGGGAATACTATTCACTGTTCTACAACTGTGACTTATAACCAGATCAGACACAGTCAGTAGTAGTTAGTAGTAAGTGTGAGGTTCTACTTGTCGTAAGTCACAGAGATCACTAACAGCTATATATAGGAAATAGTGGAAAGTCTCTATCTTATAGACAAAAGGTAGGAGAGAGTGTACTTGTAAAAATCTGTTTATAAAAGTGTGTGTGTTTAGTAGTAGTAGTTGTAATAGTGTCACCGGTTCCTCAGCTGTCGACCCATTGAGTGACAAATAACTGTGCTGTACTGGGTCAAGAAATTTGCTACTTAGATCACTGCACTGTATACGTGACTACTATGACCACTGACCACTGTACTAGCCATGGCTAGGTAATTTCTGTGTGCTTGTGAGAGAGAGAGAGAGAGAGAGAGAGAATTTATCTAATGCTTTTTAAAAAATACTATTTGTATAGTTATTAAGAAATATTTTTATATATACTATATATAGTTACATGTGTAATTAAACCTAGAGTCGGCCTCAGGCAGGTGTCCTACACTAATCACATTTTAAAGTGGAAGTTGTTATCGTAAGTCTTATAGCTTAATAGACTTTAGTTGAATGATTACAGCAGATGTTTTGACCTCAAAAATACTTAACAGAAAATAGTCTGGTCAGTGGTCGGTGTCCTGCTCAGTGTCTGAGACAGATTTGACCCCCAGACCTTATTGTAATAATTAGGCATCTGTTCTTAATTACCAAACCTAGCTCAGCCTTGTATACCACAACATTTTTAATCAACCACACACCTGGAACAATTACCTATCCTAGTGTAAGCCAAGCCCTTATATGTAACAGGAGAGGGTAATGTGGTTGAACTAAGACTGGCGACGACGTTGATGTTGGGTAAATGACAGTTCTAGAATCTTATCCACTAACTAAGCTTCTCAGACGACTACATGTTTGGCATGTGTTACAACTATTCATTAATGTGTGTGTTAATTAAGTTGAGTGATCTACACAGATGGATCTCTGATGACACTATTGGTCAGCTATTATTAATAAACAGGAAAATGTGTACAAGTCGTGTTCATTGACCAGCTCTGACATATCGACACCAGTAATCAAATATAAAAATGACAACGGTGATATAATCAGAACATAATACAGTCAAACCTGTCTATAAAGGCCACCCAGAGGAACCAGTAAAGTAACCTTTATGGGCTGGTGGCCTTTATAAACAGGTTTAAATAATATGAATAAAGAACAATTGGGATACAATTCTACTGGCCTAAAAGCAGGTGACCTTTATATAGAGGTGGCCTGTAAGACAGGTTGGACTGTACTCATCATTCATGATTTAAACATCAGTGTCTTATTTTTTAGCACTTTATTTTAATTTTGTAAAATGATTGATCTTTTAATGTTGAATAAGTGTGTATGTGTCCATCTTGTGGTAATTTTTATCAATAAAATTTCACTGTATTTCACAACCAGTATTTTGATTTGCATCCCTCCCCCACAAGAGAAAATATTTATAAATAAAATCAAATAATTTGTACCTACTTTCGCTTTATATAAATAGACACACTTAATTGAAATTTCTACTTTCATTTTTATTTTGTGTCTACTGATGACATTTAAATGTTACATAACTATGATAACTAGGGTTGTTTATTTTACTGGATCATGATGATGATTTTGATATTGTTAACCAAACACTTCCAGGAAGATTAGCTAAATCAGTTTATACAGCAGGGAATTTTCTAAGGTAGGACTTTTGTCTAATTTTGTAAAACTTATACTTAAATATAGATTGTGTACATTAGGACTGAAACGATATGGTAGATATTGTATTGCAATATATTGCCAACTTTGTGAAGTGTACTGCAATATGTTTTGAAGTTGAATATGTATTGCTAACATAATTGTGAATGTATATCATAAAAAGTTACAACAGTGAATGAGTTCAGTTTAAATAGAATATTCAAACATGCTGTTTTATCATCCTTTAATTTTAAGCACCTTAGTGGCTAAACAAAAATAAATTAATTCTATAAAGAATATTGAAAGAAACTTGACTAGAATAAATGAGAAAATGACTAAATAACTCTTTGGTTAGTACAATAAAATTAGTAACTTGACTACCTATAGAACACAAAATTCTGTACCGCTGGAAACCTGATACATGCAACCGATATTGTGTTACCATTGGTGCAGCATTTCATACCGGTTTTACAGGTATATTTATAGCCTATATATGTATATATTAGCTTTTGAAATGTTTAAGACTTAGAAGGTTGTACATGAAAAACTTGGTTGAAATGGAAGTAAAATGGAAATTATTGTAATTTAGAAATGTACAGTGTAGTAGTATTTAAATGTAATGTGAATAGCTTTGTCAGCAAATTACCAAATTACACAGGTTTAGACTTTTTATTCTTTGTATAAGTTAAGCCGTATTTATTATGACCAATTTGACCCATGATTTTAAAGGTATTAACATTTTAGAGGAATAATTAATTCCTTGGCAGTAACATTCACCTTGGTAAGTGTTGACCAACTGTAAGTGAGAAAGAGAGAGGGATTATTTCTTGTTGGCCAGGACTCTTATGGTTGGCTCAGTACCAGGTATTTGTTCATTGTTAATCTGCAGTGTATTAGCACTCCAAAGATTCCATGATAAGTGTCCAATAATGAGAGAGAGAGAGAGAGAGAGAAACATCATATGTTCAATTATTTTTAAATTTACTATGTGATATTTAAATTTTCATTGTAAAATCATCTGTTAAATTATTGATTTATTTTAATTTTTTGAAGCTCTGCTAATTAAAGCAGATGTTACCAAAATTCAAAATTGAATTTATCAGTTAATAAACCTGACTTTGATATTTGACCTTGAATTGAAACAAGTGTTTATGAAAATGTTAAAAAAATCAATCGGTGTTTGTTTTTAAATAACTAAGTATGGGGTATGACGTTGACTTAGGTTTGTTAATGGTGATTACTTTCAATAGTGTGACGTCTGTTGTAGATGATTACTTTCAGAAAATTTGTCATTAAATGTTGCCAATAATGGCGTTTTAGAAATATCCATTCAGTTTTGTGAATTTGTCTTGGATCAGATCCAGTGGCCATAAAATAGAATGACATGCCTTAGTGAAAAAAATTGTAATAAACCATGGAGATAACTCTGTTAGGCAGCTATCAAAATACAAACATAATTAATATAAATTGGATTTTATTCTTACATGGCTGAGTGGTACTGTTACTGGCTTTCAGAGTCAAGGGTTGAAGGGTTGTGGGTTTGAACCTCACTCCTAACTTAGAATGACATGCCTTAGTAAAAAATTGTAATAAACCAGGGAGTTATAACTCTGTTAGGCAGCTTTCAAAATACACACACATTAATATAAAATGGATTTTATTCTTACATGGCTGAGTGGTGCTCTTACTGGCTTTCAGTCAAGGGTTGTGGGTTCAAACCTTACTCTGGACTTGGAAATTTTCTGAGATGATTTTAAAATCCTGTCCATACTAGAACTGTGAAAATTTCATTACTAGAGTAGTCTTTTAGATGCGAATAAAAAACAAGGTCCAGTGCCTCGATGCACGCTAAATGCATTGATAAAAGAGTAGGTCACCTGTGTACACTATAGAGGATGCTTACAACTAAAAGTAATTGAAACAGACTGAGCAAGATAAGTCCACTTTAGGTACTAGCTCATAAAGTTTAAACATTTACCTCAGTAATGGGTTCATAAGTAGTTTGGCTCCATGAAAAATCTTTGTTTTGTAAGCTGTTTCTGGACAAGTACCTGGTACTTACAAAAAAACCAGCTGAATGATAGTGATTGATAATCAGAGTTGTCTAGTGGACAACTCTTTTTTTTTAGTCTTTAGAAGTACAGTTAATGATGGTTGTAATCAGTGTTCAATGTATAAGGGATTTTGCATTATTGGCCCTAAAAAAAAAAAAAAACAGTCTTGAAAAGACACTGTTAGTAGGCCCTGTCCACAAGTTACCTGTTACTATCCTAAAACTTAGCTGTTAATACCCCACAAGTTAAGTGTTTCTATCCTGAACATTAGCTGTTACTATCCCACAAGTTACCTGTTACTACCCCACAAGTTACCTGTTACTATCCTAAAACTTAGCTGTTAATACCCCACAAGTTACATGTTACTATCCTAAAACTTACCTGTTACTATCCCACAAGTTACCTGTTAATACCCCACAAGTTATATGGGTCCTTTGGTAGAGGCCATAAACATCAATTACCCAATATGCCATGTTAAAGAACCCTGTCTGCACATTTCCTTGTGAATACTGCAAAGATCGAATTTCCATGGATTTATCAGGGTCTTTTGGGAAAAGGCCCTAAACTAAAAATTTGGAAAAACTATCAACTTTTTGCTCATCGACATCTTGTCAGAAGTCCGTTTACTCACGACCTCGGAAGCCTTTGATGTAGAAGCAGTGTTTTCATCAAGCTTTGCAGATGTGTTAAAATAATCTAGAATGTTTTACTTGATTTTGCTAATTGGGGTGCTTTCACAAATTCTACTTTCGTTTTCGTTTAGAAACAAGACAATTTTCTAATTGGGAATTTTCTTTATTGGGAAAAAATCAACGTTTTTTCCATTGGGAATGGGGCCGAAATTCGGCCCTTGATGAATCCCTGATTTCTGCCACTTCACATATAGCTGGTAATGTTTTGATATAAGAGAAAGAATCTTGACATGGTTGTAAAACCCCATTACTTCTCTCTCCTCCCGCAAGTTACATTCATGTTAATGTAGAAAGACTAAAGATGGTGCTAAAATAGGCGGGTTGTACATCTGAAGGTCATTGCCCTCCTCTATTTTATTTAAGCTTTTATATACTGGTATACAATCATTGATCAGTGATCTCTGTGTGTGTAGTGGTGAATGGCCTCAGTACATTATTTGGTCATTGACCTCCCAAGTCTTATAATCAAACGTACATAAAAAAACTACTCTGCTCTATAAGTTGTGCATTCACCATTTAATGTTTTAAACTTTTTTAAACAAACTTTTCCTACCTGTTGATTTGTATGTTAAGTTATTGTGTAATATTATACTACCGGTACATGTGTAGAGTTACGGTACATGTGTAGAGTTACGGAACTGGCTAGGTAAGTTACTGTTAGTTGTCTCTTAGTACTCTCTACTGTTATTTGTAACCATTAAGATAACTTTGAGTTACACAGTATTGTACCTCTGTTGGAAATAAGAGGTTATATAATCATGCCAAAATCTAATGGAAGAATGACATGGTGTAGGCGACTAATGTAGGAAAGGAGAATATTGTGTCATGTCCAGACTAATCTATTGTAATTAAGACCACTCAGTGTAGGTGGATTGTGTGGGGTAGGATGTTGTGTCTCGGTGTGACATGGTGTAGGCGACTAGTGTAGGGAAGGAGAATATTGTGTCATGTCCAGACTAATCTATTGTAATTAAGACCACTCAGTGTAGGTGGATTGTGTGGGGTAGGATGTTGTGTCTCGGTGTGACATGGTGTAGGCGACTAGTGTAGGGAAGGAGAATATTGTGTCATGTCCAGACTAATCTATTGTAATTAAGACCACTCAGTGTAGGTGGATTGTGTGGGGTAGGATGTTGTGTCTCGGTGTGACATGGTGTAGGTGACTAGTGTAGGGAAGGAGAATATTGTGTCATGTCCAGACTAATCTATTGTAATTAAGACCACTCAGTGTAGGTGGATTGTGTGGGGTAGGATGTTGTGTCTCGGTGTGACATGGTGTAGGCGACTAGTGTAGGGAAGGAGAATATTGTGTCATGTCCAGACTAATCTATTGTAATTAAGACCACTCAGTGTAGGTGGATTGTGTGGGGTAGGATGTTGTGTCTCGGTGTGACATGGTGTAGGTGACTAGTGTAGGGAAGGAGAATATTGTGTCATGTCCAGACTAATCTATTGTAATTAAGACCACTCAGTGTAGGTGGATTGTGTGGGGTAGGATGTTGTGTCTCGGTGTGACATGGTGTAGGCGACTAGTGTAGGGAAGGAGAATATTGTGTCATGTCCAGACTAATCTATTGTAATTAAGACCACTCAGTGTAGGTGGATTGTGTGGGGTAGGATGTTGTGTCTCGGTGTGACATGGTGTAGGCGACTAGTGTAGGGAAGGAGAATATTGTGTCATGTCCAGACTAATCTATTGTAATTAAGACCACTCAGTGTAGGTGGATTGTGTGGGGTAGGATGTTGTGTCTCGGTGTGACATGGTGTAGGTGACAAGTGTAGGGAAGGAGAATATTGTGTCATGTCCAGACTAATCTATTGTAATTAAGACCACTCAGTGTAGGTGGATTGTGTGGGGTAGGATGTTGTGTCTCGGTGTGACATGGTGTAGGCGACTAGTGTAGGGAAGGAGAATATTGTGTCATGTCCAGACTAATCTATTGTAATTAAGACCACTCAGTGTAGGTGGATTGTGTGGGGTAGGATGTTGTGTCTCGGTGTGACATGGTGTAGGCGACTAGTGTAGGGAAGGAGAATATTGTGTCATGTCCAGACTAATCTATTGTAATTAAGACCACTCAGTGTAGGTGGATTGTGTGGGGTAGGATGTTGTGTCTCGGTGTGACATGGTGTAGGTGACTAGTGTAGGGAAGGAGAATATTGTGTCATGTCCAGACTAATCTATTGTAATTAAGACCACTCAGTGTAGGTGGATTGTGTGGGGTAGGATGTTGTGTCTCGGTGTGACATGGTGTAGGTGACTAGTGTAGGGAAGGAGAATATTGTGTCATGTCCAGACTAATCTATTGTAATTAAGACCACTCAGTGTAGGTGGATTGTGTGGGGTAGGATGTTGTGTCTCGGTGTGACATGGTGTAGGTGACTAGTGTAGGGAAGGAGAATATTGTGTCATGTCCAGACTAATCTATTGTAATTAAGACCACTCAGTGTAGGTGGATTGTGTGGGTAGGGTAGGATGTTGTCTCGGTGTGACATGGTGTAGGCGACTAGTGTAGGGAAGGAGAATACTGTGTCATGTCCAGACTAATCTATTATTATTAAGACCACTCTGTGTAGGTTGCTTGTGTAGGGTAGGATGTTTTGTCATGTTCAGTTTGTCTCAATAAGTGACTGTGTAGATGACTTATGTGGGGAACAAGGACTTTCAGGTGTCATATTCAGTTTTGCTCATCTTATATGTGTGTCTGTGGTATATAGCAGTACAGGACTGACATTGAGAATTATTAAACAGGAATAATTATTGAGGTTCTTATATTTAAATCAAGCCATGGAAGAATTAAAGCAAAACTAGTTAATGTTGAATACAGTTTATCATTTTCATTATCAGATCAAGAAAGTAATTTCCTAATAAATAAAAAAAATTGTAAAAACATGTTGGATTATACATAAAACTCAAAACATATTAGTCAATGTTCAAGTTACAATACCAAAACTTCACCACAAACTGGTTCATGTTCAAATTACAATCGCACTCGATAGTAAAAATTTTGAAAACGTGAACTTCACCAAGGTAGTACATGTAATTGACTTTTCGTCGGCCGCGCCTTTTATGTTCCGACACTGGTTACCATCACAGTACCAAAGCAGCGTCACGGCAACTAATGACGTACTAATGTCAGTGACGTCATTAAATGGTACAAATCAGGATGAGTTTGCATTCTTTTTGTGTGTAATTCAAGCATGCCAGGCCTTTGTCAAAACATTGTACGCATGGCCGGCGATACGTCAGTTACCAGTTTGCAAACCTGGCTGTTGCAAGTTATTGGATATTGAATGATATACTGTGTATGCTGTCTGTTTGTTGGGTTGATTTGTATCTGGTGGGTTGGTTGTCTTCCTCTTGACAATCTTCAGAAAAGGCTTTTATGTTTATTATAAATGCCTTCTTCAAATGTTTTATCATTTACAAAATTTCAGACCTCAATGAGATTTTAACAATTTTATTGAAACAGCTCCAGATAGCACAGTACAAAAACAATAAGTTGATAATCTTGATCAACGATTATGATTTATTCTTTCAGATTTGAATGGAATTGAAATTTTTGAGTAGAAAAACAGAAAAGGAAGTATGAAGATGGGTTCTAACACAGATTTAAGTAATGGCTGTGACAGTGATCTCTTCTATGAAGATCGTGATCAGAGAAATGGCATGATGGATTCTCTCAATAAATTACGCAAAGAGAAGAAATTCTGTGATATAAAGATGGTGGTAGGAGAACACAACATTCCAGCACATCGGGCGGTACTGGCATCTGCCAGTAGCTACCTGTTTGAATTATTTCTACGGGACAAAGGGGATTGTCAGAGTCGAGATGTATATAAACTCAAAGATATCGACTATGACAGCTTCAACTACTTATTGGATTATATGTACTCAGGAAGGTGAGTTATGTCCCTTGAATAATATACACCACCATCAAGTGCAATAAATAAGACACTTATTCTGTATATAGCTTTATTTTCACGGTGTCAAATTTCATGGTGTGACGATGACTAGTGTATTCACAGTCTTCTCGAGCAACATTTCTGAATGTCTGAAAATGCTGTATTTTCACAACGGTTTTATTTTCCTGAAATACACTGTACCGCAAATATAGGGAAAATAAAATCACAGCGAAATATAACCATTATACATAAACACTATATATAATGTTAAAGACAAGATTATTTTTCATCTTTAAATATTCAATATCAGGGTTTTACACAGCTTTTCAAAAATGTGGGTTTTTGGGACTCCAATAAAAAAATAAATGGGGTCCAAACTTTCAAATGTGGGTCCCAAAACTGAATTAAATTAAAAGTATTAATTGTATAGTTATGATTATATATAGTCCTGGTGTTGTGATAGTATTGAAGTTTGAAAATTGTTACAACCGACTGTGAATGCATTCTTTTTCGATGCATGGATGCGTAAATCACAAGCCACCACCTTTTTTTGCATTGTATTTCACACATGGATACCGCGTTATCCATGCTGTTAAAAACCCTTGTTCTCTTTTAAATGTCAAGTCAGATGAGCCCGACTGCACAGGTTCTGAATCGGGTATCTTTGATTCTTTTTCGTTTGGTGTACACTTAGAAAATCGCCAATATTAATTTGCCGTTTAGTCATTATGACAGTTCATGCAAGCTACTGATGTCAAGGTGTCTAACCGATCCAAAGCGAATTCCACTACGGGCCAATTAAACCTTTGCCGGAAATTTACGTGTGCTATTTTTATACACCAATGTATTTTTAGTATGCGGGAAATTCTGACATTCAGAGGGTTTTCGAAAAATCCTTGTCCATATTAACAGAAATTTAAAACACGTTTTTCAATTCAATTCAAATTGGTTTCCAGATTTTTTGCGTCCTTATGGACGCATATGATAATTTTGTTTGCGTCCAACATAATTTATTTTGCGTAAATAACGCAGAATTGCGCGTCCCGTAAAACCCTGCAATATCTTCCATTATTATCAAAAAAAAATTTAATTTGATAAAAAGATGTACTATTTGTTAGGTGTTAAGATAAAATCAAACTGAATGGTTCCTATTAGTATATATCACTGCGGTAGCTCAGTTTGTAGAGTGCTCACTCCGTAAGTGGGCAGTCTTGGGTATGAACCCTGACATGGTTTGACCAAAGACTTGAAAGTGTGTAGTGACTGTTCTTTGGCCAAGCACTCGGCATTACGAAATGAAAGTCACATGTCTTTTAAATGGGAACTTTTAATAAACAAGGTCCCATGTCATGTTAGGAGTAGCTTGATTAAGAACCCTGTTTTATAATGCCGTCAGTGCAATGCATAGGTAAAATTTCTCCATCTTCGCATACAGCTGGCAATGCCTCGATATAAGTGATTTATTCCTGACTAGGATGTTAAACACCATTATTCAACTCCCATTAAAAGCTATTATATAATTATATGTATGAATGTATATATAAATGTATTTTTGATATGTATTAAAAGTTACAGATTTCATTATGTATCAAAAGTAACACTTCTTTATGTCAAAGAACTGACTTTATTACCATGTGTTGGATCAGTCTACTCCATTACACAGGTATATATGAAGGTCTAGACTGGAATTGGACTTTGGATTTGCAGTTTGAACTGATATACCCAGTTTAGAGTTAAAAATCAAGTCCAAAGTCTATGTTCACCTCAAAGTCTGTGATGGCCCATATCCATCTCTACACATCCATCTCATGGGTCATGCTCATCTCCTGGACAAAGGTTGATGTCCATGTCCATTTCAGATCAAATAATAATTGTCCATGTCCAAGTCCAAAACCTTGTCCAGATTCACATCCAAAGTCCAAAATGAAGTCCAACAGCCTAGTCCAGTTTCGTATCCAAAGTCAAAGTCTGTTTCCACATTCAAAGTCGATTCCATGTCCAGTCTACTCAGTCAGTGTTTACTCACTGAAGTCAAGTCCGGGTATTCCATTACGCCCATGAAGAGTGTTGATAGATTGTAGATATACACTCTGTATGGTACTGATGATAATAGTTAGTATCAGTCATTGTCCATGTCTTGTCTACTCACTGAAGTCAAGTCCAGGTATTCCATTATGCCCATTCAGAACTGTGAACAGATTGTATTAAGATAGAGTAGAACTTTACACTCTGTATGGAACAGTTAGTATATTATACACTTCAAAGTCATTGTCCATGTCTAGTCAACTCACTGAAGTCAAGTCAGGGTATTCCATTATGCCCATTAAGAACTGTGAACAGATTGTATTAAGATAGAGTAGAACTTTACACTCGATAGAAACAGTTAGTATATTATACACATCAAAGTCATAGTCCATGTCTAGTCAACTCACTGAAGTCAAGTCAGGGTATTCCATTATGCCCATTAAGAACTGTGAACAGATTGTATTAAGATAGAGTAGAACTTTACACTCTGTATGTTACTGATGATAGAAACAGTTAGTATATTATACACTTCAAAGTCATTGTCCATGTCTAGTCAACTCTTTACACTTCAAAGTCATTGTCCATGTCTAGTCAACTCACTGAAGTCAAGTCCGGGTATTCCATTATGCCCATTAAGAGCGTTATATACACTCAGTATGGTGCTGATGATAGAAGTACACATCAAAGGATTCACTATGTTTTTTTATAAGTCTGTAATTTATTTTATAGGTTTACACTAATAAATCTCAAAGTTATCTATCAGATTCTATAAGTAAAAGAAATCTCCCACCTCATCATTATTACTTCTATATGATGTAGTTTGTCTGCACAGAGAAAAAGGAGCTGCCGGTAAAATGAATGGAAAGAAAAAATTGTATGTACCGGGTACACACATAAATAGTGTACACAATTTTTGTCTACCAAAAAATTTATCATGGTGGGGGGGGGGGGGGGGGGGGGGGGGGGGGGGGGGGGGGTTATATTTCAATGAATTAACATTTAAGAAAGGTAAACTAAAGTATTTACCCTTGTTCATTTTAAAAGATTTTTTTACTATACTTATAAAACAATTTTTCTGGATTTTCTGAAATTTAGTCCTTTGAAAAAGTTCAACAGCTTTGGCTTTGTTTATGTAGTACATTTTCTTATTAAAAGCTTTGAAAAATAAATTGGATAGGATTGGGATTAAAGTATTGTTTCTCTTTGTTATGCCAATATCCTGATGTTGGTGGTGACCTGATAGAGACATGTGATGTGGGGACAATATATATGTTTGTCCCAGATACCTCCTGTGAGAACGACACTGTTTACCTTTTTTTGTCTACTGTTTTTTGTTGCTAAGATAAATATTAATCATCACTTCCTGTATTATTATATAGACAGCCACATAAATGGCGTGTTTAGATTGTCTATCAGGATTTATAAATACTGATTGATTTGTTATTGATTATTTATGATAATGAGTTAAATACCTGGGGTCAGTTATGTCGAAGCTTGATTAATTTTATCAATGATTAGCAGAAATTTAAAACATGAATAGAAATCAATATATCATGATTGAATTGTGGTATTTTTATTTTAATGTGCTTAAGTTTGATGGAACTTAATACATTTTCGACATTTCATCTTGAAGTTAACAATATACTGTAAAACATGAAATTTTCGCGTGCATGTTATTTTCGCGTAATTCGCGAGTTCATAAAAATTCGCAAATATAATATGCGCGAAAATAAATTTGATCGAATAAATATGAATAGACTTTTATGACTTTTACATGAGGGGCTCACGATGGGATCGGGCTCTCAACGGGATATCGCGAAAATTTCATGCCACGAAATGACTTTGATACAAATATCGCGAAAATATCATGCCGCGAAAATAAAGAGTTTTACAGTATCTGAAATTATTGCAAAATTCAAATTTTGACACAATTAATTGATTAAACTAATCAAACTTCGAACTACTGACCCCTGGTATATGATACAGGTAAACAACATTGACCTGTCTGCTTGACCTTTAATTAATTATGACCCAGTGCAATTATGTATAAGGAACACAGGTGTTTATTTTGTCTACATTATGAGATACATACATCAATGATGCATTAACTGCGATTCTTAAAACTACCCATGTATAACTATTGGATGGGTCATTCTATATGGCAGTGATTTTGTAACTACATTCTTCTGTCTTTAAGATTGGAAATTAAATTTTAAGTACAGTTGACTCTCGTTATCTCGAACTCGACGGGGAAATGCAAAAAGTTCGACTTATCCGGAGTTCGAGATATCCGATGTTAAAAACGGCAACAAAAGGGAAGTAACTCGTACACGCCTACCGGAAGTCGCTTACGGTTTTATCTTGTCAAACTGTGTGTCATCGGCATTGATATTTTAAGATGCAATGATAAATGATTCAATTATGCATTTTGTCTTATAAGATTAACTTTAATTACTCAAATCTGTCAATAACTGATTGCGCTATTGTTATTAGCAGACAAATAGTGAAGTCCGCTTTGGTCTCCATACCAGTTTCGCTTTGTGTACTGTAATCACCCCAAGCTTCGGTTGTATTGAGTAATGTTCACATCACACGCTTTCGGCAGCCATGTTCAGCTTGGCAGTAATTATAACACCTGCTAATCTCCTCGATGGTTTAATTGCTTATGCAAGGGATAATAATTAAGGGCTTAAGGAAATTGGGAGGTCAGTGCAATGTTGTAATTTTAAAATCAACACGAGGCCGACAGTCAAATATTTTATTTATGACGGAATGTGTTTTTTCTACCAAAAAAATCTGTAGGCGTTGACAAATTTGATTTCCAAAATTTTTGTTTGAGTTAGCAAATTTAATTTCCTAAATTTTTTGTTCGAGTTAACAAGTGTAATTTTCTTAGGATTTTCATTCAAGGGGACGAAAATATTGTTCGACATATCCGATAATTCGAGATATCCGAGTTCGAGATAACCGGAGTGATTTTGGTTTAATAAAGAACAACTCTGTTCGGACTTTTTAAAAAAAGTATAACTTTCAAGTATAACATTCAAGGGGACGAAAATATTGTTCGACATATCCGGTAGTTCGAGATATCCGAGTTCGAGATAACGAGATTCAACTGTATCTTAATTGCTTATACACTATATTGTTGTACTTCCTCTATACATAAATTTGAAATAATTAGTAGCCAAATTTCCAAAATTTGTGAAAATATAGTCCTTTTTAAAGTATTTTTCCACAAATTTGCTAAAATAGGTTACTCTTTAAAAGAATTCCTCAGAAATTAGTAGCCAATGGAGATTTTGGCTACCATAAATGGAAACATAGCTACCTGTTAGTTTGTGAGTAAGGACAACTAGATCTTATTACCTGGTAGTTTGTGAATAAGGACAACTAGATCTTATTACCTGGTAGTTTGTGAGTAAGGACAAGATCTTATTACCTGTTAGTTTGTGAGTAAAGACAACTAGATCTTATTACCTGTTAGTTTGTGAGTAAGGACAACTAGATCTTACTACCTGGTAGTTTGTGAGTAAGGACAACAAGATCTTATTACCTGTTAGTTTGTGAGTAAAGACAACTAGATCTTATTACCTGGTAGTTTGTGAATAAGGACAACTAGATCTTATTACCTGGTAGTTTGTGAGTAAGGACAACAAGATCTTATTACCTGTTAGTTTGTGAGTAAAGACAACTAGATCTTATTACCTGTTAGTTTGTGAGTAAGGACAACTAGATCTTACTACCTGTAAGTTTGTGAGTAAGGACAACTAGATCTAATTACCTGTTAGTTTGTGAGTAAGGACAACTAGATCTTACTACCTGTAAGTTTGTGAATAAGGACAACTAGATCTTATTACCTGGTAGTTTGTGAGTAAGGACAACTAGATCTTACTACCTGTTAGTTTGTGAGTAAGGACAACTAGATCTTATTACCTGTTAGTTTGTGAGTAAGGACAACTAGATCTTACTACCTGTAAGTTTGTGAGTAAGGACAACTAGATCTTATTACCTGTTAGTTTGTGAGTAAAGACAACTAGATCTTACTACCTGTTAGTTTGTGAGTAAGGACAACTAGATCTTACTACCTGTTAGTTTGTGAGTAAGGACAACTAGATCTTACTACCTGTTAGTTTGTGAGTAAGGACAACTAGATCTTACTACCTGTTAGTTTGTGAGTAAGGACAACTAGGTCTTACTACCTGTTAGTTTGTGAGTAAGGACAACTAGATCTTACAACCTGTTAGTTTGTGAGTAAGGACAACTAGATCTTACTACCTGTTAGTTTGTGAGTAAGGACAACTAGGTCTTACTACCTGTTAGTTTGTGAGTAAGGACAACTAGATCTTACTACCTGTAAGTTTGTGAGTAAGGACAACTAGATCTTACTACCTGTTAGTTTGTGAGTAATGACAACTAGATCTAGTTTTTCAGTGTATCAATGTTGTTTTGGGAATTAAAGTGGACAAATTTGGAAATTTTAGTAGTTTTTTTTCCTAGGGGAAACTACCTTTTATTCAGTAGTAATTTTAAGCAAACAAAATCACTGTATGGGTATTCCTTATAAAAGCTTAAGCTGACAGGTCAATGTTGTTTGCCTATACAGGTCTATAACGATTAGTTTAAATGTAATCAAAGACAGTGTCATAACAATGTTTTGAAGATTTTTGTTTTTGACATACCCTCTATCTTATCTTTAGTTACCCATTATTATACGATCAGAAGTAATCGCTCCAGTAATCAGTTAATCATTTATATCTAATAATTAATGACAAATACAGGAAATTCCAAGGTGTTTTATATATAATCATTATTACATATTTATCTTTTAAATATAACTCTGACAACATTTCTCATTTCATATTTTAATGGTTTTTATTGTGCCATAAATCCCATTGCCTTGCAAATAAAATTGAATAATGTGTGCTAATGCATTGTGATTACAGTAAAACACAAATATAATGAACACGTTTACAACGAATACATGGATAGTATGAAGTCAAATATAGGGCCTGACCACTTCTCTATATATGTCTATTGATAACAATATAACCAGGTCGCTTTATAATGAAGTTCAAAATAGAGTCCCCAGGGGTTCGTTATAAATGTGTTTTACTGTATTATGCTTTGCACAGCATTGGAAGTTACAGCACTCTAAATGCTATTTCACAGTAGAGTTAATTGGAATTTCCATTTCACTTTTTATGAAAAATCTGAATTGGGGATTTTAATCCTGAAATAAATTTAAAACACTGTCATTTGCAACCAGGGCCCCACAAATGCAGACAAATTGGTGATACATTAGGCTTATTGGGAAAAATAAAACCGAATGACTGATTTTCAATTCAGCTTTTCACTGGCCAATTCAGTGATTTTAGCCGATTTTGGTCATTTGTGGGGCAATGTTCGCAACATACATTTGTATTCCCTGGAACAGCCAATCAATGACATTCATGTGATGTATGCAATGAAATATATTGAGCCCCAACCTGCTCAAGTAAATGTATTCTTAGAGTAAGAATTGCTTAAAATATTGTACAGTTGATTTGTTGTTGTGATATCAATGTTTATCAGTTATCAGGAGAAAGATATAATTATCTCTATTTCCTCTTCAATACCAACTGCCAGTCTAGAAAAAAAGTGAAAAAATTGCCAAAACATTAACAGAGGAAGTTATTATAAGCCAAAATATGCGATCATAAACATATAGATTATGACAGGAATAATTTGTTTCTGATATGGATCTCAAAATATCAAAATTCCATTATATATTTATACATATAGTCGGATAGAAATTGATACATAGATAAAATAGATAAAATTCTTGGCCTTTCCCGAGATAGATAGAATTCTTGGCCTTTCCTGAGATAGATAGAATTCTTGGCCTGTCCTGAGATAGATAGAATTCTTGGCTTGTCCTGAGATATATGGGATTCTTGGCTTGTCCTGAGATAGATGGAATTCTTGCCCTGTTTTGAGATTGATGGAATTTTTGGACTGTCCTGAGATAGATGGAATTCTTGGTCTGTCCTGAGATCTATAGAATTCTTGGACTGTCCTAAGATAGATAGAATTTTTTAGCCTGTCCTGAGAAAGATAGAATTCTTGGCCTGTCTTGAGATTGATGGAATTGTTGGACTGTCCTGAGATAGATGGAATTCTTGGCCTGTCCTAAGATAGATAGAATTTTTTAGCCTGTCCTGAGAAAGATAGAACTCTTGGCCTGTCCTGAGATTGATGGAATTTTTGGACTGTCCTGAGATAGATGGAATTCTCGGCCTGTCCTGAGAAAGATAGAATTCTTGGACTGTCCTGAGATAGATAAAATTTTTGGTCTGTCCTGAGATAAATAAAATTCTTGGCCTGTCATTAGATATATGGAATTCTTGGCCTGTTCTTAGATTGATAGAATTCTTGGCCTGTCCAGAGATATATAGAATTCTTGGCCTGTCCTGAGATAGAGTTCTTGGCCTGTCCTGAGATAAAAAGAATTCTTGGCCTGTTCTGAGATAGATAGAATGCTTTGCCTGTCCTGAGATAGATGGAATTCTTGGCCTGTCCTTAGATTAAATTATTGGCCTGTCCTTTGATAGATTGAATTCTTGGCCAGTCCTTGCATAGATTGAATTTTTGGCCTGTCTTGAGATAGATAGGGCTCTTGGCCTGTCCAAGATAGATAGAATTCTTGGCTTGTCGTCAGATAGATGGAATACTTAGCCTGTTTGACCTAGCTGTCCTGAGTTTAATTACATCCTCTTATCATAAGTATCTATATCTATCTCTTCTTATCATACTTCATCAAGGTCATTTGTCTTGTACAGTTTTTATTTAGGCCATATTTTATTCTTTCTGTGTTTTGCATCTAATTACGAAAATCTACCCTCCAGCCATCGACAGAAAACATACAATCAAATGGCATGAAAAAATAAAGGAATGCAGTGGAGTAAAGGTGTCTATGTCAAAGTCAAGATTCTTTCAGTTATATTGAGGTGGTGCAGAATACTGTTGTGCCCAGAGAATACCACTAGCTTTCTACAAGAAAGCTGACATGCTTTCTTAAGTTTGGATCTGCTTCAAGTGGGATGTAAAACACTACAATCAATCCTGTTTGGCCCATATTATTGTATCCAAGTTTAACTTTTGTTTTGTTTTTCAGGCTTGCAGTTGAGAAGGACCAAGTGAAGGCTGTCTACCAGGCAGCCATCAAGCTGAAAATGTCAGCGGCCGCTAAAGCCTGTTCCAAGTTTATGGCAACCCACCTGTCGTCGGCTAACTGCTTAGGTATTGAGCAGCTTCGTAAGACAGAGGCTAGACTAACCTTATCAGTCTTTATTTTCCCATATTTTCTTCATCAGCCTCTCAAATATATTTGTTTAATATATTCTTGAGAGGTTGATACTTGATGGCAACAGTCCTTTATGTTGTTCGTAATGTGGAGAAATGTGTCACTTCTACCAAGAGTTGTCTTCCCTTAGATCTGTCAGCTGTATAACATGGGGATTTCATTTCAAAGAAAATAACATGGTAAGAATTTCAAAAATTCATTTTTATCCCTCAAAAATATTTCAGAAAATTAAAAATTGTAAACATTTATTTTTTAGTCCATATTACTTTGGATGAAATATTTTAGTCAAAAATAAAATGATCTAAAAAAAAATTTTGAAAAATATAAATTTAAAATACAGATGTAATTGCATAAAAAAATTTCATCATATTATGATTTTGAAATTATTTTTAATTTTTTAAATACAAAAATTTTGTGTTAAATTATTTGCAATAAAAAATATTACAAATCATTTTGGTTGAATTTGATAAATAATTTGTTTAAATTCTAATTCTTTTTGGAGAGAAAAAAAAGATTAATGATTTTAGAACACATTTGGTATCAAATTTTAATGAAATCCCTGCATAGTCCAGAAAGAACGAGTACTGTCTGGTAATTCAGTAAAATGGATTTTAATTTGTAATTTTGTATATATATACATGTTAGTTACAGCCCGGTTTACTTTCAGATGTGTACCTTGCTCGATCGGCCTGCAGGCCTCCTGCATGTCATACCTCAGGGCCATCAGGCATTTATTGTGAAGTATATTCAGTACAACTTATAATATATTTCCTTTTAAATTTCAAATAGTGTTTGAATTTGTATTGAATTTTGTAATTCAGTTGAATTAAGTAAGGTTTTTGATTACGGTAAATTTAAAGTAGGGCTTTTGAAACATTGGAAAAATGTATCAGTATAAAGCGACAGTGTTGAACACTGTGTCTATTATAACCCAACCCTCATACCAACCCAGGATAATTGTCTATATGTTAAATATATATACCAATACTGTCCTACTTACAGCCAATTATTTTTGTGTGTATTGATTAGTTTTAATTTTGATTTATTTTCTTACCTTATTTACCGGTACATAAAGTTATGTTATTTATTTAAAGCCTATACATGCCTACATATAGGTTTTGCCTAATATAATCAAATATCACACACACACACACACACACACACACACACACACACACACACACTTAACTCTGATTTTAAAAAAACCTGACCAAATATATATATATATATAGATATATAATATTATATATTTGAGTTTGGTTAATTTACATTATATATATATAATATTTTATACTTGGTGAGTTATCCTCAGAATCATGTTTTGATTTGATTTTTTTTTTCAAATTAAATTCTTTTACTAACAATTTTAATGTAAGTCAGCATTGACAGTTGACTTAAGAATTTTAGTACATCCTGAGTTAACTCCCTTCTCATCCAAACTTCAGATTGATTTAAAATTGTAATAAGATCTATAAGATCTATTAGATATACAGTTTAAGTTTGTATTTGATGGATTTCATTAAGGCATGTTGTTATCTACTTTTAAATTAGTAGAAGAGTATATAATTTAGCATTGAAATGATTGCTTAAATCACACCCATTAATAATTGACTGCAGAAATTTTAGAAGCATATATATGTGTCAAAAATTTGCTTTGGTTTCAAGGAATCTTTAAAAGCAAGATGATAATTTATTTTACAATATAGTACCATGATATTATTATTACATTAGACACAGCTAATCCAATACCTAATGCATTCTGAAAATCAATCTCCCATATCAATAATGACAGTTTACCAGAAACATGCTTATTATTTGTGGTTTTTGATCTTGGGGAGTATATGAAACTTTTGTCATGAATTTGGCATTCGTTTCAGCTTATAATTTAAACATTGAAAAAGATGTCAATTTCGTCTTTCTCATAATTTCTGGTTTTGTACTTGTATTAT
Source organism: Anadara kagoshimensis (assembly GCA_021292105.1). Lineage (NCBI taxonomy): Eukaryota > Metazoa > Mollusca > Bivalvia > Arcoida > Arcidae > Anadara > Anadara kagoshimensis. The sequence goes on along the minus strand of CM037859.1, from coordinate 44,399,506 downwards.
ACATTTGTTTTTGGGAGTTTAATATAAAAATTCAGAAATCTGCACAATTTTACAATTAATGTTGATGTTTGTGTTAACGGTATTTATATTAAGGGCCCTTACTCACACATGGTTCTATATTTCTTATTTTATAGGCGTCCGTAAGTTTGCTCACGATGAAGAGTTACGACAAAAAACCAGCTGTTTTATTCAGAATAATATAGATGAGGTCACCACAAGTAAACATTTCTACGGCTTACCCAGAGTAAAGATAGAGATTGTTGGTAAGTGATCGGGAAATATGGAGCAGTTTTATAATAATTAATGTGTAGTTAAGATGTACCCTGACTGATCTCAAAATGTGCAATATAAAAGAAAGAGATTTTACATATTACAGAGAAGTAACCTGATTTCTTCAGATAAAAGAAATATTCAGAAATATCAAAATTACATTAACACAAAAATTGAATATTAATAACCAGGGTTCTCGCTGGGTCATTTTTTGGACCAAAATCCAAAATTTTGTGGTTATTCACAATCACTTAGACAATTTTCACAATTTTGGAAATTTTGCTTTAAAACTAGTATATTTGGAGTTTTCCTTTCCACAATTTTGGCCATTATGATGCCCCTTTTCACAATTGCAAGAGCCCAAGCCCCATTCACATAAGGATGTGAGAGAGCCCTGATAAAAGGTTGTTTTAATTCATCAATGAAAATTTTTGACATTAAATTTTACAAGTACACCTAATCCTTTCACAAAGTTTTTTTTTAATAAATTTTATTGTTATGATGTGAAAACATGGTCATCTTCTATGTGCAGATATGTAAAATCTTTTTTCTCCACATAAATTTTATATCATTATCATGTATGGCATATGTTATTCACTGAAATATTTACAGATTGTGATGTGATATGAATGCATCAGCCCAGGGGTGAGTAAAATATCAGATAATTCTGAAACATTTAAATAAAATATTGAATTGCATTTGTCAAAATACAACATTTTGGACCTGTATGACTAAGGTTTACAAGTATTGTGTATAATTATGTTTGAAAATGGAAAGGGAGAGAACTATTAGGGGAGGGGGAGGAGGGAGGGAATTATTTTGGCTAACAGTTATACAGATCCAGATGTTGTGGTATGACAAATGTTTATCACTGTAATGTGAATTGATTTAGAATGTATTATTGTTATACCTGGTCTGATATCCATTGCTATCTCGACTGTCTGTCTGACTGTCTGCCTGTCTGTCAGTGGAAGGTCTGACTTGGTAAACAGTCTGTTTCTCCATATTTAAATTAATAATTTTTCAATAAAAAGAGTATCAAATATTTATATCAATTTGTCAGTTTAAGTAGTTGAGAATTACAGCCGACATGTTTTAGTCCCCCCCCCCTTCTGTAGGACATGAAAATATTCCAGCCCCTCCCCCTTTCTTTCTGTCAGACCTGAAAAAATATTTGTTTTATAACTATTTCTTTGTACCTATTACCTGTTTATATCTTTAAAATAATTGCTTGTGTATTGCAGGATTTTTTTATGCTATACATATAGACCTTACTTTTTTCAAATTATTTTTTGTGTACATGTATTCATTTTAAAAATTTGAATACTTTACATATCTAAGATCTTTATATGTAAATGAAGTCATACCATTTCTTTATTTTAGTGATGGTTAGGTATGTTATTAAGTAATGCTTGACCATCTAGAAGTTGATTTACTATCCACTTGTTAATCAATCAATCTATCAATCAATCAATTCATTAATCAATCAACCAATCCATTCATCAATGATTGTCGTTATTTTACCTTTTAGAGTTTATATGTGACTTAATTTTATCATTATCTAGGTGTAGATGAAGATTTGATAGAGTCCAGCAATGATAAACACATGTTCCAGTTGGTACTGAGCTGGGCACGGCAAAACATTAACCCTGAAAAACCACGACTTGAAGAACTCACAGAACAGGTATGTCACAGTTTACAAAAACAATATTTTTTCACCATGACAGATTAAATTGGAGTTGAGTTGAGTTGATTTAAATAATGGTGTTTAAGGTCCCAGTTAAGAATATTTCACTTATATTGAGATGTCGCCAGCTATAGGCGAAGGTGCAGAAATTTTGCCTGTGCGTTGCACTGATGGCATTATACAGCAGGGTTTTTTAGCGTGCCAAGCCCACCATGACACGGGACCTCGTTTATTTTAAGTTCCCATCCGAAAGAACCGTGACTTTCATTTGGTAATGCCGAGTGCTTGGCGAAAGAACAGTCACTGCCCACTTTCAAGTCTTGGGTCAGACTCAGCTGGGGTTCGAACCCACGACCTCCCACTTACGGAGCGAGCACTCTACCAACTGAGCTACTGCAATGGTTCAGTTAAGTTGTATGGTTGAATTGGATGCTTGAATATTATTTTACATGTCATCAACAATTTTTTAGCTTTTCATGATGCGAAATTTTTTTTAATAATGTTGAAAACTGTTCTAAACACCTATTTGTATAGAATCGAAATTGTTTTAAACTTATGATAACTATGGATAAAATACAGGTTAAGTTTGGATTTCAGAGTTTTTGATCACACATTTCTGAACGTATGTGACCCACACTAGCAGTTTACTAGTAAGTATTTTACATGATGTATGTGATGTTATTGTGTATTGTAGGTGAATGTATTATACCTAAATCCAGATAATACCCTGTCTGATTGTAAAGATTTCTCCTCAGCTGACCAGATTGTTAAGGAAGATGATGTCATCAATGATTACAAGAAAGCCAAAACCAAACTTGTGAGTGTTAATAACTGTATTTTCTTTATTCAGTGTTCAATCTAAGGTTTTTTAGAAGGGGCCATTTTCAAAATGTCCGTAACTATTTAAGTGTTCAATCTTGGGTTTCTCATGCAGAAGGGGCCATTATCAAAATGTCCATAATATCAGTATTTTTGAATTCATTAAATGTTAAATATGGCCCGCTAAGGTTTTAACAATAGGGTCATTTTCAAAAATGTTTGTCTTAAACACTATAAAACATCAATAATTTTTGGCATTTTTAGTAATGTTTAATATATCGCATTAAATCCTTAACAATGGAGTCATTTGGAAAATAAGGAGTCAGCAGCCCCATGGCTCCTTGAATATTTTTGTTTTATAACAAAGAAGACTATTTCAGTTTCTGAGGACAAGGCCTTAATGTATACATAAATAATTTGTTGTGATAAGACACCCTGCTACCGTGATAGTTATTTGACTGTACACAACACTTGTCAGTGAATGGGGTTCGCCTCTGTACCACATGATACCCTCCAACATTTGTGAGGAACACTTATTTCTAATGAATAAGGAATAACATGAGTTGGCGTTTTCCCGCGAAAACAACATCATTCCAGGAATCTGTGATGTTGACATTTTCCAAAATGTTCCGCACAAAAGTTAAGAGGTATTGATCATGTGGTACTGCGATGAATCCTATTATTTGTTGACAAATCACAATACCATCTACATCACAACATTTTCATTATTTCACTAAATGTTTTGTATATCAAATATCTTCATTTAAGACTGTAAATGTCACAAATAATAATTTTATAAACATTATGTTCATGGTAAGTCTGTTCTGTTTACAGAGCGTCCCAGTGAAACCAAAAGATTCCATAATTCCAACAAGTCCTGTACATTTCCGTAAATTTTCTATACATCCAGAAGAACCAATAACATCAAAGGAATGGAATATCATAGCAACATATCAAACCAAAGGTAAATACCATAGCAACATATCAAACCAAAGGTAAATACCATAGCAACATATCAAACCAAACACAAATACCAAAGCAACATATCAAACCAAAGGTAAATACCATAGCAACATATCAAACCAAACACAAATACCATAGCAACATATCAAACCAAAGGTAAATACCATAGCAACATATCAAACCAAACAAAAATACCATAGCAACATATCAAACCAAACAAGAATACCATAGCAACATATCAAATCAAACAAAAATACCATAGCAACATATCAAACCAAGAGTAAATACCATAGCAACATATCAAATCAAATGTAAATACCATAGAAAAAGTTAAATTCTATTGCAATATAATTATGCTAGAAATTGCCTTCTGATGAAAACAGTATTAACTATAACAATTTTATATGATTATGATTGCCAGTTTCTTTCGTATTGGTAATAACAGAGCCAGGTAATCTACTTAAATGTCCCAAGTTTTTGAACTGACAAATTCTCTTTAACCTTATGTAGTACACATTTATATAAAATGACATGATGACAAATGGCAAAATATTTTGTAGATAATATGTACATGGCTATATGTTTGCTGAACGGTGAAATGGCTACAATGTCTATACATTACCGACCTCGGGCAATTAGTCCAACAGGCAGCACTCCAGACGGACTAGACTCGCCAACCATTCTTGTCTCGGCTACACAGGCATTTGAGCGTCATGCCTCTCTAACACCTTTAGCTTATATGAGCTCTGCCAGATGTGCTTTTGGTCTGAGAGTAATCAATGGAAAATTATTTGCTTGTGGTAAGTAGGGATACAAAATTATATTTTGTAATGAAAGGTCCAGGACCTTTTGGCTTTGTTTTTGGTAGATTGATCCCTCATTAAGTTTTGAAAGTCTAATATCCATGTGCATTTATGTTAAAGTTATTGGAGAATAATCTGAAAATCGGATTCTTGTAAATTAGAAATGACAAGTTAGTTTAAATATAAAGGATCCCAATGTAAAATCAAAAGGTCCCAAAATCAAAAGGTCCCAGACCTCGTACTCTTAGAATGTTAATTTTACAGAACTCTGTAATGTATTATCAAATACTTTGGGGTTACCTTAGATCTTGAAAGTGATTAAAACTATGGACCCTGCGTTGGTATGTTTTGAAATTAAAAATTAAATCACTTCGTTTTGATGCAGTGCTTGAATAGTATTTAATTCTGAGAAATATATTGTGGATTGATTGAAATACAATCAATTTTTTAAAGAAAGATTTTGTCTAACTTCATAAATAATAACAATAGATTTGCAAATTATTATTTCCGTTGTGTAAGTTCATTATAATTGATTAAAACATGAATTAGTATCCCTTGCCTTTCAAAGAAAGAGGGTGATATTATTAAGTTTCAGTTTCTGTCCATCCGTGTGTCCAGAATGCAAAGCATCGACATTGAGAGGAGATGTACTTATCATTAACCCAAGTTAGTTTGTTTATTTACCTAGGAGTTATTACCCTTTGAACGTAAGTGCATATCCAAAAGGTACCTTCTGGCAAGGAATTGTAATTCATTGAATTTGATTGTTTATATTTATAGGTGGGTATGACAGAGGTGATTGTTTGATATCCTGTGAAGCTTTTGATCTGAAGTCAAATATGTGGACTAAGTTAGCTGATATGAACACTCCCAGGGGAAGGTTTGCTACAGCTGCAATGAACGAGCAAGTGTTTGCTATAGGAGGGTCTAACGGACACCATGAACAGAGAATGGTTGAAATCTACAACACTGACACAAACAAATGGACACTCTGTAGTGATGCTATCAAGGCCAAGGTTTCCCAAGGTTAGTATAATGAAATCACTCTCTAGTGATGCTATCAAGCCCAAGGTCTCCCAAGGTTAGTATAATGAAATCACTCTCTAGTGATGCTATCAAGCCCAAGGTCTCCCAAGGTTAATATAATGAAATCACTCTCTAGTGATGCTATCAAGCCCAAAGTCTCCCAAGGTTAGTATAATGAAATCACTCTCTAGTGATGCTATCAAGCCCAAAGTCTCCCAAGGTTAGTATAATGAAATCACTCTGTAATGACCCTATCAAGGTCAAGGTCTCCAAAGGTTAGTATTATGAAATCACTCTGTAGTGACCCTATCAAGGTCTCCGAAGGTTAGTATAATGAAATCACTCTGTAGTGACCCTATCAAGACCAAGGTCTCCCAAGGTTAGTATAAAGAAATCGCTCTGTAGTGAGGCTATCAAGGCCAAGGTCTCCCAAGGTTAGTATAATGAAATCAATCTCTAGTGATGCTATCAAGCCCAAGGTCTCCCAAGGTTAGTATAATAAAATCACTCTCTAGTGATGCTATCAAGCCCAAAGTCTCCCAAGGTTAGTATAAAGAAATCACTCTGTAGTGACGCTATCAAGGCCAAGGTCTCCCAAGGTTAGTATAATGAAATCACTCTGTAGTGACCCTATCAAGGTCAAGGTCTCCCAAGGTTAGTATAAAGAAATCACTAGTGTGTGGTGATGCTGTCAAGGTCTCGCAAGGTCAGTGTAATGAAACTTGATCATCTTTTGACAAGATAGTAATACTTTTAAGATACAGTCATCCACATTTTTATGGCCATAACTTTAGTTGGGTAGGTGAATATTGTTTATTGAATCTGTCTACTTTTGGATTCAGTGTTTTTGACAGAGAATTGTGCACAGTTTTATAGAACATCCATTAATAATCATGGATATCCACAGCAATTAGCCATTGTCCTGCCTCCAAAAATAAATATTTCCTTTACTAACAGAATAAACACACAAAATTGAGATATTTCAGAAAATGCATAGTTGCAAGATCAAACTTTATTCAAGTTTATTAGAATTTCTATAAAACTTGAGCTGTCACAAAAAACAGTGATGCTGAAAGTAGATTTTATTTACCTCACATAGAGGTCATAAACTCTTTGAATGTTGAAGCTGTGGAAAATCAGCAACCTTTATCAATTCAGTAGGAAAACTTTGTCATACTATGGTCTGTCCTAAGTGGGGTTCAAACCTGGGCAGTGAGAGGTTTTTGGTCTGTAAGCCCATGCTTTAGAACACTCATTCCCATAGACCAGTTCCATAATTGTAGGATTTATAACCATTGTATAACAATTTTTTTTATTTGACAGGTGTTTGTGAATTAAATGGGAAGATATATTGTATAGGTGGTTGTGTTGGACAGAGAAGTGTTCCTGACTGTCAAGTGTATGATCCACTGACAAATAAATGGTCTAACATAGCTTCATTAAATACAGGTAATGTAGGAGATACCAAGACACACACACACACACACACACACACACACACACACACACACACTGCTTACTGTAGATTACTTTTTATCACAAGAGATTTATAAACACATCATTCCATGAGTACTCTGTCACGAATTCAAATATCACATGAATATTCCCAAAATTGTGAAAATTAATAAGCCAAATTTAAAACATGGCGGCCTGCAACTATGACCATAAAAGTTATATATAGCATGCCATATTAAATGCAATAAAGTAAATAGTGTAATATATGTATAATATACTCTTAAGTAGTCATTTTTATATATTCTTGAATATTATACCCCATGTACTGTAGATCTGGTAATTTTCGCGACACTTTATTTTCACGAATCACGTTTAGGAGATTAATCCGCGAGAGGATAAATTCGCGTTTCAGTACATACTAGTATATTACTTGCTTGAAATTGTGAAACAGACTATAGATTATTACCTATCGCACATGCAATCATGTAAAATCTACTCACATGAAGACTAAGTAAAATAAATATTTTTATGAACATTGCCAGGTGGACAACATATCGATTACACCATCAATTAGAAATTTATATAGTTATGTATTAATTCAGCAGGATAATCTATATGGTTTCCTGATTTGACTTTGAAATTTAACGTAACTTCGTTATGTTGTTTATATGTTATACATACTTTTATTAGGCGAGAATGTTGAATTCGCGATTAAATGAGATCGTGAATTAACGCGAAAATTACGTTCTTGCGAATAAAACCGGATTTACAGTATGTATATGAAGATATATGTATATGAAGTAATCCATTTATGATTTTTTTTTCTACTTTCAGCTCGCTACCAGGCAGCAGTTTGTAGTTTTAAAGGGAAATTATATGCCATCGGAGGAACAGATTCATGGAGCTGTTTAAACTCTGTAGAAATATATGACCCCAAAACAGACAAGTGGTCAGCAGGACCATTGTTAAATAACCCACGTAGAGGAGCAGGTTGTGATGTCCTTAATGGTACGATAATAGTTTTATCTATACATCTCTTTATGTCTTTAGTAGCTGAGTGGTTTAAACATGAGCTAACTAATGACAGGTCCTCACACTGACAGGAATCCCACTTGGGACAGATCCTGATGTGAGAGAGCCTTAGTTACTTTGCTTGCTGAAGGTTGGTGGTTTTCTCTATGTACTCTGGTTTCCTTCACCATCCAAAAACTGAGCGCTTCAATATAAAAGTAGAAAGAATCTTGACTGGGATGTAAAACTCCATTACTCCCCATCATATACATATATGGTTGGATTGAGTAAGATAATATTTATATGTGGGTGTATAAGGGAGTGATAGACTGTGTGTGTACTTTTGTTGTTTTTATTACTTGTATATTATGTAAAAATGAAAAAAAGATAATGGGACCTGACTGTAATTTGAAAAGGATCTGCAAACTGCTATTTTAATTCGTTGTTTATCTGTTTGGGAAGTCAAGATTGTTTTGATCAATATAATCTTGACTGTAATATGAAAAGGTCTGTTACATAGTAGCTACACATTTCTATTTTATTCCATTGTTTATCTGTTTTCTAGGTAAAATCTATGTGGTAGGTGGTAGTGATGGTACGCAGTCTTTAAGATCAATAGAAATCTTGGGGCAGGAAAAAGATGTCTGGTCACTGGGTCCAGCACTAAGTATAGCCAGGGCAAACGTAGGTGTAGCTGCGTACGCTAACCGCATATTCGCTGTAGGTGGATTCAGTGGTAAAAAGTTCTTGGACACCATGGAATATTTAGACATTGACAATAATGAATGGTGTAGTTATCTCCCGGTGGAAGATTCCGTCATGGCTGTCAGAAGACGCAGTCAGAGCTCTGAAAAAATAGACAAGGGTGAAAATATGATCGGTGATACTTCAGTGAGGAACTATAACAATGATGTGAATCTTGTTCATTGTAATGGATTATAACCTGCAGTGTTCATTATATATGTCATGTATATATTTATTTATACACAGAAAGTTATGACCTTGAATGAAATATTTGCATTTTTTGTTTCATATATTACATTTAACCAAAGATAGTGCAAGTCTACATTGCTATTTATGCCAAAGTTACTCTTTTATTGACAACAGACATAACTTTGATTTCACCCTTTGTGTGCAACCATTTGAAATATTATTTAAACGATGGCAGTGATTTTCTGTTATTATTTTTTTTTTAATTTAGTTTAAACAGATTTGAAAAATGATCTGGATATTTGCTGTTTTATACCGATAATAAGATTATAACGGTCAGTTTAGAGCTCGGTAATAACATGATCTCGGTCAGTTTAGAGCTAGGTAAAGTTAATTTGACCAAGTGTTATAGGTACATATAAAGACTATTTAATTATTTCAAAGTATTTTATACTCTAGTTTGGGAAATTTTCAGATCGGTTAATTTTCACGTGACTTGTCATTTCAAGATATGTGCATATATTCTGTGCTGTCAGCTGATGGTCATTACAAGTGAATTTTATCAAAGCATAACATTTGCAAAACTTTTTTCCTTTATTGCATCCATTACTCTCCTAAATTATACAGAAATAAAACAAATATGATAATATCTTGGTTTACAGTTATATACACTATAAGTATATATATTTGGGTTATGTACAAGGTTGTAGCACAAGATGTGCAAAATTAATCATATTAATACATATGGTTTAAATATTATATCTAAAAATTATTTTCCAGTTTTTTTGGAAGGAATACAACTGTATTATATTTTTTGTTTCCTGTTAATACATATATTCAAATAATTATACAAGGTTTTTTTTTTTATTTTTTCATATTTACACACACAGTATATAGTTTTGTTTTCACTTTCATATTAATGTTGTGTTTTTGTGTTATATTTGGTGCATACAGCAGGAAGTATTTACGGTAGTCATCATTTGTATATGTTTGTTTTCTTTCTACAAGTATTAATTTTTTCAGTTCATATGATTCCTTATTAAACCTCAACTGTATCTGTGTCTTTTTTGGGTGCTGAAACTGTTAAGTGCACACGAAGGAAATTGTTACCTGCTTGGTAGAGCTGTCACAATGCTCTCAAACCGTTTTGACTCTTTCTTTGTCATATGTCATTGCCATACTATTTCAATAATTTTATTTTTCACTTTTATATTTTTGAAAAATTCATTTTTTGACATAATGACCGTTTGGGCTATTTAATTTAATTATGTTTTAGAGAAGACTGTTTCAAAAAAAAAACCATCTTGTTACTTTGCCAAAATATTTGAAACTTAAGATCCTGCAGTTAAATGCCATGAACATTACATACATATATATTTTGAATATTTTTGTAATGAACAACATTTCTTTAATAAATGATCTCTAGTTTTATAATAACAAACTCTGTCTCACTGACATCCAGACAATCTCTCTACATTTCTGGTGCGGATTACAGCAATATTTCTATAACTATCAGGGTAAATATTATTATTTGATAACTTATGACATAATTGTTCACACATGAGATTTATGGTGTAATATTATTGGAAATATTGGTCTGTGATGTCTGGTCCATACAAACAATACCACTACATGATTGGGGTAAATGTTTCAAAATCATGTAAATTTTAAAAGTGTTGTTAAATAAGCTATGGCGATTTCATTCATTGATTGCACAGATTTTGGGATAAAACTCTAAAAGGCTAAAACTAATTAATATGATGCCTAAAGCCTTTTTAGTATACACTTATGAGTATGATAGGGGTTTAAAAAGTAACAATCTTGTGGTGAATGCTACAGAAAAAACATTGTAATTAAGGTATAAATCTTGAAAAGAAATTCTGAATTTAATTTTTTTTTGTTTCATTGTTAATATTGTTTAAACACCTCCATTGATAATCATATTAATGAAATTCCAAACATTGTAAAGGCAGCATATATTCTTATTTACATTGGTGAGTAACTTCATATACAGTAAAATGGTAAAGGCTAAATATAAATAACATGTTGGAAGTAAGAAATATGGATTTTAATAAATGGTGATCTTTATATACAGGTTCTTTTTGAAGTATGATCCAAAGTGGTCTGAATGGACAGGTGGTTTTTATTTAGTGGTTGTTCTTCGTTGATTTACATGTATAAAGCAAATAGACCTTCAAAGTGGTCTTAATGGACAGATGGTCTTTATATAATTTAATGGTTCTTTGCGAGAACTAAAATCTGATCTTAAGGGACAGATTGGTTGTCTTAATTTGAAGATGGTCACTATATCAAGTTTAACTGTATATTTTTGCATACATTAAATAGCGAGAAACTTCAAATATTTTCAAATCAATTATTTATTCTTGTAACTTTTTAATAGAAATGAAATTTTCTTATCAAAACCAAAACAAAATGCTTTATCATATTTTGCCATGGTTTGTAGATAGAATGATATTTTTGGGGAAGCATTATCAACTCCATTTTAAATGAAAAATAATCATTTATCATTAATATTGCTTTAGGAAATTCAGTTTTTTCTACCAGAACTTATGTAAGGTGTTATCCATTACTCCATCTTATAATGAAATATGATGTTTTGTATATAAATTAGATTTATATAGTAACGGCTATCTTACGGTAGTAAAGATATTCATTTGGTATTGTATGATCTATCACTTTGTATGAATGAAATGAAGTTTTTAAAATAAAAATTATTTTCTTCAAAAATATTTTACATGTATTTGTACATTCCAATTTGAGCTTGTTAAAAATAATTTGAATAGAAATTGTGAATGAATATAGAAATTTACTATGTTTCTTAGGAGATTTCCTACGGTAACCATAGAAATCTTTGCATGTACTTGGTAACTTCTATCAATTAGTATACCACCCACGGTAGTACATATTGAGAAACAATACTGTCTTGAATGTAGATGCTAGTGGGACATGATCAAACATATTGCATGTCTTGTAATCTCAAATTCAGTCACAATAATATGTTATTTTTCATCTTGGAGAGTTTTAACAAATACTTTGCGAAAGAAATTGTATTCAGACTTTTAAATAGTTTTTTAAGCTTTGAGTGAAACATAGGATTTTGTTTCTAATTTACAGCTATAAAGTAATATTTCCAAGTAATTAAAATTTAGATTTATGTTTAAAACAGTCAAATTAAGCGCTAAAGGACAGTATTTCTTAAAGTGAGTAGCTTAGATGCAGTTGTATTTTGTAAGTCCTGTAAAGCTTATTTAAGTACAGGCTAGCAATTTTGTTCTTATGTGAATAAGTCAAAAATTTTCATTTGGTTCCAATGCATAATTTTTTTCATACATAGAGTCCACAAATATTTTTATCAAGCCCATATACATATATAGTTGAAAAAAAAATATTTGAGCCCAAGCCTAGGACTTTTTGACATGAATACGTGAATAATATATAACTACTTTACATTGCAACCTCTGTGATGTTTAAGGTTTTATGTAAAAAAAAAATAGGATTGCAAATCCATAATTATAAATTATTCCACAAAAATTCCAATTACATGTGGTTATTCAACACCAAACAGATCATATATCATGAACTTATATGGTCATAGATGGAATACTAAAAAACGTCATATCCAATGAGCTTTTGAGAAAATTGACCAAATTGCATTTATTGTAAATAAGTCCTGGGCTTTTGGCTTGAGGAATTTTTTAAAATGATAAAAATTATAAACATCTGTAATACACAGACTACCCACAAGGTGGCTATTCTGGCATGTAGGCCAATCAAATTTTTTCTTTGTTTAGTGTTCACATTGTTAACAAAACCTACCTACAGGTAACTACTTAGTAAAAACACATGAATGAAAAATTTTGAAACAACATGCAATTTTTTTTTAAAGATTTTGAGAAATACTTGGAACATCGATACAGTGAACTGTAAAATAAACTACTTCCATCCTTTTGTATAGAATTATTTATCAATGACTTTGTACAAATTGAATAAAGCATGTGACTAGGATGCCCAATATAGTTCTACTTTTAAAATACTGTGTAGTTGCTTTTATTCACTGGGGATTTAATTTCCCTATATTCGTGGTTTGACTTAATTACACAAAATTAAATACCACATGAATAATTTCATGTAGCATTCAATAAACTTTTACTTACCGTATTAAGTCGCATTGCATTTTAAAATATTAAAATTTAGTAAAAATGTTGCTACGTATCTATGGACATATACTGTAGATAATTCTTACAGGGAAGTGTTAACACTGGCCACTGGACAGCCAAATTCAATACCTGTAAATAAGTTCCAGTGCCTAGACTGCAAAATTTTATCCCAACAGAATTAAACAACTATACAGTATAATATCTAGAAAAATGCATACAGTGGTGAAACTTGAGTTTGCTTTTCAAAATTTGATTCAAAAAGCTACCTGTCAGTGGACATTAAACACAAAAACATTCAGAATAGCCTTATTCATGTCTTACCAGTTGATATATTGATTTGTGTCATCTTATCATGTGTTTTGATGTTTTATATACACAATTACTAGTATTAAATGGAGTACAATGAAATAACCAAGATATAAAATGTCATGTATAATACAAATTAAAGTAAAGATTTAACAAAAATGAAATGTTGAAAATTACAATACTAACATAATAAACTTGTAAATCTTAATAATATAGATCTGAATGTGTTGTTTAGTTTGTCTGGAAAGATTAGACTCGCAGGATATAGACTCATTGGACTGGTCCTAACCTGACTTCTTTGTAAAATCTGTCAAGAGGATATAGAGTCATCAGACCAGTCCTAACCTGGTTTCCTTGAAAAGTCTGTTCCGAAGGTATAAACTCACAGGACCGGTCCTAAACTGGGTTCCTCATTAATTCTGTCCAGTAGAGGATATAGACCAGTCCTAACTGGGTTTAGTGGCATTACGACGACTTGAAAGCACAAGACTCCTCTTTGATGGGACACCAGTCACAATGTGCAGTAAACTTCCATCATATCCATCTACCAGTACAAATCCATTTGGTAGCCGAAAGGACAGGAGCAACGTGAAATGAAATCAAAGACAAACTACTTGGACCAGATTGGGTTACAACACATAACCCTTGATGCTTTAACCACTTAGCTTGCTGCTCAAAATATGAATTTTTAATTTCACCTTTTATAATTGTAAAAGAAAAGAGAAAAAATTCAGGGTTGGACCGGGGATCGAACCTGAGACCTCCCGCACTATAGGCGAGTGCTCTACCACTGAGCTACCCAGACTGCTACATTCCTCCCTTCTTCTTTTTTTCGATTCAACTCCCTCGAATTAAAACCACCAGGTCCGGGGTTCGATCCCTGGTCCGACCCTGCATTTTTTTTCTTTCTTGTAAAATAGATAGGGTATTTTTTACTCGCTCGATAAATACATTTGTATGTGTATTAATTCTAACACAAAACTGTACTTCAAAACTACTAGGGACTCTGTAGCTGGATAGTCTAAAGCACACATTTACTAGTATAGATCAGAGCCTCTCACTCTCACTTTGGGTGGAATTCCAATTACACAGACCTTAGCGTGAGAAAGTTTGTCAGTTTGCTGGCTAAAGACTAATGGTTTTCTGCAGGTACTCCGGTTTCCTCCAACTGCCTCGATATAAGTGAAAGAATCTTGACCAGAGAATAAAACGGAATCGCTCTACTATACCTGATACTTAAAATACCACTGTGTCAACTGGCCCATGTTTTACAATCATTCCTCAACTTCAGAATTTCCTTAACTTAAATCTTGCATACTTCAGTTTTCAACTTATTCATGAATCATGTTATTTTGTAGATCACTCCTAACTTATTACATCTATATTCTAATTTTGAGAAAACTTACTAAACTTATTCATGAATCATGTTATTTTGTAGATCACTCCTAACTTATTACATCTATATTCTAATTTTGAGAAAACTTACTAAACTTATTCATGAATCATGTTATTTTGTAGATCACTCCTAACTTATTACATCTATATTCTAATTTTGAAACTTTATATTTTATTAGTACAATAAAATATTGCCAAATGTTACCAGATTTAAGTGAAGAAGAAGTCTTACTAAGGAATGATTGTGAAACAAGAACCTAAAAAAGAAATTCAATTATTAAACAAAGTCTAAAATGTACATCTGTACTATAACTTTATTTACAAAAATAACCGAGATCATCTGGATAAAATGTGTAAATTTACAATGACATATTTTATGCATAAGTATTATGATCAAAATGGCAATTTATAATATTTACACGAATAAATAATGACAAATGTATGGGATGATGAATTTTATCCTCAATATTCCCATGATTCCATGATCAAAGAGATGTATTATGGTTAGAAGGCTTCAGCTGTAGACAGTATTCTGTGGTCAAGTACATGTATCAGCACACAGTTGAAGCCAACAATACACTGTAATCTGTGGTTGAGCTGTATGGATAAGGCTGAGGTATTGTAAAGGCTGGGGACATTGAGTAACATTTTCTTTTCCAAATATATATACATGTATGTTAACTGCAATTCTCATGCTTTATTTGTTTTAACTATTCACTTTTCCCCTTTTGTGAATTAAGACTCACTGTATAGCGTATACATTGCCATAATATTATGCATGGTCTACAATGAATATGACAACTCCTTTCATGTTTAAAACTGACTTGGTTTGTATACCTGCCTGTTACTGTTTCTTGTAAATAAAGGGAGGTAATTCAATAATGCAGAAGTAATGCAAGCATCAAGATGCAAGACTTAAAACTGATCTGACTGCTTTGTATTATTTATATTGTAACTGTTCTTAGCTTGTTTGGTTACTGTGCCATAAAGGGAGGTAATTAAATAATGTAGAAGTAATGTAACCAACCAATATTAGACTTGCAGTGCGATAAATTGGAATGACTTGTAAAATATGTATTGATTCAAGAACTGTTCCACTAATATGACACAATTGTCACTATAAATTTGTCAAACTTGCACATGCTAGTGTTTTATTAGTGTATATTTTCTGTACATCTATTCAGCAATAAACCTAACAACGGAAACTGAAGATTATACCCATATTGGAGTATGACATAAGAACTTCATAAAGGTGAGCTGAAGAGACAGAATCAAATATAAACTAAAGCTCGTATTAATTCGTGAAATTTTATGGCATAAAAATCCTTTATGTTGCTGTATCCAAGTGTTAATGTCAGGAAGATATCTGAATACTCTGTCTCCATCTTTGATGTTGACCACAGCTAATTGCTAAAAGTTGTTGATGTGGTTCATTATAAACAAAAAACTTAAAACTGGGTGATATTGGCCCACTTCTACATGTTACGATCAAGTATAACTGCTGATCAATACCAATCATCATTTTACTGATTATTCTCGTTCCCCAACAATTTCCCTCTTCACAACATTGGTCCAAGAATTCTAAATTCCCTGGGTCCGAAGTCTGGATTTTACATTGAGACCCTTGATATTTAATTTGTATAAGTCCAATGGACCTACAGTTTTTTTCACCAGGATAACACTGCCTTTTCTCTAATATACATGCACATGAATCTTTCGACATTGATCTTGCACTTTCAACACTTTTTGTGGGACCTGCCAAAGAAAAGGCAAAAAGTCTTGGACCTTCCATTTCAAAACATAATTTTGAACCCCTGCATTGGTCTTATAATTTTTGTATGGACCTATGTAGAACAACTTTACTAGCACTTTGAGTTAGTTACTTAGTTTATCAGTAAGTCCGTGTAACGTCGTCCCGAGCTTTTCCTGTATTTTTTGGCATTTTTCTACTTGATTTGTCATCTAGTTCTTTAGATTTATAATAATGTGGTGCTACTTCCATTAGCCAGCTATTCTCTATCTCTATCACCTGTAAGAAGAAAAAAATAATCATATATATCATACTGTTAAATTAATAATTTTTCCTGGTTTTTAACTTTTTATGGATACCACTTAACTATTAATGTACATTTGTGTTTAAATTTACATAAAGGAAACCAATTTCATCAATGGAAGAGTAAGAGTAAGTAATGTGCTTAACGTCCCAGTCAAGAATATTTCACTTATATCAAGATGTCACCATATGGCAAAGGTGAAGAAATTTTGCCTGTGCTTTGCGCTGATGGCATCATACAGCAGGGTTCTTTATCATGCCAAGCCTACCAAGACATGGGACCTTGTTTTATTTTAAGTTCCCATCCGAAAGAACCATGACTTTTATTTTGTAATGCCGAGTGCTTGGCGAAAAAAACAGTCACTACCCACTTTTAAGTCTTGGGTCAGGCCTGGCCTGGGTTCGAACCCATGATCTCCCACATATGAAGTGAGATCTCTACCAACTGCCAACTGAGCTATCGCAGTAGTCATCAATGGAAAAGGATAGTTAAGTAGTTAAAAGCTCACTGAATGGGAGTCTACAGACTTGGAACAGACTGACAATGGCAAGTCTTGATTTTAATAAAACAATAAAGAGCTGATTATTATAGTATATAGGGGCTTACCTGTCTCATGAATTCTTTTGTTGTAAAAACTAACTCATGATAAATAACCCATCGTGGTCGATCTTCAAACAAGCTACTATTAGGATGAACCATGACCGTTTGTTGATGTTTGACTGTTTTATAGTTTCCCGTCTTATCTAGCCGTGCTGTATGGTAGAAAAACCCAGCAGTCACTGCCTGAAATGTTATAACAACATACAATGTATTAATTAAACAGTATCTCCCGGACAGGATTTTATTTACACAGACAGACAGACAGACAGACAGACATGGTGATTCCTATTTACCTCCTTCAAACTGGTTTTTGGGGGAATAATTAACAGAATTACTCTAAGAGATGGATGATTTTATAAGGTAGTCTCCATATTGATCTTTCTACTTTATAACTACCATGGTTTGGCAACTTATCAAGGAATCTTCTGGTCTAAGTGGTCATCAATATCAGGTGGTTTTCAGTAAAAATGATGTAAAATTAAATGTTGAGAATAAATGTACAGTTTGACTAAAAATTTAGTCCTTCTTTTCCTCTGTCCTTGCCATTAATGCAGAAACTCACCAAGATAGCATAACACGGACTCTACTACAAATATAGTCCTTCAAAAAACTGCCTCTGTCCCTATCATTGATGCCAATACTCACCAAGGAAATATGATATGGATTCCAATATGTTTTATGCAGAATACACTTCATGCAGTGAAATTAATGAAATTAAACATACCTTCCTGATACCTATGGAATCTCCAGGATTTGACACCACCTCAATCTCCACTCGCTCTAGAAGTCCTTCCAACTGATCTCGTATATCCCTGGCTCGTTTCATTGATCGATGTTGAATGAAGTTTTCATAGCACCACTGAGTAGAGAATCCAGTCTCTTCCCATTGTTCATAAACATTTAACAGAGTTATATGGTCTCCACCAGGCCTGAAGAAGTTTTGTCGTGCTGTATCGGCATGAACTACTTTGTCCTTCGGTCGGTAGAAGATTGAGTTGTTAACAGACAACATGGCCGTGACTGAGAGGATTTCCTTGGAACATCTGTACCTAAGTAATACAGAACATAGTTAATAAAATATCAACAATTAGTTGGTTGGTTGCTTGAATGTTGCTTAACGTCGCATCAGCAATTTTTCAGCTATTTGCGACAAAACTACTTTATTAATGTCTATGGATTAATCTATGAACAAGTTCATGTATGCATGTGAAGTGCCAGTGTGTTTTATGGTCTGCCTTGTACCAGTGGGCACTCAGGGCAACTTAAAGAAATGTTAGCTCAACGAGTCAGTACGCCACAGCGCACCACTACTTCAGTCACATTATAATGACACTGGGTGATATAGTAAAGGCCAACGGCAAGGAAAATTCACTTTCTCACTTGGGTCTGAGCGGAACTCAAACTCATAGCAATGAGAGACCCTGGATTTGTAGACTGATGTCTTATCTATTAGGCCACCAACAATTAGTAAATCACAATGTCAATTTGTTGAATATTTAATGGATAACTGAAAGAATACTACTTTATGTAGAAATCATCTGTGATTTCAGCAATGAAATTTTCGAACCAAGAACTGAATAAAGGTACTTTTTTGGTGCATATGATAATATAATTTAGACCAAGAACTGAATAAAGGTACTGACTTTTGGTGACAATTGGACCCAGAATGAAATAAAAATACAAAACTGTACTTGTACTTACTTTTCTGAAGCTAAAATCATTTTTGACAACATTGGATCTACTGGAAATTCAGCCATTCTCCGTCCGAGTGTAGTTAACTCCCCTTTATGATTTAATGCACTAAGGGCATATAACTGTTCCAATGCTAACACAAGCGTCTCATGGGGAGGTGGATCCATGAAGTCAAAATGTAACAAATCATTTATTCCTAAACTCTTTAACAATAAAACAACATTTCCTAAGTTAGTCCTTTGTATTTCAGGAACAGTATTATCTTCTAACTCGTTTTTATACGCCCACGCTGTATAAAGTCGGAAACATTTCCCTGCCGATGTACGCCCTGATCTTCCTGCTCTCTGATTCGCTGAGGCCTGTTAAAATAAGGACTCAAAATTAAATGAGCACTGATTCTAATTTTTATTTGGTTCATTGAGAAATGAATAAAAAAAATTAAATTCAAATAAGTTTTTTTATCATGTTATACGTCAACACCAAACTGTGTGTATGGAAACATCACCAAGTTACAACAGAATGGCTTGATTATGACACCAGAACTTGTAACTTAATTGAGAATTGTCCAATCAAACAGATTTATTCAATCAGAACACTAGATAATCATATAATTTAATCATTTCAATTTTTTTATAAACTGAAAACTTGAAATCTAGCATATCCTATATAGCAAACTATATTATGGCATGCTTGCAATGACATCCTCAGTGACAGGGTGCCTAAAGCACACATTTATGGATCTCAGTCCTTTAGCCGTCCACTAAGGTCAGATCCTAGTGTAAGAAAATTGCCCGTTTGCTTGCTGAAGTTCAGCGTTTTTCCCTGGGCACTCTGGGTTTCCTCCACCATCCCAGAACTTTCCACCTCTATAAAGTGACAAAATTTTGACTTGGTCATAAAACTCCAATACTCCATTCCTCTCAATTCAATGTCATCATTTGATTAGTTAAACTTTGATGTTATAAAAGGAATTAGTGACAAATTGAAGGTAGTCAAACTTTGATGTTATAAAAGGAATTAGTGACAAATTGAAGGTAGTCAAACTTTGGTGTTATAAAAGGAATTAGTGACAAAATAAAGGTAGTCAAACTTTGATGTTATAAAAGGAATTAGTGACAAATTGAAGGAGACTTAGACTTAAAAGGAAAATTATAGAAGAAATAGATTTTTTAACTTTAAAATACTGTGGGAATCAGAATAAATAAGATATTGAAGGGCATTATAACAAGACTTTAATGCACCTTAGAAACTGGTATTACAATCAGCGATTCCATGCCAGTCCGAGCGTTGTAGCTGTTCTATTTACAGATGCCAGGATCTATCACATATTTAATACCATCAATGGATTTTGGGACATTAAAATACTGTTGTAATAAGAGTGGTGGTAAAGATATCAAGGGGCAGTAAATCATGGTTTTAATGCACCTTAGAAACTGCTGTGACAATCAGCGATTCCATGCCAGTCCGAGCGTTGTAGCTGTTCTATTTACAGATGCCAGGATCTATCACATATTTAATACCATCAATGGATTTTGGGACATTAAAATACTGTTGTAATAAGAGTGGTGGTAAAGATATCAAAGGGCAGTAAATCATGGTTTTAATGCACCTTAGAAACTGCTGTGACAATCAGCGATTCCATGCCAGTTCGAGCGTTGTAGCTGTTCTGTTTGCAGATGCCAGGATCTATCACATATTTAATGCCATCAATGGATTTTGGGACATTAAAATACTGTTGTAATAAGAGTGGTGGTAAAGATATCAAGGGGCAGTAAATCATGGTTTTAATGCACCTTAGAAACTGCTGTGACAATCAGCGATTCCATGCCAGTCCGAGCGTTGTAGCTGTTCTATTTACAGATGCCAGGATCTATCACATATTTAATACCATCAATGGATTTTGGGACATTAAAATACTGTTGTAATAAGAGTGGTGGTACAGATATCAAGAGGCAGTAAATCATGGTTTTAATGCACCTTAGAAACTGCTGTGACAATCAGCGATTCCATGCCAGTCCGAGCGTTGTAGCTGTTCTATTTACAGATGCCAGGATCTATCACATATTTAATACCATCAATGGATTTTGGGACATTAAAATACTGTTGTAATAAGAGTGGTTGTAAAGATATCAAGGGGCAGTAAATCATGGTTTTAATGCACCTTAGAAACTGCTGTGACAATCAGCGATTCCATGCCAGTTCGAGCGTTGTAGCTGTTCTGTTTGCAGATGCCAGGATCTATCACATATTTAATGCCATCAATGGATTTTAGGACACAGATATCAAGAGGCATTCTATCAAAGTTTTACTGTACCTTAGATATTGGTGTTACAATCAGTGATTCCATGCCAGTTCGAGCGTTGTAGCTGTTTTGTTTACAGAAGCCGGGATCTATCACATATTTAATTCCATCTATTGTAAGTGATGTCTCTGCTATGTTTGTAGCTAAAATTACCTGAAACATGAATAACAATCAGTGATTATTACAACAAGATACTGGCAATTTCCCCTCTCAAGACATGTCTATATTTTCCAGAAAACAAACCAAGATTTTCCTAAAAACAAATTATCATATTTTAAAAACAGACAATAAATTTTCTTTACTTATACATAAATACTTCTCTTTCTCTCCCTCTCCCTCTCCCCATTCTCTCTCTTTCTCTCTCTCTCTAGCTCGTTTACCTTCCTAGCACCAGGTGGAGTTGGTTCAAATATTTTAGACTGCATATCTGATGGCAAGTTTGCGTATATTGGTAGAATGATCAACTCCTTAATCTTGGTACCTAATTTCTTAGTTCTTTCCTGAAAGTAAATAATAAGAAACTCCTCAAACAGGCACCCACTTTTTAGTTTATTTTTGTTTTTGTTTTTGTAATTACAATCTCCCAGTCTGTTGACAAACATATACGAATGATCACCATCTTTTTGATAACACATTTATATGAATACTTTAGTTAATGTAACATGTCTAATAACAACAGAAAAGAAATTCTGGATTTTGGAGATACTGCATATTAGAATGATGCCAAGTTTTTGATGACAACACTCATACTGGTATGTGATATTCCTTGAGCAAAAAACGTCAGTAGAACAATCCAATCGTAATGCAGAAAGCAGATATTGAATGCAACAAATATAGTCTGTTACAAAAACATGGCTTTGTGTTTTATCACTATTTCTTCACAATTATTGGGGTGATTTCACTTTTATTAGTACATGTATTTTTGTATAACACAATGCTGGTACTTTAAGAATGTAACAAAAGTGAAAATCTCATAGGTTTGACCTAAGGACCCATTTGCATATGGATGTTCACATTCAATACATGTCTGACAAATCTTTTACCTGTAACATTTCATTACTGGATTCAATTTCTTCCTGACCGGTCAAAAAGACGAGGATATCTCCGGGAGGTTGTGTAACATGGATCTGTAATACTGACACGACGGCCGCATCTAGATAATCTGCCTCTGGAGCTTTAGTATAATATATATCAACAGGAAACCGTCTCCCTGGGATACGGAAAATAGGTGCATCATCGAAAAACTGAAAAATCAAACAAACAAAAATATAAATAGTAATAACGTCCTTTAGTACATAAATCTGTATCCCATTGTACAAAGCCTTTTAGGCTAGACCAGCTAATCAATGAAACTGTAAAATAGCTTTATTAAGTGAAGTAATGAATCAGATGTTTAATGCCCAGTTAGTCGGCCATTTCAATGATGGTGGAGAAAACTAGAGTACCTGCAGAAAACCTTCCAATTTCAACCAACAAATTAACAGAATTTCTCACACACTGATGATCCAAAACCAGGTTGAGAGTACCACTGTGATATCTAAGCGCAGAATAGACAAATATTCAATGCAATCCAATGTCGGAGAACAAACATTTTTGTCGGTTATATCAAAAGCGAGTTGATACCTTGCATTAACATGTTTTTTTTTTACCCAGCTTTGTCATTTATTTTAAAATAGTAAACTAAATTCTCAGAAAACTGTAGTCTCAAGTATTTTTTTTAAAATCATGTGATGCTTCTTATAAATAAATAAATCTTGATGTTTCAGTAAATTGTCACTTTGGCAGAGTTGCATGATTTCTTACTATTGATTGATTTTTTGGGGTTTTACATCCCAGTCAAAAATAATTCATTTATATTGAAGTGTACCAGCTACAGGTGTAGTGGCAGAATTTTTTATCTTTGCAATGCATTCAGGGCAATGTCTTGGGAGAGTTCTTTAATGTGACATGCCTGCCATGACACATTGCATCAGTTTTTATCATCTCTTCTGATGGACTCTGTGACGTAAATTTCTACATGCCTAGTGCTTTGTGAAAGAACAATCACTACACATTTTTAAGTCTTGGTCAGACTCGATCAGGGTTTAAACCCACAACCTCTCACATATGAAACAAGCACTCTACTAACTCAGCTTCTGTAGTGGTTTTTCTTACCTCTGAGAATTTTTCAGCATCTAAAGTAGCACTTGATATCAAGAGTTTTAGATCTGGTCTGAAGCGAGCTATATCTTTAACCAATCCAAACAGGACATCTGTATGAAGAGTTCTCTCATGGGCTTCATCAATGATCATAACACTAAAATATAAAGAATACTGGATTACATTATACAGCTACTGATATATATATAACATGTATAAGTTAGTAGAAAGCTTTGCATTATCATGGCAGTGTATCAGATGAGACATTTGCAGGGAAAAAAATATTTGCGATTTTCACAGCAACTCTTGTACTGTAAATATACCTTCTAAGCAAAATTGTCTTATTTCCCTCGGCACACTTTCCCTACAGTCAGAACTTTGAAAATTTCTTACAGTGATACAGACTAATTTAGAAGATCATAACTGAAAAAGTTTCCTACCACTAATGTTCTTTTTTATACAGTACACAATAACACCTTATTAAACAATTGGTCTTATGAAGTGACTGAGGGTAATGTTTTGTTTTCAGGTCAAATTGTCCTTGAACATTTTTATACTGTATATAGTTATTTAATTCTGCAGGGAATAAATTTCACGATTCAGACACTGCAACTTATTCACGGGTATAAAATTTCGAGGTGCAGTGGCCAGTGTTAACGGATTATCTCAGTCTACCTTTAATCAGTGCTAAATGAAAATATCCACTTGGCATTTAATTTTACGCTATAACTTTACCTACATGGATATCCTATACCACGGAAGTAAATACAACTGTACAGGCAAAATTAAATACATTTACAGTATGGCAAAATTGAATTCCAAGTGAATTAAAGAAACTATACAGTATGTGGGTACAAAATCAAAGACTGAGGATGATAATTATTGACACTATCTTATCTTTGAGCATCTGTTAAGGTACAATTCTGGGTCATTTACACATTTAAGAGAAGCCACTTTAGTGAAAACTTGGCAGAATAAATAAAGTTGTTGACTCAAGATTTAAGAGTTGTGGGTTCAATCTCCAGCCAAGCTGTGTGGTATGCCCTTAATGAAGACACGAAACTTCACATTGTTCCAGTCTTCTGCACTGCCAAATGAATTAGTACTGACAAAAGATAGAGTGGGTTTATCTTGATAAGACTGTCATCATATCCAACAAGGAGTATTAAGGTCTCCAGGTTCAGCATCATCCTGATAAGTATGTAGGCTTGGGAAATACTTTATCTTTAGTTAGAGTGCAAAATTGCAAATGTACATCATGTACATGTATAAAGGCAGAATTGTTAAAATTGAACTGTAGCTGAATTATCATGATTTATAACACATGTATATATGTCACCATGGTTACCTGTAACTAGCGAGATCTGGTTCACTAAGAAACTCTCTTAACAACATCCCATCAGTCATATATTTTATAATAGTTCTCTCTGAAGTACAATCTTCAAATCTGATACTATAACCGACCTATAAATTATAATATATACAATCACTGATTATTTCTTAAATTAACTTTTGACAAAATAATATTTATATTTCAGTTAACAAGCATGAACTATAAACCTCTTGTCAATTCTTTTTACCTTTTGGATTGTTTATTGTGACGTCAAATACTCCCTGAGTGGATGAAATCACATCAAAAATGGCAGGGCTAAATGCTCTAAAGGGATGGATGGAGCTGTTTCATTCACTGACAAAACCAGCAGATGAGATATAAAACCAGTATTTTGCAGTATTAAGATGATTGGCTTTTTGCAAATTCTAAGCAGAAATGACAATGATTATTATTGTAAATGTAAGAAATAACTGTCAATTTGTTACAGTTTACGGAGTATAAACAAGATTTTGACAGAGGCAATTGTATCATAAACTGCTTTGTTGGTTGGTTGGTTGGTTGGTTGAATGTTGCTTAACGTCGCATCAGCAATTTTTCAGCTATTCACGACGAGAACTATTTAATTAATCTCTATGGATTAATCTATGAACAATTTTGTGTATGCATGTGAAGTGCGAGTGTGTTGTATGGTCTGCCTTGTACTAGCGCGCACTCAGGGCGACTTTACCGTGCTAGCTCACAGAGTCAGTACGCCGCAGACAAGCGTACCACTCCCCCAGTCCATTATACTGATACCAGGTCAATCAGTAAAGGCCAACGGCAAGGAAAATTCACTTTCCCACATGTGGTCCGAGCAGGACTCGAACTCACATCGGTGAGAGACCCTGGATTTGAAGACTAACGTCTTATCCATTAGGCCATCGCGCCCTCATAAACTGCTTTGTAATTTTATCACAGAAAATACCACTTCCAAAACTTATACCCCATAAACCACAACAAATATAAAGTTATTTCTTAAATAATTCATAATTTTCATAGACAAAACAGTAAAGCAATATAAATCCATTGCAATATGAGGCTAGATATTTGTTTAAAATTCTACATCAAAGGAAAGAATATAAGAATCCATCATGAGTATCCATGTAGGATAGAGAAATCTCAAACAGGGGTTGAACATACCAGCCAGAGATAAACCTTTTGTTACCTAAATACTAAGTTTCCAGTCTATTTCTTGCGCTTTCTACATAGGCAGCTATATAGAGATGTAGACATGGTCGTCACATGTCTAATTAACCAGTTATCAAGTCATTTCCTGAGCCATACAGACTCTAGAATTATAGGTGTGGTTTCTTTAATACAAGTACACCCTGCCATTAAATGCAAACAACAAGGGTGATTACAATCATGGCTATACTGTATTAAGACTAAAGTTAAGTTAAAGTTAGTTAAAGTCTGTCCCGAGCCATTAGGCCCATCAGGCCGGAGCTTATTCCGGTTTCTGTGGCGTTAAGCGACTGAGAGTACAAGACTCTCCCCTGAATGGGACGCCGGTCCATCGCAGGGTTAACCCCCAGCATTTTGCTGGTACTCATTTATTTTTCAGCTGAGTGAACTGGAACAACGTGAACTTAAGTGTCTTGCTCAAGGACACAACACATCGCCTGGTCCAGGGATCGAACCCATGACCTTCGAATCATGAGTCCAACGCCTTAACCACTAGGCCACGCGCTTCCACTAATTAAGACTAAGTAAATCTTAAATAAAAATATCCCATTACCTGATTTCCCAGTTTCCAGTTCATTTCCTGGGCCACACGGGCGGCTACTGACATGGCTGCCACACGACGTGGTTGAGTACATCCTATCTTCATACCCCCTTCTGTATACCCCTATAAAACAAAGATGTATATACAGAACAAATGAATACTAGACTCACCAGTGTTGTCTGTAGACACATCAAAATCATCAAATAACTTCTACAAAACATCTTAATATTTGCTCAATATTTCCAAATCTGTATTATCATTTCTGGGTCACTTGGGCATTTTGTTTCATGAAAATGTTTAACTATTTCAAATCACCATGACCTTGATGATTAAGGTCAACTAACTTGGTAAGGCTATATTTACTGAAGTTTCAAGCTTCTAGACCTCCTCCTGGTTGATGACAAAATAATGTAAAGTTTTACTTTTTCATGTAACTTTGACCTTGAATGTAGGTCAAGGTCAACCAGATTTGCAAACTTGATACAACTTAGTGTCTTACATATATGTATCTTTACAAACCACCCATGTATTGGATGGATCCTCCTACAGGTCAGGGTTGTTTGCCTTTATGAATTGTTACAGCAGGTCAGGGCAAATCAAATGAAATATATATATAGATTATTAATTTATGTTACAATATTTAACAATGTGGATACTAACAGCATCCTGCAACTAGTGCAGTCTCTATGAAGACAAATATATCCCACACACACTTTGAAGAGTTATTTCTGATATTTGTTCTTTTGACCAGGGATTAATTCTAACCTGCCTCATACACACCCTATAGGTAAAAGCTCAGTCTTCATACAAGGTAAGGCTATATTTACTGAAGTTTCAAGCTTCTTGACCTCCTCCTGGTTAAAACTCCTAAACAATGACACTTGCATCATACAAATACTATGGGTTAATTTTCACCCCTTTATACAATTTCTATAAGATACAGATAACACTCACCCCTTCATACAAATACTGTGGTAACTGGGTTGTTTTACCAGATCCTGTTTCTCCTTCTATAATTAGAACCTGATGTGCCTCGATGGCCGCCAGTAAGTCATCACGGAATTTATAGATAGGGAGACTTTTACGAGTTTCTTGTATTGACATCTTTTTTCTTTCTTCTTCAGAAATTTCAGGTTCCTTGTCCTGTTAAAATAAATATATCTATCTTGTTAACAAGAGCAAAAGTCAAGACAGTCCGTTTTTGGATGGTTGAGAAAACTGGAGTGCCTGGAGAGAACCACCGATTTGTTAAGTGAATTGACACACTAGGAGCTGTCCTGATAGAGATTTGAACCTATGTGGTGAGAGGTGCTGTGATCTGTATGCCTTTGTCTTAGACCAATCAGCCAATTTACCACCTCATGCTCAAAAGAGCATTCACAACAAGAGCATGACACAATCTCTATTGTACCAGCAAATCTCACCTGTAACTTATACACAAATATACTGTTTAATTTCTACTATCAATGGGCAATGGTCAAATTTAGGAAAAATTACCTCATTTACCAAAACACTACTACACCAGTGAAGACGACTCTCACAAAATTAACTGACATCAAAATTTCCCGAATTACAGTCATTTGATCATTGTCAAAAAAAAAAGGCCCGTAGAACAATCCAATCATAATGCAACAAATAGAATTTTAATGTAACAAATATAGTCTCTTATTTTTTCTTCTACACTATTTTTCGACTAATATTTGTGTGATTAACTGACATCAAAATTTCCTGAATTACAGTTATTTGATCATTGTCAAAAAACTTTGGAAATAATTGTTCTACACAAAAGTTATTGGGTTTCCCAATGTTACACTGAGAGCCCTATTATACCTGGTTCATCGTACCTTATCTTTCCGTGTTCCTGGTAGTTGTAAGGCCTGTACAAACTCTATCTCTTCATCTACAATGTAATCATATTCCTTCACTTTCTGTTTTTCTTTGGCTTTTTGTTTGGCATCTTTTGCTCCAAATTTCATGATAGCAGCCCCTACATGTTCTTCTTCCCAGCGTTTCTGTTCATAATTTGTTCCTTTTTCTGTTAAATCCTCTTCGTACTTTTCTGATGGTTTTACATCGTCTTTAGGCATATAATACCTGTTAACCTTTTCCAATTCACCAGCTTTTTTATGTTCTTTTGCATATTTTAACACTTTCTTCTTATATTCAATTTCCTCTTTTTCTCTTTTACTCAGACTGAAATAACATAATTATTATCATCCTTTATGAATACAGTCAAACCTGTAGACAAAGGCAACCCAAAGGAACCAGTAAAAGTGGCTTTTAAGAGCAGGTGGTCTTTATATACAGGTTAAAATTATATGAATAAAGAACAATTGGGATACAATTCTATTGACCTTTATAAGCAGGTGCCCCTTATACAGAGATGACTTTTAAGGCAGGTTGGACTGTATAAATTTTAATACAGAAACGCAATATTTAGTAATAGTAGAAACATATCCTTGCATTTTAGCAGCCTTTGAATAATTTGCTTTTATCAGAAGTGTAATCTTAAAATGAAACAAAGAGTAATTAACAAAACTGTTTTTGTTTTGTGTTGCATTATTAACCATATGATAATGTCCGACAATATATCTGCTAACTCACTTCTTGCCAAAGTAAAATAAAGCCAAGTTATAAAATAAATAACTTTTCCACCTCATTTATCACCACAGTATTTTGAAGTTCCAAAGCCAAATTTTTATGGGTTTTTCAAAAAATAAGTCCCCCTAAATTTATCAACAAACCCATTTGGAACACCATAATCTGACTGAATAAATGGTGGCAATGAAGTGACAGTTCAATGTAGTTCAAAATGGACAGATTTTGTTGTGAGAAAGTGTGTCAGTTTAATTCCTGAGGGATGTCAGTTTTCTCTGGGTATGCTGGCTACAAAAAAAAAAAAATTCAAAATTTACATGTACTGGCCACTTTTACTTCAGTGAAAAAATCTTGACAAAGGCCTAAAGCACTTATTTCAATTCCACAAAACTTTATTATTACAAGCGTTAATGACTGCTGCAACATGTATTTACAGTAGAACTTCGATAACTCGAAGTGCACGGGACTTCGATGATGACTTTGAGTTATCGGGGTGTTCGAGTTTTCGAAGTTGAAGAATGACGTCACAATGTAACTTTCATTTCTTTGGGAGAAATGTTGGATGGTGTAAAACTGTTTACTGATACACTGGTGTAATATGTACCAGTATTGCATAAAATAATTAATGAATTAAATTGAATTAAAATCAAATTATTAATTATGTTTTTATAAGGACTGATGGCGACAACAAACGCATACATGAAATACACAAAATATGTATTACCAATACATGACCGTAATGCATTCAAAGAACTGAATCAGATAAACATATACATTGTATGTCATGATATACAAAACAAGACGCACATTTTATAGAAATTATAAAACAAGTGTGCCTACCACGTGTTAGTCATTAAAACCCAGCTTAAATCACCTGAAAATGTATTGTTGTCGCCAGCGGCACAAAACTCTGCTTCTACTGAAGGTGTACACGGTTACACTTCATCGCCCCGTACTGCACAGAGTACTAATCCTTTAATTGATACTAATTAATACAGATCTGTCCCACTTCTCAATCATTAATCGGATTATACGGAAGTATTATAGCTAATTGTCGATTAATTACCGTGTTCTTACTGAAACGTTCTATTGGTCACCCATTTTTAAAAATATTTCGAGTTTTAGAAGGTTGTTTTCCTACCATTTTGAATTTTGCACCTTAACATTACTTCGAGTTATCGGGGGTATTTGAGTTACAGGAGTTTGAGTCATCGAAGTTGTATTTATATAGTTTATATAAAAAACCAGTCGGGACAAAATTATCACTTCGAGTTATCCGTGGTATTCGAGATATCGAAGTTCGAGTTATCGAAGTTCTACTGTATCTTTGTTTTCTGTGAACTTTCTGATGGTGTTTTTTTATTTTGGTTTGTGTTTGAACCTATTAAGATTTATTTACTCACTGTGAATCACCAAACAAATAATCTTCATCCATAATATCTGCTTCCAAATCTTCAAGTTTATCTTGGTGACGTTTTTTCAGATAATCTCGTCGTGACTTTTTACGTAATTCAGGGACAATTTTTTGTTTATCTTCAGTTTCCATCTGTAGCCTTTTCTTAGCTTCCTCATATGCCTAAAATTCAAATTTAACATGAAAATTTCATATAAGTTTAACTGGTCGAATGAGATTTTATGTCTCCGTTATTTCCCTTATATTGAGGAGTAACAGTACATTTAAAACAATAAGACCAGCAAGTCTACAGTCAAGCCTGTCTATAACAGTCACCCAAGGGAACCAGTAAAGGTGGCCTTTAAGAGAAGTTGGCCTCTATATACAGGTTCGAATAATATGAATAAAGAACAATTGGGATACAATTCTACTTGCCTTTATAAGCAGGTGACCTTTATATAGAGGTGGCCTTTATGGCAGGTTGGACTGTATTTTGAAATGGGGGCCATGGAGTCCAAGTGATACAAAGTGCATGCTTATGGATCTCAGGCCCTCTCACCACCTAAGTTCAAATCCAACTGGGCAGATTCTAGTGTGAGAAAGTTTGTCAATTCACTTAACAAAGGTCTGTGGGTTTTTGGGGCGTTCTGGTTTCTTTTACCATCCCAGATCTGACTGTCTCCATATAAATGAAAGAATCTTGACTGTGGTGTAATACACTATTATTCTATTCCACTCATATATGAAATCTTTAACTTTGTATTCAGATATATAAGTGTTTTTGGCAATAATACATCAAATAACAGGTGAATAATTTAGGTTGAAGTTAATTACAGTCCAACCTGTCTTAAATGCCACCTCTATATAAGGGCCTCCTGCTTAGGAAGATCAGTAGAATTGTATCCATATTGTTCCTTATTCATATAACTTGAACCTGGCTGTATAAGAGGTCCACCTGCCTATAAGGGCCACTTTTACTAATTCCCTTCAGTGACCTTTATAGATAATTTTTGACTGTATATATAATAATCTCTATAATAATGTGTACTGTTATTATAAGTGGAAACTGAAATTTTAAGCTTAGGACAAACATAGCAGTGAGAATTCTTTATTACTTTTTATTACATACTGGCTGGAACCTACTTTGACACAGTGAATCAGTTCCAAAGTATATAATTAAAAGATCTTGGGTTTTCAGATGAGCTAAAATGTGACTTAATTAATATAAGTTAGTAATCCTCACTATAATACCCTCTGTGTCTCTCGAATACTTTCCACTTGGTTATTACTATAACCTCTCAAAATTCCAGATTTCATTTCACACAACATGCATTCCTTGATTTTATATAACTTTACCTTTTTCTCACTTTTAGACATTATAGATCTAGTTTTCTCTTTATCTCTGTCTTTTAGTCGCTCTGCAAACTTGTCTCTCTCCTCCAAATCATCTAACCTTTCTTTTTCAATCTTGTCTATATCAGAATCTGAGTCAGAAAACTGTACTTTCTTTGAACTTTGAACTCTACAATCAGAATCATATGAACTTTGAACTCTACAAACAGATTTATTTGAATAATGAACTCTACAATCAGAATCATTTGAACTTTGAACTTTACAAACAGATTCATTTGAACTTTGAACTCTACAAACATAATCATATGAACTTTGAACTTTACAATCAGAATCATATGAACTTTGAACTCTACAATCAAAACACATGTATTTGACTGTTGAAAAATGCAATCAAGACCATTCTAATAAAGAACAGAATTTATGAAGCTGTAATATTCGGTTAAAATTCATACCATTATCCATTAATAAATTGTTGTTGGTTGGTTAAATGTTGTTTTATTTCAAATCAGCAATGTTTCAACTATTTGTGATGAGACAATATTTTTTATTTATCCCAAGGATTTATCTTAAAACAAGTTTGTATGATAATCTAACTTAATACAAGTCTTTCTGATCTGTATTGTACTAGTTAGTGCTAGTACACTCAAACACAATGTAACAGATAAACATCACAAGCTATTTGTAGTTCATCATACTGGAATCAAGGCCTACCACTCTTACTCGAGGTTGACTTGAGTTGAACCCAAAGTGGTGAAACACTGTGGCTCTGAAGGCTAACATCTTCACTACTTACAGGCTTTAGATAGAATTTTTAATTCCACTTGGCACAGTGCCTAGTTGAATAAGAAAACCATTTGGCACTTGGAAATTTAACTTGGCACAGTCACCACAAGTGTAAAAGATAGACGACTGACAAATATATAAACACTCGACTCAGAACCCCAAAGCGGTGAAACACTGTGGCTCTGAAGGCTAACATCTTCACTACTTGCAGGCCTTAGATAGAATTTTTAATTCCACTTGGCACAGTGCCTAGTTGAATAAGAAAACCATTTGGCACTTGGAAATTTAACTTGGCACAGTCACCACAAGTGTAAAAGATAGACGACTGACAAATATATAAACACTCGACTCAGAACATCCATTGGATTAATGTTACACTAAGGGACTTCCGAATGCAAAACGGTTTGCACATAAGATGCAAACGTTCAAATGATTTTGTTGATTCACGATTGTAAGTTGTAACAGAACGGAAAGATTTTTACAAAGGGGCCCGGATCGTTACAATTGACCTCCTTATACACAATTATCCCAACCTACACTAAATTGTCTGTTGTTTATTAATTGTGACAAGCCCATGATGTATATGTCTGATAAATTTAACTCGGCACTGTGACGAGTGCAAAAAAAACATCACTCGTCCCAGTACTAATTTCACTCAGGACGAGTGGAGGAGTGGATAATCGAAGCTCTGTACTTGGTCACAATAGCCCAAACTATCTGGGGGTGTGGAAGTAACCACCATGTTAGACTGATGTCCTATCTAAGGTGAAGTTTTGTACTTTTACTCACTTCATACCAATGGCATTGTTATAAGACACATGTATAATGAACATTTAGACCTGTGACAGATATTAACTACATAATCAGAGTTGAGTTGAGTAATGGTGTTTAACGTCCAAGTCAAGAATATTTCACTTATATCAAGACGTCCCCAGCTATAGGCAAATGTGCAGAAATTTTGCCTATGCATTGCGCTGATGGCATTATACAGCAGGGTTCTTTATCCTGCCAAACTTACAAAGACATGGGACCTCGTATATTTTAAGTTCCCATCAGAAAGAACTGCTACTTTCATTTCGAAATGCCGAGTGCTTGGCGAAAGAACATTCACTACGCACCTTTAAGTCTAGGGTCAGACCCAGCCGGGGTTCAAACCTACGACTACTTACAGAGCAAGCACTCTACCAACTGAGGTACCACAGTGGTCAACTACATAATAAGGATACCTAGCATGTTGTTATTTCTACCTTTCATCCTCACTACTTTCTTCTTCTGATGATTCTTTTTTCTTTCTGATATGTCGCTGCCTTTTGTCCATTTTTGATTTCTGTAAGTATATAAGTATGATTATATTGTGAATTCTCTATAACACTATATACATATATAATTAGATTCAAGCCTCTGAAAACAACATACTATGTTACCTGGTCCAAGCTTCACAGTCGTTTCTTAACAAAGATTTTACTTTATTTGCAAGTTTCAAATTTGAATAATTTGGTTAGAGTTAAAGCTGTTTAAGAATCTAATCTAATTTTTGGTTTTTTGGTTTTTTTTCTCTACTTGTACATAATTCTACCAAAAGTAAATAAATAAATAAATAAATAAATAAATAAATAAATAAATAAATAAATAAATAAATAAATAAATAATATTGAATTTTGAAATGGGGGGATATTTTTATTTTGAGTAAAGAATTCTAAAATTGCAATTACTTATATTTATAAAATATACAAGTCTAATGCAGTGATTTACAGTTAAACAGTCAAACATATTGAAACATGCAATGTGAATTCCCCCACAGAAAAAAAACTACTCCAGGTTCTCTCATCCTGGCCGAGCGGAAAAAGTCACTTTTGCCTGTTGTTCTGTAAAATGGGCAAAAATATGTTTCTTACTGCAATTATATTAACATGAACATTGAATAAAAAATTAGAAATAATATAGTAAATATGTTGACAAAAGCATGTCTGATAGTGGCGAAAAAAATACTGGAAGTGGCAAAAAAAAATTAAAAGTGGTGAAAGCCCTGGCGATTTATTTTTGAGACCCATAGGAAACACTGTCATGTGTCATTCTTAAGGTCACCTTCAACCTATGACATATTCATTCTAATTTTTCATTTGTAATAAATTACTAAAATTTGCTCAAATTAAGTTGCCAAAGGGAAATCTTACTTGAGGACTGGTTGTAAAACTGTTGCCAGTATGTTTGCCACTAAAAAAAAGTAATGACCAGTAATTGGTAGGCATTGTTTTCTTTTAATAATGTATTGAACAAAACAGAAAATCTATCCATAGACATCGATATGGAGCGGTCATGATATTGGGACAGACAACCAGATGGACAGACAGACAGACAGACAGACAAGGTGATTCCTATATACCCCCCTAAACTTTGTTTGTAGGGGTATAATAAAGGCAAAAGGTCCTGGACTTTCCATTACAAAAAAAAATTTTGAACCTCTGAGCATGCTGCACAGATGATATAAAAATGTATAATTAATTTGATATGACTTCACATTTACATGTGCTATATTTATGACCTTTGTAGGAACAACATAATCATCTTCTTCACTGTCTCCATCTGATACAAGTTGGTAACTACGATTTCTTTGTTCTAACTCTATAGCTTTCCTTTCTTGAATTCTGCCTGCTTTTTCTTTTGGTGCTGCATGTGGTACCTGACATATACAAACACACATTACCGGTCTATAATTATATATATATACATTTAAACATGATAAATAATGGATAACTAACTAATAAATAACTCAATAGTACACAACTATACCACATGATGATACCTATGTTTCCAATCCTGGTAGCCAAAATCACCATTGGCTACTAATTTTTGTGATATTCTTTCAAAAAGTAACCTATTTTTACAAATTTGTGAAAAATTACTTTAAAAAGTACTATATTTTCACAAATTTTGGAAATTTGGCTACTTATAATTTTAAAATCCTGGAAACATAGTGAAACCCTCTAAGGTTTGTGCAGAACTATTACTATCATTGGATATAGAATCATATCGGTTTATGTTTTTAAAAAAAAACGAAGTTATTCTGGGACGCCACAATGTAAATATTTTCCAAAACGTCCCACACAAATGATAAGGGTTATTGATCATGTGGTACAGCAGTGAACCTCATTATTAATTCTGTAAGCTGTTTTAACAGACAGATGGCCATCGTGTAGATTTATACTTGAGTTTACCCATTGTGGCACCATAGGTAGAGAACCAAGGAAACTTGAACTTCTTGAAAGTAAAAAAAATACATTTGTTGACATTGTAATGGTAAAATATAAACTCCATAATGCATTAAGTGCTGCCCTATTATGGAACTGGTGATTGGCTTCAACCTCAATATTTAGAATCTATGTTTCCATTCCTGGTAGCCAAAATCGCCATTGGCTACTAATTTCTGAGGAATTCTTTCAAAAAGTAACCTATTTTAGCAAATTTGTGGAAAAATACTTTAAAAAGGACTATATTTTCACAAATTTTGGAAATTTGGCTACTAATTATTTTAAATTTATGGAAACCTAGAGAATGTTTCACAGTAACAGGGTTAGCCCACTAATCAGCCAACCTTAATTTTATTTTGGTGTATAGTCAACTCGTCCCAACTCCAACTCGTCCCAACTTCATTTCACCAACTCGTCCCACTTTTTTTACCAACTCGTCCCACATTTTTTGGCCGTATATTTTACCCAGATTTGGACTACCAACTCGTCCCACTTTAAAAACCAACTCGTCCCAATTTTTTTTACCAATCGTCCCACATTTTCCGGCCGTATTTTTACCAAAATTTAGCAGTTATAATACCGAAATCAAAAATATAATTAGTTTAAAAGAATATAATTAGACCAAATTCGCAATATTTCAGCATAAAATCAACAGATATTGGTATGGAAAAACATTACTCAATTTGCTACTACATAAGTAGAACATAGTCCAAAATCACAATTGTTCAAAGTTTTGTAATTTGGAAAATAAGAGAAATAAACATTAGTATGGTGACCAATCCTGAGTTTAATACCCGATTTCGGGGATCATGGTATCCTGTAATAAAGTACAATCCTTAACACCTGCACTTTTCCACCGACATGGTGAAAATGAATTTGTTTCCAAACTGAAATGGTGTTCTCTTTTTATGAAATTCTTTACTATCCTCCATTTCAAGTGATTTTTTAAAGAATTTTACGTTTGGTGTTCTTTTTGGACCAGGCTTTATGTCACATTGTGTTGATTGAATAAACACGTTCTTGGAGGGATTTCCGGATTAATCTGACTAAAAGTACCAACTTGTGTGCATTTCAGTTAAACCGAAGATATCTTACAAGGAAACCATTTTTTTATTTAAACGAGTTGTGAATTTTCAAAGTGCAAGATGACTTGGCCGACTACTTGCGTCCGTTACCGTTTGGTTTCACTATCCAAACAGTTGTATTGTCGTTATCCACACAAATTTTATCATTTTGTGACGAATGCTTGTGAATAGATTTAAGGTAAACAATAAAATGTTCAGAAAATTGGGACGAGTTGGTGAACAAATGTGGGACGAGTTGGTTTTTCACTTGGGACGAGTTGGTAACGAAAACTGGAACGAGTTGGTAAAAAGAAGTTGGGACGAGTTGGAATTGGGACGAGTTGACTTGTATTCCTTATTTTGGCAAATGTTATTACCACATATTTTTGATGCACATATAGAGCGAACTTCATACAATGATACATAGAGGGGGGCGCGGTGGCCTAATGGATAAGACGTCAGTCTTCAAATCCAGGGTCTCTCACCGCTGTGAGTTCGAGTCCCGCTCGGACCACATGTGGGAAAGTGAATTTTCCTTACCGTTGGCCTTTACTGATTCACCTGGTATCAGTATAATGGACTGGGGGAGTGGTGCGCTTGTCTGCGGCGTACTGACTCTGTGAGCTAGCACGGTAAAGTCGCCCTGAGTGCGCGCTAGTACAAAGCAGACCATACAACACACTAGCACTTCACATGCATACACAAATTGTTCATAGATTAATCCATAGAGATTAATTAAATAGTTCTCGTCGCGAATAGCTGAAAAATTGCTGATGCGACGTTAAGCAACATTCAACCAACCAAACCAACCAATGATACATAGAGTGATTAGGATTAAACAGTTGAATTCAAAATTAAATCCAAATTTTATTGATTTTGAAATTATTAAATATTTTATTTTGTGAAATTTGTAAAATAAGTCTTTAAAACATGTCTTAAATGATGGTGATGGATGATCGTTCTTAGATCGCAGTGTTAAACAGTAAACTGCAAAAGCCGTAAGGGGGAAAGAGAGAGAGAGAGAGAGAGAGAGAGAGAGAGAGAGAGAGAGAGAGAGAGAGAGAGAGAGAGAGAGAGAGAGCAAGCAGTATGTTACTTTGTTCCATAATTCTTTGGCAAAGTTCACCATATTAACATCGATATCCACTGTACCAGTGTCCCTCAGTTTCTGGACGAAATCTTCGGGTGAACTTGCTTTCTTTCCGAGTTCAATTAAAAACTGAGCGATATGTTTGTCTGATATGCCTAAGATATCATGGAGTTTATCATTTACCCAAGTGTCTATGAGAGACATTTTGATTGATATTGTGTTCTGTGTCACAAGTGAACTTAACAATGTTTTGAATTAAAACTTTCCGATCTTATGGGCGCATCCATCTTGAAACATTTTCTGACGTTGTTCTTAATCGATAAATCCCTCCGATAAAGAGGAGCACTCTAATCATCATCTACTTTGTGCTAACATTGACTAAATCCACACACAGTTTCACATAAATAACTTTCCTTATCCAGGCTGACCAATCAAATTTATTTATTTGTTCAGATCGGTACATAATTAGTGCGCAAGGTTGCCATTTAAATAATTAGGTACAATTTACATACAAAAAGTCGCAATTTTTAGTACTTTTAATAAAAAACCTGTCAAGATGGAAAAAAATCCGCCTATTTTGACATTTTCATTTTATCCGTCCGTTTATTCGTTTTTATGGTACAAATCCGCCAAAAACGGATAAATCTGTCGATTTGACCAGTCTGCTTAACTAAGATTTTACTTACTGACTTAAATCTGACAAAAAATCATTAATAAGTTTATTTTTTATATATTTTTAAGATATTGATTATTCAGAAATTCATATTATATATACTTGTCGGTTAATTATTTTCGGAAGAGCAATTCTAAGGTGCCATTTTGAAGATCTTTTTTAGTTTAAAACATTCAGTGTATTAAATTTTTTTCAATTCAAATGTTTATTCGAAGTAAAAAATATATCAAAATTTGGTAAATTTAAGCTACGGGAAATCTTAGTTAAGAAATGTTAAAAACCGTGGGGTCAGTTTAACTTAAGCCCCATTTATACGGCAAGAATTGCATACCTAGGCTAAGTATTTTTTACTCATATGTAAATTTACTCACATATGCAAATTGTGTCGTATTAACAACTTTGCATATTTATCCAAATTTTACTCATGTAAGTAAATTTGCACCTAGTAGGGACCAAGTGCAAATTTGCTATAGTATGTGAGTATTTTATACTTAGGTATGCAAATTTTGCTACAGTGTCGTATGAACGCACAGTAATATTTACTCACGTAATTTTAAACACACTGGCTCATGCCAGGTTATTTATCTCTATGGGTAATGTTCTTTCAGGTTCATGTGGTGCAGGAGTGAATATGGGTGTTTGTAATCTGCCTTGTACCAGAAAAAAATGTGTAATAGTGTTGTCCACTGATATACAATGTCACAGATTAACATTACATACATCCCATTGTATTGACATTGAAATAGATTTATTTGACAAAAGCACAAAAACTAGTGACAAACGGCCACTAAAATTTGACGTTTTACTAGTTTTCAAAGAGAAAGTGCTTGAGGAACAAAATGTAAAGAAAATTTACTTTTACTTTGACAATGAATTGTCCATGAAAGGAGATGCCATGTCGCCGCGAAGTGTTTTGGGAGAACAAATATTACAAGCGTCATCATCTTCAACATCACTAAAATAATTTTCACCATCAAGTTTAATAAAAACATTTGACCGATCCCTAAAGAATTGATTTGCAGCTTCATATACAGGGATGAAGCTTAACTAATTTGAGTTAGGGGTCCAGCTCAGGTAAAAAAGAAGTTTTAATGTAATAAATAGCTAAAATGTGTAAACATTTTGGGGCACAGACTGGGTTTTAGGAGACATATCTGATATATGTTATGAGGAGCAACACAAGCTCCTTTTACAGAACAAGCAAACACGACATGGACATCAATCCTTTATTGCAAACATAACAATAGGCATTTTAAGCAACCCAAAGAGATCGAAGATCCAGTGTCGTTCTACCCTAACTAGACGGCATATAAATGTGCTCTGCACTGGTGTAAGATTTTGTTTGTTTGTATAAGGCTTGAGAAAACAAGTCTTTAAAGGATATGCCAAATAACATTTTTTAATGTATTTTATGATTAAATTCAAAAACTGGTATATGACAGATATGCTGGATCACCAAGTAGAACTGCTCCTTTGTCATTATAATAGCTTAGTATCAAATCAGTGCTTAAATTGTAAGGAGACGTTCTTATCTTATACTCAAGTCTAAACTGTTCAATAGAAAAAATATTATCCAAAATTGGTTGAAAACTTCAAATTTACTTATGGTACATAAATCATGTATGAACGCAAAGCAAAATATACTTTTGCTTACATGAGTAAATTTACATATGAGTAAAAATACTTAGGTATGCAATTCTCGCCGTATAAATGGGGCTTTAGTGATAATTTCAATTTCTAGGACAAAGCAAATCAAATACCTGGTTAATATGCTTATGGGACTATTGCGCTGACTGTCTCAAGTACATTTTGTCAATGATTCCATGTTCTTGATTGCTTTTACTCTTTCAAAGTACAATTTGAAATAATGATTCCGTGTTTGCCGTTGGAAAGTACATTTTGGGTTAGTTGGTCGTGCTCGATGAAAGTATATTTTGTAATGGTTTTGTGTCCTTGGACGCGGTGCCGTTCCTAAGTACATTATTGGTGTGGTATCCGTTCCAAAATACAATTTGGACGCCTTGGTTCCAAAGTATATTTTGTAATGGTTTTGTGTCCTTGGACGCGGTGGCCGTTCCTAAGCACATTATTGGCGCGGTATCCGTTCCAAAGTACAATTTGGACGCCTTGGTTCCAAAGTATATTTTTATAATGGTTTTGTTTTCTTGGAGGCGGTGGCCGTTCCAAAGTACATTATTGGCGCGGTATCCGTTCTAAAGTACAATTTGGACGCCTTGGTTCCAAAGTATATTTTTATAATGGTTTTGTGTCCTTGGACGCGGTGGCCGTTCCAAAGTACATTATTGGCGCGGTATCCCGGTTCCAAAGTACAATTTGGACGACTTGGTTTGAAAGTATATTTTGTAATGGTTTTGTGTACTTGGACGCGGTGGCCGTTCCTAAGTGCATTATTGTCGCGGTATCCGTTCTAAAGTACAATTTGGACGCCTTGGTTCAAGAGTATATTTTTATAATGGTTTTGTGTTTTTGGTTGCATTGGCTGTTGCCAAGTACATTTTGTAATGGTCTCGTATTCCTGCTCGCGTTTGCCGTTCCAAAGTACATTTTGTAATAGTTGCCTTTCTTGGTCGCGTTGGCTGTTGCCAAGTACATTTTGTTATGGTCTCTTATTCCTGCTCGCGTTTGCCGTTCCAAAGTACATTTTGTAATAGTTGCCTTTCTTGGTCGCATTCGCTGTTGTCAAGTACATTTTATAATGATTCCGTGTTCTTAGGCGCGTTAGTCTTTCCAGAGTTCATTTTGGACGCGTTGGTGTTTCCAAAAGGACCCTGGATATATTTGACGTTTTAAAGTTTTCATTCTCAATTTTGATTACACTTTAAATTTGCAGGTGTAGATAGCGAAACATGAGGCACTTACTTCCCCGGTGCAACCGGTCTCACTTACCTGGTGGACGTGTACGTACTAAACATAATTTATCAGTTTCAAAGTTTTTACTTTACTTTGGGATTGTGGTTCCGACATGAATTGGTATGTTTAATATTTTATTTGTAATGATTTCGTCTTCTTAGTTGCATTGGTTACTTTAAAGTACATTTTGTAATGGTTTCGTGTTATTGATTGTGTTGACTGTTGCCAAGTACATTTTTTTCTATTATCAATTAGCGACGTAAAGTACCAAACACGTGTATCTTGTTATAAAAAATAAGAGACACAATAATACAATGATTACTTAGTATTATTTAGTAAATAAAATAATTATTTTTTTAATCCAGCGCCGATGACAAGATCATCATCTTCAAGCCAGTTATTTGCGAATCTCTCGTTGCGCTCACAAACATTGAGGCAATATACGGCTTTCTGGTAACATTTGACGACACATCTCGACATTGCCTCAGGGCACAACTTTTTACATCGACTCAGACGAATATCACATCTGTGACACGGGGCATACCCCATGGTCTCGGCAACAAAAACGGCTATCATAAGAGCTACCAATATCTTAATCTGTAATAAAACATAATTATCTCTTACACAATTTATGTTCACATTCTGGTTCTGTGTATTTAAATTCCATTTATAGTGATCGAATCGCCTAAATGAACACTTCCAATACAACTGGAGATGATAAGTTTCTGTTTTTAGCTAGAATAATTAGCTATGGTTCTGGTCTATCGAACGTTTGTCAGAACCTTCTAAGTGACAAACGTGAAAACTAGCATATGTTTTGTTGATAGGGTGTTTTACGCCCCTGTGACGATTCTTTTAATTATATTGAGGCGGTCAATTCAGATATAGGGGAATCCGGAGTATCCCAATAAAATTACCGACATTTTGCCAGAGAACTGAAAAACATTCTCATATAATAGGATTTCCCCGCGTGAGACTGAAATCTATGTGACGAGTTGAGATTTGAGTAATGGTGTTAAACGTCTTAGTCAAAATTATTTTCACTTATATCGAGACGTCACCAACTTTATAATTAGGCGAATGTGCTTGCCTGTGCGTTGCGCTGATGGCTTCCATAAAGTAGGGTTCTTTATCGTGCTACGCATACTATAACACGGGACCTCGTTAATTTTAAGTTCCCATCCGAAAGAACAGTGTCTTTTATTTCGTAATGCTGAGAATGGTCACTTTCCACTTTCAAGCCTTTGCTCTCAGACCAGGCCTGGAACCAAACCCACAACCTCCAACGCGAGCACTCTACCAACTGATCTACCACAGTGATCTATGCAACGAATGGGACACTGTGACTAGTATGCGAACGCTTTTGTTATTACAGATTTGGTGAAAACCTATCACAAATCCATGCGATATTTATGGCTCTTGACATCCGATCAAATCCCCGACAATTGGCAAAATCAAACCGGCAAACTTTCTCACTCGGGGGTGGCGTGGGGATGGGTGGAGCCGAATTTAGTTACAACAGGAAGCACCATGGCTGACATTATATACCAAATGCAATCAGTCACAAAGACTCCGTGTTATTCTATGGAGTGATTATCAGTTCAAATGTAGTTTTATTGGTGACAACAATGACAATATCATATTAACAGATGAAACCTTAAGACAAAACTTTGTCATAGGCATTCGAAATGACGCCTTATTTGAGAGTGTCCTGACAACCAAGGAACTTACTAAGACCGCAAAAATTTGCCGAAACTGAGCAAAGGAATCAAAAACAAACATACTAATCAATGTCCTAATCACAATCCAGAAGCAAAGGAAAAACAAACATACTAATCCATGTCCTAATCACAATCCAGAAGCAAAGTAAAATCAAACATACTAATTCATGTCCTAATCACAATCCAGAAGCAAAGTAAAAACAAACATACTAATCCATGTCCGAATAACAATCCAGAAGCAAAGTAAAAAGTAGAAACTATTTTTGAAGAAACGCTTGTGAAAACTAGGAGTTGGTAAATAATTATGTTTGTGTCATATACCATTTTTGAATGTATTTTATGATTAAATTTAAAAAAATGGTATATGAATTTGGATCAGGAGATTGGAATTACTGGACTTTGACACGCTTTAATACAGAAATAGTTTTTAGTCTTTTTTAAATAATTACTTACATTCATGTTTTCTAGATTTGTGTTGTTCAAACAGACAATCTGAAATAAATAAATAAATAAATAAAACGATTATATTTTTGCGTGTTATAGCCTTTTAAGAGGTGTCATTCTTTCAAGTAAATATAATGTAAAAATAGAATATAAACATTACGATTAAGAAACCAATTGTTACAACTTATACTATTCTAACTTGGTCAGGATTTTGGCTCGCGTGGGTCTTAGAGAAAAACCGGAAGATCTGATCAAAAGTCCACGAGTTAGAACGTGTGATCATATTCGTTATCTCATACGACAATGTGAATCGAACCCTGGCCGTATTGGAGAGAGAGAGAGAGAGAGAGAAAGAGAGAGAGAGAGATGACACGATGATTGACGTGCAGATGAACAGTGAATAAACCTTGTCATCAATATAAATGTCCTTTGAGACCACTTCTTACACATTTTTGAATTCTTTGTGCCTCTTTTAAAGTTTTGCAAAAATTGCATAGACCAATGATATAAATAAATAAATAAATAAATAAAAAATAAATAACTGTTTAAAAAAAAATGGAAGTAAATGCGAAACGTAAAATACCATGCAG
Organism: Anadara kagoshimensis; assembly: GCA_021292105.1. Lineage (NCBI taxonomy): Eukaryota > Metazoa > Mollusca > Bivalvia > Arcoida > Arcidae > Anadara > Anadara kagoshimensis. The sequence goes on along the minus strand of CM037859.1, from coordinate 44,354,950 downwards.
AATTTTTATTTCAGTATTTTAAGATTATGTTAATTTTTGTGTATTTTTTACAATGTATAATATATATGTAATGTATAAACTTTAACTTTTAATTGAAACTTTATTCAATAAGTGAAGCTGAAAATAAAATGTATAATGTTTAAAACTCACCAGATTTTGACTTCAATCAAACATAGATCTGACTATAGAGTACATATCTGTGATTTTATATACGTAGATATGTAATTAATCAAACTGTTAATTTGGTTAGAAGCAATTATTGTTGAAGTAATAATTAACATGACAAATTGATTTAAATGTACAGTTATAAACATGTCAATGTGTTTACTATCCTTGTTTATTTATTTATACATATGTTACACACTACAGTGTGTGTGTGTGTGTGTAATGGTGTGTGTGATGGTGTGTGTTTGTGTGTGTGTGTATATGTGTGTGTGATGGTGTGTGTGTGTGTGTGCGTGTGTGTGGAGAGTTTTCAATCATCAAAAATAAAAATATTCTACAACTGCAATTATGGAGAAATAAATATATACACTATTTAGTTAATTATAAAGCAAAGATATACTTATTTGTTTTGTATATCTTCGATTGTCAAAGATGGTTGCTTGTAGTCTCGGGACACTCTGATTTTCTCCACCAGACCACCATTAATCCTATCCAGGTGTATTAAAAGTATGCTTTGTGTCCGAAATATACACAAAAATTATACACGATTATAACGAAAATAAAGTGACGCGAAATTGTCTTAACTTAAGCGCCAAAAATATTAATGTATTTGAACACACACACACACACACACACACACACACACACACTGGTCGATATATAACCCTGATAACTGTAATTATCATTATAATTAACGATTTTAATATTTAAGTGCGATGTGTATTTAACCTTTCTAACCTACATGTGTATTTGTAAATCATGTCACCGCATTTTTGACCAGTAAATTGTAACATTTGTGCTGCTGAGGGGACAGAACGCCCATGGTCATTTTGACCACGATGGACAGTTTGAAATATTGGATAAAATCCATCATTCTGAATGTCAGTCCGCTATGATGATTTATCGATGGTGCACGGTACCGCTATATAAGAAGAGAATTCAGAGATCAGCTTCAGCATCCCAGCTAACAGCAGAATATTGTAAAGGTAAGTGTTCTGTATCACTGTATGTAACAATAATGCTTTAACTATCTATATTATAACAACAACAACAACAACAACAACAACAACAACAACAACAACAACAACAACAACAACAACAACAGCAGCAGCAGCAGCAGCAGCAACAACAACAACAATAATAAATTAAATATGATAATAAGCTTAAAAAATATTTTTGTAAAGCAAATATGAAATATTTGAATTTTACAAATTAAAATAAAGTTTCTATTAATTTCTTTTTGTATAACATGTTGTCTTTCTTTTTCAGCTTTCAACGTCATCACTTGCCAAAGCAGTATTAATTAACTACACCATGAATGTAAGTAACTTACCTTGTTATGTTATTAAGGAGTCCTCTTGGTTTGTGCCAAATGTAAGTCCAAAACGGATGCTGTGTACATTAGCTATGTAATTTTCGATTAAATGTTTACATATTATACCAGTATTAATTTTACAACACTAGACGGCCGTTTCGGAATACAATTCTTCATCAGTAGTGCTTGGACCAAAATTATGAAACGAAAATTGTTTTCAACATCTTGAAAAGATTACCAAAGGACCAAAATATATTTTACCATTTACATGTAGCTAAGAAAATATTTTGCATGAGGGAGTAAATCTTAGTTTTTGAGGAATTTCAAATTTTAACTTGCAGCAAATTTAGACAATAGTATATTTCAAACAATATATATACAATATATATTATTACATTTCTGATAAGAAAGAGAACATTTTGTATCAATTTGATAAAATTAAATTATAAAAAATAAATGCGCATTGACAAAACAATTCTGCGAAATGTTTCTTATATCTTGTATAGCAAATATTTTCTCCTTTTCCCGAATTATTTTCATTATGATGCAAATCTCATTTGTTTAAAGCATTTTGATCGGCAAGATCTTAACATTGGTCTATCGAAAAAGAGTCAAAACTAGGCTTTCTAGTGAATAGAAATTTGGCTAGGTAGTGTCCGAAAATAGAGCAACTAGCTGCCCTAAAGCTGTCAAGAAATGGCCAAAGAAGGGCTGCCCAGACGAGCTGCCGATTTTGAACTAATTGTTGGTTTAGTGATAAACTAAATGTCATCATCAGTAAATTCGGATCTTGGATAACAAATTCCTCAAAAGCTAAGATATACACCCTCATGCAAATATTTCCTCAGCTAAAACTACGCTATATTTTGGTCCTTTGGGTATTTTTCAACATCTTGATGACAATTTTGGTCCAAGCACTACTGATAAGGAATTGTATTCCGAAACGGCATTCTAGTGCTGTAAAATTAAAACTGGTATAATATGTAATTTGTCAACTCTCTAAGACCGCCACAGTACAAGGTCTATTTTCTGTTATATTTTCCTAATCACCAAACCCATGTAACTGAATCCATGTTTTTACTTTTTAAAGAATCAGTGAACAAATCATGTCAATTAACGATATTATTACTCATTTATTTCAGGCTAAAATGATCTCGGTTTTATTGGTTGCTATGCTCGTTGCTAGCGCCATGGCCTATGCTCCATGTCACAGATGCGACATTCGTCTCCATCGATGCAAGAAGTTGTGCCCAGAAGCTACATCGAGGTGCATCGTAAAGTGCTACCAGCGAGCTGTCTACTGTCTCAATGTCTGTAAGAGGAACGAACCCTTCAGTGGAAACTGGTTAGACGATGAAGACAAAATAACCAGCGCTGGATTTTAAAATAAAACAAAACAAAAGAATGTAAATAAAAATACTTGTAAAAAACAGAATATTTCTGTAATTATGAAGAAAAAATAATTGTATCAATTAAATAATAAAACACCATAATTTTATGTTTTACTTGTCACATTATTATAATTTGGTTATGTCCCTTTAGTTTGATGGAGTACTGACTGTTTAGGGAAATCCAAGTTGTTTCTATGTTTAGCGACCACATCATTTACAAAAGACTATCTAGGTATCAGTTTTAAAAAACCCGCAAAATTTTGCAAATTCTCTGAACATCTAGAACAGTTGTACCATGAACTGTGATATGAAAAAAAACTAGTATACTTGAATAGAATATTCTATCGATGACTTGGGCCAAAATATGTGAAATACTTATTTTTACATGCTGAAAACGCCTCTTATAAAATCATGAAAATGTGCAGATAAACCTGTAATTTGTCAATTTTGACGCAAAAAGCTACCCGCCCTCGGACACTAAAATCATAGAAAAACTTGGAATATGCTTGTATTTTCGGTCTCAAGGCCCCATTTTTCAAACTTAGCATTTAAATTCTAAATACATGTAACATTGTATGTTTTCAACATATTTGTTATCTATTTAAATGGCAATATCGTGCTATAAAGATGTGAAAGTATGTCAACCGGGATCGAACTGCAAACCAGCACTAGGTCCCAGTTTCATGTGGTCAACCGGGATCGAACTGCAAACCAGCACTAGGTCCCAGTTTCATGTGGTCAACCGGGATCGAACTGCAAACTAGCGCTAGGTCCCAGTTTCATGTGGTCAACCGGGATCAAACTGTAAACCGGCACTAGGTCCTAGTTTCATGTAGTCCGACTAATCGGCCGGTCGAGCTGCAAACAAGCACTAGATCCCAGTTTCATGTGGTCAGCCGGGGTCGAACTGCAAACCGACACTAGATCCCAGTTTAATGTGGTCAACCGGGGTCGAACTTTAAACCGACACTAGATCCCAGATTCATGTGGTCAACCGGGGTCGAACTGTAAAAAAACCCGGCACTAGGTCCTGGATTCACAATCATTCCTTAACTAATATTTCCTTCACTTAAAAATCTGGCAAAATTTTAAATCTTTATTTTGCTGTTAATTTTAAAGATATTCAGGAATTTCAGCTGTCATTTTAAAGACCACGTCTAGCTTAAAAAAATCTGCATTTAGTTTTGTCAAAAATATTCATTAGTAACTCCACTAAAATATTATCAAAATTCGCTAAGTTAAAGAAAATTTTAGGTAATCTCTATTTGAAACTGATAATCAATACTATTATCAAAACTAAATATAAATGTTTCAATCTAGAAATTATCTAATTGACACCTTAAATTCCTGGATGTCTTCAACATTATCAAAATTATGAAAGTTTGAATTTTTTCAAGTTTTAAGTTTAGGGAAATCTTAGCTACGGAATGATTGTGAAACTGGTGCCAGCTAATATACATATAACGTCATCTGATGAAGGCTTTATTTTTAGAGAGACCATTTAAACCGTTATTATTATAATTTCAATATTTATATCTTGACATAATGATAATCTCCACTTGACTGTATCATGCTTGACTAAGTAGAATTTCCGTTTATATACGTACAGAGATTACATATTTAAGGAAACTGGAAAGTCTGAATCACCCCCTCCTTGAGCAGAGTTACATCTATATATACAATTTGTTATTGCCTTTATCATTGTTACATAGTCAACATTGGATATTTATTGTTATCAATGGCGTTAATGTTTTTATTGTTTTGTACCTGTTTCTTTAATGTTGTACACTGCCAAAACGGAAAAGGTAAGGAATAATGATCTTTATACAGAGGTGGTCACTATAACAGGTTTTACTGTACAACAGGTGGATTTATATATAGTTACACAGAGGTGGTCACTATAACAGGTTTTACTATATAGACGGGTGGTCTGTATAATGAGGTGGTCACTATAGCAGGTTTTACTGTACAACAGGTGGATTTATATATAGTTACATAGAGGTGGTCACTATAGCAGGTTTTACTATATAGACGGGTGGTCTGTATAATGAGGTGGTCACTATAGCAGGTTTTACTGTACAACAGGTGGATTTATGTATAGTTACACAGAGGTGGTCACTATAACAGGTTTTACTATATAGACGGGTGGTCTGTATAATGAGGTGGTCACTATAGCAGGTTTTACTGTACAACAGGTGGATTTATGTATAGTTACACAGAGGTGGTCACTATAGCATGTTTTACTATATAGACGGGTGGTCTGTATAAAGAGGTGGTCACTATAGCAGGTTTTACTGTACGACAGGTGGATTTATATATAGTTACACAGAGGTGGTCACTATAGCAGGTGTTACTATTTAGACGGGTGGTCTGTATAAAGAGGTGGTCACTATAGCAGGTATTACTATATAGACGGGTGGTCTGTATAAAGAGGTGGTCACTATAGCAGGTTTTACTGCACAAACAGGTGAAATTATATAGAATTACACAGAGGTGGTCACTATAGCAGGTTTTACTGTACAAACAGGTGAAATTATATAGTTACACAGAGGTGGTCACTATAGCATGTTTTACTGTACAACAGGTGGATTTATATAGTTACATAGAGGTGGTCACTATAGCATGTTTTACTGTACAACAGGTGGATTTATATAGAATTACATAGAGGTGACCACTATAGCAGATTTTACTGTACAACAGGTGGATTTATATAGTTACATAGAGGTGGTCACTATAGCATGTGTAAGTGTATAGATGGGTTGTCTGTATAAAGAGGTAGTCACTATAGCAGGTTTTACTGGCATAGACAGGTGTAATTATATAGAGTTACATAGAGGTGGTCACTATAGCAGGTTTTACTGGTATAGACAGGTGTAATTATATAGAGTTACATAGAGGTAGTCACTATAGCAGGTTTTACTGGCATAGACAGGTGTAATTATATAGAGTTACATAGAGGTGGTCACTAAAGCAGGTTTTACTGGTATAGACAGGTGTAATTATATAGAGTTACATAGAGGTGGTCACTAAAGCAGGTTTTATAGGTATAGACAGGTGTAATTATATAGAGTAACATAGAGGTGGTCACTAAAGCAGGTTTTATTGGTATAGACAGGTGTAATTATATAGAGTTACATAGAGGTGGTCACTAAAGCAGGTTTTATTGGTATAGACAGGTGTAATTATATAGTTACATAGAGGTGGTCACTAAAGCAGGTTTTATTGGTATAGACAGGTGTAATTATATAGAGTTACATAGAGGCAGTCACTATAGCAGGTTTTATTGGTATAGACAGGTGTAATTATATAGAGTTACATAGAGGTGGTCACTATAGCAGGTTTTACTGGCATAGACAGGTGTAATTATATAGAGTTACATAGAGGTGGTCACTAAAGCAGGTTTTACTGGTATAGACAGGTGTAATTATATAGAGTTACATAGAGGTGGTCACTAAAGCAGGTTTTATTGGTATAGACAGGTGTAATTATATAGAGTTACATAGAGGTGGTCACTAAAGCAGGTTTTATTGGTATAGACAGGTGTAATTATATAGAGTTACATAGAGGTGGTCACTAAAGCAGGTTTTATTGGTATAGACAGGTGTAATTATATAGAGTTACATAGAGGTGGTCACTAAAGCAGGTTTTATTGGTATAGACAGGTGTAATTATAGAGTTACATAGAGGCAGTCACTATAGCAGGTTTTACTGTACAAACAGGTGGTTTATTGTATTGACAGATGACATTATACAAAGATGGTCTTTATAGCTGATTTTAATGTAAATACAGGTGGAATTATATAGAGTTGGTCGCTATAACAAGTTTTACTGTATAGACAGGTGGAATTATACAAAGATGGTCGGTATAGCCAGGTTTACTGTATAGACAGGTGGAATTATACAAAGATGGTCGGTATAGCCAGGTTTACTGTATAGAGAGGTGGAATTATACAAAGATGGTCGGTATAGCCAGGTTTACTGTATAGACAGGTGGAATTATACAAAGATGGTCGGTATAGCCAGGTTTACTGTATAGACAGGTGGAATTATACAAAGATGGTCGGTATAGCCAGGTTTACTGTATATACAGGTGGAATTATACAAAGATGGTCGGTATAGCCAGGTTTACTGTATAGACAGGTGGTCGTTACATAGACGTAGTCACTGTAGCAAGTTCTACTGTATAGACGGTTGGAATTTTATAGAGGCGGTCTATACAACAAGTTTTACTGTATAGACGGTTGGAATTTTATAGAGGCGGTCTATACAACAAGTTTTACTGTATAGACGGTTGGAATTTTATGGAGGCGGTCTATACAACAAGTTTTACTGTATAGACGGTTGGAATTTTATAGAGGTGGTCTATACAACAAGTTTTACTGTATAGACGGTTGGAATTTTATAGAGGCGGTCTATACAACAGGGTTTACTGTATAGACAGGTGGAATTATAAAAAAGATGATCGATATAACAAGTTTCACTGTATAGAAGGTTGGAATTATATAGAGGTGGTCTATACAACAAGTTTTACTGTATAGACAGGTGGAATTATATAGAGTTAAATAGAGGTAGTCACTTAAGGAGGTTTTACTGGTAAAGACAGGTTGAATTATGCAATGATGGTTGCTGTTGCTGGTTTTACTATTAAACAAGTGGTCTTTATATAGAGTGTGGTTGCTATAGCAAGTTCAACTGTATAGATAAGCGGTTTTTATACATGCACATAGAGGATCGCTGTATCAGTACTAGTTTTTACGGTAAATGTCACAAGTTTAAATATTGTTTTTTTATCGTAGTCAATATAATTTTCAGCGAGTTTTCATCTTTAACTTTTCTATAAAGTATCATTTTTTACAGGTATATTGCGTGTTTTTGGCCCAGCGTTGCTGCATGCTTTAAACACGCAATAGGTTTAAAAGAAACAATAATTAAAAATAAAATAAAATAAAATAAAATAAAATAAAACGGAGGATTTACCGTTTGCTTGGCGAAACTTTGCCTTATGCAAATGAGCTTTATTTAAGAGTACACGGAAGTTATTATAATCAGCTCATTATTTTGTTACCTCATATCTCCGTTACGTCATCATATTATACGTATAGGTAAACAACATAGACCTATCCGTTTGGTCTTTCATTAGGAATATTCATATAGGAGGGTCCATCCAATACATAGGTAATGTTAAGATTCGCAGTTAATACATATACACATTGCCCATGATTAGTGTTCACTTCATATAGACAAAATATATACCTGTGATCCCTATTACTTAAATTTACCAGTCCATAATGAATATTCAAATCAAATGTCAAGCGGACAGGTCAATGTTGTTTGCCTATATAGACACAATAATATATTAAAATATTATGATATAATATAAATACACAGAAACTAGTTCACATTAGTCACGTATCTATGCGAGATAACTTCTCTGTGTCACCATGACAAAGTCCCAGGTTGATAGCATCATTCTACACCCAGTTTCACACTCATTCTTTACCAACTTAAATCTAGCAAAATCGAAAATTTAAAAAATCTTATTTGTTATTTTTCAATAGTAGTATATTCATAATTTTTTGGTGTCATTTTGAAGATCGTTTAAAGCTTTCAACATACATAGTGTATAGGCAAACAACTTTGACCTGTCCGCTTGACCTTTCACGAACCCAGTTTATCTATGTATAGGGAACACAGATGTTAATTTGTGTACATCATGAGATATACTCACTTCATAGAGTAAAACAATGCACTCTGTATGTGTCAACCTGGATCTTAAGACTACCCATGTATAGGGTGATTCCTCATAAAAGGTCAAACGGACAGGTCAATGTTGTTTGCCTATACATGTATATATTCTATTTTTTTTTTTTTTTTTTGAGTTCCATAAAATGTTGCCAAAATTAGCTAAATTTAAGTTAAAGAAAATCTTAGTTAAGGAATGATTGTAAACCGGATCTGAAACTTAAACTTACCAATAACTTCCTGTATATGTCTTCCCTATACCATATAACAACATCAAACTGAGCAAAACTACCTGGTGCTACGATAGAATAGACGCACGTTTATTTCGAGTATAAATAGTAAATATAACATAAAATTTAATGCCAATATACGCAAAATCCAGAACAAAATAATAATGCAATTAACAGAAAACTACCCATATATAGCAATCACCTGAAAATAAACATAAAAAAATCCCCCATTAATAAAAAATGCCACCCAGAAAAAACCAGAGATAAACCAAAAAAGGCAAATACATGTACTCTGGAAACCTGTCCCCGAAGTATGCAAAATTTGTTTCAGGAATTAAGCGTCGGGATACGCTTGCATGAAAAAAATATATCAGCATATATATAAATCAATTGGAAAATTGCTATGTTGACACCTGAGGCGCCAGGTAAAGAATGGCCCGTGAATTACTAACCAACTATCTGATCATCACGTGACCACTAACTGAAAAAGGCATTGGATAATACGCTATTACACGAATACACAAGACAACAATTTCCCGCTATTACTCACGAAACGCGAGAAACTAATATTGTTGTTATATATATAAAACCCTTTCTTTTTTATGTCTCTGAGTTACATAGTCACTTTCTGTTTAGGTTGGTTGACCCTTCTCAGCGACACATTGTCGGTTAACACGTAAACCGTGCGTTTATTTAACGAAGGTATATAGGGGCACGTTTTTATGGTTTAAATTCTAAGTTTCTTACAGTCTCTTTTTAAAAAAACAAAATGGCGGATAAGGAACAACTCCTTAAAACAAGAATTTTGATGGAGATTATGGAGGATTACTTCAAGGATAACACAGATGTTTTATGTCAATGTACTTGCTAGCAACAACAGACAGACATCCCTTTTGGCTGTTCATGCATTAAGGGTCATCTAAGTAGGAAAATTCAAGTGAAAACCATTTGTTTAAAAAGCGTGAAAGATGGGTATAATCATGGAATTACCTACATAAGTGTAAAGATTTATGAATAAAAATACAGCAGGAATTGATAACTTAAGAGTTTTTAAAATATTTGTTGCATGTTTTTATGAAAATAGCGCAAAAAAAACGTGTTGGGGAAATTAGTTTACACCTTGTATAACGAATTAATTTTAAAAAATGAAAAGATATTAAGATAGTCAACATCATAGAGCAGACAGTGCAAAGGGGCCAGAGTTTGTTAAAGAAATACGAGGTTTTTGAAAAATCGACAATTTACGGTTGATGTTATCTACGATTTATTTTCCTTTTAACAATGCGCGTAACAATCGTGATATTTATATTCTAAGGCCACTAAGAATCCAAAATACAACAAGTCACTAAAGGTGCACGGTCACACAATACTGTTCTATCTTAATTGAGGTGAATATTGTTTGGTTTCAACAATGTTGAACTATATAAAGCCGAATATGCCTCAACAATAATCAAGTAATATACAAACTTAGCTTTTATAATCGTCTCTTGGATCGTTGGTAGCCTTAGAATATGAACTATCACGCCTGGTACAAGTATTTTTAAAAGGAAAACAATTCATAGAAAACCTCAACCGTAAATTGTCGAGTTTTGAAAAACCTCGTATTTCTTTAACAAACCCTTTGCACTGCTATATGACCTTGACTATATTAATATCTTTTCATTTTTTAAAAACAATTCGTTATACAAGGTGTAAACTATTTTCCCCAACACGTGTATTTTTGCACAATTTCCTTTAAAAAAATGCAACAAATATTTTAAAAACTCTTAAGTTATCAATTCCTACTTTATTTTCATTTATAAATCTTCATACTTGTGTAGGTAATTTCATAATTATACCCCTCTTTCATGTTTTTCAACCAAATGGTTTTCACTTGAATTTTCCTACGTAGATGACCCTTAAAAGGTAAAAGGAAAATAAATCGTAGATAGCATCAACCGTTAATTGTCGAGTTTTCAAAAACCTCGTATTTCTTTAACAAACCCTGGCCCCTTTGCACTGCTCTATGATGTTGACTATCTTGATATCTTTTCATTTTTTAAAAATAATTCGTTATACAAGGTGTAAACTATTTTCCCCAACACGTGTATTTTTGCACAACTTTCTTTAAAAAATGCAAATAAATATTTTAAAAACTCTTAAATTATCAATTGCTACTTTATTTATAAATTTTCATACTTGTATAGGTGATTTCATAATTATACCCCTCTTTCACGAATAACTGTAAATAAATTCAGGGGTTTCCGTCCAGATGTCGAAAATATAGTTTCAAAAATCAGAGGAACTTTTTTCAGTTTGATGGATATAGGGGTGCATCGTGATTTTATGCATCCTCTCACAAGTTTAAAAATATACCAGTCTGTAGTTTTACCGTGTGCGCTATTTGGTGCCGAAATGTGGTCACCCGTGTTGACTTCTGATTTAAGACGAATCGAAACAATTCATCATTACTGTTTGAAACGCATTCAAGGTCTTCATATGCGAACCCGTTCTGACATGGTACTTGGACTTCTCGGTTGCTTGTCAATTTCGGCGTTAATTGAGAAACGTAAATTGGGTTTCTTTGCTCTTTTGTGTCGCCTTCCAAGTCGTCATTCTGTTAAAAAATTGTTTCTAATCAGACTTTTTCAGCATCAGTACGGATGTTCGTCGTCAGAATGTTATATAGCTGACATAATACAAGTGTTGTCAAAACATGAACTACTAGATACATTGTCGAATTACTTGTGTTTATCAGATTTTCCATCCAAAGTAGCTTGGAAGCGAACATGTGAGTCTGCAATAACTAGCTGTTTCAGGCAAGATTGGTTACAACGAACCTCCCAATCAACAGATTTTATTAGATTTTTGTCCACTCATGGTGAATTTAAAACATCTTCATTCTGGACACTTTCTCATTCAAATTATGCACTATCTGGAGCCTGTTCAAAGGTTGTCCAACTACAATGTGCTATTCCGTTGTCTAACAAAACTTGTAATCTGTGTGGGTCTGTCAACATAGAAATTGTGAATCATATAATCTGTGACTGTTTGGATGTTGATCTCGTGAATGCAAGGGACGTTTATTGGACAAATATAATTGACTTATTTGACATTCATTTATTTGTATATATGGACAGCTTAAACAGCGTTGAAAAAGAAAGAACAATCTTGGGTGGCATGACAAACAGTCTATTAGAAAACGTACCGGGCATTGATATTGCGTTTTTCAATCAATTGAATAGTGATGTTTTGCTTAAGTTATTCAGAGATGTGGACTTGAACCCAGCGTACTCAGCATAATACCTTGAAGAACCAAAATTATCATGACAATATTTATTTATTTCTATATAATAATCATGTTCTGTATATAGTAATTTCTATCTTTTATTGTTAACTCTTCCTCTTTCTATCCTTTCTCTCTAATCTCCCATAAGGAGGAAATAAAGAATATATATACTTGTATAGGTGATTTCATAATTATACCCCTCTTTCACGCTTTTCAACCAAATGGTTTTCACTTGAATTGTCCTACTTAGATGACCCTTAAATGACCCGCTGTGTTGTCCATGTAATAAACTATCTTAATACTGTTCAGAACGGACCCTTAAACATTTTCAAAACAATTTATTAAGAACTGTTGCTATTGCTAAACATATTTTCTATTTCAAGGCAAATGAATAATTCCCAGAATGGAGAAGCAATTGCCTATTATTTTAATTAAGAATATAAGCTCTCAAATGACTTTTCGGGCCTAAGCAAAATATTATCTTTCAACGTCGCCATCTTGAACAGCTGTTGATGTCAAATCTAATATTTTTATAAATATAATAAACATATCTTATGTACAAGTCATTCAGCCAGGGAGTTACAGTTAATAAATCTTTGATTTTGTAATTTTGCAATAGTATTTTTTTCTATTATTTCTAAATAAACAGATTTTTTAAAATTAAGGTTGTCTCCCATTCCTGCTAGTGACGTTATTGCATTTTATAAACTGATGTATATATTTTCAGATTTAGTCCATACACCTGATGAGTATTTATATAAAGATGTATCAGATCTAGATATCAACATAGATCTACTCAAGTCTATAGTCTTCCACATCCGAGCATGTAATGACGCCCATGTAGGATTATTTAAATCACTCCCATCTCCGAAGATAAATCGGTTTTATGAGATTGTGATTGGAGGATGGGGAAATACGAAGTCTGTTATACGTGATAGAAGGCAGGGAAAAGCCTTAGTACAACATGATGGAAATCTTCTGAACTGTAATGTCTACAGGCAATTCTGGATATCCTGGCAAGGTCAAATGTTAAAGGTCGGACAAGGTAAAGAAATCAACAAAAGGATACTCATGGAACATCCTATGCGATTGTACTTCGATGTCCAACACGTTGCCATAACTACCGGGTATGGGAGTGAGGGCAGGTGGTTGTTCCAGACAGGTACGCTATTAAAAACTATTGCTATGTTATGATTATTAATATGTGATAATTGATAAAATTATTGGATAAGTTGGAAGGTTGAGGTCCCTAAAACAGTACATCTCCACCAGACATTGACTCCAACGTCTGTTTTAAGTTAATTAATGATCCAAAGTGTTTTGTTTGTCTGTTCTCTTCATTGTGTTATTTGACTGTTGTATCATTAACTTGGGGTTTGTTCTTGTTTGATTCAGCTTGTTGCAACCAAATACAAGCATATCGATCAATGTACAAAACACAATCCAAAAAGCAAAGGAAACACTTTGAAAGCTGACAAATTTAGTTTACCACATGAGTGTCCACTCGGGAAATGAGGCCAGATGCTCCGGAAAAGTAAGCACCTCCTGTATAGCTAGTGATACCTGTCACTGTGATGTTAAGATTGGAAATGAAAGGAAAATGGAACTATGCTTCGTTGTATAAAGTTCTCGTTGTCGGATTTAGCTCTACCGTTTAATAAAACAATGTAACATAGGCACTATAAGCAGGAGTAGCAGGCATATTTTTACAAAGAAAAGGAAAGGTCACAGCAATAAAGTTTGTAACAGAGTTTCAAATGAAGCCTTTGTTGCTTTTTTGGGTGTCATAATGAAAAACAAATATAACAATCAATGTCAAAAGCACAATCCCAAAGCAAAGTGAAAACTTTGAAACAGGTAAGTTAAGTTGAAGACGTGAACTTCCACTAGTGAGGTATAAGTCTAAATATGAAGCAACACCGGGTAATTCTGTGTTGTAAACTATTGAACAATGATCTGTAAATAACTCGTGCATATATCTTAATTTTTGTTAAAGAAAAAAAAAACCAAAAAACAAACAAACAACATACCAATACATGTCAAAACCACAATCCCAGAGCAAAGCTGGTCAAAACCTTAAATCTGGCAAATTAAGTTAAACAACACGCGAGCTTCCAGGTGATCGAAGTGAGCCTGTGTGTTCCGTAAGGATAAACACACTGTTTAGCTAGCTACACCCGCCAAGATGAAAATATAGTTGAAGATAACACATTTTGTAACAATGGTCTGCTAATGACACGAGTATCCACTGGGGAAATGAGGTAAGATGCTCCAGAAAAGTAAGCACCTCCTGTATAGCTAGCTACACTTACCAACTGTGATATTAAAATTAGAAATGAAAGGAAAATGACACTATGCTTCGTTGTATAAACTTTTCGTGGTCGGATTAAACAATGAAACATAGGCAACATAAGCAGATTTTTATTGAAGTTAATATTAACGGCCAAAATGATACTTTATTTTAAGGTAATTTTGATTGTATGAATATAAGCTGCGACAGTAATCAGTTTAGACCAAATGTTTGTCCAGTAGAGAACGCAGTGATCATTAGGTCTGTAACACTCGTAGAACGACGCTCTAGAAGTGAATGCGAGTTGGGAGAGTCGTTTGGTATCACCGGAAACGGAAGTATATTTGTAGACAATGGATGCAGAGCTACCTTTGAAGTTTGTTTTCTTGTTTGTAAGTATAACGTATGTAAGCTGTAGATATATAGTAATTAAATTCATTCGATAAGCAAACAATTAGCCATGGCGACATAAATGCTTCAAATATATTCTTACGCCAGTCGTGACTACGACACAAAAAAGCCAAATCTGGATAATTACATAATATAGCCGGTCAAGCTTTGGTGTTATAGACCGTCAGCGACCTGTCCGTTTGACCTTTAATTAGGATTTTTCAGAAGCGTACACCTTATACATAGGTAGTAGTAGGATTCTCAGTTAATAATGTGTACACAAGACAAGTGATTAGTGTTCTCATTGCGCATACAAAATAAACCCTTGTATTTCCTATATATAAATGCAGTCGCCCATGATAAATATTTACATGAAAGGTCAAACGGACAGGTCAACGTTGATTACACATCAAAGGTCAAACGGACAGGTCAACGTTGATTACACATGAAAGGTCAAACGGACAGGTCAAAGTTGATTACCTATACTACATTGAACATCAACAGAAAAAGACAACACTAAATTTACAGAGCTTTTAGAAAGCACAGTATGATCGCCACAAAAATAACAATGTTAACATAGGGCCATACGTAAAGAACAATGTGTTAAATATGGTTAAATATAGCGGGATTTCGGACACCTGTTACGTGAAACTATTCATTGTTTGGGTAATTTGACAAATTTTAAAGTTACAGAAACAGAATCAGTAACCCCTTACTGGAAGCACTGAGAAGAGATAACTACAGAGACGTGCAATAAATATTCGGTCACTTTGTAAAATCCTTCTTTATTTCATATAAAACCATGTGTTTTTAAAAAAAATTGTCAAATATTTATTTCTTTGTCAATTTCCATGATTTTTTCACTGTTAAATGTAAAATTAGTTGAAGTTTGTTCTAAAAATAATTAGAAAGTAATTTCGTTGTTTTCAATAGTTAAACATTTTAAATTCATCAGATTTGTTGTAAAAAAAATGAAATCTACTATATAACCATGCTTTATATCTCAGTTAAATATTTAGCATGCTGTTCACCTTATGTTTTCTTGAATGTTATAAGACAGACAATAATTTGAAAATTAGTGAAAGAAACTACAACTAATTTTTGATTTATCAATAAAAAATTTATAAAAATTGACAAAGAAATAAATTTTGAGAATTTTTTATATACATACAGTTTTATATGAAATAAAGAAGGGTTTTACAAAGTGACCGAATACTTTTTGCACGTCTATGTACAACTAGAAACCACTAAATGATCACCACAAAACTAACAATCTTAACGTAGAGCAATATAGAAAGACGAATGTGTTTAATATGGTTTATAAAGGGAATTGGGGCACATGTTATATGTAACTATCTGTGTCATATCTTCTATGATATAATGTATTGATATTAATTGTTTGGGTCATATTGCATATTTTAAAGTTACAGAAGAGGAAACAGTAACCCCTACTGGAAGCACTGTTGATAAAGAGGAGATAACTACAACTCAGATTGATCCACAAGATCCAAGCTCTGTTCCACAAACAGCAACAGTTGAGCAAGGTAATATTTACAATTTAAATGGCAGTTAATAAATGTAGTAGTTTAGTTAGCCAATTTATTTTAGATATATGATAAGTTGATGGTTACCTTACCTTACCCTTACTTCTCTCCTCGCCAGAAGGCGCATGCATGAGGCCGTAATGCTATCTTTCAATTTTTGTCTGCCCTTTGCTTCGGTGTTCCAGCTGGTCTATCTGACGGCGTTTCTTTCCTTTTCGGTCGTCCTTAAGTGGATGGTTAAGAGATGTCTTACATATATAGTGCTATAACCACGTCACTGACCAATAAAACATGTGTTTGACCAAAGTAATGAGTATTATTATTGTAAGTGCTTTTACATGCCTGTCCTCTCTTGGTCTTCCAATGCTTGACTGTTTCTTCCTCATAAAGTTGCAATATGTTCACATATTGCAAACAAGAAATTGAACTTGTTATTTTATGACAACGGCTTCGATAAAACCATTCTTAATCCTTACGGAAAGACAAATGTTTAAAAATGAGTTTATCGTAAAAGTGATTCAGCCAAGTGCAATTAGCTGTAGCAATTTTATTACATGATCAGTTTGCTGTTTTCAAGTAATGATTGTAGTGTGTCCTGTTAGTGGTTGCGTTGCCTGTTGATAAGTTCATGTTTTTATTGTGTCACGATCTAATTAGTAACATTGGTTATTGCCAAATATATATATATATTGTATTATGTCTTGATCTTGGTTTTTTGCCTGTTGCCAAGTACTTGCTATATTGTGTCACAATTTAAGTTGCATTAGACTTTGTCAAATACTTGTTTACAACTATTGTGTCTTGATCTTGGTTTTTTGCCTGTTGCCAAGTACATGCTATATTGTGTCACGATTTTAGTTGCATTAGACTTTGCCAAATACATGTTTACAACTATTGTGTCTTGACCTTGGTTTTGTTGACCTTTGTCAAGTAATTGTTCTTATCGTATCATGTTCTTAGTTGTGTTGGCTGTTGCAAAGTTTGTGTTTCTCAGATGTCTCGACTATTCTGCTATGTGTACAAGTACATGTTTTTATTGTGTCGCGTTTTTGGTTTTGTTGAATGTTGCCAAATAAGTGTTTTTATCATATCGTGTTTTTGGTTGTGTTAACTATTGCGAAGTTCATGTTTCTCAGTTGCAAACTTGTCTCCATTATTCCACTTCATGTGTATTTATTCCTTTCATGAATACCTCAGTCAAACTGTACAAAAGAGAATACGTGTTCACCTACAATTAATTACGTGATCAACTAAATAATTATATACATTTACAGATAAAGAAACTATTATCTCAGTGGTAGTTGTCGTAGTGGTGGTATTAATTATCCTTGTTGTAGTTGTTGCCATAGTAACCAGGTACCGCCATAACAGGTAAGAATAATATCGATATCTAAATATCATTTATTGTTAAGGATCTTGTGTAAAGAGCCGGGTAATTTGGTTTCATCTGATATTTAAACATGACCTGAGCTTTCCTTTAAATAAAACACGAAGAAAGCCAGCCGTGGTGTAACAAACGATAACCCATGACTGATCCGTTTTAATGACTGCCTAAATCATCTTATGACGTCATGTTTTGTGTCTTGAATAATGGTTGTGACGTGATTTTCATTCATAAATAGTAAATACATGGTCATTGACGGTGAATAAAGGTCGTATTTGGTGAGGGTGAGAAAACGTGTAGAAAGCGAGGCTCTGCCGAGCTTTCTACACGTTTTCGCCCCCGAGCCAAATACGGCCTTTATTCACCGGCAATGACCATGTATTTACTTTATCCTGCAACAGATACGTCCTAAAATCATAATTGTAACTGCGTGTTATCCATCTGTTTGACTTGTTTGTTTACACTCCAAGCGCAAGGATACAAATGTTTACGTGACGTCACGCTACCCCATCACACCCGTACTTGTCATTTTCGCTCAGTCCGACGTTTAATCACATGTAGTTCTCAATTATTTAAATAAATAACTACAATACGATATTATTTTCATATTTAATATATGAAACAAAATCTTAAATTCTTACAATAATAATATTAAAATAAATATTCTTTGATAAAAATTTTGTCTTCAGTTGCAGACGTTTTTCTGTATTTCTGCCATATTCTAAAAGTCCGGCGGAATAAAGTAACAACTTATAATTTTTCATTTTTATTTTTAAATCATATTTATATAACTACGTGTATTTTTTAAAAAATCAATCTTTTTTTAAAATAAAATATTAAAATTTATGAATTTATTGATCATGTTTATTATACTGTGTTTTGTTTACATTGAGAATAGGGTTCATTTGGGTCAAAGGTTACGTCAAATGTTGAATGGAAAAAGTAGTGCCGTAACTGTGACGTCACAGTAAGCGCGTGGCTTTATTGGGTCAGTGACCGAATAAAGATTAAAAGAATCTATCACTACTTGTGGTGCCAGATAGGGAAATCTCAACCCGAGTTCTAATATATTTGGTCAAGAACGAGGCTTGCCGAGTTCTGGACCAAATATATTAGAACGAGGGTTGAGATTTCCTTATCTGGCACTACAAGTAGTGATTGATTCTATTTCTTGCACCAGAAATAGAGGATCTTGCATGAGTGTTTATGTAATATTGAATTTATTAAACGAGTTGAATAATTTTTTATGCAACGAGCCTTGGCGAGTTGCATAAAACTTTATTCAACGAGTTTAATAAATTCAATATTGCATAAACACGAATGCAAGATTCTATTTATTATATAATCCCACAAAAACGGGTTTTAGTAGATTTAAAACTTGTCTTCTCATTATAAGAAAACAGCTGTTTGATCAAAAGACAACAAGTTCACGTAACTGTGTACATGCGCCAAAAGTAATCCTGCTGAAATATTATAAGTAAACAATAGTCTGTCCGCAGGATACAAAAACAAAACAAACATTTTCAATTTAAATACAATGTATCTTCTTTTTAGAAGAAAAGTACAAAAGTATCAGCTGAAATTAGAATCAACAAACAGTGTCAAATGAAACAAACATCTGTGAACTAGGTCAATCGTGTGACGTCACTCTGGAATGACTTGTATGCCTTTATGACGTCACACTCATTCAATACGATTTTTATTGTATGACCGTATTACATGGATTATTGAGTAGATTATATAATAAAGTACAATATTCAATTTAAAATCAATTTCAACTTTCGATACACCTCTGATTTTGTTAATAAAAGATTGCGGGAAAAACGGCGTGTAGGCTATCTTGCACAGGGGGGTTCAAGATGGAGATATCTTGCACCTTTCTTTTTATGGATTTTTCTATCTGAGGTGCAAGAAAAGGTTTATTCGGCAGGCTTTATGATGTCAATGTACACGTTAGTTGCAGGATAAAATAAATTATTACAATGAAGGTGATCTCAATAGCCGAATTGTTTCAATGGACCTTTTTGCAAAGTAATATGTAACTCCAAAGAAAGTTTATTTCAATCAAATTTAATTAAATCGTGTTAGAATTGAAATTATTAACATTTACCCATGGTATATTGTAAACGCGTCGTCGTTAACATACGGAGAATATATCCGACTTGGTGGCAAAGTCACCCCATGATATATTTTTCTGGACGTGAACTTCGGCCCGTCTATTATTCGACGATATACCACGGGTAAATGTTGATTATTTCTTTAAATGAATCCTTACATGTCTAAGGCCACACATACTGTAAAACAAGTGAGTTGGCTAGGGAACACACTAAAGGTATTGGGACCACATGTGAATCACAACATACCAATGTATATCTCACGTTAGGAGTTTTATAATCATTGGTCTCAATATTTATTTATTAATTTCCCAATCATTGTCTTTTTTGTATTTTAATTGGACCTCCATTTGTACTAAAACTTTACTTTTGGCTGGAAACACCGATACTGATGAATCGACCATTTTGATCATTTCTTTGAGAAAAAAAATATTTAAAAAGTGCAGTGGGGGTTCAAGGCAAAAATTCTTGCTAAACCAAAATACGTTTTCTTTATTTGCAGAAATCAGAAACTTATGAAAGGCAACTTTAAACCAGAAACGGAAGGATATGACGTCATAAATTCTGGAAAAGATAAACACAGTTACCTACCGCTTGCTATATCCGGTCATGGTAGTAGTAAACGTCCGGAAAACGAAATGGAAAATATGGAGATTTATGACGAAATTGAAATAAGGAAATCCAAGGTATTCTCGTTTGGTGAACTGAAAAATCCATTTTGGAAAAACAGTGGTGTCAAAAACAAGCTTAAAACAAGCAGTGTCGTAAAGCCCAAACTTCGCTTTAGTATATATGACCAAGATGAATATGCTGTCGTAAAATAAGGTGCTTTTAAGGAGAATTATCTATAAAGACTCTAAAATATGACTGCGGTTTGGAATTTCCTTACAAAATCATTGAAGATAGATCCAGTAACTACCGATTCTGATCTCAAAGTGTATAGTCCGATGGAGAAAGTGAATTGGTATGAGTCATTGATACTTTTGAAAAAATAGAATAGACTATAGGTTCGATAATCCTAACAAACAGAAGATTAAAAAATAAATGTTAATATGATTTTACAATGAGACCAGTTTTATCTGCTCTGATATTATGTTATACAATTTGTACAATTTTGTAAATTATTTGTTTCTTACGCTTTTTGTAATACTGTTACAATAAAAATAGTTGTTGATGTATTTTTGGTCGTTAAAACTTTTTAACGTTAAATATATCCAAGTTATTTTTTGATACATTGACATCATACACTTCAATAATATTATGATGACGGTAATAAAACTTGAGTTCTTGATAAGCCTGGGTTTGCAATATCATTGTGTCGCAAGGATATTGATAAATTGTCACAATAATTACGCCATTGTAGAGCGTGTTTCCACAACGGGGACTATTTATACAACCCAGCAAACTGCTTGCAAATAAATTGTTGACACAAGGACACTGCAAACCTAGGTCTTCAAAAATTTTATGACCCGTCATCACAATATTGTTGATAAGTATGATGTCTCCGTGATCCTGGATATGCTTGACGATTCATAGTTCCATGTTTTTTTTCATTCTCAATTTTGATAACACACGTGGCTTGCGTGGCTAGATAACGCAAAGTGTTTACCTTTCTAGAGAACCCGACTTCATTCCCTTGGTGAACCTATTTTGTCAGTTCAAAGTTTAACATTGCTTTGGGATTTTGTTTTGGGACATTGGTTAGTATGTTTAATTTTGATTTTAAGACGTTTTCTCGATTTAAAATGAGGGATAGCGATTTAGAGTGTAGAAAAATCAAAAGTTTTATATATTAATGCACTTGAAAAAGTAAAAGAGGCAAGAAGTATTTTTTAGAATATTTTAGAATCCACATTTGGTTGATCTCAGATGTAGAATAGACATTATTTGAAATAGACTGAAGACCATCTTTGACGTCTGTCAAAATTTAAGTTAGAATGACTGTTAATGATTTTGGCATTAAATAGTACATGTACGTTTGTTTTTGATTACCGGTAGTGAAAATCTACTGTAGGAACCACTGTGACTGTGACAGTGAAATACTCTTTATATCCATAGAAAATCAAAAAAAAAAAAAAAAAAAAAAAAAAAAAAATTGAATAAAGATCTATATTTTTCACTTACTTGTACCTAGTCGTAACAGGAAATCTGTATGCGCATCCGCGATTAGCCCAAAATATATCTGCATAGGGTGAAACGTTGGTGCGTTGGTGTATGGGGATTTAACATGTTGAAAACCATGCAAATGGCGGCTTCTGTTGCGCATATGACGTAAAACGTCACCAAGGACATCACTTCCGGTGGAAACATCGTCATTTTCGCATGTGTAAAATCCCCATACCGCCAATATTTTCCTTTTTACAGACATACTTTATGATAATCGCGGATGCGCATACAGATTTCCTGTTACGACTAGGTACAAGTAAGTGAAAAATATCAAACTTTATTCAAATTTATTTGTTTTTTTTATTGATATAAAGAGAATTTCACAGTCAAAGTCACAGTGGTTTCTACAGTAGACGAGCCAGCTATATATCTACCTATATGGTTGGGTAGAAATTCATTTTTGACAACATTAGTTATATGTAGTATCTTTTATAATAAGTATTGTCTTATAAATAATTTTACCCATTGTTTTATTATTATTCTGTACCCGTCTTACTAATGCCCTTCAATGCCTAAATGAACAAATAAGCAATCTTGCATTTCGGCTGTAGAAACATGAATAGACATATTATTATACTGACTTTTATGATAGGATAGCTATTCTTACATACTCGAACTCGCCTAACACATACTGGATATTATTTTAGTAGAATAAAATCCCATACGCTTCAGTGTAGCGATATGTATTATTTTCATGTTAAATCTGACCACTGCAAAGAATCTGTTTTTGTCATGTTCTCTGTAAAATAAAACTATATGAAATATAACTTCGAACTGGTTGGTCCAAGGTCGCGCTTAGGGATCACAGAGTTTATCGCCTTGTCTTAAGAGTTGGGATACAACTCGGACAGACCCATTTGTGAGTAAGTTTGTCAGTTCGACGATTTCTCCAGGTACTCCGGTTTCTTCAAGTATCCAAAAACTGATCGTCCCAATATCAGTAAATGTGTTAAATCAATTCATGATCTCATAATAGCAACCTCATCATGTTGAAACCTACAAGTAACACAATGGTGACAAAAACTAACTGGTGAATACAATGGATAAACTATCCACCGTTATTCTGCCATGAATAAGTAAATAACGTGATGTTTTCTTTGGTAGTGTGTTTCGCGTTAATTTGCGACGTTTTCCCGTTATGACGGTAAACCTATGTCTTACTTAAAAAACTACGCTTTGCAACTATAGTGATGCAATTCTTTTGCTTAATCAAATAAGTGAAATGACCTTTTATAATGAATGACAGTTTTCGTGACAGAATGATACAGGACTAGATTGATATCAATGAGTAAATACTTCCTTATTGATTACGTCTACTTAAATAATATAAAAGTCTGTAGTACTTTATGAACATCTAGGTGGTTATTATTTACGTATACGCCTAAAGTCAACATAAGTGTTAGGAAAACCGATCATTACAGGATATAGAATATAGAAACTTCTAATCATCAAAAACAAACATAATTATCCATGTCCGAAGCACAATCCAGAAGCTAAGAAAAGTTTGAAACTAACAAGTTAATTTAAACACGTAAACTTCCACCAGGGAAGTGAGGCCGGGTGCTCCGGAATGTTAGCACCTCCTGTTTAGCTAGCTACACCCGCCAAGTAAAGTATAACCAGGGCCATCCCGGACACACATACTTCAAACTTATCAACAATACTGTGAGGACGGTCATAAAACTTTTGAAGGTCCTGATAAGCCTTGGCTTGCAATATCCCTAGCTCAACAATTTATTTGCAAGCAGCATTCTTCGTTGTATAAAGTTGTAACTTGACAATAGCACAGATAATACACCGGGTAATCAAACAAATTTTGACACAGAATATATTAATCATAAAATACCAAATAACTTTTTTCATTTAAAAAATATGCTGGCTTTGAAAGGATGATTCCCAAAACGCCGAGCTATCCGCCTATAGGAATAAATACGCAAGAAACTAGGTTACACCCTTTTCGAGCCTCTATAGGCGTCATTACTTGAGGCCAAATATAAATAATTCTCTGTGTAAAAATATACTTTGCATATGAAATACATTTTTCCTTTTTTCTAATGACGTGTGTAGAAGCTGACTTTATTGGTTGGTTCGCTGTCTTTTTTATTTCAATGCTGTTACTCTGCACCAAAGTTAAATACTGAAAATTACTGAAGCTTTTATATTTTGTCCAGATAAATGATTACAGTACGTATTTGCGAATACCAGATGGTGCAAAGATTCCTTATTTGACGAAAAGGTCTATTCTTGCCTTAATTAGTGCAAGTTTCGTAAGGAAACTTTCTTTGAAAACAAAGCAAATGGCGTTTGATTTGCCGCAACTCAAAATGAGTAGGTCTACACATTCAGATTTAAAGTCTATTGGAGGAACCGCAGGCTCATGATCTTCAGTCTTGCCAAGCTAGTGACATTTATCAAATTTGAATCCTACCCCGACTTTTCATCTAAGGCTTTTTTTTCATGCGACGATTGCACTTAGAACAGTTTAATGTTTTGACATTTCGTTTACTAGTATGTGTTCATCGTACGGGAAACACACGGGAAATGACACGTGGCCTGAAACTGGACTGTAATATCGTTGTATATATTGTATGTATAAAGCAAATGTATGCGCGTGTCTTTATTTTTATTATGTTATTTGTGGCAGAAATAAATATTGCATTTAAATTCTAACACAAATTAAGATAAAAGAAAGAATTAGAGCCGTAAAATATACATTTTATTAAAATG
This sequence comes from Anadara kagoshimensis, assembly GCA_021292105.1. Taxonomy (NCBI): domain Eukaryota; kingdom Metazoa; phylum Mollusca; class Bivalvia; order Arcoida; family Arcidae; genus Anadara; species Anadara kagoshimensis. The sequence continues at coordinate 44,330,224 of CM037859.1, read as the reverse complement.
AATTAAGATAAAAATAAAATGGCACTTTGGGGTTTTCGAACCCACAACATAAGACATAAAAGTCCCGGAATATATACACTACACCACGCAGGCATTTGTTGACAAGGAGAATTAATTCATATCAAGTATATGAGTATAGCGGTATAGTAAGAGGTTATATTGGGGTAACTCTCTAAACATTGATTTTTGCAAAATTCACTGTCAGCGCATATCTCTCCATTAACCATACTTTGCATATCTAACAATAAAATAAGGTAGTTTTTGTATTCAAAATATCTTTAATGGAGAGCATGCGCTCTATACGTATTTATTAAAAAACTTGTTTATTTTCACTGACTTGTACTATGTTTGTATAGAGTTATACAGAGACTTGACCAATGGGTGGCATGTGTTAAACATATAATGCAATATTTTATTGAGATTTTTACCATAGAAACTTTTACAAAATAATAGTAGCTTTAGGTTTTTTTCACTAAAAATACGTCTATAACATACTTTGAAATTTTGAATCCTATAGGCGGATAGCTCGGCGTTTTGAGAATCATTCTTTTCTAGTCTTCTAATTTTCTTATAAACAGTCCGGTTTTGAATACTTAATTTTGTAGATCAATCACAAGAATACGTTTGTGTCTTCTACAAGGCCCAATACAAAGTTATGTCACAGACAAAAATACTAATCCGTGTCCAAATCAAAATCCCAAAACAAAGTCAATACTTTGAAATTTTCAAAACACTAGTAGTTAAAACACTTGCACCTTGTACCCGGGAAGTGAGGCCTGATGCTCCGGAACGCTAAGCACCTCCTGTATAAGTAGCTTAATCGCTATGTGTCATTAAATTTGAGAATGAAAAGAAAATGAAACTAGATATATTTGATATCCCATAATTCCATGTTACATTCACTCAATTTTGATTACACGCGTGGCGGATGTAGCTAACTAAACAGAAGGTACTTACCCTACCATTCATTGAAAGATTAAAATACTACTACTAGCATTTATATATTATGTATTGCATTTAATCACAATAAAGCTGATATTGGTAACAAAATTCCCTGTAAGACATTTCTATAATGTGTAGTTCATTACATCGTAGAGCTAATTACATAAAAATAACTTAAACTAATATTTAACATAATACAGTTTTGACTCAATAAATCAATAACAAATGTCTGTAAGTGGTATTTAGTTATACCAGTAAATAATAAAGTTCTGAATACAGTCCAATCCGCCTTAAAAGCCACCTCTATATAAGGGCCACCTGCTTATGAAGGCTAGTAGAATTGTATCCTAATTGTTCTTAATTCATATTATTTGAACCTGTATATAAAGGCCACATGCCCATAAATTTTGCTTAAAATTACTGTTTCTCTTAGGAGAAAATGACTAAAATTTCCTAATTTTTCTTTTAAGATTCTCCAAAACAACAATTGTGTATTGAAAAATTAAATCTATAGTTGTTCTTACTCACAAAATATCGGACGATAGTGTCTTTGAATTGAAAATACTAGATATTGCCGGTATATCATAACGCAGTTTGCTAGATCTCAGAACTTCAGTTTTCCTAATCTCAAAGGCAGAAGTAGTTTTTTTTAAATCAAACAAAACCACTGCTTCAGTGTCAACAGTTCAGGTATCCGGATCCTGCCTCCATATGATTAATTTATTAATATCACTTAATCAGGATCAAATTACAGTGTGATACATTGTAATACATCTAAAAAGTTAGAGGTTTGAGTAATATATGTAATAGTTATAAATTGATTCAGCAAGTACATGTATTATCCATAAATTCAGATAACTGTGTGTTAATTGTGTAAACTTTAATAAAAGGTTTTGATAGGGCCAGGCACTTTTAAACCTTGAAGATCTTAAAAAACTAATAAATAATAATAATATATTGACTATCTTGGACCAAATGAAGTTTTAGATCATATTTGGACTTTCTAGGACTAAATAAGTTTTGGGTCATATCTGGACTTTCAAGGACCAAATAAAATCTCTGGGTCATATTTGGACTTTCAAGGATCAAACAGAAGTTCTGGGTCATATTTGGACTTTCAAGGATCAAACAGAAGTTCTGGGTCATATTTGGACTTTCAAGGACCAAATAAAATCTCTGGGTCATATTTGGACTTTCAAGGATCAAACAGAAGTTCTGGGTCATATTTGGACTTTCAAGGATCAAACAGAAGTTCTGGGTCATATTTGGACTTTCAAGGATCAAACAGAAGTTCTGGGTCATATCTGGACTTTCAAGGACCAAATAAAATCTCTGGGTCATATATGGACTTTCAAGGACCAAAAAGAAGTTATGTAACTAACTGCACCATAAAGCTTAAAATGTAAAATAAAACAACTTTAAATGTTCATAGGAATATATGCTCTATAGAATTGTAGTAAATCTAAAAAACGTTAGAGTGGACAATATCATGAGATAAGACTGTTATCAACTAACATTCTCAATTCAAGTGAGTCTTAATACAAAAACTGTCACTCAAAGTCAACATGGATACAAACATGCCAAAATGGACACACATGCTGTTAATTCAAGGCAAAACGGATCATATAAGTTTAAATTATCTAACCATGAATATATAAAACTGGTTTTAAAAATCATACTAAATTTCGGTAAACAATCCCCAGAAATCTATTTTATGAAAGGGACCTTTCTTTGTGAGTTACCTAATCTGGCTGGTTTATTAGGTGCAGCATAGGAATGTGGATGTGAATCCTTCCAGCTCTAGAACTGTAAATACTTTGATTTGGTATTTATTGTTGTGCCTGTTTAAATGAATGAATGCCAAATACAGAATGACCTAATATATTGTTATCAAAATTATAAATGTTGATCGCTTGGCAATTTTGGTCGGATTACTTATTGTCAGTTACATGTTTTTCAGTTTAAAACTTGTAGGTTTTGCACTGTTGAAAACCGTTTCAATAAAATGAAACCATCACAGTATTGTTGATAAGTTTGATGTCTCTGTGTCCAAGATTGCCCTGGATATATTTGACATCCCTTAGTTTCATGTTTCTTTTCACTCAATTTTGATTACACACATAGCATATGTAGCTAGCTAAACAGGAGGTGCTTACCCTTCCAGAGCACCGAAACTCACTTTCCTGGTTGAAGTTTACATGTCTAACCTAACTTGTTTTTACTTTGCCTCTGGATTGTGATTCAGACATGGATTAGTATGTTAAATTGACTAAATGGAACGTGTTAACTTCTTATGATTACATGTACAGCATTACTTTTCTTTACTTATCCATGTAAGTATCAACTGAATTGACTCGTCCAGGGAGCCTGAATGATTCATGCAGTTCATAGATAGTAATTTGGAACCTGTTTCATAAGTTAATGCTTGGTGAAATACTAATAGCATTGAAAACATTTTCTATAATACAAATCAAAAACAAACATACCAGTAAATGTCTGAAGAATCATAGTAAAGACTTACTTTAAATATACATACTTTAATTATACACACACTTTCAACAGGTTAGTGAGGCCGTGTGCTCTGGAAAACATTGATCATTCATTGAAAGATAAAAATACTATAACTAGCATTTATGTATTTTGTATTGCATTTAATCACAATAAAGCTGATATTGGTAACAAAATTCCCTGTAACACATTCCAATGATGTGTAGAACATTACCGTGTAGAGCTAATTACATCAAAATAACTTAAACCATTATTTAACATAATACAGATTTGACTCAATAAATCCATAACAAATGCCTGTAAGTGGTATTTAGTTATACAGTCCAACCTGCCTTAAAGGCCACCTCTATATAAAGGCCACCTGCTTATAAAGGCCAGTGAAATTATATCCCAAATGTTCCTTATTCATATTATTTGAACCTGTATACAAAGGTCACCTGTCTATAAAGGCCACTTTTACTGGTTCCCTCGGGTGGCCTTTATAGACAGGTTTGACTGTACCTGTAAATAATAAAGTTCTGAATACATCCCAACCTGCCCTAAAAGTCACCTCTATATAAGAAACATCTGCTTATAAAGGCCAGTAGAATTGTATCCTAACTGTTCTTTATTCATATTATTTGAACCTGTGTATAAAGTCACCTGTCCATAAAGCCACTTTTACCGGTTCCATTAGGTGGCTTTTATAGACAGGTTTGACTGTATATGCTTGATGAACCAGAAACAAGGCCAATAATGTTACCTAAATTACTGTCTATCTCCAGCAGTGATTTCTTTTTCTTAAAATTACTACTGAATAAAGGTAGTTTCCTCTAGGGAAAAATGACAAAAATTTCCTACTTTGTCCATTAAGATTCCCCAAAACAACAAATATGTATTGCAAAATTAAATCTATAAATGGCCTTACTCAAAAAATGTCATATAGTACCGCACTATACTGTCTTTGCATTGAAAATACTAGATATTGCCAGCATATCATTATGCAGTTTGCTAGATCTCAGAACTTCAATTTTCCCAATCTTAAAGGCAGAAGGTAGTTCTTTAAAATGATTTTAACAAAATCACTGCTCCAGTGTGAATAGTTTGCTAGATCTTAGATCTTCAATTTTCCCAATCTTAAAGGCAGAAGGTAGTTTTTTAATAAACAAACAAATTCACTGCTCCAGTGTGAATAGTTCAAGGTATCCTGCCTTCATAATGATTAATTTATTTATAGTGCTTTTGATTAAAATAAATGATATCACCTAGTCACGATCAAATTACAGTGTGATACATTCCTATAAATTTAAAATAAGTTAATAGTGGAGAATATCATGGGATATAGACTGCCATCAAAATTTCCCATCCTATTTTGTGCCAGCAATGGGGTTCGCCGCCGTACCACGTGATCAATACCTCTTAACGTTTGTGCGGAACATTTTTGAAAAGGTCAACGTCACAAATTCACGGAATAAGGTCGTTTTTACGGGAAAACGTCATGTCCATTGGAAACAAGCGTTTTGCAGACATGTTAGAAGGTATCACGTGGTACAGCGGCGAACCCCATTAAAGATTAGTATTGAGGCAGTCCGCATCTCATGATTTTTTGCTCTTTATGTATAAAACTAGTGTATAATTTCACTTTTAATAAAGTTCTTCTCAACTTGTAAAACCAGAAAGCAGTTATCCCTTTATTTTGGAATTCATATCTTGATTTAACATCTTCAAAATTTTTGAGATGTCAAGTTTTCTTCGATTCTTAACTATACCTACAATTTTACTTTAAATATTTGTGTATCATAATGAAGTACACATCTCTTCAACTTTAGATGGTGATTGTACTCATAATTACCCTTATGTAACAAAATTGTTATTCCAATTGGAAGTCTAGTGCTGCAAAATTAAAACAGGTTTGAGTAATATATCTAATAATTATAAATTGATTCAGCAAGTACATGTATTATCTATAAATTTAGATAACTGTAGCTTAGTTGTGTAAACTTCCAATAAAATATTTTGACAAGGTCAGGAAGTTTTAAACCTTGAATATCTTAAAAACAAATAAAAATAATAATAAAGGGGGATATTTAAAAAAAATCATTTTAAACTGTGCTGCCGATAATTAGATGGACCAATAATACTTGCATTTGGACTAGATCCATCCAGTGGAGTGAAGTAGCTGTGTTTCAAGATATTTAGTATACTGAGGAAGCATTGGTATTTAGCATATTGACAATATACTGATATTTAAACACTGTTTACATTGCTTATGGATAACAAAAGTTATTGCTCAGAAACAGAATCTAGAAATCCTCAAAAACTAAGGTATGATCTCTCATACAAAGTATTTTTATAGCTAAATTTGGATAAATATATTTTGTTCCTTTGGATATTTTTTCAACCCCTTGAAGAAAGTTTGGTTTCAAAACTTTGTTTCAAGTACTACTGATGAAGATTTGTATTTCAAAACAGCCATCTAGTGCTGTAAAATTACTACTGGTATAATATGTGATATGAACATAGAATTGAAAATGTGACAGAAGTGAAAACATATACATTGTACAGAATACTACCATAATTAATATAGGAAGTTGTATCCCCCTGATGTCACACTTTAAAAGATGCAGTACAAAATGGAAAAACAGGAAAACCAAACATGATAAGACTCACTCAAATATTATACTGTAAAGTCATTTATTTTCATGGTTCCAAATTGTTTGTGTTTCTGAGAAAAAAATATTATTTTGTGGGGTAATAAAAATGTGATTCATGGTTAGTGGTTTCTGTTTAAGGTGTTTTTAATATGTACTATTTTGTTGACATATAAATTTGTTAGGAAACAATGAAAATTGGGATGATGGGCTGGTTGGTCGGTTGAATGTTGCTTAACGTCGCCTCAGTAATTTTTAGGCTATTCGTGACGAGAACTATTTTATTAATCTCTATGGATTAATCTATGAACAATTTTATGTATGCATGTGAAGTGCGAAGTGTTGTATAGTCTGCCTTGTACTAGGGCGACTTTAATGCGTTAGCTCACAGTCAGTACACTGCAGACAAGCATACCACTCACCCAGTCCATTATACTAATACCAGGTGAATCAGTAAAGGCCAACGGCAAGAAAAATTCACTCTCCCACATGTGGTCTGAGCGGGACTCGAACACACAGCTGCGAGAGACCCTGATTTTGAAAACTGACGTCTTATCCATTAGGCAATCGTGGCCTCAATAAAAATTGAGACATCACAGAAATAAATGATTTCACACATCTTAACCTATTCAGGCAAAATTATTAGTTAACACTGAAAACCCTGAAGATGGGTTTAAACACCTGAATAAAAACCCACAATAGGATATATATATTAACATGAACTGTTAAAAATATTATTTACAATATTAATATTTATATATTATTCTTTATATACAAAAAATGTGCATATTCTTTCTATCCAAAAACATACACACAATAAACCCAAATATATACATACAGTTTTATTTACAAAATAATTTTTTTCAGTTTATCAATGAATATATTGACTACACTGTATAGCTGAGCCAAGTGTTATCTCGGCTGATATTGCTTAATTATTTGGACAGTTTTGAGAGTCAAAGTACTATTTACATCCTAACACTACATACAAATCACAATCATATGTGGGAAGTAAAACATGTACTTTCAGGTTTTGTCATATGTGAACTTTTAAGGACCAAATGTAGGTTCTGTCATATGTGCACTTTTAGGGACCATAAGGACCAAATGAAGTTTGGATGATATTTGGACTTTCAATTACCAAATGAAGTTTGGGTCATATATGGACCTTTTAAGACCAAACAAATTTGGTCATATTTGCATTTTCACAGACCAAATAGAAGTTCTGGGTCATATGTGGACTTTCAAGAACCAAATAGAAAATTTTGGGTCATAATTGGACTTTCAGGAACAAAACAAAAGTTCTGGGTCATATGTGGACTTTCAAAGACCAAATAGAAGCCCGAAGTCATATTTGGCATTAAAGGACCAGATAGAAGTTTTGGGTTATATTCGGCATTTCAAGGAACATATAGAAGTTTTGGGTCATATATAGACCAAATAGAAGTTCCAAATGGTTTGGGGTCATATGTAGACTTTCAAAGATGAAATTAGAAGTTCTGAGTTTAGTTATTTGCACCACAGAGCATTAAAATACAAATTGGGTGTTCATAACAATCAACGCCTGAAATGTAATTGTGTGATTGGAATCTAATCTCCTAGCATAATCAGATGGACGAGCCTACAGATTGGGTTCCTCAGCTTGTCTAACAAACCTTACATAGGACTGACAAGCCTCCAGATTGAGTAACATGGCCTGTCTGATAAACCTGCTTAGATAATGCTTAGTGAATCTGTAATAGTACACAATGTTAAATCTTAATTGTTAAAAATGTTTATAGTCTATACCATTTGTTTGTGCTCAGAACAAGCTACATTTTGTGACAAAAAATTTCATTTAGACTGGAGCAATATACATAATATTGTCTTGATGAATAAAAAATATGATTAACTCCAAGGCAAAACCTGCAAGTTGCACTTAAATCAGGAGTCAGCAACATTGATCACTCTGCCATTTTTCTCCATATACACACATAGTGTAATGCATTAGTCTGAATGTGAATTGATATTTACAGTGTCACATGATAGGATTATTCTGATAATAAATCAGATATGACAGCAATAAATATGTATTCAAAAATGACCATCCATATGTAAAAATGGGTCTTTCAGTAAAATATTTGAGATAAAGCAAACCAATACACAGACATCAAAGTTGGCCATCAATTAAAATTTTCAGGTAGCCAGTGGAAATTCCAATTGACCAGGCATTCTTTTCTTGCAAATGAAGGCATCTTTTATTTATGGAAAACAAATGCACTGTTTTAAAAATGACTTACAATCATCAATTACATAAATCAGTGTTATTAATAACAATAATGATGATGTAAAGTGTCCATTATATTGCCTGAATTGGTAATTGAAATTATCATGAAAATTTGGGGATGCATAAATAATATCTGTTCTTTGGTCGATCTATGCATAGTCCGACGGATTTTTTTTTTTTTTTTTTTTTTTTTTTTGAAAAAGAAACAATGTACCAAACCATGTATTGCTGAATTAAATGGTAGAAAATAATAATTTCATAAATATATGAAAAAGACAATCGGTAATTAAAATTTAAAAAAGTTGTACCCGATCGTTTTGTCATTTCGGATAGAGAGAAAGTAGAGTTTTGCAGATCCTACCGTCGCTATGAGGGGGTAAATTCTAGTGGCTGTATGTAACTGGATCATTTGCTGTTAATCTGGGTTTTAATAAACTGCTGATTATCACTCACAATATTCCCGTTTCATGCTAATGGTGAAGTATGTGGTCATTTGCACACAACACTGTACGAATTATCTCCCTTTCACGAAAGTGAAATCTAATCGATAAACAGTTTTAAAATATGACACAATTGCCTCAACATCAAAATACGTTATCATAACCTTCAAAATAAATTTAAATTTCCGTAGATTTCACGAAGAATTAATTAAATCAACCTGCCTGCCGTTGCTGTTCATTTCATAAAAAGTTATGATTTTACATCGTAGGACGCAAACTTCTCGAACTACTTTTTATTGTAAACATGAGATCAGTTCGCCAAATTGCAGAAATTATTAGATGCATGCGGTCGCAATATTTTACTAGATTCCAAAATGTATTCCGAAAATTTTTTCCAAATGTGCATATGTAACCAAATGCATTACCCGTCTCAGAATACATATCTCACGATAAAACAGATATACTTCTTTCACGCTCATTTACCAGGCCCACTATTTCCATGTGTACTCATATCTTATAATTTCATAGCAAAGAAGCTCGATATCTTGGAAGAAAGCGATAGCAAAGTACGCATTCACTATCGTGAAACACTGTACAAAAAAGTATATGGACAAAACATTTTCTTCAAATTATTAAGGAAATTCAGAAAAAAATATATAACAAGTTAGCAAGTGCTATTGTATTTTCAATAAACTATTAATTTAGCATTCCTGACTAAATTTGATCAGTCAAAGAGTCCAGACTACAGTTTCACAATAATTCCCTTACTAACATTTCTCTAAACTTAAAATTGGGAAATTTGAAATCTAGAAAATTTTCTAAATTTTTAATATTTAAAAAATTCATAGGTCATTTTGAAGATCACCACTCTCAGCTTATTAAATCTATGTTCCAATACTTTTGAAACCCTTTAGCTGTAGGACCATAAAATATTTTAAACACTTTATTTTTTAAAAAAGATTTAAATATTTAAGTTATGGAAATCTTAGTTAAGGAATGATTGTGAAACTGGGATTCTTAACTTAAACCCTAAAATTCAAATTAGAATATTTGTCACAGAATGAATGCGAAACTAGAAGAAGAGCCACTGAAAGTCTTTAAACATCTAACATGTGTATTGTACTGATATGCAGAAATCAATCACACATCAACATAATCATAACAAATCACAGAAAGTTTTCATCTGAAGACCCGTCATCATCTTCCACGACATACATGATATCACCGTCTATATCGTCTTTGTTATGACCGACTGCTCCGTCAACAAGCATATCGTCATCGTCAATATCTTGACCTTTATATCTGACAATCAAACTTAAAACTCTGTTAGCTAACTGTTTAACTTCTGCCATTGTTAAGTCACTAGCTATCACCATTTTTAAAATTTCCACACCATCTTCACTCTTCAATAAGTGGCAATATTTTTCAGCTGAAAAAAAATGGGATTTAATTTGGTTGAAAAACAGGATGAAAACAATAAGATTACAAAAAGATTATTTGTTTTAGTGTAAATGAAGACCACATATGGAAACCAAGAATATGAACTTTAAAGAATGGCTTTTATCATGTCATATTGACACGACGTGAAGCATCCAACCATTAAACATGAAAGTCTCATAATTTTCATCTCAATGTAAAACTTAAATTTAGATGCAAACTTTATTGAAAAAAATCACAAATAACATGTATAAGTTGGCCTTATAACACACTGAATGGATTAGATTAGATTGATATTTAGGATCCAAGTCAAAACTCTCACTTATATCGAGGTGGTCATTTGTATGGATAGTAGAAGAAACTAAAGTGCCAGAGAAAACCATCTACCTTTATCAAAGTACCTGATCATGACAAGCTATCTCACACTATGGTCTAACAAGTGGGATTCCAAACTAGTTAACTAAAGTGCCAGAAAAAACCATCTACCTTTATCAAAGTACCTGATCATGACAAGCTATCTCACACTATGATCTAACAAGTGGGATTCCAAACTAGTTAACTAAAGTGCCAGAAAAAAACCATCTACCTTTATCAAAGTACCTGATCATGACAAGCTATCTCACACTATGATCTAACAAGTGGGATTCCAAACTAGTTAACTAAAGTGCCAGAAAAAAACCATCTACCTTTATCAAAGTACCTGATCATGACAAGCTATCTCACACTATGATCTAACGAGTGAGATTCCAAACTAGTTAACTGAAGTGCCAGAGAAAACCATCTATCTTTATCAAAGTACCTGATTATGACAAGCTATCTCACATTATGATCTAAAGAGTGGGATTCCAAACTAGGTAGTAAGAGGATTGATTGATTGAACTGGGTTTTATGTCCCAGTGAAAAAATATTTCACTCATAATGAGATGTCACCAGCTATAGATGAAGTTGCCTCTTTACTGTGCCACACCTGCCATGACAAAAGGCATCAGTTTTTAAGGTCTCTTCCAAAGGACCCCATGACTTTCATTTTTAAATGCCGAGTGCTTGGCGAAAAAACAGTCAATACCTATTTTTAAGTCTCAGTCAGACACGGCTGGGGTCTGGAACACACGACCTACAACATACGAAGTCATCACTCTACCAATTATGTTACAACAGTGGTGTAAGTAATAAGAGGAGCGGTAATTTGTATGTACATGTTTTAAACTACTTGGCCACCAAATTGGATCACAGAAAAACAACTGTACTTACGATAAACCTTAGTTAAGTTACATAAGGCCCAAACTGCCCAGTACTGTGCTGCCGGTGTATCTGATGCCTTTACTAGTGACAGTATTGGTAAGAAAGACCTGAAATATAATTAACAAACAAAGTCAGTAAATTAGTTTATCTCCACAAGTGCAGACTTTGAAGCTTTTTGGAACAACTGTACAATAAACTGCAAAGAGGTCAGGAATGAATCAAGTAGTAGGCAGGACAAGATGTTCCAAGCTTAAGGTTTTATGACTTTAGGTCACCTTGACCTGAATGTATGTCAAGGTCAAACAACTTTGAAAACATAGTAGAGCTTTATACCCTGGTGTTATATATATGAAGTTCCTAGCCCTTCTTAAGATCTATGTTACTGTAAACATATTTATTTTTGCAGTGTACTAATTTTCGCTTATTTCCCAGTCGTTTGTTTTAGGCAAACATTAATACAAAGGGAAAATTATATTATGCTCATTGTGTTCAATGAGTGTGTTCATTGTGTTCATTATGCTCAAAATTTAAAGTTCATATTCTTGGTTTCCATAAGTGGTGCATATTTAAAAAAAACACGAAAATTTAAACTGCACGGATATGTCTAAATTTGCTATATTGCGAAAAAAAAATACATGCAAAATTAAATACATTTACAGTATTTCAGATCACAGTGACCTTTAATGTCGGTCAAGGTCAAACAGTTTTGCATATTGGGTAGCATTTCCTGGTCTTATGTCATACTTTATATTTAAGATCCTTAGCCTTTCACTTCATGGCAGGAAGATGTTTAACAACTTGAAAGCGTTCGGGATGGCAACATCACTGCAAAGTTACACTGCCATAGGGCTACAGCTCTGGGAAGGAATCCCTTTGTAATTGTTTAATCGTATCAGTAAATTCTATATAGACCAGGATCTGTTTTACCTGTAATTAATATTCCTTTTAGAGTCAAGTGGCCATCTTCTTATTGCTTGTATCATTCTGTCCATGACTTCTTCCCGTGTTGGACAACTAATTGTCCAGTGTTCCTCACCGTCTGAGATAATGTGAGCTAACATTCCAGCCGAGTTATAACTCACTTCAATACCATCACTCTTGGAGTCTAATAAATCACTGAAAAAATAAATACAAGACCTATCAGTAAACCATCATAATCTTTATATGTAATTTTTCATTATTTTCTATCAAAACTCAACACAAATGACAAAAATACAAACTAAAAAAAAAAAAAAAAAACAAAAAAAACGGTTGACTTCGATCTGTCCATTGTAAACATTTCTCTATCACAATCTTTAAAAGAGAAGAGTGAGTAATGGTGTTTAACGTCCCAGTCAAGAATATTTCACTTATATCGAGACGTCGCCAGCTATAGGCGAAGGTGCAGAAATTTTGCCTGTGCGTTGCACTGATGGCATTTTACAGCAGGGTTCTTTATCGTGCCAAGCCTACCAAGACACGGGACCTCGTTTATTTAAGTTCCCATCCGAAAGAACCGTGACTTTCATTTCGTAATGCAGAGTGCATGGCGAAAGAACAGTCACTACCCACTTTTAAGTCTTGGGTCAGACGCGGCCGGGTTCGAACCCACGACCTCCCACTTACGGAGCGAGCACTCTACCAACTGAGCTACCGCAGTGGTTAAGAGAAGAAAGAGATTTTATGTGAAAAACGATAATTTAATCACCAATGATAGTTTACCAGAATGAATGTGTACCCTGTGTAAATTAAGGGCTTTCAATAAATATTTACATGTTTCAATGTGTAAGTAGTAACATTTAGTTTTAAGTTATATATCTATGGTTTGTGACCAACAAACAATTTCCTGAAGTTTCTCTATGATCATTATCTTTTGTATTTATTTTTCTGGATTTATGTTCTTTTTTGGAATCATTCTCTGTACATGTACATATGTGTTAATGAATGACTGCTTGTCATTACACATTCTAATCCATAACATGTTTGTATGTAATTTTTATTAATAAAGCTTAATACACTCAAAATTGAATGAGGAATTGTATTCGGAAATGACCATCTAGTACTGAAAATTAACACTCGTATGGTATAATATGTAATTTAAACCACTGAGCCGGTATCTCTGCTGGTGAACTAAGCATCCCTGAGAATATCATAAACTCAGTAGGCAATACTTTGGTATTGTCAGAAATATACTACTCTTTTAATCTGCCGCTAGTTAAAATCTGAAAAATATCCTTAAAAAGTAAGCTATAGTTTATCATGCAAAGTATTTCCTTAGCTAAATTTGGTTAAATATATTTTGGTCTTTTGGATATTATTTCAACTTTTCAATAAAAAAATTTGTTCCAAATACTACTGATGAGGAATTGTATTCCAAAATGGCCATCTAGTGTTGTTAAATTAACACTGGTATAATATGTAAATATTTTAAAATCTTTACTGGCACACGTCATCAGGAACAAGTGTCTTAACTAAAATAGATTATTTTTTACTTTTGTACATGTAGTTTAACTGGATAAGTCTTTCCCAAGTTTTAGTCTGGGTCTGATTTATAAATCCACAGTGATTTTGTTACATTTTTTAAAAACTACCTTCTGACTTTAACATTGAGAAAATTTGAAGTTCTGAGATTGTAGCAGACTTTAACATTGGGAAAATTTGAAGTTCTGAGATCTAGCAGACTTGAACATTGGGAACATTTGAAGTTCTGAGATCTAGCAGATTTTAACATTGGGAAAATTTGAAGTTCTGAGACCTAGCAGACTTTAACATTGGGAACATTTGAAGTTCTGAGATTGTAGCAGACTTTAACATTGGGAACATTTGAAGTTCTGAGATCTAGCAGACTTGAACATTGGGAAAATTTTAAGTTCTGAGATTGTAGCAGACTTTAACATTGGGAACATTTGAAGTTCTGAGATTGTAGCAGACTTGAACATTGGGAAAATTTTAAGTTCTGAGATTGTAGCAGACTTTAACATTGGGAACATTTGAAGTTCTGAGATCTAGCAGACTTTAACATTGGGAACATTTGAAGTTCTGAGATTGTAGCAGACTTTAACATTGGGAAAATTTGAAGTTCTGAGATCTAGCAGACTTGAACATTGGGAAAATTTTAAGTTCTGAGACCTAGCAGATTTTAACATTGGGAAAATTTGAAGTTCTGAGATCTAGCAGATTTTAACATTGGGAAAATTTGAAGTTCTGAGATCTAGCAGATTTTAACATTGGGAAAATTTGAAGTTCTGAGACCTAGCAGATTTTAACATTGGGGAAATATGAAGTTCTGAGACCTAGCAGACTTTAACATTGGGAAAATTTGAAGTTCTGAGATCTAGCAGATTTTAACATTGGGAAAATTTGAAGTTCTGAGATCTAGCAGATTTTAACATTGGGAAAATTTGAAGTTCTGAGATCTAGCAGATTTTAACATTGGGAAAATTTGAAGTTCTGAGATCTAGCAGATTTTAACATTGGGAAAATTTGAAGTTCTGAGATCTAGCAGATTTTAACATTGGGAAAATTTGAAGTTCTGAGATCTAGCTGACTTGAACATTGGGAAAATTTGAAGTTCTGAGACCTAGCAGATTTTAACATTGGGAAAATTTGAAGTTCTGAGATCTAGCAGATTTTAACATTGGGAAAATTTGAAGTTCTGAGATCTAGCAGATTTTAACATTGGGAAAATTTGAAGTTCTGAGATCTAGCAAACTGTTTTGCAAATTGGCATGCTTGCAATACCTTAGAATCCTCATTGCAAAGATTTTAAATTGTTAAAAAAACATATTAACATTTTGAGGAAAAAGACAACTAGATTTATTTTGCTAGTATATCACTGTTGTTTTAAGAATTTTAAAGGCGAAATTGGGAAATTTTATTCATTTTTCACCAGGGGAAACTACCTGTATTCGGTAGTAATTTTAAGCAATTAAAATCACTGATCCACCTGTATTTCTTAATTGATTAATATTTTACCTGAACACTGAGATATAATCTGGCATCATAAGTTTGGGTCTCAAATCCTTAACTTCAGCTATATTACCCTACAACATACAAATATTATATATCTATGTAAAATTCTTATTATCTGACTAAAAAACATTTGAAATTAACATTAAGGTCTTAATTGAAGAGAAAATTCAGATAATTACCCTACATTATATATAATTGCAACAGGAAAGGGAAAAAATGCAGTGGCCAAACCGGGACTCAAACTTCGGACCTTCCCAATACTAGCAGGACACTATACCAATTGAACTAATCTGCCACCTGTCCAGTTCAGCTCCCCACATTCCTCCTCCCTTCTTTTTCTTATTCAACTCCCATGAAATGAAACCACCAGATTTTACCCTGGGACCAACCTGTTTGTCATCCACTGCCCAGGGTCTGACGAGCACCAAAATGTAACACTGGAAAGGGAAACAAGAGGCCCATGGGCCTTAGCCCTCACCTGAAGCTAAGTACATATCTCATGCAGAGGTTCAATGGTCAATAACATTTATTAAAGAGGCCTTCTTATTTTCAGCAGTAAGGCAGAATTAAATGCAATGATTTTTGCAAATTAATCATACCTTGTCCCGAGATTGCTACATATAATATGTATAATATATTAATATATATATATATATTCTAGCTACAATACATTATTTATAAACAGCTAAAAAAGTAAAAACAAAAGTATGAAACTATGACCTTCATCTATATATCAAAATGATTGTTAGGCCATTACCTACAATATTCGAATATACATGCCTATACAAAAAGTTAATAGTTTTCGAGATAATTAACCATTTCAGTATCCTTTCCCATCTGTGACCTTGACCTTTGAATACATGACCAAAACTCATAAATACTTCTTCCATGTGAATGTTTCTTCCTGAGAAGATATATTAGGGATTCAAGAGTAACAGTGAAAATCATAAATACTTCTTCCATGTGTATGTTTCTTCTTACACAGTATCCACGCATTACATTGTTTAAGTTAAAGTTAAAGTCTGTCCTGAGCCATTAGGCCCATCAGGCCGGAGCTTATCCTGGTTTTGGTGGCGTTAAGTGACTGAGAGTACAAGACTCTCCCTGAATGGGATGCCGTTCCATCGCAGGGTTAACCCCCAGCATTTTGCTGGTACTCATTTATTTTTCAGCTGAGTGAACTGGAACAATGTGAAATTAAGTGTCTTGCTCAAGGACACAACACATCGCCTGGTCCAGGGATCGAACCCATGACCTTCGAATCATGAGTCCAACGCCTTAACCACTAGGCCATGCGCTTCCACCTCATTACATTGTGTTTTCTATATTTAGATCATCAGAATAGTTTTCTTAAGTTTTCATAGCTTATTGTGTCATTGTTTATGTAAAGCATATTTAAAGCCAAACTCAGCAAGCCTTATCTCTGACTGAAATGTTCAACCCTTTGGGTAAGATTTCCCTATCCTATATGGATACTAAAAATGGATTTTTTTTTATTCTTTTGTTACTTTTACAATAAGCACATCATGGCCAGTAAGGTTTTATTCATGAATGCTGTGGCTGTATATAATTTTGCCTAAATACATTATAATGAAATGAAAAGAAATGAAGGGACAAAGAAGAAGACGAAAGATTTTCAATTATGTGTATGAGTAGAAGTTTAAAAGTTTATCAGTTATACCTGCAGGTTCCATGTTCTTAATTAGTAATTTTCAAGCCTGAATGGATGAATACATAAATATTCAATGGTCGTACAAGCCCCCCAACAACCAGTTTTCCAGCTAACTAAATTTTAGTTTTTCTATTAATGAATTTAAAAATATTTTAAAAACAACAAAATCGTAAATGAATCACTTTTTCTAAATATAAATCAAATTCCCACACCATTTCGTAGTCCAAAAATCCATTCCTTCTATTTTTTCTTGTTAAAAGTCACTTTTGGCCATCATTAACCCCCTTCATTATGCCAATATTTGACTGACAAATAGTGACAATGAATCAAACTTTACCCCATGTGTAATATAGAGTCAAGTACTAACAAATTGAATTTTTTAACTCACCATCAGTCCCATCATGTTACGAAGAAGTTCTGCTTTGTCTGGAAATTTCTGTAAAAATATCATATGTTTATAATCAAAATATCATATATATCACTCAAACTCCATGAGGACGGATCACACAAAGCATTATGAGAGTAAATCATTAATTAAAACAGAATTAGATAATCAATCAGTGTTAAGTTATTTTAGTTCAATTAATAATTAATTCTACATGTTCCAAATATGATTTGTATAACAGGGTCCTGATCATTTCTTTATGCTTAATCAGTGTTCAATACAGGATTTTCAGAAAGGGCCATTTTCAAAAACTTTCCTCTAAAACACTGAAACATCAATATTTTTTGCATTAACATAGTATTAAATATGGCCAACTAAAGGGGCTATTTGAAATAATAAACTCTCAATGACTTCTTCTAGAATGAACACTTCTTAAATAATCTTAATATATTTTGACTGAAGATCAAATAACCACTGCTGTATTTAAAGGGAGTTAACTCCTAATTAATTTTAAAGTGGTCATGGATATTTCAGTTATTACAAATGTATGATAGTTTTTCTACTTTACTTTGTTTAAATTTTTTGTTATATTATCATTAAATATATAAATAAAATAACAAGTTTTAGAATATTTGGTAAATGTTTATGAAGAAACAAGTGTTATTCTATGACTCATTCAATTTTGTAGCAGTCACTTCGGGAATGATACAACAATCTGCATTTTCCATTGAGAAATCCATCGACCGTTAGTGAATTGGACCAGAAACTTTTTCATAATAGAATCTGCTCTTGTGATTTGAACCTAGCTAGTGAGAGGTGTTGTAATCCGTGTATCTATAAATAATCACAGTTATTAACGGTAACTTGGTGGTGGTGATGTATGTATTAATGGTAGTGAGAGGTGTTGTAATCTGTGTATCTATAAATAATCACAATTATTAACGGTAACTTGGTGGTGGTGATGTATGTATTAATGGTAGTGAGAGGTGTTGTAATCTGTGTATCTATAAATAATCACAATTATTAACGGTAACTTGGTGGTGGTGATGTATGTATTAATGTTTTATAACCCAGTCATGATCATTTCAAATATACAGAGGAAGCAAGTTCTTGAAAGACATCATAGAACCTGGAGAAAACCATCAATATTCTGCAAGTTGACTGACAAACTATTTCAAACTAGGATCTGCTCTCGTGATTTGAACCTAGCTAGTGAGAGGTGTTGTAATCTGTGTATCTATAAATAAGCACAGTTATTAACGGTAACTTAGTGGCCGTGATGTATGTACATGTATTAATGTTTTATAACCCAGTCATGATTATTTCAAATACATGTATACAGAGGGGGCAAGTTCTTGGAAGACATCATAGAACCTGGAGAAAACCATCAATATTCTGCAAGTCGACTGACAAACTAGGATCTGCCCGAGTGAAAGTAAAACCTAGATTGTGAGAGACACTGTTTTAGACACTCCACACAGAGGTCTACCACACAGAGGTCTCAAAACAAAACGCTATTAAATTATTCTATGTGGTAACAAAATTCAACTTAAAACAATATCCATGCAAAATCACCTTACCGTTAGACACTTCAGAAATAGTTCCATTCCTTTACCATTCATAAATCTGAAACAATTCTTTGCTGTCTCATCTACAAATATCAAGATAAAATGATTTTAAACATTGTAGATATAGTAATCTAGAGTTACCTGCTCCTTAATTACGGATTAATTAAGTTATACTGAAGAGTTGAGTTGATTGAGTAATAAACAGTGTTTAATGTCCCAGTCAAGAATATTTCACTTATATCGAAACGCTATAGAAGAAGGTGAAAAATTTTGCCTGTGCATTGCGCTGATGGCTTCCATAAAGCAGGGTTCTTTATCGAGCTAGGCATGCCATGACACAGGACTTCTTTATTTAAGTTTCCATAAGAAAGAACCGTGACTTTCATTTGGTAAAGCCAAGTGCTTTGAGTAAGAACAGTCACTACCCAATTTCAAATCTTGGGTCAGACCCGGTTGGGGTTTGAACCCAAGACCTCCCACTTACTGAGTGAGAGCTCTACCAACTGAGCTACCACAGTGGTTTACACTTAAGAAATAGTGGTGATAAATAGAGGTTTTATTGTTTGTGTATATAATTTGTACCTGTAACATTCCATAGTGTACTCCAGGCTACTTCAAGAATTTCATCACAATTCCCCATCTGTAGCTTTCTCAGTATAATTTCAAGCATAACCTGAGAGGAAAAAAGAAAACAAAAAATAAATTTATTAAAAACATAATTAAAAGTACAAAAATTTAACCATAATTAAGCTTTGTCACTACAAATTCAAGGAGGGGGTTGTTTGTCTCAGTAGTTGACTGATCTAAAGCACAGGCTTATCAGTCACAGTGCCTCTGACTATCAAAATCAATCCTGGTCTGAGAGATTGTCAGGTTCTCACTTGCTGAAGGTAGGTGGTTTCTTCTAGGTACTTTGTTTGCTCCAACATTCCAAGAAATGACAGTCTCAGTATAAGTTCAAGAATCCTAAGAAGGGCATAAACACCATTACTCAA
Organism: Anadara kagoshimensis; assembly: GCA_021292105.1. Lineage (NCBI taxonomy): Eukaryota > Metazoa > Mollusca > Bivalvia > Arcoida > Arcidae > Anadara > Anadara kagoshimensis. The sequence continues at coordinate 44,310,188 of CM037859.1, read as the reverse complement.
CCCGACTTTACAAAATTTAACATAAATACAGTACGATTCTGTGAGCAAGTTATAGTTATTAGCCAGAATTATTCCACAGGGTTAGAAAAGGTCTAAAGACATTACCATGAATATACCATCACAGAAAATTTTGCTGTGGGATTATAACAATTATAGTGAAAATTCTTACTTAATTCAAATTACCCAAGACCAAAATAACCATGTTTACAGTAACATACCTGCTTGTGATGAAAAATCAGAATCTTGAAATGTGTTAGCTAGGGGGGTCCAGGGGCTTTCTTACACCTTTGTAACAAGAGCGGGGAATGCAAGGAGTTTCTGACTAGGTTTGGTTGTATTTCAAGTGTGTGTATCGTGTAAACACAAGTAACAAGTATTAACTTTGTTTTCAAAAGCTTGGGGACCAGGCACGAGTGCCAAATCAGAATTTATTTGCATAAAATCGGAAGACGGAAAAGCATTAACAAATTTGGAAGGATTCTGCCAAAATTGGAATAGTTGACAGGTATGCAGTAATCATTTAAGGTTTTTTTCATGAAAACATAATATTTGTTAGCTTGAAGATATAAAAGTTACATCTGCTTTAGTTTTTGCCATTACTTACCTCTACAGCTCCTAAATCTCCGACTGTCTGTTTTTCGTCACCATCCACCTGACAAGCTAGACAGTTTAGTAAGTAAATACTAATTCTCTGCATGAATTCTTCTTGGTGGTCACTCTTCAGTACAAATATCAACACATTTACCAGCTTTTTGTAACAAAATAACTGAAATATATACATATACATAAATTAAGACATTGGTTGAATTGTGGCCATTCATAGGTCTGGTGATGTACATCCCCAAAGCAAAAATACTTAATTTACTTACTTACTGCCCATTACGCCCTCTGGCGTGTGGGGCAGCAATGAAGTCTTTTCACTTTTGTCTGTCATTAGCCAGTTTTTGCAGGTTGCCCCATGAATGGTGTAGATCATTCATTTCTGCTTCAACAGTTAAAAATACATAAATTTGACCCTAAATACCACAGTAAAACTGCTTAATATGCACCTTTTTCTGTTTATGTAACCCTTTATGTGATGTACCTGGTTGAACAGACAAACTTTGAAATGTTTTGCTAGTTTTGAGGTATTTTTATGATAAAATCTTTACAAAATAGAAAATTCAAACTTCCAAGCGAGATTCCTTTTATTACCTACCTCAACATGGAATGTTAAGAAACTTGAGACTTCTATGTCTCCAATGCAAAGCAGGGGTAGATTAAATTAATCTTTATTGTAATTTTCAATTCATGAGGCTGCAAACTGATGAGTAGGGATGATCTTTTAGTTTACTTGAACCAATCATCAAGTATGAAAATCTATAGCCAATATAGAGTTAAAGATGTTCCTGAATACATACCACATCATTTGGAATATCTAGATGACAAAATGTCAGACATCCATTTCTCATCATCTACAATACAAAGTAAAGACAAGATTATCATAATGTCAAGGTCACTGTGTTTGTCAAAGCCACTGTATCTGTCAAGGTCACTGTGTTTGTCAAGGTCGCTGTGTTTGTTTAAAATCCACAGAAAAAAACAGATTAACATATTCTCAAGGTCATATAGTGGTTCAAGCAAGTGTGTAGCATTTTCTGAAATTATGTCACATGAACAGATCTGGCAAGGTCATATAACTACTGCATGAAAATCACTGCAATTGGTGACATCTGTTTTTTAATGAAAAAGAAATACTGTAAATTGTTAAAATTTTCATATTTATTATTGCTTTAGTAGCAGCATTCCAAGATATTTGAGTTTTGTTTTGTTTTGTTTTGTTTTTTGTTTGTTTTTGGTTGTTTTTTAAAATTTTTTTTTTGTTAGATAACAACAAGTGTCAGTAAATAAACAAATAATTACTGTAAATTGTGAATTTTATGTCATTTAATTTTCATGAGAAGCAAAATTTTATGTTATCTGATTTTAAATTTTTTTTTTTATCTGATAACAATCAGTTTAAGTTCTCACATTTATATTAAATATTCAGCAGCTTTATTATTGAGTCTAGTCACTCTCCCCTATACAAGTAAACACTTCAATGCCAAAATTTCCAAATTTCATGATATTTTCCCATTTAGCAGGGAGTGTAATAATTTAAATAAAACTCACAATTCTGGCTTTGGAGCATGTAGTTCTCAAATGGTACCGGTACCCACACATTTTAACCATTTGTCTTATTTCATACATGTAAAAGTTTCCAAATTTTTTAAAAGCTATTATAAGTTATCAGCAGTTTCAATAGAAGCCAGCAACCAGCAAAACCTGTTGTCTACTTTGGTATTTCTACACTTTGTCTGGTGCCTACTTTCATTCATCAGTATTACATTTATATAAACTTACAACTGAATTTGCTGTCTACTTCAGAAAAACTTGTCGGCTACTTTAAACTCTGTTGAAAGGGCTGAGTTATTAAGTTGTGCTATATCAGATACTGAAAATGAATTCCAGATCATAGTATCTTAACAGCTTTTTTTATATTAGACAAACATAGAAAAATGTCCAAAATAAAGGAAAAATTGGAACTTTTCCCTAAAACAATTACGACAAAAAAGGAATTTTCAATAAAATTGGAAATATGAGTGATGTCTGATGCCCTGATGTAGATGGATATCATTCTGTGTATACTTACAGTTTGTTCTGATTTGTGTAACTCCATAGCATTTAACAAACACTCTACAATTCTCCTACAATACAATAAATAGCAAACATAGGTCAAATTAGGTGGTTAATGTTGTTTTGCTTTGCATCAGCAATTTTTTAGCTATCTGCTACAAGATAATTAAGTTCTAAGTTACAACTGGTCCCTGGGTGACCTTGAGTGTTAGTTCAGCAATTTTTCAGCTATCTGCTACGAGATAATCAAGTGCTAAGTTACAAATGGTCCCTGGGTGACCTTGATTGTTAGTTCATTTGACTGCAATACTGAAGATAAACTGTGTTGACCACTAGTTCTATTGGTATCAAGTAAATAAGTAGTGGTCTATCACAAGAAAAAATCTTTCTTACACGTTTGCCTAGGTTAACCTCATAGTGGTGAAATGCCTTGTTTTGAAGGTTACAGCTTCAGGCCTGATAAAGTTAGGGCTACAGTATTCAAAATCTTAAATGATGTTAGGTATGTTGTATTTTAGTTAAGTACTACAGTGACAGGGGTATCTGATAGTTTTATAGTTCAGACTTACCTTTTTTGACTCATTGTGATATTTTCTTTGTGTTCTCCTTTAACAATGTAAAACAGTGAAGCACTGTAAACAAACACAAGTGTATTAGATTTAGATTGGAGGGTGACATGATACTTTACATAAAACAAAAATTTATTAAAAATAACTTTATAATATTAAGCAGCAGGTAATGAAGATTTCTGAAATAAAGATATTGTCAAAAAATACGGTCAAACTTGTCTATAAAGGACACCTGGAGGAACCAGTAAAAGTCACCTTTATAGGCAGGTGATCCTTGTATAGAGGTTGAAATAACATGATTTAAGAGCAATTGAGATTACATTTTACTGGCTTTTATATAGAAATGGCTTTAAAGCAGGATCAATGGTAACCAATCAATATTAGTGGCAGGTTTACTTGAGAGGACCTTTCTACTGAAAGAAAACTACTATAAAATAAATACAAATGACTCAGAGTGCACATAAAAAGTTGGTGTGCTAGAGTATAACTGTGTTTATTTGTCTTGTAAACTAAAATAGCTTCAGTAAGAATAAGCTAATATTAAGTAGTTTACAGTCAATATTAGATGGTATATAAGAGACCACTGTGGTAGCTCAGCTGGTAGTGCTCGCTCCGTAAGTGGGAGGTCGTGGGTTCGAACCCCTACCCGGTCTGACCCAAGACTTGAAAGTAGGTAGTGACGGTTTTTTCCTCAAGCAATCTGCATTACGAAATGCACGAAATCAGGGTTCTTTGGGAAGGGAACTTACGTCCTGTGTCACGGTAGGCTTGACATGATAAAGAACCCTTCTGTATAATACCATAAGCACAACACACAGGCAAAATTTCTGTACCTTTGCCTATAGCTGGCAACGTCTCGATATAAGTGAAATATTCTTGACTGGGACGTTAAAGACCATTACACAACTCTGCTCATCTTACTAAGATGGTATATAATTAGAAAACCTCCTATACCCAGAGATATTTTCACTTTAATGCACTAACATATATAGCAAAACCTGTATTTAAATACCTTTAATTGGAAACATACAGATTTTACAGACAAGCGGTCTTTATACAGAGGTCCTTTTAGGTTGAAATACAAAGCAGAGGGACATTAAGGTCGAAATACAAAGCAAAGGGACATTGAGGTCGAAATACAAAGCAAAGGGACATTAGGTCGAAATACAAAGCAGAGGGACATTAAGGTCGAAATACAAAGCAAAGGGACATTGAGGTCGAAATACAAAGCAGAGGGACATTAAGGTCGAAATACAAAGCAGAGGGACATTAGGTCGAAATACAAAGCAAAGGGACATTGAGGTCGAAATACAAAGCAAAGGGAATTTAAAGACTTAAACCAACATAAAATATTTGATCCTTTGTGATTAATCTTGTTAATCATTGCCACTAATTTAAGACAGATGTAATTGTGCAGCAATTCCAAATGAAAATCTAACTTTGACCTTTATCCCTGATTGATACATACCTCCCTGATATCTGGATGTGTTTGTCCTCATAATTTGTCTTCATACCAAGTAGAATGGCCTAAAACAAGACACAGAACTGACATATTAATTATTGTAAATAAAGTACTGTAGATCACTTTATTTCGCGAGAGATTTATTTTCGCGTAAACCCCTGACTCATTCCATTTGCGAATTCAATTATTACGCAAATATTTCCAGTACAGATTTATTTTCGCCTAAATCCATCACTTATTCCATTTGCGAATTCAAATATCACACAAAAAATTCCAGCACACAGGTAGATATGTTGTATTCAATAAGATTCTAAACGCAAATTCAAATATTCAAGAATAAGACCAAGATGGTCTTGATGCCAAATCTTCTACTCGAAAAAATAAGTGATCTACAATACCCCTATAATATCACATAGACAGTACTGCCCCTCAATCACTGTGCCACTTCCACCTTATCAATGACAGCCCTTTCAACTGGAAGACAATTTTCTTAAAGTAGGCAAGTAAGTATGGACAATTATGTATTGCAAAAAATATGCAGAAAATGTAAACTTAGTACAAGAAAGAGATAAACTTTATCTAAATCCAAATGTACAAGGGAAGTAACTGGTCATGGAAATATGGACCCTGTCTACAAAGGTCACCTGTCAACAAAGGCCACTTTCAGCAATTCCTTCAAGTGGCCTTTGTAGACAGGTTTTACTGTATAAGTTTCTAGCATGGTTTTTATTCTAAATTTTGGTAAAACTGTTATGAATTATGTGATCACATAACATCGGTTCACAGTATGTTGTCATCATTAAGTGGTTTGTCAGATCATGTGATAATGGAATCTTCTATTATTTTATGCTTGTATGATAAGGTTCTGCCAGTCTCTTAAATACTTTCGTATTTGTTTATTTAACAGGGACGGTGACATGAACTTTTTGGAAATGTAATTGACTTTATTGGATGTAAATAAATAAGGAGACACTGGTTACAAATGATCAGCCCATTTTAAATCAGTTGCATTTTATATTTAGTCTGACACAATTTATTATTTCTAGTAACACTAGGCAACAATTGGCTAGATAACACTCTGGATATGTTTGACACCCCTTAGTTCCATGTTCCTTTCATTATAAAATGTTATTGCTCACATGGCAGGTGTAGCTAGCTAAACAAGAGGTGCCTACCCTTCCAGAGCATCTAGCCTCACTTCCCTGGTAGAAGTTCATGTTTAATTTAATTTGTCAGTTTTAAAGTTTTTACTTTGTTTTGGAATTGTGATTTGGACATGGATTGGTTGGTTTGTTTTAATTTTGCTTTGGTATTGTGATTTTGGACATGGATTGGTATGTTTGTTTTTACATTGCTTTGGTATTTTGATTTGGACATGGATTGGTATGTTTGTTTTTACTTTGCTTTGGGATTGTGATTTTTGACATAGATTGGTATGTTTTGTTTTTACTTTGCTTTGGGATTGTGATTTGGACATGGATTGGCAAGTTTGTTTTAACTTTGCTTTGGTATTGTGATTTTGGACATGGATTGGTATGTTTGTTTTTACATTGCTTTGGTATTATGATTTGGACATGGATTGGTATGTTTGTTTTTACTTTGCTTTGGGATTGTGATTTTTGACATAGATTGGTATGTTTTGTTTTTACTTTGCTATGGGATTCTGAATTGGACATGGATTGGTAAGTTTGTTTTTACATTGCTTTGGTATTGTGATTTTGGACATGGATTGGTAAGTTTGTTTTTACATTGCTTCTGGGTTGTGATTTGGACATGGATTGGTAAGTTTGTTTTTTACTTTACTTCTGGGTTGTGATTTGGACATGGATTGGTAAGTTTGTTTTAACTTTGCTTTGGTATTGTGATTTTGGACATGGATTGGTAAGTTTGTTTTTACATTACTTTGGTATTGTGATTTTGGACATGGACTGGTATGTTTGTTTTTACTTTGCTTTGGGATTGTGATTTGGACATGGATTGGTAAGTTTGTTTTTACTTTGCTTTGGGATTGTGATTTGGACATGGATTGGTAAGTTTGTTTTTACATTGCTTCTGGGTTGTGATTTGGACATGGATTGGTAAGTTTGTTTTTACTTTGCTTCTGGGTTGTGATTTGGACATGGATTGGTAAGTTTGTTTTTACTTTGCTCCTGGGTTGTGATTTGGACATGGATTGGTAAGTTTGTTTTTACTTTGCTTCTGGGTTGTGATTTGGACATGGATTGGTAAGTTTGTTTTTACATTGCTTTGGTATTGTGATTTTGGACATGGATTGGTAAGTTTGTTTTTACATTGCTTTGGGATTGTGATTTGGACATGGATTGGTAAGTTTGTTTTTACTTTACTTCTGGGTTGTGATTTGGACATGGATTGGTAAGTTTGTTTTAACTTTGCTTTGGTATTGTGATTTTGGACATGGATTGGTAAGTTTGTTTTTACATTACTTTGGTATTGTGATTTTGGACATGGACTGGTATGTTTGTTTTTACTTTGCTTTGGGATTGTGATTTGGACATGGATTGGTAAGTTTGTTTTTACTTTGCTTTGGTATTGTGATTTTGGACATGGATTGGTAAGTTTGTTTTATTTTGCTTTGGTATTGTGATTTTGGACATGGATTGGTAAGTTTGTTTTTACTTTGCTTTGGGATTGTGATTTGGACATGGATTGGTAAATTTGTTTTTACTTTGCTTTGGTATTGTGATTTTGGACATGGATTGGTAAGTTTGTTTTTATTTTGCTTTGGTATTGTGATTTTGGACATGGATTGGTAAGTTTGTTTTTACTTTGCTTTGGGATTGTGATTTTGGACATGGATTAGTAAGTTTGTTTTTACATTGCTTTGGTATTGTGATTTTGGACATGGATTGGTAAGTTTTGTTTTTACATTGCTTTGGTATTGTGATTTTGGACATGGATTGGTAAGTTTGTTTTTACATTGCTTTGGTATTGTGATTTTGGACATGGATTGGTAAGTTTGTTTTTACTTTGCTTTGGTATTGTGATTTTGGACATGGACTGGTATGTTTGTTTTTACTTTGCTTTGGGATTGTGATTTGGACATGGATTGGTAAGTTTGTTTTTACTTTGCTTTGGGATTGTGATTTGGACATGGATTGGTAAGTTTGTTTTTACATTGCTTCTGGGTTGTGATTTGGACATGGATTGGTAAGTTTGTTTTTACTTTGCTTCTGGGTTGTGATTTGGACATGGATTGGTAAGTTTGTTTTTACTTTGCTCCTGGGTTGTGATTTGGACATGGATTGGTAAGTTTGTTTTTACATTGCTTCTGGGTTGTGATTTGGACATGGATTGGTAAGTTTGTTTTTACTTTGCTTCTGGGTTGTGATTTGGACATGGATTGGTAAGTTTGTTTTTACTTTGCTTTGGGATTGTGATTTGGACATGGATTGGTAAATTTGTTTTTACTTTGCTTTGGTATTGTGATTTTGGACATGGATTGGTAAGTTTGTTTTTATTTTGCTTTGGTATTGTGATTTTGGACATGGATTGGTAAGTTTGTTTTTACTTTGCTTTGGGATTGTGATTTTGGACATGGATTAGTAAGTTTGTTTTTACATTGCTTTGGTATTGTGATTTTGGACATGGATTGGTAAGTTTGTTTTTACATTGCTTTGGTATTGTGATTTTGGACATGGATTGGTAAGTTTGTTTTTACATTGCTTTGGTATTGTGATTTTGGACATGGATTGGTAAGTTTGTTTTTACTTTGCTTTGGTATTGTGATTTTGGACATGGACTGGTATGTTTGTTTTTACTTTGCTTTGGGATTGTGATTTGGACATGGATTGGTAAGTTTGTTTTTACTTTGCTTGGGATTGTGATTTGGACATGGATTGGTAAGTTTGTTTTTACAATGCTTCTGGGTTGTGATTTGGACATGGATTGGTAAGTTTGTTTTTACTTTGCTTCTGGGTTGTGATTTGGACATGGATTGGTAAGTTTGTTTTTACTTTGCTCCTGGGTTGTGATTTGGACATGGATTGGTAAGTTTGTTTTTACTTTGCTTCTGGGTTGTGATTTGGACATGGATTGGTAAGTTTGTTTTTACATTGCTTTGGTATTGTGATTTTGGACATGGATTGGTAAGTTTGTTTTTACATTGCTTTGGGATTGTGATTTGGACATGGATTGGTAAGTTTGTTTTTACTTTACTTCTGGGTTGTGATTTGGACATGGATTGGTAAGTTTGTTTTAACTTTGCTTTGGTATTGTGATTTTGGACATGGATTGGTAAGTTTGTTTTTACATTACTTTGGTATTGTGATTTTGGACATGGACTGGTATGTTTGTTTTTACTTTGCTTTGGGATTGTGATTTGGACATGGATTGGTAAGTTTGTTTTTACTTTGCTTTGGTATTGTGATTTTGGACATGGATTGGTAAGTTTGTTTTTATTTTGCTTTGGTATTGTGATTTTGGACATGGATTGGTAAGTTTGTTTTTACTTTGCTTTGGGATTGTGATTTGGACATGGATTGGTAAATTTGTTTTTACTTTGCTTTGGGATTGTGATTTTGGACATGGATTGGTAAGTTTTTTTTACTTTGCTTTGGGATTGTGATTTTGGACATGGATTAGTAAGTTTGTTTTTACATTGCTTTGGTATTGTGATTTTGGACATGGATTGGTAAGTTTGTTTTTACATTGCTTTGGTATTGTGATTTTGGACATGGATTGGTAAGTTTGTTTTTACATTGCTTTGGTATTGTGATTTTGGACATGGATTGGTAAGTTTGTTTTTACTTTGCTTTGGTATTGTGATTTTGGACATGGATTGGTAAGTTTGTTTTTACTTTGCTTTGGGATTGTGATTTTGGACATGGATTGGTAAGTTTGTTTTTACTTTGCTTCTGGGTTGTGATTTGGACATGGATTGGTAAGTTTGTTTTTACTTTACTTCTGGGTTGTGATTTGGACATGGATTGGTAAGTTTGTTTTAACTTTGCTTTGGTATTGTGATTTTGGACATGGATTGGTAAGTTTGTTTTTACATTACTTTGGTATTGTGATTTTGGACATGGACCAGTATGTTTGTTTTTTTACTTTGCTTTGGGATTGTGATTTGGACATGGATTGGTAAGTTTGTTTTTACTTTGCTTTGGGATTGTGATTTGGACATGGATTGGTAAGTTTGTTTTTACTTTGCTTTGGGATTGTGATTTTGGACATGGATTGGTAAGTTTGTTTTTACTTTGCTTCTGGGTTGTGATTTTAGACATGGATTGGTAAGTTTGTTTTTACTTTGCTTTGGTATTGTGATTTTGGACATGGATTGGTAAGTTTGTTTTTACTTTGCTTTGGGATTGTGATTTGGACATGGATTGGTAAGTTTGTTTTTACTTTGCTTTGGATTGTGTTTTGGACATGGATGGTAAGTTTGTTTTTACTTTGCTTCTGGGTTGTGATTTTAGACATGGATTGGTAAGTTTGTTTTTACTTTGCTTTGGTATTGTGATTTTGGACATGGATTGGTAATTTGTTTTACTTTGCTTTGGGATTGTGATTTGGACATGGACTGGTATGTTTGTTTTTACTTTGCTTTGGGATTGTGATTTGGACATGGATTGGTAAGTTTGTTTTTACTTGCTTTGGTATTGTGATTTTGGACATGGATTGGTAAGTTTGTTTTTTACATTGCTTTGGTATTGTGATTTTGGACATGGACTGGTATGTTTTTTTTTACTTTGCTTTGGGATTGTGATTTTGGACATGGATTGGTAAGTTTGTTTTTACTTTGCTTTGGGATTGTGATTGGACATGGATTGGTAAGTTTGTTTTTACTTTGCTTTGGTATTGTGATTTTTGACATGGATTGGTATGTTTTGTTCTACTTTGCTTTAGGATTCTGAATTGGACATGGATTGGTATGTTGTTTTACTTTGCTTTGGTATTGTGATTTGGACATGGATTGGTTGGTTTGTTTTAATTTGCTTTGGTATTGTGATGTGGACATGGATTGGTAAGTTTGTTTTTATTTTGCTTTGGTATTGTGATTTGGACATGGATTGGTTGGTTTTGTTTTTACTTTGCTTGGTATTGTGATTTGGTTATGGATTGGTTTGGTTTGTTTTACTTTGCTTTGGTATGTGATGTGGACATGAATTGGTAAGTTTGTTTTTACTGCTTTGGTATTGTGATTTGGACATGAATTGGTAAGTTTTGTTTTACTTTGCTTTGGGATTGTGATTTGGCATGGATTGGTAAGTTTGTTTTTACATTGCTTTGGTATTGTGATTTGGACAGGATTGGTAAATTTGTTTTTACTTTGCTTTGGTATTGTGATTTGGACATGGATTGGTAAGTTTGTTTTTACTTTGCTTTGGGATTGTGATTTGGACATGGACTGGTATGTTTGTTTTTACTTTGCTTTGGGATTGTGATTTGGACATGGATTGGTAAGTTTGTTTTTACTTTGCTTTGGTATTGTGATTTTGGACATGGATTGGTAAGTTTGTTTTTACATTGCTTTGGTATTGTGATTTTGGACATGGACTGGTATGTTTGTTTTTACTTTGCTTTGGGATTGTGATTTGGACATGGATTGGTAAGTTTGTTTTTACTTTGCTTTGGGATTGTGATTTGGACATGGATTGGTAAGTATGTTTTTACTTTGCTTTGGGATTGTGATTTTTGACATGGATTGGTATGTTTTGTTTTTACTTTGCTTTAGGATTCTGAATTGGACATGGATTGGTATGTTTGTTTTTACTTTGCTTTGGTATTGTGATTTGGACATGGATTGGTTGGTTTGTTTTAATTTTGCTTTGGTATTGTGATGTGGACATGGATTGGTAAGTTTGTTTTTATTTTGCTTTGGTATTGTGATTTGGACATGGATTGGTTGGTTGTTGTTACTTTGCTTTGGTATTGTGATTTGGTTATGGATTGGTTGGTTTGTTTTTACTTTGCTTTGGGATTGTGATGTGGACAGATTGGTAAGTTTGTTTTTACTTTGCTTTGGGATTGTGATTTGGACATGGACTGGTATGTTTGTTTTTACTTTGCTTTGGGATTGTGATTTGGACATGGATTGGTTGGTTTGTTTTAATTTTGCTTTGGTATTGTGATGTGGACATGGATTGGTAAGTTTGTTTTTATTTTGCTTTGGTATTGTGATTTTGGACATGGATTGGTTGGTTTGTTGTTACTTTGCTTTGGTATTGTGATTTGGTTATGGATTGGTTGGTTTGTTTTTACTTTGCTTTGGTATTGTGATGTGGACATGAATTGGTAAGTTTGTTTTTACTGCTTTGGTATTGTGATTTGGACATGAATTGGTAAGTTTGTTTTTACTTTGCTTTGGGATTGTGATTTGGACATGGATTGGTAAGTTTGTTTTTACATTGCTTTGGTATTGTGATTTTGGACATGGATTGGTAAATTTGTTTTTACTTTGCTTTGGTATTGTGATTTTGGACATGGATTGGTAAGTTTGTTTTTACTTTGCTTTGGGATTGTGATTTGGACATGGACTGGTATGTTTGTTTTTACTTTGCTTTGGGATTGTGATTTGGACATGGATTGGTAAGTTTGTTTTTACTTTGCTTTGGTATTGTGATTTTGGACATGGATTGGTAAGTTTGTTTTTACATTGCTTTGGTATTGTGATTTTGGACATGGACTGGTATGTTTGTTTTTACTTTGCTTTGGGATTGTGATTTGGACATGGATTGGTAAGTTTGTTTTTACTTTGCTTTGGGATTGTGATTTTTGACATGGATTGGTATGTTTTGTTTTTACTTTGCTTTAGGATTCTGAATTGGACATGGATTGGTAAGTTTGTTTTTACTTTGCTTTGGTATTGTGATTTGGTTATGGATTGGTTGGTTTGTTTTCACTTTGCTTTGGGATTGTGATGTGGACAGATTGGTTGGTTTGTTGTTACTTTGCTTTGGTATTGTGATTTGGTTATGGATTGGTTGGTTTGTTTTTACTTTGCTTTGGGATTGTGATGTGGACAGATTGGTAAGTTCTTGTTTTTTTTTTTTTTTTTTTTTGCTTTTGTATTGTGATTTGGACATGGATTGGTAAGTTGTTTTTTTTTTTGCTTTGGTATTAGGCATGTACTGGTATGTTATTTTATATAGTCTTAGATCTGGATACATTACCTCTAAAGCTGCCAGGTGATCTTTGACTTGAGAGTATCTAAATAGCTGAAACAGATTTGTCAAACCAGAAGCCAGTAATGACCTTCTATCAACATATCTCTGTAGAGACAGTAATATCTGATTTTCATCAGCATCTCCAGTTATCTACAAACAGACAAAAACACAGTCAAACTTCAATATGTGCATGACACTTCAATAACTAGGAGTATATGACACTAAAACTGTGAATTATTTTAAGAGTATCTCATCTAAACTGCTTTAACTAGCTACATACTGTTTTCCCTAGGACTGGCCTTTTTGATAATTTTGGATTATGTTGTTTTTTCATCGGGTCTGTCCTTACTTTCTGATGTTATCTGTTGTTATCAAATATTCTTGTAATTGATTAATAGGATCACTGCTTAGACAACAAACAACAATCGGTTATCAGCAATAATTGTAAAATCACTACTGTAGAATGATCACTTTATATGATCACGTAAGTGTACAACTAAGATGATACAGAAGGTCAAATTTCCCTTTGTCCGAAGTCACAGACCTATTTAATTTACATGAGACCATTGATATTTAAACTGTAAAGTCCCATGCACCTGCCATTTTTTCCCTGGGTAATACTACTAACCCTTCTATAAAATAACATAATTGCACATAAACCTTTCAGTTTTGACTTGCAAAACTTTTTGTTGGCCTGCAAAAAATAAAGGCAAAAGGTCTGACCTTCTGATGATGATTGAGACTTGTTAGGCTGTAATGTTGAGTTATACCTACCTTCTTAGCTGGTATACCCTCTCTTTTACAAGCAGAATCTGAGCAATCCAGCAAACCCAGAAATTCAAAGGACCGGCCTTCTAACCCTTTAATACCACACTTGGGCTGACTGAAAAAGTTATACATCATATAAACAGTTAAATATTATATAAGATATAAGAAATTACTAAATGCCATGGCACACTTGTAGCAAACTAAAACACAGATATCAGCCACATTTTCAGCATAATATTAGTTACACAGTCTGTTGGTGACCTAATATGGTTTATACAGGGTCAGTAAATTCCATATCGGGCGAGGGCGAATATTAGGTCACCAACAGACTGTGTAACGATTATATCCTACCGATCACCCTGAAGACTCACGGTGGATACCTTTAAACAAACATACAGTACACGGATACGGAGACCGGAGAGAAGTTCAGGATGAGACACTGCTGTATGTTTTAGTAACCTATAGCTCCAAACAAACCCTTTATATATCATATTATGTCACTAAAACACTGTGTAACTATTATAGCATACAGATCATATCAATAAATCATTTACAAAACCAATTTGAATGTATCCACACAGCGACATGTGAATAGTGACCGAGTTAGAAATACCATCGTTTGACATTCTGTCTGACAAAATATTGAAAATAATAATGAATTTGACTTACTAGCAACTTCCGTCAAAGAAATCAATTGCACTTTTATCCTTGGACATCAAATATTTTGGTTCAATATCACAACACATTTACTAGTGTCTGTATTTACCGTAAATATTTGTGATAAATATGACATGTTTACTACGAGGCGGGCGCCATTAATGTTGGTCAGGGGAAATAACTCTCATACTGACTGGATATGAACAGACCTGACCTGATATGGATTATATTAGGTCACCACATGACCAGCATCGCCGAATGAAATTCACAGAAACTAGTGACAGGTAGGATATTGTCCTATATCAAGAATTTAAGTTTTTAATATTAAGTCATAACTTACTCTCCTTCTCCCTGATGTGTTTTTAAAGGCTCTGGTTTGTGTGATATCTCAGGAAGTTCTAGTCCAGCTAGATCTGTTCCAGAAATATCCAATGACGTTAAATATGGTAAATGGTCTAAAATGTATCTTAGACGGATGTTGGGTTCCTCGTAGTGTGGGTTCGGAGTGTTCTCATCTACTTCTTGTGACAAGTCTAAATGTCTATAAAATACAAAACAGACAGGGATGATTAAGCTCAACTATTTTGTGTTAGGGGCCAAGCTCACTTCAGAAAAGAAGTTGTAATAGTAATAAATAGCTAAAATGTGTAAACATTAAGGGGTCCATACTGATTTTTAGAAACCATGGGCTACTGGGCCCCTGCTAGTCTGTATACCTGACAGAGAAAACAATGAAAGATGTCTACATTACACAAGTAAAGCAGAGCAATGGTGTTTTATGCTCTAGTCAATTTTTTTATGCACATCAGATTCAGTTCTTGGATGGTATGTCTCGATATAAGTGAAATGTTCTTGACAGGGACGTTAAACACCATTACTCACTCAGTTCTTGGATGGTATGTCTCGATATAAGTGAAATACTCTTGACTGGGACGTTAAACACCATTTCTCACTCAGTCTTGGATGGTAAATTACAAAGGAGAAAACAATGATTTTCAGCAAACAAACTGACAAACTTAATCAGACTACAATCTGCAGCAGTGCGATTTAAACCTAGATGGCAAGAGATGTTATTTGTTAGCTCCGTAATTCAGACCACTATTACATTAAGGTCAATAAATTACACATGGATATACATACAATAAATGATCATCGGTAAATCTGATGTTTAATCACTTTTATACTATAATAATGTTATAATTCAATTCTTCTTTGTTTCAAGCATTTTGATTGGCCATATTTTTCTGTTATGTTTGCATGAATGGAATTGCTCTCAGTAACGTCATCTTATATATATGGATGATGCACAGAGGCGTTTAAATTCCTACGCCATTGCAATGGTATATTTTACTTGCTACGGTAATATTGTTATTTAAATTGTTGATTTGTTGTTGAAATATTTTCCATAAATTGAATTATGAGTAATGAAGTTCATTTTTCATTTTGTTATGGAAGTATGAAAGAATTGGACATTGCACATGTAACATAAATAGACATACTGATGGACAGAAAGACACACATGGTGATTCCTTTATACCAGGTACCCCTTTCAAATGGATATGTAATACCATACAAATCCAATTTCCACAAATTTAAAATTATTAGTAGCCAAATTTCCAAAATTTGTGAAAAATTAGTCCTTTTTAAAGTATTTTTCCACAAATTTGCTAAAATAGGTTACCTTTTGAAAGAATTTCTCAGAAATTAGTAGCCAATGGCGATTTTGGCTACCAGGAATGGAAACATAGCAAATATTACAGACTTATACAGGGTTTGTACAGACATATGGACTCCAAATTTAAGGACATTTTAGGGTCTTTTCAGGGTCTTATTTGCAAATTTAAGGCCTTAACAGAAGGACAATTTTAGCAAAAAAATATTGGTGCAAAGGCAATTAAATCAATAAAACAATTACTTATGTGTCCATAGTAACGATACTTGAAGTGGAGTTGTTCGTTCGGTTGGGCCAGGTACCTTTAAATTGCCCATTTTAATGTTACTTATTAATTAATTTATTTGTTTATTTATATCAGTCTATTTGTAACCACTTAATATCGAAATACGAACACTAAACTGGCCAAATTCAAGGGTTTTTAGGGCCTTCAAGATAAATTCAAGGGCTTTTTAGGGTCAGACTTGTTTTTAGGGTCTTTTTAGGGCAAACTTCAAAATTTAAGGACTTTTCCAGGCCTGTACGAACCCTGTTATAACTTACCTTAATGTTTTGACTTTACAGATATTACGTAAGGCCTCTTGTAAATCAGAGATAATAACACCATGTAAATTTAATGACAATAAACTCTTAAGTTCCTCCAAACAGTCCATATACTGTAGTTCAATAGAACATCGAGACAAATCCAACAGTGTTAATTTTTTCAATGGACACAACATCGTCCCTAAAATGTCATGTCCATAGGATGATTCCTGAAAAGGCACATCCCTTATACTGAGCACTCTAAGATTGGGACAGTTAAAGATATAGTCCTTTCCAAACACACCTGCACTGTCCAGACTATCATCATCCGATGACAGAGTCTCCTCTATCGTAGCTTCAATAGCTTCTAAAAGACATGACCCAGGACCTTCAAATTTTAATGTTTTCAGAGTTTTGCTAAGTTTGTTTATACATCCGATGAATTCCTTGTGTATTTTACAGAAGGACAGATCCAGTTCAGTCACAGGGTGATTACATATATAAGTCAGCTGATCGCTGGTTACTTCACAACGTTTCAGAATCACATGACCAAGCTGTGACCTGTAGGGGTCGTTGAATATGCTCATCCATGTTGTTTTTGGTTGAAACTTTTCGTACAAGACAAGAAAGAATTTATCACACAGATCGGCTGGTAGTATATTTTGGTATAAGTGCCAGGTCTTGGTTGTTATATGTTATAAAGTTCTCCAGATGTTCTACACAGTAATTCAGACAAATATCTTCCAATGTAGAGGGAACATTGGGTGGCCATGAGACGGCCATGTTTGGAAGGACTTCAATCTGAAAAAAAAAAAAATAAAAAAAATAATAAACTTTAAAATATTATTTAAAATCATTCAAGATTAACTTTAATATATGTTAAGTAAACAAGTATTTGATAAACTAGACATAGATAGAGAGATGTCAGTAGAAGATGGATATAATGTACCTGGTATATTGCTTCATTTTCAGTGTTAAATTTCTGTGATTTGACAATGACTAGTGTATTCACGGTGTAATATATTCAGGGTCTTATCTGATTAAAAAAAAAACAACTCTAGCAAGATTTAGGGCTGGTAATACCCATGTATTTTTTGTGGTGTTTTTTTTAGCGGAAATACACTGCGAATATAGCAGGGGGAAAACACAGCAAAAAATAAGCATTCTACAGTAGTGTACTAACTGTACTTGCATAATCATAATCCAGATCTAGCTTGGTCCATTTCCGTGTTTGGGCTAATTGTATTATGAACTGTGGAATGTTTGATTTAGAATACAAATTTTTCATTTCCACCTAGCCATATTGTTTGTACATTTTGTACATGTTGTTGGAATCATTAAATGGTCTAATGCAGCCACTACACTGGTAACTAGCGAAAATTGTCCAATAAAAGTTTGCCTGTTAATCATATTAATAGACTTATCAAAAAAGTGGAAGCGTGTGGCCTAGTGGTTAAGGCGTTGGACTCATGATACAAAGGTCGTGGGTTCGATCCCTGGACCAGGCGATGCGTTGTGTTCTTGAGCAAGACACTTAATTTCACGTTGTTCCAGTTCACTCAGCTGAAAAATAAATGAGTACCAGCAAAATGCTGGGGGTTAACCCTGCGATGGACCGGCGTCCCATTCAGGGGAGAGTCTTGTACTCTGAGTCGCTTAAAGCCACCGAAACCAGGATAAGCTCTGGCCTGATGGGCCTAATGGCTCGGGACAGACTTTAACTTTTTAACTTTATTTATCAAAAAAGCCTACAGTGCTTTTAGTGTTTGAAATTTGGCTAAAATTCCAACCAGCCCTGATCTGTAATTTTCACCAGTTGCTATAGAGTTTGATAGGGTTGTGTTCAAAAAGTAAACAGTTCAGTTCTGTCAGAAAATTACCAGTTATGTGCTGGTGGACTGACTGTTAAAGTTATTTTGAACACTGATTGCTTACTACTTTTGACAACCAACCAACCCCCAAGCTATGTATGATTCAATGGGGTTTGCCACTGTACCACGTGGTGCCCTTTAACGTTTGTGTGGAACACTTATTTTCACTGGATATGGAATCGCACAAGATGTTTTCCTGTAAAATGATGTTATTCCGGGAATTGGTGAAGTTAACGCTTTCCAAAACATTCCCCACAAACGCTAAGCAGTAGTGATCATGTGGTATAGCGGCGAACCCCATTCCCTGTCATTTTTTTAAATACACTATCTGGTAAAGCAAAATTTATTTATTGGTGCATACTAAAATCGAAGTCTACACGTATTGTGTACATTACACACTGTATTCAAAGCTTTATATCAGTAGATCACTCTTCTGAACTCCTGTACAGAACAAATAGAGAACCAGGGGTGACGGCGATCAAAACGCGATGTAGGTGCATGGTGAAGTAGCACAACATCGAGCACAACATCGTAGTTGTATGATGGGTCTGAAGTAACACACCAATATCAATATAAATGGTAAGCTGAATCTATGGTGATTATTCAGATTTGTGTGTAATATATACCCTGTACCTCTCTGTTTTCCTAGTATTTGTGATAATCTTGTTTTCTTGATAATTTCTTAAATTTCAACAAAAAACTGTCATAAATCCAAACCCATTGAAGAGCTGTCAAAATATCGGAAGTAGATTATGGTAAGGTAAAATATTAACGGGAAAACGGTTTGGCACACAAAAAACGGAAATATGGATGTTGCTGGAGATTTGTGTCTCTATTGTTTTAATTATAATTATTATTATTTTTATCATAATTATTATTATTTTCTTTTATTTTTAAAATATGCATATAAAGTGCAACATTATATATGTATTTTTTAAATCCTTGATGAAAATATCCCCATGGGTATTTTTTTAAACATGATAAATCTGACCCCAGTAATTATACATAAAAAACAAAGATATCAGTCCATGTTTAAATGACGATTCCCACCCCACTCCAAACAAAATAATTAACAAAGTAAAAATTTTGAAAAAACTGGCAAATTTAGTTAATGAATGCTGGAATGAGTGGTTCAAAGAGCAGTCTTAGAGATCAAAGTTTCCCTCACCACCAGGGAACACCCATTAAGCAGTTCCTTGGTTCAGTTTGCTTACAGTCAAAGTAAAAATTTACTCCAGCTTCTCCTGTTTCCTCTATCTTCCAAAAACTGTTTGTGGTGTAAAAAATATTAAAAATTATCCAACTTCCCTCCATTTGGTGTTTGTGTATCAATGACTCAATATACATTGGTCATAATTGAAAATTTATAAATAAGCCTAATGGCTCATGATAAACTAAGTACCAACTCAATAAGTTTACAGGCTCAAGACAATCTATGTAACAACTTAATAAGATTAAAGGTACATGACAAAGTAAGCATCAACTATATGAGCTCATTAGCTCATGGCAAGCTAACCACCATATCAATAAGTTTACAAGCTCATGATAAACTAAGCACCAACTCAATAAGCTTATAAGCTCATGTTACACTAAGTACCAACTCAATAAGCTTATAAGCTCATGTTACACTAAGTACCAACTCAATAAACTTATAAGCTCATGGTAAACTAAACATCAACTCAATAAGCTTGTATGCTCATGATTAACTAAGTACCAACTCAATGAGCTAAACGCTCATGATGAACTAAGCACCAACTCAATAAGCTTATAAGCTTGTGTTACACTAAGTACCAACTCAATAAGCTTATAAGCTCATGGTAAACTAAACATCAACTCAATAAGCTTGTATGCTCATGATTAACTAAGTACCAACTCAATGAGCTAAACGCTCATGATGAACTAAGCACCAACTCAATAAGCTTAAACGCTCATGATAAACTAAGCACAAACTCAATGAGCTTATATGCTCATGTTACACTAAGTATCAACTCAATAAGCTTATGAGCTCATGGTAAACTAAACATCAACTCAATAAGCTTGTAAGGTCATGATTGATTAAGTACCAACTCAATAAGCTTAAACGATCATGATAAACTAAGCACAAACTCAATAAGCTTATAAGCTCGTGTTACACTAAGTACCAACTCAATAAGCTTATAAGCTCACGGTAAACTAAACATCAACTTAATAAGCTTGTAAGCTCATGATTGACTAAGTACCAACTCAATAAGCTTAAATGCTCATGATGAACTAAGCACCAACTCAATAAGCTTAAACGCTCATGATAAACTAAGCACCAACTCAATAAGCTTAAACGCTCATGATAAACTAAGCACCAACTCAATAAGCTTATAAGCTCGTGTTACACTAAGTACCAACTCAATAAGCTTACACGCTCATGTAAACGTAGTTTTGAGACAAGAAGTCAATAGGATAATAGGCTTATGATACACTAAATGCCAAAAACAATACGCTTACAGGCTCAGGACAAACTTAGTACCGACACCATAAATTTACAGGCTCAGAACAAACTAAGTACTGACTCGATAAGCTTACAGGCTCATGATAAACTAAGCACAAACTCGAGAGATTATAAGCTCATGGTAAACTAAGTACCACTTCAATAAGCTAAAAAGGTTCATAATAAACTAAGTACCAAATCAGTAAGCTTATATTGCTCATGACAAACTATGCACCAACTCAATAAGCTTATATGCTCATGGCCAACTAGATATCAACTCAATATGCTTACAAACCCATGACAAGCAAAGCACATCTCAAAAAGATTATAAGCTCAGGACAGACTAAGTACCATCTCAAGAAGCTTATATGCTCATGACAAACTACACATCAACTCAATAAGCTTACTTGTTCATGGCTAACTAAGTACTAACACAATAAGCTAACAGACTCAGGACAACCTTTGTACCAATTCAATAAGCTAACAGGCTCATGACAAACTAGATACCAACTCAATAAGGTTACAGACTCAGGAAAAACTTATTACCAACTCAATAAGCTTACTGGCTCATGACAAACCAAGTATCAACTCAATAGGCTTACAGGCTCAGGGCAAACTAGGTACCAACTCAATAAGCTTATAGGCTCAGGACAAACTAGGTACCAACTCAATAAGCTTACAGGCTCAGGACAAACTTAGTACCAACTCTATAAGCTTACGGGCTCAGGACAAACTAGGTACCAACTCAATAAGCTTACAGGCTCAGGACAAACTAAGTACCAACTCAATAAGCTTACAGGCTCATGACAAACCAAGTACCAACTCAATAGGCTTACAGGCTCAGGACAAACTTAGTACCAACTCTATAAGCTTACAGGCTCAGGACAAACTAAGCACCAACTCAAGGAGCTTACAGGCTCAGGACAAACTAAGCACTAACTCCATAATCTTACAGGTTCAGGACAAATTAGCACCAACTCCATGAACTTGCAGGCTTTTTAACCAACTTCATAAATAATACATGTATTGTAACAACTAGCAACATATCAGACTGGTCATACATATTACAATCAGTTGATATTACATTCTTTGGTCATTCTTACTATAAGTATTGCCATCTATGTGTAGTGTCCTGGTTAGCTCAGGTGGAAGAGCACTTACCTATAGCTGTAGTGTGATGGTCATTGTACTATAAGAGAGTGGGGGTGGGGTGGGTTCCATAGCAGAATGGTCTTAAGTGTGCACTTGCAGTTGACAGCAAAATCCAACTCTGGACAGATCCTAGTGTGAGCAAGTTTGGCGTTGGCTTACCAATTTGTCAGTGTTTTTTTTTTTTTTTTTTTTTTTTTTTTTTTTTGAATTGTCGGTTCATTAAATATAACTGAAATTACCACCTTGATACATTATTGTCATTGAAGATTGTAAGAACAGCAAAACTTAATTGATCCACAACATTCTTACTATGAGCGAAGTTATTAATGGATGTGCATGGAGTTGAGTTAGGTCCAATTATCTGCCTAACAATGGCATGTTATTTATCTTAATAATCCCACCATCCTAGTAACAATATCAAAAAATAAAATTCCATCGTACTAGGCAGATAATTCGGCCTAACATGGAATGGGAGGATGACGGTGTGTGTGTGTGTGGGGGGGGGGGGGGGGGGGGGGGTGTTGTGGGGGATGGGGGTGGGGGGTGTTGTGGGGGGATGGGGGTGGGTTCCAGGTGATTTATTCCCATTCAAAGGTGACACTGTTGATCGTCAAAGTGGTCCTCGTTTTGTTATAAGTCACCCTTTGTCACTGCAATGTTCACGCTGTATTGTCATAATTAGTAGTACATTGTCGTGCATTTTCATTTTGAACCGCTTTTGTAAAACATGAACTTGTTTCTTCCCTCAATAATTAATTATTAATATCTGCGCTAAACTACCACCAGTTTATATATTTGATTACGCTTATTCTCTGCTGTTACTGATAATGATATTACCTGTTAACACGTAGAATTTATGGACTTCAGGTCTCAACAACAATCACAATTTACGTTTTGTTTTAATAACAGCTTGATGTTGTTCCTAATGTTGACATCGGAAGTCAACTCTAATATCCATTATAGAAAAACGGTTCGACCTATACCGAGCTCCGGAACAGTATTAGCACAATGCATGCATAATCAAATTAAATACTAATAATAAATTGCATGTGGTCGATATTGATATGAAAAAAGTCTAAAAGATAAGATAAAATAATACATGTATTTATTGATTAATTTCCAATTAAGGATCGATAAGAAACAATTACAATCAAGGGGAGGCAAACCTCACTATCTCAACAATTGCAGTTAATCTATTCTTTTTTCCTTATGCCTAATTTTCGTATAATATAATGCTAATATCTTCATGAATAAGTAAACACCATCAAATTAAATTTCTCAGTTTCTTCTGATTACACATTTTTACTTTACATACTTTTAAAGTGAAAAATAATGTCTCATGTTCTAAATAAAGTTTACAGCTGGTTGCAATATTGCATTTTCTATTTTACAATATTTCATTGTTTTTTTTTACCTTTGAATTTTTATGTCTAAAACGCCGCAATAGCGGTGTCAGGCATGATGTAAATGAAAAAATTGCGCCAAATCCTGCATTCTGGTGCTAGCTGAACTAGTTAAAAAGAAAAAAAAAACCTTTCCCAGTAGTCACAATCGCCTTCTAGTACACAATAAAGCATATCTCAACATATAGTCAGCAGCATTTGGCGCGGAACGATAGCATGACCGAATCACTGAGATCAGGTGTTTACGTGGAGTCTGGTTAAACCCCTTAAAGAGAGAGGTGGAGAATACGTTTTTAGATGGAGTCTGGTTAAACGCCTTCAATAGATTGGCTGAGATCATGTGTTTACATGGTGTCTGGTTAAATACCATCAATGGAGCGACTGAACCTGGATCAGGTGTTTACACGGAGTATGGTTAAACCCCTTCAGCAGAGTAGCTAAAATTAGGTGTTTAATTACATGAAGTCTTTTTGAACACCTTCAGGAGATCGACTGAGCTTGGTTAAACACCTTCAGGAGATCGACTGAGCCTGGATCAGAAGAGTGATGAAGATTATGTTTTAGATGGAGTCAGGTTAAATGCCTTCAGTAGAGTGGCTGAGATTACGCTTTTAGGGGGAGTCTGGTTAAACACCTTTAATAGAATGACTGAAATTAGGTGTTTACATAGGTCTGTTTAAACGCCTTCAATCGATTGGCTGCGATTAGGTGTTTACATAAAGTCTTGCCAACAGCCTTCAATAGACTGGCTGAGATTACATTTTAGAAGCAGTCTGGATAAACGCCTTGCCCTTCAATAGAGTGGCTAAAATTAAGTGTTTACATGGAGTCTGGTTAAACACCTTCAGTAGAGTGATTGAGATCAAGTGTTTTCATGGAGTCTGGTTAAACGCCTTCAGCAGTGTGGCTGAGATCAGGTGTTTACATGGTGTCTGGTCAAACGCCTTCAGTAGTGTAGCTGAAATTATGTGTTTACATGCTGTCTGGTTAAACCCCTTCAGTAGTTTTGCTGAGATCAGGTTTTTACATGGTGTCTGGTTAAACGCCTTTAGTAGTGTAGCTGAGATCAGGTGTTTACATGATGTCTGCCTTAACGCCTTCAGTAGTGCGGCTGAGATCATGTGTTTATTTGGAGTGTGGTTAAACCCCTTCAGTAGTTTTGCTGAGATCAGATGTTTACATGGTGTCTAGTTAAACACCTTCAGCAGTGTGGCTGAGATCAGGTGTTTACATGGTGTCTGGTTAAACGCCTTCAGTTATGTGGCTGAGATCAGGTGTTTATATGGTGTCTAGTTAAACGCCTTCAGTAGTGTAGCTGAGATCAGGAGTTTACATGGTATCTGATAAAACGCCTTCAGTTGTGTAGCTGAGATCAGGTGTTTACATGGGTCTGGTTAAACGCCTTCAGTTATGTGGCTGAGATCAGGTGTTTACATGGTGTCTAGTTAAACGCCTTCAGTAGTGTAGCTGAGATCAGGTGTTTATATGGTATCTGGTAACACGCCTTCAGTTGTGTAGCTGAGATCAGGTGTTTACATGGGTCTGGTTAAACGCCCTCAGTAGAGTGGCTGATATCAGGTGTTTACATGGGTCTGGTTAAACGCCTTCCGTACAATCACGGGGATCAGGTGTTTACATGGTTCCTGGGAAAACGCCTTCAGTAGTGTAGCTGATATCATGTGTTTACATGATGTCTGGGTAAACACCTTCTGTAAAATAGTGAGAGTAGGTGTTCAAATGGGTCTGTTTAAACACTTTTGGTAGAGTGGCTGAGATCAGGTATTTACAAAGGATATGGTTAACTAACCTTAATGATAAAGATATTAATGGATAAAGTGTTTACAAAGGAATAGTGTTTTAAACCTATTGAGCGGTGTAGATTAGAAAAGGTGTTTACATGGATCTGGTTAAACACATTCAGTGGTGTATATTAGATTATGTCTTTAAATGGGTCTTATTAAACACTTGCAGTGTTGATAAGATCATGTGTTTACACGGACAGTGTTAAACAGAGATCAAATAAAAAAAAACATACTTTTCCATATCCAAATCACATTCTAAAAGCAGAAAAACCTTTGAAACTGGCAAATTATGTTAAACACGTGGACTTCCTCCATTAGAGAAGTGGGGTCTGTTATAAAAGAAACAACAAACGAGTACTTGATATTCATATTATTTCATAAATATATTTATTAATAAGCATTAACAGAAATAAAGAGTTAACAAGAGGTCCAACGGGCCTGAAAGGCTCACCTGGTAAACAAGAGGTGCATTGGGCCTAAAAGGCTCACCTGGTCAACAAACGTCTAATGGGCCTGAACTTGTTATTGCAACCAAAAGAAGCCAGTTTAAATGCTTTCTTTAAATTATCCATTTAATGATCCACTGCTGAGTAGTAAATGTTAAAGCACTTATTTACCACGATCTGACCTTGACCCCATTTTGAAGGGCATTCCAAGAAAACAGCAAACTTGAAACCCTCAGTATTTAACACAAAAATATGTTTCTCTATTTTTCTACGAAATATTACGAACACGGCTAGAAAAATAAAATATCAGATCTGGTTCGATGATTTGACTTGGTCACCTAGTTTTGGCTATGCCAAAATCTAAACGACACATGTCAGTATTTGCTAAGTTTGACAAAGTTGCATTTGTACAGACACGCATGCTATTCTATTCGTTAAAATTAACGAAAAATAACCAAAAAAGTCTTTAAAAAGATTCCGAATAAATTACAAATTAAAATCCTAATTCACTGAGCTATCTGTTAATTTATTATTTTGGCATAACGTTGTTAGGGAAATCCCCCATCATATTGCCGGCTGGTCGATAGTTAGCCACAACCACACACATGCCACTCTTCTGATACCCGATACCAATACCTAACTCAGTACTGCCTTTCCATACAACTTGTGTAAAATGCCCTGTAAAATAATAATAATAATATTTTATTAATAACCAATCATTGGACAAACAAATGGACATACAATTAAAGGGAGATAACTCTAAATCACGTTCATACTAATCCATGTCCAAATCACAATCCTTGATTGACAAGTTAGGTTAGACACGTAAACTTCCATTAGGGAAGTAAGACCGGGTGCTCCGGACATTGGACAAACAAATGGACATACAGTTAAAGGGAGATAACTCTAAATCACATTCATACTTATCGATGTCCGAATCACAATCCAGAAGCAAAGTAAAAACTTGGGAACTGACAAGTTAGGTTAGACACGTGAACTTCCATTAGGGAAGTGAGACCGGGTGCTCCGGAATAATAAATGATTATAATGCCTATTACAAAGGACTTAGGAGTTCTAAGTGTATCATGAAACCCAAACATATGATGATGTATTATAGATGTTACAAAATTACCACAAAATTACACGTGCATGTATCATGTATGGTCATAAATAACTATATGTAAGAATGTGTAAATAAATACACGAGTATATATATCTAAATTTATTTTCTATCATAAATCAAAAACAAACATATAGTCCATGTCACAAATCACAATCCTAAAGCAAAGTTAAATCTTTGAAGCTGGCAAATTAAGTTAAACACGTGATTTACCACGAGTGAATTCATAACATTTGTGGATTTATGATAAATGCTTAACTTAACTGGCCCCGGTTTCACAGTCATTCCTTAACTAAGATTTGCCTTAACTTAAATTTAGCAAAATTTGGTAAACTGTTTTTGGAACTACTAATGAATATTTTTGTAAAAAACTAAATGCAGATGTTTTAATCTAGAAGTGATCTTATGATTGAGACCTTAAATCACTAAGTATCTTCAAAATTAAGAAAATTATAAAGGATTGAAAATTTGCAAGATTTAAGTTAAGGGGAATCTTAGCTAAGGAATGATTGTGAAACCGGGGCCTGCACTTAAGGAGAATCAGGATCGGATCGATAGAGTGAAATTATCTCGGCGGAGGCTCTACCCCATCACTACACTCAGTACAGTTTTAACATATGCACGACTTAATCTTGATTATCAGTCACACTGTGGCAATAGTTGAACTGAGTAGAGATGTGGTGTTTTACACCAAGTCAAGATTATTTCACTTATATCGAGACATCCAGTTTTAGAGTAGTTGGATATCTGAGTAGTGGAGATAAGATCAACCTTCAGCTTGACATTGACATTACTATGGACGAGTTCATTTCTGTATGGGGACCACAATACACTGCTACATGTATGTAATAAGTAACTGAGAATCCCACCACTAACCATATATCGGGTAGGTCTGTCGACTAGCAAATAAATATTTCTTAACAGATAAATAAATAAATAAATAAATAAATAAATAAATAATAAAACATATTTCTAACACAGGTCAATGTTGTTTGACTATACTTACACACGTTGAAGTGTATTCATTGATATTCAGTCTAGGCAAGCAAGTTTGACCTGTCCGTTTGACCTTTCATGTAAATATTTATCATGGACTAAGTACATGTATAGGGAGCATAGGTGTTTACTTCGTATACATCGTGAGATATACTCACTTCATAGAGTACACCTGTGCACTGTGTATGTATTAACTGGGATCTTAACACTGTCATGTGCTGTTTTTGAATTTCTATTAAAATAATGCATTCAAAAACAGCACACGACAAGTTGTCATGTGCTGTTTTTGAATGCATTATTTTAATAGAAATTCAAAAACAGCACATGACAACACTACCCATGCCTCCTATATGAATATTTCTAATGAAAGGTCAAGCGGACAGGTCAATGTTGTTTACCGATACACCCATAGACGATAACACCGTCATGATATATGGTTTATTTTTCAGAAAGTTTTTATTTAAATACACACTATATACATACGTACCTGTATTCATGCTAAATCCAGGATTAGAGAAATCGTAATCTTTTATTTCATTATACCACATATCTGTTATATAGGTCCCTATAATGAAAATAAAAACAAATGAATAACATATAATACCTAGAATAAACAAGAAAACGTGTACACTCCATGGGGGCATGACCGAATAGTACTGTGACTGGCTCTCAAAGTCAAGGTCTGTGGGTTCGAACATCACTCGGGGCTGAGATGTCCTGCCTATACTACATAAAACCGAGGTCCCGTGTCTTAGTGCTCAACAAAGACACCTCTGTAGCTTTCACAAAAGAGTAGGCCACTGCCGCTACAGAAGATACACTACGACAAAACGGATAACATTCATTTGCGCCAATCCCCATTTTTGAAGTATATGAAATGGGCGAGAACTTTAAAGCACCAGTTTAGCGCAAATAAAATGCAAACGGTTTTACAGTTTAAACATTTTAAATAGTTTTAATTCCGCCGTGTTATAACTTGCCGGTCCTCAGTCAGCTTAGAAAATTAGAGGGAAGTCGTTTTGTTTCAATTAGCACTTTTTATTCTTGTTAAACTTTACAGGCACTTGCGAAAACGATCGCGAAGCATTGGCGCCTTTCAGTCGTTTCGCTTTTGAACGCTGTTTGAATGCAAACTGATATCGCAGGGTAAAACGAAATATTAAACAACATAAATAACACTACTCAGATTCACTGTTTCAGTGAATAAAATGGGGAGAACTATTTTTGTATCCAGCTCCTTTAAATTCTATGTAGTCTTTGAAAAAATGCAGAAAAGTCCAAGTACAAAATATGTTGATACTGTAATTTTTAGGCCATTTTAGTCAAAATTAATTTTTTGGAGGGTACAAATGGTAAAAAACCTCGTGATTCAAACTAATGTTTCAATATGCTTGTTAAAGTGTTATATGCTTTATATGAACATAACTTCTCGATTGCGTATTTTTTCCCTGATTTTTCTCAGCTTATTCAAAGTTATATTGACAGATTAATGTCAAATGGATTTTCTACTCCGACGAACTGTAAATTACTGAACTGATTCATTCTAGTAAAAACACCAATAAAAGACGAATGCGATGATAATAAAAAATCCCATACCAAACAATGTTCAAATCTCAATCCCAAAGCAAAGTGAAAACTGGAGAATAAATTTAAACACGCGAACTTCAACCGTGGAAATGAGACCGGGTGTTCCGGAAATGTAAGCATCTCTTGTTTATCTAGCTACACCCACTACGTGTGTAATCAAAATTGAGAATGAGAGGAACATGGAACCATGGGAAATGACAGAACTGAGATAAAATGATTTACCTTCGGGAAAACTTCCTTCTTTACAAGTACATCCGGCCAAGTTTTCACCAAAACCACTGCCTTTACTATGTTCAAATTTATTACTTTTTCCTAAATGTTCCGCATATTTTTGTGCAACTTCGTTGATGTCATCGGCCAGTTTCATCGGACCGGCTCCATGTTGTTTACGTACGGCGTTATGACGTTCTAAACATTGCTGTCTAAACTTTTCCAACGCGGAATCTGTTGTATTACTTTTCGGTTTTTCTTGTTGTGCGTTATTTTCCTGCGTGCTACTCGGGAGTTTGATCTGTTTCTGTGGAATGGGTTCCTGTTCCTGTACCTCCTCTTTTCCTTGACCGGAAGTTCCCTCCGTTTTAGAGCTTCCACACCCCATTTTGATTTTTATGTAGTTTTGATTTTAACCAACTGATTTTACGGTTATATAAACATTAAATATCCGCTTAACGTTTCAATGCTTTCTCTGAACAAATTAAAACATAATTTATATTCTCATATACCTTAACAGTATTTAAAGTATATTTAAGTCAATGTTTTTTGGGGTCATGGACGATTTTACTACCCGCGCCATGACAACATCAAAACATTGCTCTACAAAGACTGTTGTGATATACATGTTTATATCAATTTAGCTGTAATTAGTCTGTTTTACTAATTGATTTTTTTGACTGATTTAAATTTTCCAGCCTAGAGTATGAAGTTGAATAAAAATTAATTGTATTAATTGAC
Source organism: Anadara kagoshimensis (assembly GCA_021292105.1). Classification (NCBI taxonomy): domain Eukaryota; kingdom Metazoa; phylum Mollusca; class Bivalvia; order Arcoida; family Arcidae; genus Anadara; species Anadara kagoshimensis. Next base: position 44,279,968 of record CM037859.1, on the reverse strand, counting down.
AGAGAGAGAATGTTAAATTTTGGACTATATATGCATATACGAGGAAACACGCTTGTGATTTATATATAAATATAATACAAATAATTTATTCGGTGATAATATAATAAAAGGAACTCGTCCCAATTTGAGGACACATTTTAAAATGCGGGGGAGTGTGTAAATGTTCCTTTTTGAAATTAAATACGTAAACTATATGATATTAACGCATAATTATTGTGATATATTTTGATATTATGTTTGGAAGTAGTGTCTTGTGCTACTTTTGAATTTGAACACATAATGCATTCAAAAGTAGCATTAAATGAATTATTTTATAAAAATCAAAACCAGCATATGACAGGAGCCAAAGAACTAAGATAATATATATTATAAAAAACTGGACTAAAAATCACAACACTAGGTTATGGCCATAGTGACTTAGATAATAGCCACAACAAATACTCTATATATCGATCAAGAATAATTAAATAAACACACGATAGGCAATTACCAAAAGAGTTTGTAAACATGAGAAAAAACTCCATCATAAAACTTAACTATAAGATGCTTAAACCGGTGCTTATATAGAAGTTTTGGCACGGGTCATTCTAATAGGTTAAAACGTTTACAACACATTTATAAACTATTGATTTGAAATCTGAATATTCGACTGAATACTAATTCGAAAAACAAAAATAACTTTTGTGCAGATACAAATGTATTTCAAATATATGTTGTCAATATACGAAATAGTATTTAAAAATGCTAAAATTAATCTTTCAAAATACAAAATTACTAGTGCGAAATAGTGATTCAAAAATACGATAGAACTTTTTTATACATGCCATCTTACGGACTCTGTAGTTTTTGAGGTTCAAGAATCAAAATACTACACCAAATTTTACCTCCAGTCATGTGTGTTAGAAAGGATGTCTTCGGTTTTTGCGAACGATTGACCCACAGGAATATTCATGGTATGGCTTTAAGATTTTACCTGTGTAAGGCCACAGTTATATAAAATAGTGTTTTCTGTCACTTAATCGGCGATGACGTTTACAGTTTAAATCCGTTGTAAAAATGGCTGTACAATGAATAAATACACTTTAAATCGAAATTGAATTATTTTTTGTGATTTACCGATGCCCCAGCAGCATTTTTAACTCGTTGTTCCAGATTACAAACAAACCTACAGCCGTGACACTCTTGTTACATATAACAGTATACGACAACAAGCACGTTGTTGAGACGGCATGTTATATACGAGACTTTCACTTTGTTTTGTCTTGTTATATACATGTAGTAGTATATAATAATATCGATGCTTATACAACTTGGTTAAACATTAACTTTTGACGAAAAAAGGTATTATAATTTATTCACTTACAATTTAGTTAAATAAAATTTAGTAGATAATGTTTTGATTAGGAAATATTTGAAAAAAAAAAACAAAAACCCGTGCGATGTATGGGATTCGAACCCACACATTAAAAGAATAGTGTTTCGTAATATCTTAGCAGTCCACATACTTTACCACTGAGCTACCGAAGCTTACGAACGCTTTGTATACGCTATAATATATGAGTGACGGACAAGGATAATAGTTTAATTTTTAAGCGTTTTTCAATTTTTCACCATGATGGCAGGCATGCCCGTGGATAATCTTTAGGTTAGTGAAAACTAAATTAAATACCTACATTTTAATGTCGGTTTTGTCCACGGGCAGGCCTGCCATCAGTATGAAATTGCAATATATATGCAGTCAAATGTATGGAAATAACCATTTTCGCTTTGAATCACCGTTTTTATGCACATATAGAAATACTTATCCGTTACCTAGAGATATCTTTTTTGACATGACACTTTAGAACATACTTTATTCTATAGATAGGAAGTACTTTTAACCAATATTTTATTAATGTAAATTTTGACATGCATGAAATTTTCCTATGGGTCATTTCCTTATATTTTCCGAAGACATCCTTTTTTTTAAACAATACAGTCAAAGGGACATAACTCCTAAGAAAATGGCCGTACATGGCTCTAATTCAAACGTGCGCAAGATATTTTGCACATTTAATTTCAAAAGAATTCATTCAAGATCACAGTAGGAAGTGTCTGGAATGAACCGGACGGACAGGCGGATAACACCTTACCATAATACAACGGCTGTATATTTTAAAATGCAATGAATATTGTTATATGTAATTAAAGAACACATGTGTTTGTGTATATGACAAAATTATTCAAAATCTGCATCCATATTGAGCTATATGAACTACCTCATGCGAAAAGGTACAATAAAAATCAAACTTTATAAATGACACAATTGACGTCATAATTGGCACCTTTTACAAACCACAGACGACAAACACCTCTGACGTATGTATCTCTGCCGTTTGTATATGGACGTTAAGGGGATAAATTACCATTGTACTAAATACAAAACCAATCGTAATTCTGTATTTCAATTTACGGTTCAAATTAATTAATTTTTTGCCTAATAATTTGAAATTAAAACAAACTTTTGACAAAATAGATTATTGTACCTTTTCCGACACTATATATATATATATATATATAAATATATATATATTATATATATATAGAGAGAGAGAGAGAGAGAGAGAGAGAGAGAGAGAGAGAGAGAGAGTAATTTGTCATAATTTGGATACATATTGTACGTTATTACTTATTCAAAGGTCCTCGGTATGTATGGTGTCATCGTGTCCAAGATTGCTCTGGATATATTTGACGTCCCGAAGTTCCATCTTCCTTTCACGCAATATTGATTACACAGGTGGCGGTTGTACTAACTAAACGGGAGGCGCTTACCCTCTGGAGCACCCGACCTCACTTCCCTGGCGAACGTTCACGTGTTTAACCTAATTTGTCAGTTTCAAATTTTTACTTTGCTTTTGGATTTTGATTTGTACATGGATTTGTATGTTTGTTTACTATATCAAAAACCTTTAGTAAGCTTTTGTCAAGTATTTTAATCTTTGCACTGCACTACACTGCACTGCTATAGTGTATTTCTGCATTATACTAGCGTGCACTCATTGTAACGTTAGCTCACCGAACAGTGGCGTAGCGTGAAAAGAATGAAAGTGCAAGACTGGCGCTAAAGGCACCAAACTTATTATAAGTGAAACATTCTTCACTTGGACGTATAATCTTATTCAATCAATCAATCTTGCTCTCTAATGTAATGTGTAAAGCAAAAATCCCATCGATCATTTCTACCGGGTCTTTGGATTATGGATTAACCGTAAGCTCATTCAGAATAATGTCCCGCACTTAAGAAGTTAAGCAACATTGAGCGTCGTCTACACCTGGATTGACCGAGAATTTCACGATTCGATCAACCAGTCCACCTGCTATTATTCTATTTTATTTTGTTTTGAATTCGTATAGGGTCTCGGGTTAAAGTTTAATTCACCTACTTTGAAAACTGAAGTTGTTTACCTTGAAGTCTGGTTAACGCTTTTATCCTTCATATCTTCAGTTGAATTTGAGCTAGATCTGGGTATTTGGGCTAACATGCATCCCAGGAAAATGTACACGGCTTATCATCAGAGTTAGACAAACACATTGGCTTATAACTGATTTAAGATTTGAAAAAAAAATCATTGTTTGGCAATGATTTTGTATTTTATTTTCATTTGTATATAATGACAAACTGGATTTTTTTATCAAAGAATTATGTGCAAGCACAGGAGTATTGGCTTATATGCACGCTACACCATTGCCGAAACAGCATTTGTAGAGGTTACAATCCCAACTGTTCATTATCCTGACACCAAGGACGTCATAAGGAATGTGAGATGAAGTTATCAGGATTCAAATCCACGATCCTGAAACTTATGTTTAATGTGTGTTGAATGTTTCTTAACCGTATACCCCGATTGCTACGATAGACCCAATAGTAAGGAATATCGGTTGATGAGGTTTTAGTACTTGGCGAGTCATACTCAGCCGCTGGGTATTACAACCTTGAACCCCGAACAATACCTTGGTGACATTGTTGTTAATGGTAACATTGTTGTTAATGGTGACAGATAAGTGGATGGATATAACTTCTGGAAACAACTTTGTTTGAACCAGATTTAATTAATCTGAGGTCAAGTAGTCTAAACTGCACACTCACGGTCCACAACTTCTCTAAACTCCTAAGTTCGAATCCTACTCGTACAGACCTTACTGTGTGAGAGTTTGTCCATTCGCTGGCCAAAGTTAGCTCGTTTTTCTCCAGGTTCTCTGGTTTCAACAAAACTGACAAAGGGTTAGTGTTAATAACATCAGAAAGTGTATGTATACATCAGGCCTCGGTTTCATGCTAAGATTTTCCTTAACTCAAAAGCAAATTTTTATAATCATATTTGGAAGTACTACAAAATTGTCTTCGAATTACCTTAAATTTCCGAATATCGTACACCCAATAACATTACAAAGATTTAAAATTTTGCTAAATTTAAGCTAAAGAAAAACTTAGTCAAGACCGAATTGTGAAACTAGGGCCAGGTGTATAGGTATGGGTATTACATATCAGAACAGAAATCTCAAACAGGTATTTCAGAATGATGAAAAAAAAGAACAACAAAGAAACAAAATATCACTGACATATTTCTTTTATTTTGTCTGAAGTAGTGTAATCGGTATTGGTTCACCGCACTTGTTAATTTACTAAGTTTGAAATATTTTTTCCTCAATGCATTATTTTAATCTATGCTACTTTTAGAGTAATGTTATTTTTCCAATTATTAGTTGCGTATACGACATAAATACATGTGTAATCAAAATAACAGTGATATGTTTACATCCACACGTAATATAGGACAAAGAATAAAAAATAAATAAAATAAATAAATAAATAAATAAATAAATAAATAAATAGTATATAATTAATATTAGTTTTACAGAATCCAAGATTCTGGAACAAGAGTTGAACTCTTATACTAACCAATCTCCTGATAATTTAGAAGTTACCAAATACATGTAATAATAATAGTAATAAATAAATAAATAAATAAATAAATAAATTATTGATCAATTTGTTATAATTAAATAGTGACATAAGATAAAAAGACATCCGGTTGTGTCATTATTTTATTAAGATTTTGGAAATACGTTATTAGGGAAATCCCCCATCATATTGCCGGCTGGTCGATAGTTAGCCACAACCACACACATGCCACTCTTCTGATATCCGATACCAATACCTAACTCAGTACTACCTTTCCATACAACTTGTGTAAAATGCCCTGTAAATATAAGAGTGTATTTTAAAAAATGGCCATTAAAACCAAAATGAGCACACATGTATATTGTAAAGACATCGCATTCACAGGGAACTTACACATTAAAACCGGGACACAAGCTAGCAGCGACGATTCTTTTTTGTATTTGTGCATTATTGTCTATTGTCACACACACACACACACACACACACACACACACACTGAACATTGTCACTTCTATGCTACAAGGAGCTAACTAACTATTGTCATTGCATTTCGTTAATCACTAGACATTAAGTCTTTAAACCACAGTTAAAGGTCGGTAACTATATTGGAAAACGGAATAAATAATAAATAGAATAGAAGCTTGATATTGGAACAAGAAGTACTCATAGACAGACTGATATTGGACCATATTCTAGATGAGCTATCAGTTGTAAGCTTTATAGACCACTCTACCACCGGGGCCTCATGCAATATATCCGAATTGAAATTTCATAACAGCCATCTAGATAAATAATCAAGCACAAAGATACCGGTGCATGTCCGACTAACAATACCAAAAACAAAGAAACAACTTTGCAATCTGTCAAACGTTAAACACATTTTCCCACCTGGGAAGTAAGACCGAGTGCTCTGGAAGGATAAGCACCCTCTGTTATAAGGAAGTGGTTAGATTGCAGGATTTGATAAAAATATACACCTTGTGTACATACCTGTATTCATGCCAAATCCAGGATTAGAAAAATCATAATCTTTTATTTCATTATACCACATATCTGTTATATAGGTCCCTATAATGATAAAAGCATGGAAATATAAAACACATACTATATGAACAAAAACGAAAACGACAAAACAAAACATAGTAAAAAGCTTCAATATAAAACTAAAGTCAATTTTTTGAAATAAAAAAAAACCCATGTACTTGGCAATAAACGATGACAGCAAAAACGCCAAACAGTTTTTAAAAAATGATAGAAACAGCCGAAATAAGATATATTATTTAACTCCCAAGACCAGACAGGTAAATCAGTTGTTCAAAAGCATTAACAGGCTGAGTTTTATCACTCAGTGGCTCAGTAAACAAGCCGAGTTTTACCACTTAATGACTCAGTAAACAAGTCGAGTTTTATCACTTAGTGACTCAATAAACAAGTCGAGTTTTATCACCCAGCAGCTCAGTAAACAAGCCAAGTTTTATCGCTTAGCGGCTCAGTAAATAAGTCGAGTTTTAGCGCCCAGTTGCTCAGTAAACAAGTCGAGTTTTATCGCTCAATGATTTAATAAACAAGCCGAGTTTTATCGCTCAGCAGCTCAGTAAATAAGTCGAGTTTTATCGCTCAGCGGCTCAGTAAACAAGCCGAGCTTTATCTCTAAGCGTCTCAGTAAACAAGCCGAGTTTTATCGCTCAGTGGCTCAGTCAACACTCCGAGTTTTATCACTCAGTTGCTCAGTAAACAAGCCGAATTTTATCACTTGTTGGCTCAGTAAACCATCCGGGTTTTATCACCCAATGGCTCAGTAAACAAGTCGAGTTTTATCGCTCAATGGTAAAGACGTTACACATACACCAAATATAAGACCTGTACCTTCAGGAAAGCTTCCTTGCTTACAAGTGCATCCGGCCAAGTTTTCACCAAAACCACTGCCTTTACTATGTTCAAATTTATTACTTTTTCCTAAATGTTCCGCATATTTTTGTGCAACTTTGTTGATGTCATCGGCGAGTTTCAATGGCTCGGCTCCATGTTGTTTACGTAGGGCATTGTGGCGTTCAAGACACTCCTGTCTAAACTTCTGCAATCCGGAACTTGCCATTTTCTAAGTTTTTCCAATATGTTTAATTGCCAACCGAGTCTGTGTTTGTGATGTAGGCTTCCGTTGATTTGAACGTGGCTTGTCTTTGAGCTATAAGTTTCTAGTTCCGTTAAACTCCTGCCTATGTGGTCTATGTTTGTGTTAAATCTGTCGACTCGATTTACAGGAATGCTTTCTCTTGTTTAGTCCTTCCAACACTAATATCTCAGAACCTTCTGTGTAATTTTTGGTTCAACTTTAATTTTGTTATAAAAGATTATCTATCCGCTTAGGCGTTTTAATCTTTGTTAATAGCTGTTAGCTGTGGCCTCATTGAGGTCAAAAGCAAAATATTTATAATGCTAATTTTGTAGGTCGTGAACGACTTTTGACAATCTCCGCCATGACAACAACAAACATAGCTTTATGAAGGACAATGATATATACATTATCTATTCAGATGTAATTAGTCTGTTTTACGTTCTGTTATTGATTACCTCACCTAATTTATGTTTAAAAGTGTAACATTTCGGCCTAAATACATAAACGCATGTAAACAACTCATTGTCAAACTAATGCTTATAAAATTCAAATGGTAAGCAGGACATTTTTGTAATTTCAGATTTTTTATCCACCCCCACCCCCACATTGTAATTGATATTAATTGTATAACAAGAAATTGAAAACTGGATATTAGGGAGAAGCTGTGTGGCGGTGGTGGTAGGGGAAATAGGGATTTCGTAACAAGTGTGTCTTTTCTAAATCAAGCTATTAAGGATTATAGAAATGGTACTGGGACCTAAAAACCTTATATAATATTGTTCGTTACTGTAAACGTATTTATTTTCGCGGTGAACTATTTTCGCTTATTTCGCGGTCGTTCATTTTGCGCGAAAATAAATAGAGAGCGAAAATTATATTAAACTTATTGTACTATAGTACATATTAAATACGCAAAAATGTAATAACGCAACGCGGAAATGATTAAATTTTATATACTTCGAAAATAAATACACGCGAAATTAAATACATTTATAGTATGAGCGTCTACCACTGCGGTAGCTTAGTTGGTAGAGTGCTCGCTCCGTACGTGGTAGGTCGTGGATTCGAACCCCGGCCGGGTTTGACCCAAGACTTAAAGTTGGTAGTGATTGTTCTTTCGCCAAGCACTCGGCATTACGAAATGCAAGTCACGGATCTTTCGGATGGGAACTTAAAATAAACGAGATCCCGTGTCTAGGTAGGCTTGGCACGATAAAGAACCCTGATGTATAATGCCATCAGCGCAACGTACAGGCAACATTTCTTCACCTTCGCCTATAGCTGGCGACGTCTCGATATAAGTGAAATATTCTTGACTGGAACGTTAAACACCATTACTCAACTCAACTCATCACGATACTGTTGATACGTTTGATGTATCTGTATCCAGGATATATGTGACGCCTTATATAGTTCCATGCTCCTTTTACTCTCATTTTTTTTTTTATTTTAATCGTAACAGGTGTAGCAAGCATATCCTTCCGGAGCACTCGCTTCCATGGTGGATGTTCACGTTTTATCCTAATTTGACAGTTTCAATTTTTTTTTGCTTTTTGGACTCCGATTTGAACATGAATTTGTAAGTTTGACTTTTTGGATTACACATTGTTTTTCAATTTTGGGGTAGGGGAAATAAATGTATTCGTTTTATCTGTACATTACGGTATTTATGATAGTTTTTTTTACGTTTTTAGATTGGCATTACAGCAACATGTATAATACTTGATATTTTATGCCTATATAACAAAATTACAAGAAGTAAAATATATGACATTTTATGAAAATTAATTTCCCACGCTACTGTTATATGCAAAGTGCAAATTTTCACATAAAATCAACAAAAATTCTACATATTATGGTTTTATAAACATGATGTGAACAGACAGAGGTTCGTCTACAAAAACTGTTTCTGATTGAAAAATCGGACACGAGTTGACGCGCAAGAAATTGGTTTTCGAAAACCACAGATCTTTTCCTACAGGAATCAACATTCAGATCTTTTGGCCTCGTTCTCCCGGATTTAAGTGCATGATCTCTTGGACTAGTAGTTACGGCTTGTAATTTAAATCACACCGACCGATACATGGATCATTACACCCGCTTCAGTAGAGGAAACCCATTTATGTCTGAGTATACAGGATATTAACAAGGTCAAAATATGACTGAAACTGTTCCAACACTGTACTTGAACTTTAAAGAGATAGAACTATAATCATGTGATCCATCTGCAGAACCAAAACCTTTTAAAAGTCTCTATAGGGTTAAATTTCCCAGTCAGAGTTGAGGTTTACTTCCCAGTCATGGTTCACTGATTTAAAGGTGGTCAGTTCAGGGAAGGTGAAGTAAAGTGGAATGCCAAAGTAAACCTGACCTTTTGGTATGTGAGGTAACAGTTTTTCTGCCCCAAGTGGGATTCGAATTATGATAGCTCACATAGAAGAAGACCAGGTTTCCTTTAGCAATCCACTTTACTCCAATAACAATTTAAAAAACATGCTTCTGTGAATTCATGAATTCAGGCAAAGGACGATTTCATAGTCCAGTTGATTTTAATTGGCGCAGTTGTCAAGTAATTAATGTGTTTTTATTCAGTCTCTGTGTTTGGTATCGTGAAAACAACAGGTCACCGTAATGTGGTTCGATTTAATTTAAATGTATAATTGTTCATACAGTAAAAATACATATGTCAACTCTTCATTGAATGTAAAACCATTAAACGTCAATTTACCGATATTTACAGCGTTACCAAAATTGAATTGATATGATCTGTTTGATTCTCCAGGGCCATATATCGACATGAGATATAAATGGCATGTTAGAAGACATAAGGGAATTCATTTGAGCTGTTGTTTTAATTTATGTTAAAATATTCAGGGTAATGCTGTCATCCAGAAATTGTCAGAAAAAATTCAGAGAATTTTGTCACGAGGGCTGTCCATTTGATCTGTATATATATTCCTACATAATCAGAGCAAGGGAAATGATACAGTTAAACAAATGAAATACATCTAGGTGCTATAACTTAAAAATTACTTCACCATATCATATCATGTACATCATGGAATTACTTTTTCAAATAAAATATGACACCATTTGGAATAATGTAGATGAATAACTTCCTTCCAATAATATATTCTAATACACCAGATTATTTAAACCTGCTCGGGAAAATGAAATTCAAAACAATGGTCAACGCCAATATCTTAAATTACACTAAGCTAACAAAGGCAAAGATTCTATATATACGTATTTCCAATATTCTTCAAAATAAACAAGTTCCTGCTTATTTCAAAATTAATTCGCCACCTCTAGTTTCCTACTCCTGCAGTAATCCTTTTGCATCCAAACTTTTTAATCATAAACAAACACTGCAGTGTTTAAACTTTTATAATTTTACTCCACCTACCTGCTCTTGCTTGTCTTCTCCCTATATTTATGGACCAGCTAAATTAGAAAATATGGAGCCGACACCTTAACCGACTGAATAAAAGTTGTGAGATCATTCGTTAAAACGAGGACTTTGGGATTGTAGTTTGGACAAGGATTAAAATGTTTGTGTTTGAATTTGGGATTGTGACTGCGGGGACAAGGATTTGTATGTTTGTGTTTCACTTTGGGATTGTGATTGTGGGGTTGTAATTTTGGATTTTGATTTGGATAAGGATCGGTATGTTTGTTTGATTTTGGGGTTGTATTTTGGACAAGGGTTAGTATGTTTGTGTTTGACTTTTGGATTGTGACTTTGGGATTGTAGTTTGGATAAGGATTGGTTTGTTCGCGTTGACTTGAAGATTTTGATTTGGACAATGATTTGTGTGTTTGTGGTTTGTGTTTAACGTTGGTATTCTGGTTTAGACAAGGATGGGTATGTTTGCGTATGACATTGAGATTTGGTTTGGACAAGGATTGGTTTATTTGTGTTTGAGTTTGAAATTGTGGATTGACACGGATTGGTATGTTTGTGCTTGAGTTTGAGATTGTGGTTTGGACAAGGATTGGTATGTTTGTGCTTGAGTTTGAGATTGTGGTTTGGACAAGGATTGGTATGTTTGTGCTTGAGTTTGAGATTGTGGATTGAACACGGATTGGTATGTTTGTGCTTGAGTTTGAGATTGTGGTTTGGACAAGGATTGGTATGTTTGTGCTTGAGTTTGAGATTGTGGTTTGGACAAGGATTGGTATGTTTGTGTTTGAGTTTGAGATTGTGGATTGAACACAGATTGGTATGTTTGTGCTTGAGTTTGAGATTGTGGATTGAACACAGATTGGTATGTTTGTGCTTGAGTTTGAGATTGTGGATTGGACACGGATTGGTTTATTTGTGTTTGAGTTTGAGATTGTGGATTGGACACGGATTGGTATGTTCGTGCTTGAGTTTGAGATTGTGGATTGGACACGAATTGGTTTATTTGTGTTTGAGTTTGAGATTGTGGATTGGACACGGATTGGTATGTTTGTGCTTGAGTTTGAGATTGTGGATTGGACACGGATTGGTTTATTTGTGCTTGAGTTTGAGATTGTGGATTGAACACGGATTGGTATGTTTGTGCTTGAGTTTGAGATTGTGGATTGGACACGGATTGGTATGTTTGTGCTTGAGTTGGAGATTGTGGATTGGACACGGATTGGTATGTTCGTGCTTGAGTTTGAGATTGTGGATTGGACACGGATTGGTTTATTTGTGTTTGAGTTTGAAATTGTGGATTGACACGAATTGGTATGTTTGTGCTTGAGTTTGAGATTGTGGATTGGACACGGATTAGTTTATTTGTGTTTGAGTTTGAAATTGTGGTTTGGACAAGGATTGGTATGTTTGTGCTTGAGTTTGAGATTGTGGATTGGACACGGATTGGTATGTTTGTGTTTGAGTTTGAAATTCAGGTTTGGGCACGGATTGGTTTATTTGTGTTTGAGTTTGAAATTGTGGATTGACAAGAACTGGTATGTTTGTGTTTGAGTTTGAAATTGTGGATTGGACACGGATTGGTTTATTTGTGTTTGAGTTTGGAATTGTGGATTGGACACGGATTGGTTTATTTGTGTTTGAGTTTGAAATTGTGGTTTGGACAAGGATTGGTATGTTTGTGCTTGAGTTTGAGATTGTGGATTGGACACGGATTGGTATATTTGTGTTTGAGTTTGAGATTGTGGATTGAACACGGATTGGTATGTTTGTGCTTGAGTTTGAGATTGTGGTTTGGACAAGGATTGGTATGTTTGTGCTTGAGTTTGAGATTGTGGTTTGGACAAGGATTGGTATGTTTGTGTTTGAGTTTGAGATTGTGGATTGAACACAGATTGGTATGTTTGTGCTTGAGTTTGAGATTGTGGATTGAACACAGATTGGTATGTTTGTGCTTGAGTTTGAGATTGTGGATTGGACACGGATTGGTTTATTTGTGTTTGAGTTTGAGATTGTGGATTGGACACGGATTGGTATGTTCGTGCTTGAGTTTGAGATTGTGGATTGGACACGAATTGGTTTATTTGTGTTTGAGTTTGAGATTGTGGATTGGACACGGATTGGTATGTTTGTGCTTGAGTTTGAGATTGTGGATTGGACACGGATTGGTTTATTTGTGCTTGAGTTTGAGATTGTGGATTGAACACGGATTGGTATGTTTGTGCTTGAGTTTGAGATTGTGGATTGGACACGGATTGGTATGTTTGTGCTTGAGTTGGAGATTGTGGATTGGACACGGATTGGTATGTTCGTGCTTGAGTTTGAGATTGTGGATTGGACACGGATTGGTTTATTTGTGTTTGAGTTTGAAATTGTGGATTGACACGAATTGGTATGTTTGTGCTTGAGTTTGAGATTGTGGATTGGACACGGATTAGTTTATTTGTGTTTGAGTTTGAAATTGTGGTTTGGACAAGGATTGGTATGTTTGTGCTTGAGTTTGAGATTGTGGATTGGACACGGATTGGTATGTTTGTGTTTGAGTTTGAAATTCAGGTTTGGGCACGGATTGGTTTATTTGTGTTTGAGTTTGAAATTGTGGATTGACAAGAACTGGTATGTTTGTGTTTGAGTTTGAAATTGTGGATTGGACACGGATTGGTTTATTTGTGTTTGAGTTTGGAATTGTGGATTGGACACGGATTGGTTTATTTGTGTTTGAGTTTGAAATTGTGGTTTGGACAAGGATTGGTATGTTTGTGCTTGAGTTTGAGATTGTGGATTGGACACGGATTGGTATATTTGTGTTTGAGTTTGAGATTGTGGATTGGACAAGGATTGGTATGTTTGTGTTTGAGTTTGAGATTATGGTTTAGACAAGGATTGGTATGTTTGTGTTTGAGTTTGAGATTGTGGATTGATCAAGGATTGGTATGTTTGTGCTTGAGTTTGAGAATTGTGGATCGGACACGGATTGGTTTATTTGTGTTTGAGTTTGAGATTGTGGATTGAACACGGATTGGTATGTTTGTGCTTGAGTTTGAGATTGTGGATTGGACACGGATTGGTTTTTTTGTGTTTGAGTTTGAGATTGTGGATTGACAAGGACTGGTATGTTTGTGCTTGAGTTTGAGATTGTGGATTGGACACGGATTGGTTTATTTGTGTTTGAGTTTGAAATTGTGGATTGACAAGGATTGGTATGTTTGTGTTTGAGTTTGAGATTGTGGATTGGACAAGGATTGGTATGTTTGTGTTTGAGTTTGAGATTATAGTTTAGTCAAGGATTGGTATGTTTGTGCTTGAGTTTGAGATTGTGGTTTAGACAAGGATTGGTATGTTTGTTCTTGAGTTTGAGATTGTGGTTTAGACAAGGATTTGTATTTTTGTTATTAATTTTGCATAAGGCTCATCATGCGGTTTTATAATAATAATAATAATAATAATAATAATAATAATAATAATAATAAATAATAATACATTTAATAATAATAATAATAATAATAATCATAATAATTTTTAGATGAGTAATGATATTGAATTAGATTAGTGTTTAGGAATTATATTAATTACATCTCGATTTATAATGCTGTTCAGGTAATAATATCATGAAAACCACACTAGAAAAACATTATTTAGACTCTTAGGTTATTAGACTAAAATTTTACAAAACAACAGGTCTGATGTTTATAAAGCATGAGTATATAATAGTAACAAAGAGCTAAAGTAATTATATAGACAAACAACTTTGACCTGTCCGCTTGACCTTCAAGTTAAATATTTATTGCGGACGAGTGTTTTTATGTTTAAGAATCAATAGGCTTTATTTTGTCTACAAAATGCGAACACTAATCATGTACCTTGAAAAACATTATCATATTAATAACAATGAATCCTACTACTACCCATTAATGGATGGATCATTCTATATAAATATTCCCAATGTAAGGTCAAACGGACAGGTCAATGTTGTTTGCCTATGCCTGGTATAGTACGATAACAAGCTGGCTAATTAAAAAAATATCAAATTAAGAAATTACAAGTCTCATTATATGGTTATTATATTATGCTTTTCAAGTTTTTTTTTACAATTTACCCACGTAGTTCGACGTGGCATGTATTGTAGTTCTACCTAACATAACAAATTATCACACTTCAATACACAAGTGATTAATTTTGTAATAATTAATAAAAGAAACATTGGTAACCATATCTTTGGACTTAATTGGTATAAACGATATGTAGCTTGTTTCAACTAAAGAAACTTTATACAACGAAGCAAACTGCTTACAAATAAATTATTAATAATTATAAAGGTCTTCAAGAAGTTTTATGGGCGTCATCACAGTATTGTTGATAAGTTTGATGTCTCTTTATCTATATTTGTCGCCCTTAGTTCCGCGTTCCTTACATTCTCAATTTTCATTACACACGTGACGGGATTAGTTAGCTAAACAGTATGTTCCTACTCTTCCGGAGCACCCGGTCTGGGTTCCCTGTTGGAAGTGTTTAACCTAATTTGCCAGTTTCTAAGTTTTTACTTTGCTCTGGGATTGTGGTTTGGACATAAATTAGTATGTTTGTTTTTGATTTCCCTCTTTCTGTTTTACTTTTTTGAATTCTCAGTGATTTGTTACATTTTTTAAAATCTACCTTCTGTCTTTAAGATTGGGAAACTTGAAATTCTGAGATCTAGCAAAATGCATTATGATATGCTGTCAATAGCTTGTGTAATTATTGCAAAGTAATATCTGATATTTTGTGGGCAAGGACAACTACTAGTACATATGTACAGTAGATTTAATTTTTCAGTTTATCACTGTTAGTTTGGGGACTTTTGTGGACAAATGGGGAAATTTTAGTCACTTTTCCATCAGTGAAACTACGTTAATTCGGTAGTCACTTTCAGCAAACAAAAAAAAACAAAAAAAAAAAAACACTGGCTCTATTTTACCGGTGTGTGGTAATCATGTCTGCCAATCAGGAGTGTCAACCAGGGGTGATGCTAAGGTTCTGGGACACCATTAAAAAACAGCAGCAAGGACTACAAGTAAGATATGAATCCTAAAAATTGCAATGCCCAGAATAAAACATCAGAACATCACAAAAGAACAGGATTTGACCCATAAGGCACATTCTTCTACAATCAAGAGAAACAAGCCCAAGACCAAGACTTACAGTAGAAACACTTGACTGTAGGCTCGGTGTGACCGACCAACGAACTCATGCCAAGCGTCCGTCTATTTGACTTTCTTACTCTCTTTGACCTTTAACTCCAAGTGGAGCTTAGGCCATTAATGAAATCCCCCATCTGTCCCTAGTTTGTGTAAGTTTATCTACATCTGCCCAATTGAGTCCCGTCCGTTTCCTTTCCATTTATCTGTACCTTTGTCAGGTGTTTAAGGACGTACTCTTTTCCATATCCACGATGGTTTCATTTAAGGGCTTGTTTTGTGATGTTCTTGGCAGGTTTCCTGATTGTGTAACGTATCCATTCACATTTCAGGTTTTATATTTGTATTCTAATCTGATCTTAATTTGTAAATTGGCATAACCTTGCATTACTAACCATATCTTGCCATCTGATATTCAGGTTTCTTCTCGGGCAGTAGTTAACAAAACTCTGTAACCTCTGTGTCATCTGTTATGATGTTCTCCAAGTTTCAAACTCGAACAATCAAACTGATTTTACATTGCTGTTAAAAAGTATGAGTTTTTTTACTTTAGTGAAATCGCAAAATCAATTTGTCGTTATGTATAAAAGTAGAAGTGAAAATACTGCACTATCATGTAATTCAAGAAACAATAAAATTCAGAGAATCAATCATCGGCATCAGACTTTTCAGAAGAGGCGATCCAGTATATTAATGACACGCCTTTTTGTTTTTTCATCGAACGGGATGAAAGCATTCAAATAAGGATGTGACTACCTAAAGTACACAGTAAGTATATATAAACAGCAAACACATATAGTACATATATTGTAACATTGTAAACAAACATGATGGGTATAAAACTAAACAGAAGATTATTGGTCATATTTATATGTACCATATTACTTTACGACTGCATATATGTGAACTTGAAATATGAAGGAGAATATCGCTACATATTTTCACTTTTCCCGCCAAAATTCCACAATGCTGTTTCATCACAGATTTCCGAGATCAAAAACCCATGTGATTATGTGCACACATGTAAAGTACAAAAAAAACAGATGTTGTCAAGTTGTTACTGTGATCAAGCATGTACAAAATACAACGATTGCTGTTTTGATGCCCCTTTCAGTAACACGTCAGAACCAGAGACCAGAAAATACAAAGATATTAATATAGAATTTTCCTCTTGTGAATCAAGGGTTATTACTCACAAACATTATGGTATTTGGGTTGTATCATCTTGCCCTTCGGGAAATTATCCATCGAACATAACGGAGAAATGTAAACAAGCAGAGGACATACATCCGGTATCATCAGCAGACGGCACTACCTTCAAGAACGTGTACTGCGCCTATTGTCACAATGTTCACCTGTATA
This sequence comes from Anadara kagoshimensis, assembly GCA_021292105.1. NCBI lineage: Eukaryota > Metazoa > Mollusca > Bivalvia > Arcoida > Arcidae > Anadara > Anadara kagoshimensis. Next base: position 44,262,971 of record CM037859.1, on the reverse strand, counting down.
GTACATGGCGATTTGAATTCCATTACTGGAATAAGTGTGTTGAAGATAAATTGAAACCATTTAACGCCAATATAAAGAAAAAAATGAGGTATATACTTGGTAACTGTAGTAGCTATTATACGTTTCTACCGCCTACAAATGCTAATATACGTGGATGTGTTAGAGATGTTATCGGAGAAGCAGCCGACGGATCTTTATGTTCCGATTTCCAGAGCCCTGTTAGTCTAGATGATCAGATGTTTAGAAATGTCCATTGCTATAACGAATCTTTACCAAAGTACATAACAAAAGTCTGTAGTTTGGTCCCTCGTGGTTTGTTTGAATCACGAAACTATGGAAGGAAATCACTCACAGGTATTTTCAACATTCGACCTGTACTAGAGATGTTTGGACAAAAAATTTGCGATGAAAAATTTTACTACGACACGATAAAGGTAAATATCCATCTTTAAAAATTATTAAAATTATAAAAAACTTTTATGTCCATCATCACAATACTTTTTGTAAACATGATGGCTCTGTATCCAAAACTGTACTCTCCAATTAACTACATTTAAAAAAAATCATCAATTTTATTTTCGCGCACATTAATTTCGCGATTTTTAGCTCAATTGGCTAAGCCAGTTAAACTTTTGGCATGATGCGAGTGTGCGACTGTGCGTCCGTCCGTTTACAACAAAAACTCTGAAACTACTGGGCTAATTGAAACCAAATTTGCTGTGCAAGGTCCTAGTTGGATCGGATATCCAAGATGACTGCTGTTACTAAAAATATAAAAAAACAACCAAATAAAGCTTCCTTCCCAGAATCATTAATTGGAGACAAAATCTGATCACAGGATGAAATGCTATGTATAAGCTCCTATAAGCCATCTATAAGCTGGCTTAACGGCAGTCAAAATATAAGCCACTTATAAGCCATGCTCATAGGTAGCTTATAGACTGTTTTTATTTCTAAATAAAATCATTGTCCTGTCCTGACATTATACAAGTCTTTTTATTTAATTATTTTTTTAATTACTTAATGAATGAATGAATGAATGAATGAATGAATCAATCAATCAATCAATCAATTAATTTATGTATTCATTAATTAATTAATTAATATCTTTATTCAGTTTGAATATATGACAAAAAATCAATTTAATTCAATTTAATTAAATTGAAAATGAATTAAATTGAATTAAATTAAATTAAAGTTGACAAAAAATCATAGGAGAAATCACGCACTTTAAAATATAATGACCGGCAACAAAATTTTATGATTGTTAGTTTTCAACTTATTTATTTATTTATTTATTTATTTATTCAGTTTGTATATATGGCAAAAAATCATAGGAGAAATACGCACTTTAAAATATAATGGCAATAAAATTTTATGATTGTTAATTTTCAACTTATTTATTTATTTATTTATTTATTTAGTTTGTATATATGACAAATTTTTTTTTATAATCTCTAACCTGCTCCACATATTATGTTCAAGCTCTAAATTGACTCTTTTTACAGCTTTTCATTAATGTATTTATTTATCTTTTTAAATTTCAAAAAGTGATAGTTTTGACTATTTATCAGTTTCAAGGTGTAAACAACATATATTTGTCCATAGGTAATAAACAATTCACGGTTTCTAATTAATGACCATCGGCACAAATCACCAACAACTTACATAACTAATTAACAACGGAAGCAAATTCCAACTCATTCTGAAACCAGACGATAGCATTCATTCTTTATTTCCTCTTAACCCCTTAACCCCCGCTATTTTTGTGGCTTTTTACAAAACCAGTACCTGATTTTCATAGCAATTTTTCGGGCATTTAGACTAAAAGTTGTAAATACCAACCCATATATATTTAGTATCTCTATATACAATACTTCACTTATAGGTGCATAAAATCTAAATATCAGTTACCATGGCAACGTAACCATCGATTTTACCAAGAAAATGAGTAATATTTTGCACATTTTTGCATTTGTTTCAATAAATTGCTCATATCCTAATTTTGACACATTAGAAAAATATTTATTCGAGTCCATATTAAAAATAGATATTACGCAAAGATGCTGTATAAAAATTATATCCAATTTTTCATGTTTTCCAAAAAAATAAATGCAACAAATTTTGTGTATTTTCAGCCAAATACTGAAAACAAACACTATATATTTGTGCGAAGTTATATTTGAACAACCAAATTGATCGCAGTTTTTTTTTAAATCATTGATAATGGAGTTTCATGTATTAGAAGGTAAAACCATAAATATATTTTTACCTGATTATATTAAATAAGAATAAAAAATATTTTCGACAAATATCGGTTACCATGGCAACAGAAACCGGAAATCCTTAAAAAAAACACAAAAGCGAGAAATTCTGTTAAAAACTTAAAACATTTCGCCTATTTATATATCCCAGCAAGTGAAAAATATGCTGAATTTTCATAAATAAAATCAGTTTCAATCATCTAATAACAATTTATACGACGTATAGTCTTTAAATTGTTAAAATATGACAAATTTTACTTAAAATAGGCATGCTTAATTCTCAACAAAGCATCCATATTCTGTTAGGTACAATGTTGGTCTAGAACGTACATGTAGGGTTCTTACTTTCAACAATTTAAAACGGAATAGTTAGCAATACATGACGATTTTCACTTGATTTTAATTTTGTCATAAATTACATCAAATATCCTTTATCATGGCAACGGAAACTTCGAAAACCTGAGAAACATAAATAAAAAGCAGTATAAATTTGCTATCCTCACATTTTGCCATGGTAGAATATAGGTTCTGTCGATTTTTATTAGTATAAATGATATTTATAATAAGAGGGAACTGGTTTTTAAAATTGTCTCATTTTCGCTAGAATTAGGAATTAAATTTGATTGATTGATTGATTGATTGATTGATTGATCGATCGACCGATCGATTGATCGATTGATTGACTAGGGTTTTACCTTCATGTCAAGTATATTTCATTGATGAAGCGACAGTGCCATCTGCTAGGTTCTTTAACATGACTTGGTCATCGTTCCCCCTCGCCCCCCCCCCCCCCCCAAGAACCTGTGGTTTGAATGCTAAGTTCTTGAGGAAAATAAAGTCACTATTTGTCAAGTATTGGTCAGACCCAGTCAGTATTCGGAACCCAACTTCCCATATACAACACCAGTACTCTATCGACTAAGCTACGGTAGTGGTGAAAAATTGTGTGTAAAACGTGTACTTTTGTAATATTCAAAAATAAAATGCGCACGTAAAATAACAGAAATATTTGCAGTTAATAATGAAATAAAAAAAGTTTTGATGAAACAGAATGCATGAAACACATTGCTACAGCTGGTTTTGTCCGATTTCTTAAATTTGGGAAAAAGTTTAGATCGCTATTTGAACATTCTATTGGAATGCCATTCTACTAGTAATTAAATTTACCGAATGCTTGACGAAATAACGGTTATGTAGCAGCCTATTTTCAGTCTAATGAGTTGAGTAATGGTGTTTAACGTCCCAGTCAAGAATATCTCACTTATATCGACACCTCGCCAGCTATAGACGAAGGTGCGGAAATTTTGCTTGTACGTTGCGCTGAAGGCATTGTACAGCGGGGTTCTTTAGCGTGCCAAGCTCACCGTGACACGGGACCTCGTTTATTTTAAGTTCCCATCCAAGAGAACCGTGACTTTTATTTTGTAATTGCGAGTGCTTGGCCAAAAAAACCAGTCATTACCTTTGGTCAGACCCGTCCGGGGATTGAACCCACGGGGCCTCCCACTTACGAAGCAAGCACTCTAGCAACTGAGCTACCGCAGTGGTTAAATTTTTAGACTAGGTCGGGTAATAGAGAATAAGTGAACACTATTTACCATTTGTATTTGACGACAAATTGAAGGTGCATTAGGAGCACAAGTGACGCAGTGATCTTTCAAGAGAGAATCATCTATCGCGCCCGACTTATACAGCACATTCCAAGTCGTCGTCCTAGGTTTGAACTGCAACTGAGACAGATCCTAGTTTGCCAGGTCATACACTGGCCATAAATCGGTTGTTTGTGAGAACACTTTTTTCTCCAGTATCCACAATTTACCGCTCTGATAATATAAGAATCAAGACTGAAATATATGTCGAAAAATACCCGTTACAGATTCAAATGGAACTTAGGAAATATTCGAAAAGTGGATGATTCCATCGGGACTGGGGATCACTGGAAAAAACCCAGGACAAATATTCTGACAATGATTTTGTATGATTGTCAATAATTAATTGATAGTTAATAAGACCGGACGGTCGATACCATCAAGCGATAGTACAAGGCACCACCATCTAGCCTTACAAATTCTATCAAGCTATAAAACAATGACTACACAGAATATTCATTCTTCTCATGCACCATCAGGGAATAGAACTATAGAACTCTTTATCAACAAACAACCGTGGTCTTCAAAATTTTGGCATTTCAGATGTTAATCCCTGTGTTCCTCAGTACACGACAGTAGACAGTATTCAGTCAGCTGAACAATATTACATGTATATTGTGATCAATATTAGACAGAAACAACACTGAGAAACTTATTTGCATTTCATACGCCAAAACTGGTTACTATACCCTCAAAATATGTGATTTTTGTAACAGATTGTCAATACACACTTCTATACTACTGGTTTACTCATTTGTGTCATATTGTCTCACTTACATCGATGCATCACTTGCTATATTCCTCTACTTTCAAAGCATTTATGGAAGTTTTTTGGCTTTTTCCTTACTGTGGAATAAGACTTCATTATTTGTGTCCCAATCTAAAGAATAGAGCCATTTCGGAAATTCTAGCTCTGTACTTTTACTTACCGTAGCAGCATGAGAGATAGAGAGATTTTATATCAAGGTGGTTATTTCTTTCTGGTATGGTGGAGAAAACCGAAGCACCTAGCCCTGGAAACCACTTTGTGAAATGACGGACTTTCTCATGCAGTTCTGTGTTATTGCAGTTCTATTCAAGGTACCGGGACTTCCACATGAAGTAGAAGGAACAATTTAATAAGCTTCAATCTTCCAAGAAGGATTTTTAAATATATATATATATATATATATATTATATATATATATATAATTATATATATATATTACAATACTGGATATGTTGTGGAATTTTAAAAGCACATTTTTTTTTACTCTATTGACAGCAAAAAGCGTACCGTCATCATCAAGAATAAGTGTAATACAATGCAATCTTTGCACAAAAAAAAAAAAAAAAAAAAAAAAAAAAAAAAAATCAAAACAAATCTGATGCGCATACGGCCTTTGTAACTGAGTTTCTTTAGAAACCCATCTTTTTGTAATGTTTTATATTTTGAATAATTGATTATTATTTTTATTTCTCCGTTAGCTTTAGCAGGAGTTATTGATCAGAAACTTATTTTGTTTTGAACTGAATCGTTCGTAGAATTGTACCTCACAGATATTGTTTTTTGAACTTTTAATATTGCACTTCACGTATATTTCTCGACTTCTGTTTATAAAAAAGTGTGCCGAGACCAGCAATCATTTCGCAGTCTATATTTATTTAGATTATTTACATTATACTTACACTAATGATGAATACAAATATATATATATATATAAATTTAAAAAATAGCTGATCTAAATATAAAATAAAACCCGATGCAAGCCCGCGCCGGGCCCCTATATTTTTAGATACACTGTACGGACGTAGTAGAAGACAGTTTTTAGACGTGATAAAGTTTGTGCACAGGACGTGTAGAGTACGTAAATCTATGTCAAGAGTGCGAATGATAAAAGTGTTTAAGAAATATGTAGCATATTTTAACACAAATCTTCCAAACTCACTCAATATTTTTGTATATACTGATAAATATAGCTTACAGATGCACAATGAACAACAAAAACTAGCAATGACCCATGACGTTTACTTCTTTGCTGTTTACACAGATCTGCCTGTCGATGCAAAACGTGATGAATAATGCACTGACAAGATCTTTTTTAGTCAACCATGTATAATAAACATAAATTCTTAGAAGTGCCAACTTTAATTTCTAATATTTGATTGTGAAAATAAAAAAGTATTCGAAATTGAAAAATAGATTTTGAAAAGTCCCCGTAAACATCGATACAAAACATCGATCGAGTTGCACCTTGTAGATGTTGACATGTAAAAATAAGTTGAAAGTTTTATATCGGATGTACCTGTTGAAGATTTCGAATCGTTAAATCCATAGCATGTCTAGAATATAAATATTTTATATGTGTATAAACCGTAGGAAAAAAAACTTTCTAAAGGCATAGATTTTGTGAATTATATAGCTTCAAATCAAATAAAAAAGAATACACGTTTTTCGCGGATAAAGGTAAAAACGTCAAAGTGAAACGTTATGAACACAAAAAGTGGTAATTGTTCAGTGTGATAAATTTTATACTTTTTATATCTCTATAACTGATTTCTTTACATAAAACAAACAACCTTTTCCTGCTTTTTATAAAAATCTGATTTGCAACGAAATTGATAAACTATTTCAAAAGTTTGAACGAGTTACCTTTTCTCTAGAAAAAACGGAGGAAATTCAACTCAAAATTTTAATTACGTAAAAAATGAAACCGTTCCACAAATTTCAAATAAAAATTTCGAATTAAAGTATTCTTTCTATCAAAAAACCCGAAGAACATTATTTGTAGGTAATGTTCTGTAGTTTCCTATGATACCAAGTTTATGTCGATCCGTCAATATTAACGATTTTTACATCAAAATATGTACGACACACTGTCTGAAAATCCGGTTGGCGCTCTATGGCGCTTACGGGGGTTAAGGGGTTAAAAAAGAGATTATGAACATGTAGTTACATCAAATACAAAAAATGGAACAATAACTAATTAAACATAATATAAATTAAACGTATATACACATAATAAGTCCATTCTACACAATCCAAAACAACACTGTACATGGGGATGGTAGAGTAAGTAACTGTATAACTAATTTGCTGACCGATTCAACAGACTATAATACCCAGCACATATACCCTGCACAAACCGATAGCACGTATCTGTAAAACTACAGTTTTCTTCTTCCTTTAGGGCTAGTTGAGCTGTTCGACCAAGGAGTACTTCAAAAAGTTCGTCGTTTGTTAGTTGATGATAACTCATAAGATATTTGTAAGAAAGTCCCAGAAATGATCCCTGATGGCTGATAGAGCAGGACAAACACAGCAGATATGCACATAAATGTCAGTTATAAAGATGTTACATAAGTCACATGTTTTAGATAGGCTGTTCGGAGTAGTAGTCCATAACTTTGCAATGAATCGCGCACGTTTTAACTCAGAGTTACTGGTAGGATAACGCCTAACTGTTGCTGCTGTAATGCTGTCACGAAGAGCAGAGAATCTTTTGAAATGATTGCTAGCTGAAATTCTTAATTGCCAAAACTGACTCTCTTTTGATTCAATAGCACTGTTGACAATGCGCTTCCATGACAATGTATCTGGAAATGTAAAGTCCACAGTAAAATCTACTAAATAATGTAGTAATCCGTAATTCCGAAGAATATATACAATATCCGGTATAAAACCTTTCTGGTTGCAGAAAGGGTAAGCAAAGTAGGTATACAGTCGGAGCAGAAAAATGTGCTTAGTCAATGACTGGAATCCTAGGTTGCACAAATTTTATAAAAACACCAGTTTCCTACGATTAATTTCTGCTTCTATTTTATAAACACCTAGCATGCTCTCACACATGTCAGAGTGTGTAAGGCATCTGAAACCCTGGATGTGTTTAACTAAGTAGTGCTGAAATGATTGTAAAATTCTGAAGTCAGTTTGACTTAAACTGTTCCACAATTCACAACCATACAGCACAGATGACAATACAACTGATTTATATAACTTAGTAAGTGTTAGAGGGTTAACACTGTTGGTACCAATGTTAGCAAAAGCAAAGTAGGCTTTCCTGCCCTTATAACATCATTTGCGGGATCTTTCATTGTAACAGTTGTACATGTTTTGCTGAATACCAAGATGAGTGTGGTTTGTGACAACAGGTGCTGTATTGTTGCCCAAATACCAGTTGAAATTTAGACCACTGATAGACCTTTGGTTAAAACCATAAATTAGAATTTCAGATTTATTTACATTATATACATAACGCCATGTACTTGCATACTTGTAGGCAATATCCAATATATATTGCAACCCAAGAGGTGATAAACTTAAACAAGACAAGTCATCTGCAAAACCAGGGTTGCCACAGTAAACTTTTCTAACTCTAGCCCCTACACTTGATGAGGCCAACTGATGCATAAGCTCATCAATAAATACCAGATAAAGGAAGGTTGACAGTATACCCCCTGTTTGACTCCCTGTAGTACAGGAAACCATTCTGATTGAACGGTGTTAACAATAACAGCGCTACTAGTATCTATATGTAAGTCGTCAATAAGGTGCAGAAGCTTTCCCCGAACACCCAAATTGTATAATTTGACCATAAGTCCTTTCCTCCAGACAGTGTCGAATGCCTTGGCAGTGTCGAGGAAAGCAACATACACCTTAATGCCCAACTCCAAGTTATGATTAATTGTTTCTTGCATATTGAAGGAAGCAGTTAAGCAACTGGGTCCACTCTGAAATCCCTGTTGTTGGGGTGATGGGAAGTTAGCATTAAGTTCGCATTTTGACAAACGCAACATAGGTAACTTTTCAAACAGTGTTTGATGTGTAGGTAGCAATGCTACTGGTCTTTAATTGTATGGAAAGTGTTTGTTTTTATCACCACCTTTGAAAATGGGCACAATAAGACCCTTTTATCAACTTAAAGGAACTTGTCCCACATTTACAATCATATTAAATAACTCCGCCAGCACTTTAGATAAAATGTCTGAAGTGTAACGCAAATGCTCAGCTTGAATCCCATCATGTCCAGGAGCTTTTCGCAATTTCATGCTTTTAATTAATTCACGGACTTCGTCTTCGTGATTAATACCGCCTGGCAGTTAACCTTCAAAATCAAAGACTTCGTTAGATATATCGGTGTATGTAGTGTTGATGCTATGTTCGAAGTCATCACCAAACTCATCGATTCGTTTCGGCGTATAAATGTCCGTATAATAGCTCGCAAAGGCTTGGGCGACACCCTAAGGATCACGATAAATGTAATTGTTGTATATGATTTCAGGATACACTTTGTACTGCCTGGGTAAAGTCGTTTTACCAGATGCCAAAATAACCTAATATCACATTCAGATGCGTCGTTGAGTTGTTGGTAAGACTTTTGGTGATATTTCTCAGCTGCAGAATTAAGAAGGTTACGAAAATGCCTCTTTTCTCTCTTGTAATCAGCATATGACTTAAATTGCATACCTCTTGGTCTACCTTCATTAATCCATATACGACAACTGTTACGTTCCATGGCATAGGCTTGTTTAACGTCCGCCGTCCAGTATGGCTTAGTATGTGGATTAAATCCACTTGACGGAATGGTCTTACATGCTACTCGTGTTAAGGCTTTGGTGATCTCTTCATTTAGAGCATTAATATTATCAACACCGGGCTTGGATTTAATGTCTGCTAAGCATAACTTTAGCTCAGAAAGATATTGTTCGATCGATGATTCAGATGCTTTGTGCCATGCTGGAAGCCGTTTAGTTGAGTTTAAAAGTTTGTTAAAACCACCTATGAAACGGAATGTGGCTATAACTGACATATGATCCGAAGTTATGCTAACACTTCCTTCTAGAGGGATATGAGAGTGGACTCCAGTTGCTAGTGTTTGATCACAGAATATGTAATCTAAGGTAGTTTGATTAGTAGTATATGTAAATGTTTCACCTTTACATAGGGCTGTATTGTTAACACCTATAAGACTGTATGACTGGATAAAACTCTGTAGTTCAAGTTAGTTTTACCCATGTCACACTGCCTGCAGCTCGCGTTAAAATCGCCAGGTAATATAACCTTACCAAATTGACTATAATAAGTATATATGTCCTTAACTACACATAACTCTTGGCTATATAACTCTATAGAGTTATAAGAAGGCATATAAATGGAAAATATAATAATATTTATCACCAGAGTTACAAAATACCCACAAAATATTGAATCCCAATTTGAATTCAAAGGGGGATTGTATGCTTCACGTGAGACACTCGAATATTGGAAAAACATTGGCAATATTGTTCTAAGACAAGGTCTACTGTCCAAGAAGAAATAGAAAGGAATTTCATCTACCTGAATTATGACGCACACGAAAGGCTGTAATTTGAAACTTTATGACTTCAATTTTTCTATTGTCAATTTTCTTTTTTTTATGCAGCAATATACCTGCTTCTCCTACTTATGGTGTATTTGTTTCCCAATTAATACGCTATGGTAGAGCTTGTTCCCACTACGGGGACTTTGTACAACGAAGTAGGCTGCTTGCAAATAAGTTGTTGACTCAGGGATATTGCAAGCCTAGGCTTATCAAGGCCCTCAAAAAGTGTTATGGCCGTCATCACAGTATTGTTGATAAGTATAAGTTTGATGTCTCTGTGTCCAGGATTGCCCTGGATATATTTCACGTCTCATAGTTCCATGTTCCTTTCAAACAATTTTGATTACACACGTGGCGGGTGTAGCTAGCTAAACAGGAGGTGTTTACCCTTCCGGAGCACCCGGCCTCACTTCCCTGATAGAAGTTCACGTGTCTAACCTAACTTGTCAGTTCCAAAGTTTTTTGCTTTGCTTCTGGATTGTGATTCAGACATGGATTAGTATGTTTGTTTTTGATCAACAATAAATAGTCTTACACTTATTGCTTTTACTGATGGTTCCTGTAAAGTAAATCATGGTCCCTGGGGTTCTGATGTTGGCATTATAACAGAAAATAATTCATTAATAGAACATAAAAGACCGGTTTCAAAACGAGGTTCAATACTATCAGCAGAGCTTTTAACTATAAAACTTGTTTTGGAACAGATAGATGATAGTGTGTTCTATAACCAATGTCAGTATGTCCAGGTTTTCTCAGGTAGCCAGTCAGCAGTTGGTATACTCTCTCTACGTTGGATGAGTGAAAATTACCATAAGACCATAGAAGAAATCCAAAACAAAATTTTATATTTAAAAAGAAATGGATTAGAACTTACCATTTCTTGGGAATCAGGACATGGTTCAATAAAAGGCCATGAAATTGCAGATAAATTAGCATAGGAAGCTGCAAATGAAGCAGAAAGTCTGGCTATACAAAACATTATAGTCAGCAAACAACACATCAAACAGAGTGCTAGAAAAACGGCTAATTTCAGATGGCAGAGCAGGTGAAATGCTTCTGAATCGGGAAGATCCTTTTACAATTTTTACAAAGAAGTTTCCTTCACTACCAGATTTGACTTTCCATCAAAAACAGATTTTATACAATTATCCAAACTCAGAACAGGATATTCTGAGTTGAACCCTTATAATTACCTTTTAACAAAGACACAGATGAACGTACATGCGGACATATAGTTACTACAAATCACCTCTCTGATTGTATAAAATATGAAGACCAACGAGAAAAACTAAACTATACACTTTTTTACGATAACCAATGGTACAGTGTTAACGGTTGAAGGACTTCTGTATGAAAGGAAAGAAGACGAGTACAAAGTTCAGAGAGACGACAATGCATTTCGCCACACAAACAGATTTTATTAACGTTTAATTGAGATACAGTAGCAGTTGCCACCTTTAAAAGTACATTTAGAGATTTTTACTGAGAACAGTTTTACCAGAGTGATCTCCAAACTATCGTACAAGAGATTATAGTGTCTGGCACGTTTGGACTTATGGACAATAATAATTACGAAATTGAACCAATAATGTCTTGACACATACATAATCTGCTTTGTATAATATACAAGTAAATGTATCACCTACGGTACATTTTATCATGTGCTGCCTTTATCATAAAGGGTGTTATACGTGGGGTATTATATATTTATCTAACATTAAACTAGTTTTTCTGTCTGATTTGAAGAAGTACAAGTTTTATAGAACACGCATGCTACAGACTCTTGTATCACCACAGTGGCGGTAAAGTACACGTTCACTTTTTAGTCGGATTTCTCATTGTGACGTCATTTGGGAATCTCCGATTTGTCAAATCATTACTACAGAACATATGTCAGTGTTTTTCTGTGTTAAAATAAAATATTTTTTCATATAACATGTTTTTTTATTAGGTTGAATAACCTGGTTAGAAATGTTAGATATCGCAAGCGCAACTAAAAAAAGGACTCGAACTAATACGGAGGGTTATACATACACACTGTGTATATAATAAGTGTATATATATCATATTAATATACATTTATTAATGATGTATGTACAGTGTATATGTGTGTATAATATGTAATTATGTGTTTCAGTGTGAAATGTATGTTGTGTTTTTCATTACTCGTGTCTAATACAAACAGGAGTTTTGAGTGAAATATAAATATCTGTATGATATCGATAAAAAACCTTTGAATACAACTGAAGTGTACGTCGAGACTCGCGATTTATGTTTCATAGACTCGCGATTTGTCTTCCATATACTTGCGATTTTTCTTTCATGGACTCGCGACTTTTGTTAATTATTTTGTTATATATAGTGACCAAGTGTTCTCTTAGGCTGTATCTGTATATGTATGTGTATGTATAAATACATGTCATAAAAAAGACAACTTTCAGTAACACAAAGAGAAGGAATGATAACATGTATACTAACAGAAGGAAAACCCAAACTACTACTGAAAAATTGACGCCTAATCACTCTTCTTAATACGGTGTATAAAATTGGCTCAGGAATTTAAGCAAACAAAACTAAACCGACTTTAAATAATATCATCCATAAAGAACAATGGGTTTCATTCCAGGAAGATGTATTGGGGGAAATACTAGATTAATATATGATATAATGCAACATACAGAACACAATGATATGCCTGGGTTATTATTATTAATGGACTTAAAAGTCTTTCGATTCGATCTCCTGCTACTTTTTAGACCGTTTTAATTTTGGAATTTCTATAAGAAAATGAATTTCAAGTTTCTATAAAGATATTAAATCTACACAAGGGAAAATTTAACAAAATTCCATTGAAGACAAGGGGACCTTTTATCGCCATAGATATTTTTGTCTGTGTTGAGATTTTGGCAATAAAATTTCGAAACAATGTGAAAATGAAGGGAATTAGAACAAATCATATAGAATCTGAAATATCTCTTTTTGTAGACGACACTTGTCTTATATTGGACGGATCTGAACTGGGATAGTCCTACTGGTAGAGTCAAACGGGAAGTTTTAATAAAGGAGTACGAAGGCGGAAGCTTAAAATGGTTCATATGATTTCTTATATAAATGCTCTTAAAACTACAATGTACTTGGATAAGGAAACTTCTTCATGAAGAAAGCATTTGGAAGGAAATTTTATATTCTCAAGTAGATATTTACAAATTACTTAGTGTTGGTAACGATAACATGACTGAAACTATTGAAGATATTTAAAAAAATAATTTTTGAATTGACTTTTTAAAGCATGGTTATTTTTAATCAAAACAATTCACTCATTAAAAACTTGCAAGCAACCCTAAAAAATTACCTTTGGTACAATAGTTATATACAAAGGGGAATAAACCAAAGTTTTTAGAAGATTATACGAGATAGGTATTAGATTTGTTAACGATTTACTCGATGCAGATGGGAATCCTTTTGACGCCAAAAGTTTAACAATGGTTATAATTGCAGTATGAATTCTGTGACTATCATAGTATAATTTCCTCGGTTAAACATATGTTAAAGAAGCATAATGAAACTTCTGAATCCATAACCGAAAATCAATTTATTCCAGTAACTTTAAAATGTTTTTTGTCAGCAGAAAAGGTAAAAAAGACATGTACAAAATTTTGAAGAATGACACGATATAAACAGCAAAGCTAAAATGGCAAGACATTTTTGAAGATTCAAATACAACTATGTGTAAAGAAATTTATAATATTATTTATCCAACAACCTTAAATTCTAAACTGCAATCGTTTCAATATAGAATTATTAATAATATTATCGGTACTATCGCCTTTTTGTTTAAGATAGAGTTAAAACGTAATCCAATTTTTTTGTAAACAAACTAATGAAACTGTAATAGACAATCAAAAACAAACATACTTATCCATTTCCTTTCATATTAGCTTGTAAATTATAAATTATACAATTTATTTACATACAATTTCAAAACGGTGCCAACACTGCTAAACAGTCAGAAAATCACATTTCAGTTTATTAGGGACTGACACAACTAATTCAAGGTCAGACGTGTTTACTTTTGTTAAAGTACAAATTGCTGATACATACCAATTAAAACTAACATATTGTCACTAATGAATGTTACCTTCTAAAACCCAGAATAAACAACGTGTTAGATTTTTCAATATATAATATATTTCTCTCCCTTCGCAGCTACTGTCGTTCCCTAATGAGCTAATTAATGTGCTACTATTATTCTAGGGAACTTCGGAAATCGTTTATTTGTCAATTAAGCTTCTCTGTTTAATATTTTGTGTTTACTGTTATGCATTTTCAATTCTAAATATAAAAGCCTAATTAAATATAAAAACACAACTGTTCTGTAGTCCTCTGGTTTTGCTCAACATACCGAAAAAATTGTTGTTTTCCATGCACTGCACGCAAATATACCCTCCTTCATCTGTGCCTCGTATGCAAATTTTGAGCATTGCATGATGGATGATTCTTATACATATACATTTGTATGGGTAAAACTCGAACCGCACACCTGAAGGGCAACTTTGTTTCACCCGTGTGATAATAATTAGTATGCAAGTCAACCAGGTGTGATTTACACCTGGGATACATTTAGATATATAACACATTAATTTTCTCTATGTTATGAAAAAGCCAAAAGTTTTATAAGTATATATCTGTTTTGTAATACAATTTCAGGTCTACAAATCTTATATGTTTGGTAGGTGATATAACTTTTATTACAGGAATGTCAAAATAAGTACTAAGATTACAATACTTGATTTTATATTAAAGATAAATGGACTATCTAAGCTACCTGGAACAATATTAGCTAATATTATTACATAAGTGTATACACCAGGCGATAACAGGTGAATATTTTTAATAAAAAATTTGGTATTTTGGGATTATTTCATGAGACCAAATTAATAAACAATCCTTTAAATCAGATAATAACATGATGAAACCGCTAACAGTCTTGGAATGATATTAAAGGGTTTTAAAAACTATATAGAAATAAATAAATGAATAACTAATTAAAATGTATAAATAACTAATTAAAACGTATAAATAACTAATTTTAATTTTATACAAAAACTTGATATTTTTTCATAAAAAAGTTAACACATTTATTCGGATTTTATCTTTTATGAAAAACAATATTTCGGGTACAGTATTTTGGCTCGCTTGTTTTCTGATTTAATCATCCATGAGACTTGTAAAAGCAACGACTGATAAAAGTACGTTACACATAGAATTAAGAATGTTTAGGGTAGTCTATACCATAGTGACGTCGTCGTTTTGTGCGCACGGTCGAAATGTTTGATTTGGCGTCATTTTTATCTATGACGTCGCGAAAATGTGGTCTTCTGCGCCTACAGAATTATGGCGGGAACGCTGTTATGCTATTATTCAGTAGAATAATTTTCTGCATTCACAAAAAATTAGAATTCACAATATCAGTTCTGTGCACTATTTTTAAGAAGAAAATGTATATTGTACATAACGGAAATTAGGTAGATCTACACTTTTGAGAGTACTGTTCTGAATAATTGAAAGATTTGAGTACATTGTTTAAATTTTGAAGATGGTATTTTAAATGTCGGTTTATTTTTTTCAGGAATTTAAATACGAATAGTAGGATACAAACTGACAATTCTTAAATAAACATACTGTATAATAATTTTTCTTAGTGTCAAATTTAAACAGTTTGACTATGCTCTTGTATTTGCGTTTCATTCAGCGGCCTAGAATCAAGAACGCTTCATAAATGTATACAAATCCCCTTTCCACTTTAACTGAGCTGTGTTGGGTAACGGTTGCTTAGGGTTTCTATGGGTGACAGACCATATGATATTTCAATTAGTTTCTTTTTTTTTTGCACAACCAAATAGCTAACAATCAGTGTTTTAGTTTATTTCTTCATACCAAACGAATAACATTGAGTTCATAATAGTATACTAGGACATTATTGGTAGCTTCTTACGTAAGGAATGAGGCTTTTTTCATGTTTCAGGATTTTGATGCAATTCTATGAAAAAAGTGGCTTGACGACCCCCTATTTTTTGTTTCCGAAAATCAAACTTATATATTCATGTGCAATATATGTGAAAATCAGGGGTCGTATTCGACTTAGTTTTTTTTAAAAATCTACAAATTAACAAAATGATGTTACATATAGTTTTCCGGAAACTTAATGTTCTCTTTTGATAGGTGGCGCTGTAGTAAAATACCACGTGATCGGAAGTCAATTTCTATTGGTACAAATAATCTACATGATATAATGGTTAATTTAAATGCAAGACACTTTTGGTTTCTAAGCATGACAAAAAATATTGAAGCTTATTTGTTGATAACAGTAGTTAAAATTTGATTATTTATATCGTAAAAATGACCACCAGGTGGCGCTTCAGAACTTCTTAAGGAAGTCGAATACCTGGCCTGAAATTTTGGCATGTTGAATAGTTTAGGCCCATGTACAACATATCAAAATTTCAATATGTGTTTTCAGGCGATTTATAAAGTATGGAACTACCATAATGCAGTGTGGTAAATAAGATTTTGAATTTAGCCATCTACCATAAAATATAAACAACTAAATAAATTCAAGTTGTAGTAGTATAAAGATATTAGTGTACGATTTTTGCCCAGAATAATGAATACAAATTTGATTATAATGCATATTGAATATTATATTTATAAAAAGATGCCTTGGCAATCTTCTTATAATAGATTAATTTAATTATATTCAGGCCGATGTGTACAAAATTAAAAAACTTAATATGAAAGGAAAAAATTTAGAAAATTATGAAAATGTGGCAGCAATACAACAATATGGTAATATCTTAATAAATCTTCATATGTTTATGAAATACCATTGTGCTGAATGATCTTACAAGTATACAACCACTAATTGTGATATATTTGTAAAAGACTCTCTCTCTCTCTCTCTCTCTCTCTCTCTCTCTTAAAATGCATCAATTATAAACGATTATTTTTTAATACATGTATATGTTTATATGTCAGAATTTTGTAAAAGTTAGGTGAATGTGAATAAAAAATAAATATAAAAAAGCTTCACCCACAACGTCTGTAATCAAAATTGAGTGAAAGGAATATGGAATTATGGGACATCAAATATATCTAGGGCAATCAAAGACACAGAGACATCAAAATTATAAAATAATATTGTGATGACGGCAATAAACTTTTTTGAAGGGCCTTGATAAGCCTAGGCTTGCAATATTCCCGGTTCAACAATTTAACTGGTGGGAACAAGCTCTATCATAGCGTATTAATTGGGAAACAATTACACCAAAAAGCAGGAGAAGTAGGTATATTGCTGCATAGAAAAGGAAAGTTGACAATGATAATGACAATAAAAAAATGAAGACATAACGTTTGTCGTAGCATTTCGTGGTTGTCATGATTGAGGTATAAGTCTGAAATGAAGCAGAACTTGAGAAATCAGTCGTATCGTTTATTTCAAGCTTGCTGGGATTTACAGAAAACAATGTGTATACATTATAAATGATAATTTTACAAAAAACAATGCTTTTATACCGTTTCAATGACAATTTTACGAAAAACAATGCTAATATACTTTATAAATGGTAGTTTTTACGGAAATCAATGCTTATAAACCTTATAAATGATAATTTTACAGAAAACAAAACTAATGATGATTTAACATAAAACAATATACCTTATAAATGTTAATTTTATTGGTTAATTATTAGTATCTGCATTAATATTAACTTACTTCAACTAATCTTATTCCATTTCAGGAAGCATGTGTTAAAAATAGTTGCAGGAACGGAAGCCAGGGAGAAGAAATATGTAATGCTGAATTGATACGAAACTTTGGATACGACTTGAAACTAAAATTTGCCACAGATAATTTGATCGATAAGGATTTCATTTTGAGGTTGGCATCAGTCATCTCCATGTCTCTGCCTAGACATAGGTATGAAATAGCACTAGATTTTGTCAACGCACTGTATAAATGTGGAACACATACGACTAACAATGCCAGTTCTTGTTGCAATGGTGTTGTAGAAATTTCTTTTTTTAACAAAATCGAAATGACGCCACGAGAAACGACGGAATTTAAGTCTGATGTCACAAATATGAAATGGTCTTACCTAGAAATGAGAAACAAAACTTCCACTTCGGCATTTGATTTGTATGAAAATGAAAACCTTATTGATACATGTAACGTCACGGGTATGCGAAAAAGACGCGTAAAAAGAATTGGGCCATTAAAAGCACAATTGAATTTTGTTCACAACATGACAACAACATGGAATATTGTACCAAAAGAAGTCGAGGGTGTGGTTATAATATCAGATGGGGGCAATAGTTCCGGACCAGTCTTCAGGCTGGAAACATTGAAGGCATGGTTCGATACAAAAAGTAACACAGACGACAGAAACTCCAATACTACTTCAAACTATACTAATTATTGGTCTGTTGGTACCATTATGACGTATGCTACACTTGGATTATCTTGTTGTTCTCTTATAATCGCCATAACTGTATATAGCTGTCTTGGGTTATTTCGATCGACTGGTGGAATTGTATCAAAGTATTTGATGACAACTATGTTGACAGCCCAGTTGTTCTACATTGTTGGTATAGGAGCTACCGATAACAAAACTCTTTGTACTATTATAGGTATTGTGTCCCATTATCTCTGGCTTACATCATTTACATGGATTTCTATATTTCTTCTCAGTATTGTAAAGATGATGAAAATCTTGCACACTAGTCCAGGGACCCTTGTTACGGAGCACAAGTTGCCTAACGTGGTCTTCATTCTTGGTTTTCTATTGCCCTTTGTAATTGTTTTGCCATGTGCTTTACTCGACATATTGACAGAGGTCGATATTGGTTACAGCGAGGGTGATATTTGTTTTCCAACTGGTTCTCTAGCCAATCTATTTTCTTTCACTCTCCCTGTTATTATATCTCTTTTCATCAACATTGTTTCACTTATTATTGCCTCCATTCTATTATCTAAGTACAATAACACTATACACCTTTTACAATCAGTTCAACAGGAACGATCATTTATACCAATTTATATAAGACTGATAATATTCTGTGCCTGTCCCTGGATTTTAGGTATTATTGCAGATATCTTACAAGTTGAATCTTTAAGCTATATCTTCATAATTTTAGCAGGTTCTCATGGTACATTTGTAGGTATATCATTTCTTCTTGCACGTTCGGTAAGAAACCGAGTAAGGTTCAAAAAGCAATCTGTGGAAAGAAATAGTCACCAACAATCACCAGAATAACGTCATTATCTACAAAACCAACTAATCAGAATGAAGCACAGTTGAGCAGGTTTTGTCATGTTTTGGATATATTCGGATTAGAAGCTCTTTGTTTTGTCATATGCTGATCTGTTATTCGCTACATCTACGGTTTAAGGTTTTTTTAGATTTGATATTAACGTCCCGCTTTTGACTAACTTACAGAGTGATACATAGTGAATAAATTCTGAAACTGACATAACAAGGTATAGAAGGATGCGTTTATGTTGTATATTTAACCGTGTAGAGATCCCATTCTATTTTTTTTGTCTGATATCCCATTGTGGTCCATTTTATACCTTTGTAAACACTTACCGAAATACTTCTGTTTTTGGCTAAATACTCATAATTTTATTAAACTCTTTTAAACTTTTAAAACACGATACCGAATTTGTTAACAAGGGAATTATGTATTTATATGTGTATAATTTGGAACTAATAACAAAAATATGTTATTAACATTTGATTGTTGTCATATATGTATGTCATGATGTCTCAACTATGTGATGATAATTTTTGCTCTATAATAAAATATTTAATATATATTGTCATTAAGAACGTGTTATCATAAATTCATACAAGATGTCTACAGATTTCCTGTTACGACCACGTACAAGTAGATGAATATTATCAATTTTTATTTAGATTTTTTGATTTTCCATGGAAAAAAGGCGCAATTCACTGGCACGAACAGACCGGCTCTGACAGAAGATACGTCCATGAGTTTATCAATCCACTGTCACAATAAATGAATAAAAATGTAAATGGAATAAGATTAATTCTAACATCACTCGAGTTTCCTTCACATGAAATATGAAGAGAGCCAGTTATGGCCAGGTGGTATAACAATCGATATACCCATGGCTGTTCCGTTTCAATGACGTACTTCTTAACTCATTATATGACGTCATGATATTTTGATGCAAACAATGCTTGTGACGTAATTTTCATTAATGTATTATAGGGAATCTCAATTGTCGAATTGTTTCAACGAACCCTTTTGCAATGTAGTAAATGTACTTCCGAAGAAGGAGTTCCTAATGTTTATTTCAATCCTTTTTTCAAGTCATGAAATAATCAACATTTACCCGTGATATATTGTCGAATAATACATGGGTTGTCGTTTACATACGGCGAATATATTTAATTTTATGTTGCAAGCATAATGACAAAACAATCCAACATCTTTAACCCATGTGTTGTTAATTTATCCTAAAACCATTACAATTTTAATGAAATTATTTCATTTAAACTGTTTATGTCTCAAATCATTACGCAAACTCAGTTAGTAGAGTTCTCGCTCCGTATGTCGGAGTTCGTAGGTTCGAACCCCGCCCAGGGTCAGACTGGGACTTGAAAATAAACAATTACTGTTCTTTCCCCCAAGCTCTCAGCATTTATGATTTGGGGTCATACGGGGAAAAAACTTAGAAACCAGCAGGCATGGCACATAAAAGTATCCTCTCTGTACATTGTCCTGAGCGCTTCATAATTATAGTCCGATCACTTATTTAGTGGGGAAAACAAATGTGGCGTTAAAAAGATCGCCTCAAATTGCATACATGCGATATGTATATCTGTTATTTTTATAACATGTGTTGAAAATAAATTATTTGAATTTCTAATATTAAGTCTATAAATTGAATAAAACCAGTTTTTATCAGACGCGCATCTGAATTTAGATGATGCGTATCACGTAGTAAATGCTTTATCGCTAATAACTTCCATCTTTTGAGACAAAACTTTAGGCTTTTTAGATGGGCTTGAAGGTTTTGTAGTTTTAAACATTTAAACATTAAATTAAAAATTTTGCAACTCTAGACCAAACATGTGTAATAAATGAATTGTATTCTTCATTTTGATGTTTGTGCTGTTTTTCATGCTGTCATAAACAAGTGCAATAGGTTAGTCCTACATTTTATACGTATACAGGTTAGGAATAGAAACACCTGTATAAACCCGAATTGCGTGAATGCGAATGAAGCTGTCGAATATGCCATATCAACACGTCAGAGAGGCAACGCTTCCTTTCAATTCATTGCTAAATAGCTACAGTGGATATTAAAACCTTAACCATGTAGATATAAAAAAAGTATTTTTAGTACTTACCTTTAAAACAAGATTGCAAACGAACAAGTATTTTATTTCCCAACAAACTTTTATCGAATAGGTTTATTAAAATGTAATCATATAATTATATATAAATTTAAAGCACAAAATTGAAAAAAAACCTGAGGAAAATATTTGAAAAAAACAATCAAAATACGAAAAATACGTTATTATAACACATGTGAATTTTCAAATCTATTGATGGTATAACAAGTAAGATATCCACGTTTGAATCAAACCACCAATTCAAAACAGGTTTTTTTCCTCACTGAAAATGTGATCGATCTTTAATACGCTATAGTAGAGCTTGTTGTTCCCAATACGGAAACTTAATACAACGAAGCAAACTGCTGAAAAATATAAATTGTTGATCCAGGGATATTGCAAACCTCGGCTAATAAAGACCCTCAAAAAGTTTCATGGCCGTCATCACATTAGTGTTGATAAGTATGATGTCTCTGTGTCCAGGATTACCCTGGATATATTTGACGTCCCATAGTTTAATTTTCCTTTCACTTTTGATTACACACATGTGTGTGGTTAACTAAACAGGAGATGCTTACCCGTCCGGAGCACTCGACTCCGTCTAACGTCCTTGGTGGCAGTTCACATGTTAAACCAATTTTGTGAGTTCCATTTTTTTTACTACGCTTTTGGATTGTAATGTGAACATGAATTGGTGTGTTTGTTTTTGATCAGTGCATCTTGAGATGCTGATTATAAACATATATACTTTATATTACAAAACAAAGTAGCAATAAAAAACTTAGTGATTATTGTTTTACTATCCCACCCTCCTGTCACTCAAAAAATGAACTACCGATGATTAAAAAACCCGATTATAAGACTTTTATGATACAGGTACCTACCCTTATCATTTACTTGGGATTAATTGTGGAGTCTTAAAGAAAAACGCCGTACAAAAACTAATCAAATGGAAACAACAACAACAACAACAATAATAATAATAATAATAATAATAATAATAATGACGGATAACCGCAAACGCAAGAAAAACTATACATCTGCCAACTAATAAACTACGTGGAATACTTAATTTATGAGAATTAATAAATTAAATATGTCAGCCATCTTTGGAATCTCGTGATTGTCGAGCTCTATACTTCAAAGCGATACATCACTTTCAAAACCAATGCCTGTTGTAACGGCATAAATCTCTCCTGAGAACTCGATACGTTTGGAGCTCTATACAGTGGGAGCTTTATACCACTGAAGTTCTATACGGTGGAAGCTCTTTACGGCTTGAGTTGTTTTTACGATATCGCCCTCCTGTCGCTCCAAAATTGAACTACCAATGATGCAAGGCTTCAATGGTACAGGTACCTACACTAAGCATCTACTTGGGATTGATTCCTGAGTCTTAAAAAAACAAGTGGACAAAAACTAATCAGGTGGAAATAATAATAATAATAATAATGGATAACCACAAATGGAAGAAACATCTTCCAACTATCAACTATAATAGTATTCTACATAAAAGACTTAATTACCGTTAATATACATATGGAAATTAGTAAATCAAACATATCAGCCACTTTTTTATTCTCGTGATTTTAAAGCTCAAAGCGATACATCATATTCAAAACCAATTCATGTTGTTATCGGATAGAGCTCTCCTGAGAACTCGATACGTTTGGGGCTCTATACAGTGGGAGCTCTATACGGCTTGAGTTCTATATAGCAGACACTCTAAACGGCTGGAGTTCTATACGACTGAAGTTCTATACGGCGGAAGCTCTGTACGGCTTGAATTCTATACATTTTGAGCTCTGAAGAATGGGAGCTTTATACGGCATAGCAATGGACGGTAAAACACAAATAACAAATTTTAAGATTTAATATTATTGTATGTAACAAATAAATTAAAATATATCTTAACTACATAATAACCACTACAAAAGGACCTGTCAAACAAACAGCCTAGCTCACCTGCACAACTACTGCGTCTAACATGTACATAAAATCATATAAAAACTTTAGGCATTGATCCGTAACGCGCTATAAAATGTATTATATAAAACAAATGGTGCAGAATATAAGCTAATTCCATTCGGAAACAATGTAAATTCCGCACATGACATGTATAACAATCATAGAAAACATTGGACAGACATTGTCTACAGACAACATGAGTTATCATGATTTAGATTTCTGACTTTTCCTATCGTCTTCCAGTTCGATGATGTTAATTTTATCATTATCCCGAACTTTTTCTGGTCCCACTTTATTCTTTTCACAACATCTGAACGATATATAAATACGTAGTAAATGACACAGATATAAGAGTACATAGACTATTGGTATACCCAATATTGCCAACAAAATAGAGTACAGAGAAGCACTTCCGGGTTTTGACCAATCCAATATCGGATATATAGGAGCGCCTCCTGCCGCATGCCAAATCACAGAAAATATTATGTAAACAACACCGTATATAATTGGTTGATAAAAATGAAGTAGTCTGGTTGGTTTTGCTGTAATGAACAGTGTGACTATTATATAAATGCCATTCAGGAGATGCTTGGCTATGCTCAGTGCGCTGAAATCTGAAAGAAATAAAAATATTGATATATTACATATTATACCAGTTTTAATTTTAATATTTGATGGTTAAATTATCACACATAACAAAATTTATGAAAAAAACTCACCATCTGGATACAAGAATGGGCAATGACCTCCGAACAGCTGTACACTGGATCCAAGAACACACGAAGCCTCCAGAACAACTGTTCACTGGATCCAAGAACAAGCGAAGCCTTCAGAACAAATGTACACTGGATCCAAGAACAAGCGAAGCCTCCAGAAAAACTGTGCACTGGATACAAGAACAAGCGAAGCCTTCAGAACAACTGTACACTGGATCCAAGAACACACGGAGCCTATAATTATAAACCCGTACTCAGAACAACTGTACACTGGATACAAGAACACACGGAGCCTATAATTATAAACCCGTACTCAGAACAACTGTACACTGGATGCAAGAACACACGGAGCCTATAATTATAAACCCGTACTCAGAACAACTGCACACTGGATACAAGAACACACGGAGCCTATAATTATAAACCCGTACTCAGAACAACTGTACACTGGATACAAGAACACACGGAGCCTATAATTATAAACCTGTACTCAGAACAACTGTACACTGGATACAAGAACACACGGAGCCTATAATTATAAACCCGTACTCAGAACAACTGTACACTGGATATAAGAACACACGGAGCCTATAATTATAAACCCGTACTCAGAACAACTGTACACTGGATACAAGAACACACGGAGCCTATAATTATAAACCCGTACTCAGAACAACTGTACACTGGATACAAGAACACACGGAGCCTATAATTATAAACCCGTATTCAGAACAACTGTACACTGGATACAAGAACACAAAGAGCCTATAATTATAACCCGTATTTAGAACAACTGTACACTGGATACAAGAACACACGGAGCCTATAATTATAAACCCGTACTCAGAACAAAATGTACACTGGATCAAAATACACACGAGGCCAAAATAAACCTGACCTTAGAACAACTGTACACTTGATTCAGTAACAAGCACAAGCCTATATTATCCCATTTTACAAACAACTGTACACTGGCTTTAGGAACAAGCACAAACTTATATGTCCCTGTCTCAAGAACATCCGTACACTGGATACTGGAACAAACGCAAACTTACAAAAAACCGTCTTCAGACCAACAGAACACTGGATTCAGGAGCAAATGCAAGCTTATAAAAACCCGTCTTCACAGCAGCAGTACACTGGATCCAGGAACAAACGCAAGCTTATAAAAACCCGTCTTCACAGCAGCAGTACACTGGATCCAGGAACATACGCAAGCTTATAAAAACCCGTCTTCGCAGCAACAGTACACTGGATTCAGGAACAAACGCAAACTTATTAAGACCCGTCTTTAGACCAACTGTACATTGGATTCAGGAACAAACGAAAACTGATAAAACCCGTCTTAAGCCCAACTGTACACTGGATTCAGGAACAAACGAAAACTGATAAAAACCGTCTTCAGACCAACTGTACATTGGATTTAGGAACAAACGCAAGCTTATAAAAACCCGTCTTCACAGCAACAGTAGACTGGATTCAGGAACAAACGCAAGCTTATAAAAACCCGTCTTCACAGCAACAGTAGACTGGATTCAGGAACAAACGCAAGCTTATAAAAACCCGTCTTCACAGCAACAGTAGACTGGATTCAGGAACAAACGCAAGCTTATAAAAACCCGTCTTCACAGCAACAGTAGACTGGATTCAGGAACAAACGCAAGCTTATAAAAACCCGTCTTCACAGCAGCAGTACACTGGATCCAGGAACATACGCAAGCTTATAAAAACCCGTCTTCACAGCAACAGTAGACTGGATTCAGGAACAAACGCAAGCTTATAAAAACCGTCTTCAGACCAACAGTACACTGGATTCAGGAACAAACGCAAGCTTATAAAAACCCGTCTTCACAGCAACAGTAGACTGGATTCAGGAACAAACGCAAGCTTATAAAAACCCGTCTTCACAGCAACAGTAGACTGGATTCAGGAACATACGCAAGCTTATAAAAACCCGTCTTCACAGCAACAGTAGACTGGATTCAGGAACAAACGCAAGCTTATAAAAACCCGTCTTCAGACCAACTGAACACTGGATTCAGAAACAAACGCAAGCTTATAAAAACCCGTCTTTAGACCAACAGTACACTGGATTCAGGAACAAACGAAAACTGATAAAAACCCGTCTTTAGACCAACTGTACACTGGATTCAGGAACAAACGAAAACTGATAAAACCCGTCTCAAGACCAACTGTACACTGTATTCGGGAACAAATGAAACCTTATATAAACCTTACAACTCTACACGGAATTCAAGAACAAACGAAAACTTCTATAAACCCTGTAGAACAACTATACATTGCATTCAGGAACAGACGCATGCTTTTACAGTACACCCTGTCTCCAGAACAACTGTAAACTGGATTCAGGAAGAAAAACATTTTTACAGTACATCCATCTCCAGAACAATTAATATACTGGATTTGGGAATAAGCGCACAGTCTTCGGAACAACTGTTTTTACTATAGGTACACAACACTGATCTGTCTGCTTGAACTTTCATTTAAATATTTAATATGGATCAGTTAATTCATTTGTAGGGAACGCAGGTGTTCATTTCGTTTACTACATCATGAGTGATACTCACTTTATAGAGTAGACACGTACACTGTGTATGTTTAAGAATTGATTGTCATTTTTTCCTGGTTCATCAAGTAATGAACCAGATTTTAAAACTAGCAAATCTGATGAACTGCGAAGCAGTTCATTTTAGATTTGCTAGTTTTAATCCGTATGTACAGAATATAGAATCTTCCATATTTATAAATACTCTGCCAAAATTTCCCTAACGGACTCCATTCACGATCTGATGGTAGGATTCCAAAATCTGATGGCAGAGTGTTTATAAAAATGGAAGAGGTGTAAGTAGCATATCGCCGTATGTGTATATTCACGCCGGCACACGTTTTAGTCGTTAAAAATTACCCTAATATTAAAATAGACTCGGTGTGCACTCTGTCAAACCCTGCCCACAATATCGCTGACGGACTATACTATATACTGTACCTGGACTAAGAAGGGCGTAGTAACTTATGGTTATAAGTACTCCTATTGTGTTGTTAATGCTGACTAGAACCCATAACACTTTGAGATACCAAGGCATTAATTTACTGCCGCCTGAAAATAAAACGTGTATTTTATAAATCGGAAAAATCTCATTTGTTCACAGCATTGAGCAGTTACAGGTCACAGTTCCTGTAGTATGTACATCGCACTGTAAAGTCGAGGAAAAAGGGGTTGTATTATGATACCCTCTACTGACAAAATTTTGTTAGAGGCAAAACCCATAGGAGAAAAAGAATAGGGAAGCAACGGACTATATAACACCACTCGTCTTTAAACTCTGGTATAAGTCCAGGAGAAAGGGCCTGCTACTGACAAAACCCCGTTAGAGGCAAACCCCCTGGTAGAAAAAGAATAGAAAAGCAACGGACTTTTACACCACTCGTCTCTTAACTATGGTATTTTCCCAATTGTTCATGTGCACGAATCGATCGCTTAAGTATACATTAAATTCCATGTCCAGTCGCTTTTATGAGTTGGATCTAATGACTCAGAAATTTTCTTCACAAATTTAGAGAGTAAAAGTTTATTTTATTGATAATTGTGAGAAATGATCCTTATTTACAGTCTAAATTAAAATACAATTCTTTGAATCCTACAGAGTTTACATTGGAGAGTACCTAATTCAAGACCCGAGGGTTCTCAAATGCAATATGTACTGCGGTGCTGACATTAACAACTGCAACTTCTGGGGATGGAGGGTGTTTTCTGACAGTATTTATGGACCAAAGCTTCGTTTTGGGAGGATTTAGATCCAACTCGTCAGTAACGTTAACGGATAAATGTTAATACAAGCACCTAGCTGTGGTCAAGGCTATGGCCTACTATAGCTAGATCATTAGCCACTGGTCTGCTCTTTTATCTGAGTAAACTGATTTGTAATGGTTGAAATAATTTTGACTGAGGCGTAAAAAACAGTGCCCATACAAATGTCTAGTGTCCGTACAAATGTCAGGCATCCGTGCAAATGTTCAGTGTCCGTATAAATAAATAAATAAATAATAAATAAATATAAATAAATAAATAAATAATTAAATAAATAACTGTCTGCACTCCAAAGATCGAATTTGTTCTGCATTAAGTGTGACTTCGGTTGTTGAGTGGTGTAAAGCACAAGGTTACGGATAATAGTGCCTTCGAATTCAATTCGAGGCAGACTCCAGTGTGAGAAACTGTGTCAGGTTAATTGTCAAAAGTTCGTCGTTTTTCTTCGGACACACGACTAGACTAGATCCTAGGCTATGTCAGAAATGACTGACTCTATGAGTGAAAAAAATCTTGACTTTGTCGTCAAACACTATTACGCCGCGCCACTCCACATTTATAAACCATCCGAGTGATTAATGAGTTACCTACCTTGAACTATGTCTCGTCTCCTATAATGTACATAAACTGTAGCTACGAAATCCCAGACAACTGTGACGGATAACGTCGTGTACCCCCAGTTAGTCAGATATATGAAGTATTTAGGTTCCGGAAGAGACCCACTCTCCCACAGTAAATACGGTACCAAAATAAAGTTCCAAATGCAATGATAAATTAAACCACACAATGTCCATATAGGATAAAATAACCTGGGACCACACTGAAATAAATAAATAAATAAATAAATAAAAGTAACATATTAGGTAAGGTAATGCTAGTTTTCGACTTTTAATGAAAACTACATGTACGATAGCTCAGTTGGTAGAGAACCCTCCTTTCACACTGCCCTGCGAGCACTGCAAAGGTCAATATTTCTGTCACTTCACCTATAGCTGGTGACGTCTCCATATAAGTAAAATTTTCTTGACTTTGACAAGAAAGCAAATTACAAAACTTACAATAATGTATTCATAATTACATATTATACCAGTGTTATTTTACGACGGCTGTTTTGGGATACAATTTCTCATCAGTAGTGCTTGGACCAAAATTGTGAAAATATATTTAACCAACTTCAGGTAAGGAAATGTTTTGTATGAGGAAGTACATGTAGTCGAGTAGGCATTTTACGAACCTAGAAATGTTCTTTCCTATGAAGTTTTTTTGCTGTTTTGTTTTCCTCATGGGTCCTTGAACAAAACTAACTTAGTTGCCCTTCGGGCAGATTTGGGCAACTTGCACAATATACATAAATCCAAAATGGCCGCCAAACGTGAAATTGAAGTACATACTGCAATATAAAATATCTTCCAATAGCTTGTAATATATCTTTTTAGATGTTTTCAGGTATGAGAAACCATTTCTGGTGTTAATGTTTACATACGGAACACTTAACTTGCACAATAAGCTATAAATCCAAGATGACCGACGGACGCCATCTTGAAATATCGATTTTATACAAAAACAAATTTATAATAGATTGTAATATATCTTTGCAGATTGTAATATATCTTTGCATGGACAACTCAATTCTGGCATTAGTTTTACATTAAATACCATCATGTCTATAATGATTGACCATATGTGTCAAATTACTATTCACCCTAGGATAGCCATGGGTAATCTCATTTTGTGTAAAAATTTAAACACTCTCTTTCTCCAGAACAGTTAAAAATTATGTACAGGATTTATTTTTTAAGGGAAGCAGTCCTTATGATTTTGAGCCTTACATTGACATAACATGACAAAAAAGTTCTTGTGGCACCAGGTATCCTTTCGCTATAACAAGTAATGAGAATTGATCTTTGAATTTCAATCCGAAATCGGTTATCATCTCATACTCTTTAGGAGGATCTTGACCGCGGTACCCGTTCACAACATTAACTAAAGGTGAGACAGCAGTAAATGGTGTTTGAAACAGAGTCAGAACTATTAGGCTTTGGTGTTCTTTATGAAGAGCCTGAGGAAACATCACAGTTTTTCCTGCTGACTGGCATACAGAACAACAAAGAATGGTTCAGATCCCACCAAGTTATTTGTGATCTTTGTGAACCAGAACATCAGCTAAATGAGGAGAAGAAGAGTTTGTAATTAGGATGTTGTATCACAACTACTAAGAACATGCATGCCTGGCAGCTCAAGACATCTTGAACAAAGACCATGGCACTGAGAGCAGGCATGCATGGCAGTTCAAGACATATCGAACCAAGACCATGACACTTAAAGCATGCATGCCTGGCAGTTCAAGACATCTAGAACCAAGACCATGGCACTTAAAGCATGCATGCCTGGCAGTTCAAGACATCTCGAACCAAGACCATGACACTTAAGCATGCATGCCTTGCAGTTCAAGACATGGTTTGTTGCATTGAAGTTCAAAACTTCTATCCTATCACTCTATCTGTACATCACATTGTTTTAATGCTTATACACCTAATGCACTAGGAAAATAAAATCATCTGTGTCGTCAATCAGCACACAAATGCTATCAAGACCTGTTTGTGCACCTGTGAGGCCATACAATACCATAGTTATGCAGGATTTATCATAGCCAAATCCACAATCGTATACATATTGCTGTGTTGTTTCTTCTGTTCTGGTCCTTGGAAGATATGAGTTGGTATTTTTCACAAAAACAAGATTTTCTTTGAAGTGCCTGGGTACCTATATGACCTCTTTTTTTGGATTGATGCAATGAAATCTGATGGGTTATCACCATATGATCAAGGGAGACGGTAGAAAAACTGTGAATCATGGTGATTGTTTGTGTGTTTTGGGTGAACTAGCCCCCCAAAAAACGAATTGACTAGAGCTGACTTCATGCCTTTCCAATGACAGCCATTTTCAACTACTGTCAAAAAGGAACAGAACCAATTTCAAATGCAAACAGAAGCTAAGCTCGAACTGCCCTTGCTGTCCAAAAAAAAAAAAAAAAAAACGGTAACCAAAGAAACCTGTTTCCAAGATCAACAACTGACTTTGTTTTTGCATCTTGACAGTGTCGCTTTGAAACTCATTGCCTTTATAGAGCTAATGATGGCATTATATATATAAAACTCATAAGGTAGACTTGATTGTACTCGTATTCAATCTACTCATACATACTGAGTCCATCACATTGACATATATATATATATATATATATATATATATATATATATATATATATATATATATATATATATATATATATATATATATTCATTCCAATTGATCAGAGAAGCGCCAATCTACCAACTAAAATTATCAGGCTAAAGAGTCATGCCTTTAAAGGCTCATATTTCAAATTTAATAGCAGTTTGTTCTCCAAACTGGTTAGCCAAGACAGCATCCTTATAATCACCATGGTGTCGACATGCAAGATCTTCGACTCGACACGCATGTGTTTATAGCAGACACTGAGAAAGTTACCAGCATATTGTACATGTCCAGCATCCAATAAAATTATTTGTTGAGTGTGTTTATCAGGATACAAATAGTTTGGATGGTAGACAGTGCATGGGGTATTATTTTCTGTGGTCCAGTATAATTTAAAAGTGAAACAGGATTGTCAGATCTAGATGTTGAGTTGTTGCTTAATGGTAACTTGGGTAAGTTGAGACACCAGAAGTAAGCCACATCTAGACTGTGCAGTACCTTTTCACTTATACCACATGGATAAACAATGAAGTCTGTAGTCATAGTGTGTATCTCATAGCGGCCATTTAGAGTGGAAATAGTAAATCAAAATATCAAAACTATCATAAAACCAAAAAAATGAGTTCTACTGTTCAACTCCAGCCAACCAATTTGTGGAAGGTTGCGCATTATCAGTGATAGATTTTGCTGCAGATTACCAAAACCATTATAATTATGACTTAATGTATCAATGTTCATGTAAAAATCAAATCAATTCACTGCTGCCAAACTTATTATTTAGTTTGATAAAAAGTCCGAGTATACTTTGGTTTTCATTCGTGGTAATATATATGTGACTGGATTAACTATGATAGCAATAATCTTCTTCGTTGTATACACGCTTTAAAAGAAACCTTAGCAAGTGGAACTAGCCTTTTCGCTAGATTAACATGATTAAGTAAAGCTAAAATCACTAAGATCATGTTTTTAATTTCTTATTTAAAGGAATTTTTCGAACCTCATTTATGACCTTTAAATCGAAATGTATCAAGATGTATGGTTAAGTTACGCAGTACTGAATGTGATATGGAGTTACATCTTATAAAAAAAACCTGTTACCCCTACCTTTGTCTGGTCAAATTTGTTAATATATACATTAAAATTGCCCCAAATGTTAAAAAACAACGGAAATGAGTTCCTCATCCCTGAAAACATATAAAACGGTATCTTACAAGCTATTGTAGAAAATTCTTACAAAAGATAGATTTTCAATATGGCGTCAGGCAGCCATCTTGGATATATGCAAATTATGCAATTTGCCCAATGTTGCCTGCAGGGCAACTAACCTAATTTTACTCTAAGGACCCTATAGAATACAATACAGCAAAAAAACTTCATAGGAAAAAACATTTCTAGGTTCATGTATTGAGTATATGGGAGTGTCAACTCGACTAATGTATGACTTAGTTAACATACGTAGTATTTATTTTATGACCGAGTGTTTTTTTTCTAATTTGCCAGTTTCAGTAGTACTTTTAAAAAGTATATGTACATAAATAATTGGTAAACCAGTTTAACACTATAGATAGAAACAGAAATTTCGCAGACTAGTTCAAGGACAAAAATAGAATAGGGACTTTCCTGAAACTGGCGTCATATTTATCAATCAAAAGATAGCACGCGCTGTCGTCATTGACAAAACTTGGCAATACATCAAATAAAATGCAAACGCTTTGCATCTGTAGAAACCTCAGGTTCGGAGACAATGTTGTCGTCAAAAAATGTCGTGTTAAAGAAATCCACATTTTAAAATGGAAAGTTTTACCAGCTTTACCTACTTGATGAACATCTCCAACAAAACAATGTTGTGCGAATTACATTTAAATCGTAATTTAATGTTATTTTTGAGTGTCATATAATAAAATTTTTGATATCGATGGAAATGGGATTATACGGCCTAGGTGGTTATTACTCTGATCAGGTCAATAGTGTAACCCGTATACACCTCATCAAAATACAAGAATTGTATAATATCTTGACGGTTTGAGTTAACATCCCAGTCAAAAATATTTCACTTATATCGAGACGTCGCCAGATATAGGAGAAGGTGCAGAAATTTTGCCTGTGCGTTGCGCTGATGGCTTTTTACAGCAGGGTTCTTTATCGTGCCAAGCCTACCGTCACACGGACCTCGTTTATTTTAAGTTCTCATCCGTGACTTTCATTTCGTAATGCTGAGTGCTTAACTTGGCAAAAGAACATTCACTACCCATTTTCAAGTTTGGGGTCAGACCCAGTCAAGGATCAAACCCACGACCTCCCACTTACAGAGCGAGCACTCTACAAACTGAGCTACCGCAATGGTTTTGACGATTTGTGGTGTTACATAACGGATAAAGGTCAGTTTAAAATAACTAGAAAGTAATTTTTGTGTAAGAACAGGTGCCATTTTACAGCCTAATCAGGTAAATTAAAGGTAGACCTCGCGTCATTCTAATAAGCGTCATCAATATACTGTTTAAACATTATTTTGAAAGCCATTCTGTTAAATGTAGGTGTAAAATATATTATTTTAAATATTTAAACAGTGGTTATATAATTATTAACTTTATATAAAACTTATCTTAACGGTTATATCAAAATGTAAGATAAAATGTTTTGAAAACAAACGTCATGTAAAAACATTTAGGTTCTTTAACATTACGTGATTGATTGGGGTTGTCATGGTAACAATCAAATAGTGTTACACGATTGTATGTTTTTGAAGTTTACCTAAAACATTTTGTTTTAAATTTGGATTAAATGTATTCATTAAACTTTAAGTATTTTGGCGAATTACCTGAGAAAATAGTCAGTTTATATTTTGGTTGTTCACGTGCCACACAATTCAATTCAATTCAATTAATTTTATTCCAAAAGTATAGGATATACAAATTAATATAAACTTGAATTGTATCAGAGTTATCGTTGTCTTAGGGAACACGTTTTTTAAAACAGTAACCGGGTGGATTACAGCTAGGTGGGTTCTCTTACCACCAGCTTGTCGACGGTAACTCATGTTTTCTCCATAATTTCAGAACTTACCATTTTGATAGGAGAGGATTTACCACTGTTTAAGCCAACGAAACAGCAGCATATTCATTGTAATGAGGGTGAAGAGTATTTCAATATTCTTAAAATACCAAGCGTTAAACAGTAGATTATGATTAAATTTCTCTAAAAATGTCCCAAATACAGATAGAATAGAATAGATTTAGAATAAAGGCATAATTTCAGTTTTAACGCAATTTTCTCAAATACTTCCTAAAACCAGTGTGTGACCGTTGTTGGTAGCCACACTAGATAAAATAACTAAGTTGTAATTGTAAACCATTTAATGACACTAGTTTCTTATATTTTATTTTCCGATTAATCGTTCATTTTTTCATTTGGATAGATTGAATTTTTAGCTCACCTGACCGAAGGTCATGTGAGCTTATGGCATAGCGCAGCGTGTGTATGTGCGTGTGTGCGTGTGTGCGTGTGTGCGTCGTTAACACCTATTTTCGACTTCTCCTCTGAAACTACCGGACAGTTTTTAATGAAACTTTGTCAGAAGTATATATGGGCCCGTGCAATTCAGATTTGTTCGTGGCGTTGCCATGGCTACCATAACTAGGTCAAGGTGACCTAGGGTGCAAAAATCTTAAAAAATCTTCTTCTCCGAAAGTACTGATTGGAGAAAAAATCTGATGTGATATTTGGCTTCTCTAGGGTCTTAAGCCTATAGTTTGTTCATTTTGTAAAATTCGGATAAAAAATAGGTTACGCGTTTTTGCGTCAAATTTTGAAAAAATCGTAAAATAGCTTCAAATTGTTATAACTTGACTATTTGACCAGATAATGACATGGGGTTTTCAGTTTTGACATCTTCTTGTTAGTATCTTCAAAATGAGGTCAAGGTCAATTGTGAAGGTCGTGACCTAATTTTTTTTACCTCTGATTATAATTATTATCTCGAAAACTATAAACTTTTTGTATAGGCATATATATTAGAATGTTGTAGGTATTGATACAACGATCATTTTGATGTATAGAAAAAGGTCATGGGTTCAAAGGTCAAGGTCACAGATGCGAAACAATACTGAAATGGTTAATTATCTCGAAAACTATAAACATTTTGTATAGGCATGTATATTAGAATGTTGTAGGTATTGATACAACGATCATTTTGATGTATAGAAAAAGGTCATGGGTTCAAAGGTCAAGGTCACAGATGTGAAACAATACCGAAATGGTTAATTATCTCGAAAACTATAAACTTTTTGTATAGGCATGTATATTAGAATGTTGTAGGTATTGATACAACGATCATTTTGATGTATAGAAAAAGGTCATGGGTTCAAAGGTCAAGGTCACAGATGCGAAACAATACCGAAATGGTTAATTATCTCGAAAACTATAAACTTTTTGTATAGGCATGTATATTAGAATGTTGTAGGTATTGATACAAAGATCATTTTGATGTATAGAAAAAGGTCATGGGTTCAAAGGTCAAGGTCACAGATGTGAAACAATACCGAAATGGTTAATTATCTCGAAAACTATAAACTTTTTGTATAGGCATGTATAATAGAATGTTGTAGGTATTGATACAACGATCATTTTGATGTATAGAAAAAGGTCATGGGTTCAAAGGTCAAGGTCACAGATGCGAAACAATACCGAAATGGTTAATTATCTCGAAAACTATAAACATTTTGTATAGGCATGTATATTAGAATGTTGTAGGTATTGATACAACGATCATTTTGATGTATAGAAAAAGGTCATGGGTTCAAAGGTCAAGGTCACAGATGTGAAACAATACTGAAATGGTTAATTATCTCGAAAACTATAAACTTTTTGTATAGGCATGTATATTAGAATGTTGTAGATATTGATACAACGATCATTTTGATGTATAGAAAAAGGTCATGGGTTCAAAGGTCAAGGTCACAGATGCGAAACAATACCAAAATGGTTAATTATCTCGAAAACTATAAACTTTTTGTATAGGCATGTATATTAGAATGTTGTAGGTATTGATACAACAATCATTTTGATGTATAGAAAAAGGTCATGGGTTCAAAGGTCAAGGTCACAGATGTGAAACAATACCAAAATGGTTAATTATCTCGAAAACTATAAACTTTTTGTATAGGCATGTATATTAGAATGTTGTAGGTATCGATTCAATGATCATTTTGATGTATAGAAAAAGGTCATGGGTTCCAAGGTCAAGGTCACAGATGTGAAACAATACTGAAATGGTTAATTACCTTGAAAACTATTAACTTTTTGTATAGGCATGTATACTAGAATGTTGTAGGTATTGATACAACAGTTATCATGATGAAAAAAAAAGTCATTGGGGTTTAGTATTTATGTTTTCTTTAAATCTATCAGCTAGCCATTAGTTATCAGGTGAGCGTATCAGGCCCATGGGCCTCTTGTTTTAAAATGGAACATTTAAAATAATTTATAAGCGTTAGTCTGTTTAAATTTTCATTTCCAAATTTAAAAATAAAAAGTTAAATCTACCATTTTTTTTTTACTTTTAAAAATGAAATTAAAAAAATGATCATTAATTTCAAAGCAATTCAGAACAGGGTACATCCAACATAATTTTAAGCAAAACAAAAGTTAAGATAGACATATAAACTTTTGATAGACACTCTGCTACATAGTATATGATGGTGTGATATTAATACTTTTGTAGGGAGGGTCACAGGAAAAATTGTGATAAATAATTCACCATGGCTTTAACAAACTTTAAACAAACAGTCGAGTTAGTGGTGGCGTTTTAGGTCTCAGTCAAGTTTTTTTTTACTTATATCGAGACAGTCATTTTTTTCAGTATGAGGAGAAAACCGGAATGCCTAGAGAAAACCACTGACTTTCGGCAAGCGAACTTACAAATCTTCTCAAACTAGGATAAGCCGCGAGTAGGATTCGAACCTCGGCGATGGTGGTGGTCCGTTAGTCTGAGCTTTACAAACAATGAGCTGGCCCCGGTTTCACAATCATTAGTAAGCTAAGATTTTCCTTAACTTAAATTTAGCAAAAATATTTAGTTATCTATTTTTGGAACTACTGATGAATATTTTTGTCAAAACTAAATGCAAATTTTTAATCTAGATGTGATCTTAAAAATGACATCCTACATGTAAATTCCTGAATATCCTAAAAATCAACAAAATTATTAAGATTTGAAATTTAGCTAGATTTAGGTTAAGAAAAATCTTAGCTAAGGGATAATTGTGAAACTAGAGCCTGATCTTATAGTAACAAACCTGTGAGACCACAAACAAGCCTGGTTCATCATGATCCAACTTAAAATGTTTTACGTGGAATTCTTCCTTCAGCTTTTCTTTAAGAAACATCTTTGAACATAGAGACAATTCAGTCTGTTCATTTCTAAATTACCCACACACAGAGAGAGTGTGTATTATATCTTCTATACACACCTGTATATAATGCACCAGTGTATGAGAACATATAAATTGTAGGTATACACATTTTTTGTTTGGTTAACCCGTCCCAATTAAGCCATAAACCTGCTTTTAAATAGGATTAAATTAAATATTCTTAAGACTTTAAGTATTTCTCGTAATTCACACAAATTAAATACCCCACAATCCTCAAATGTTAAAATGGAAATAAATCATACATTAAAACAAAAGATTAAAAAGTCACTTTATGGTATTTTAACGCTTTTTATATTTAGGGTGCGAGAGTACCTATAGAAAAAAATTAACATGATGGATTAACTAAGGGCAAAAAGTGGATTAACTTCGGGCTAAAAGTGGATTAACTTTGGGTTTATAACTGTTATATAAGACACCTCTGAAACATTTAAAAAATAACATTAGAAGGATTGTCTCAAGTACTCTAAAACCTCTGCCGTAGCTCAGTTGGTAGAGTGCTCGCTCCGTAAATGGAAGGTCGTGGATTCGAGTCCCGACCTGAAAGTGGGTAGTGACTGTTCTCTCGGCAAGCACTAGGCATTACAAAATGAAAGCAATGGTTCTTATGGATGGGCACTTTAAATAAACGAGGTCCTGTGTCACGGTATGTCTGGTACGATAAAGAAACCTGCTCTATAATGCCCTTTGCGCAACGTACAGGCAAAATTTCTGCACCTTCACCTATAGTCGGCGACGTCTCGATATAAGTGAAATATTCTTGACTGGGACGTTAAACGCCTAAACTCAACTCAACTCAAGTACGCTAAAGAAACCATATGTAGTAATATTTCAATGAAATCTTCCCTCCGTATCCATGCCGAGGCGGTAAAATGAATCTTTTTCTAAAGCATTTCTTTTTAAGAATGTAGCACGATAGTTTTTCGCATAGGAGATTTCATTAACATGTTACTACTACCATACTTACTGCGTCAATTAACTTGTTCTCACTTTCATGATCATTCCTTAACCCGTTAACTAGCCCCCCCCCCCCCACCCCGACTGAAATCCAGAAAACTTGAAATCTTATTAATGATTTTTAATTTTCGCAAAGTATGAAGAAATTTAAGGTACCATTTTGAATTTCGCTTCAAGCATAAAAATAGAGTGTCGGATCGAGACTTTTTTGGAGGGGGGGGGGGGGGGGGGGTCCTTGGGTTGGAACACCCCTTTATTTTTGGTCCATCATGCTACATACGCCCAGATTATGGGAAATCGCAGGATTTTAAACTATATTTAAACATTTACACTAGTGCTCGTTCAATCGCATCAAAGAAAAAATAAAACTCCCTTCCAAAATTACTTGTTTCACTAGTGTACATGTAAACATATATTTTTATATTGGTTGGAAATCATTATTTTATTTTTCTTCACTAAATACATTGTAAAACTTGAAGGTAAGCCAAGGATAGTTTAAATTGTTGATTTCATGTCCATCTGAAGTATTCTTGACTAAAAATAAATAAAGTATATATCATAAAATTTCAAGTATCAGATTGCGGACTACTACCCCCATTTGTGTCGGCGAATTGTGCAAAACATTTCATTGGAAACCTAATAAACTTGTTTAGTGCTATTTATTACTTCAGGCTAGTCGTACTAATTGAAAATGCTCGGAAAATCTTCGATCGCCATAACATATCTCTAAAGAAAGGATACTGTTGCCATTTTGGAGATTTAACATCTCGACACCACAGGTAACGTTATACGCAAAAGTAACGGCCATTTCTCTGGAAACTCCGAATAGCGGCAAAGTGTGTATACACATTGTGTAAATATGAAAGCTCCCCTTACCTGTGATGATACAAATAAAGCGGGGTCTGTGTAGCCAAGTCCCAGATTCTTGAGGTGAAACTCACTCCGAGTACGTTTTAAACACCACATCATCAACGCCTTACACTTAAATGTCAGGCCCTGTGATTGTCTGCCCTATACACAGTTTTCACGGCTCTGTTAGAATTTTAGAATTTTAAATAATATCTACCCTATTTCATTTTGATAAGAACCATTTTTGAAAAAAAATAACTTTAAGAGTTTAATTCAATAAATATATCATTTTATTTAAAACATTTCCTTGACACGGACATTATTGTGATATGTGTAAGTTTGTAAATTACATACAGTACAGACCTGTCGAAAGTTTAACACTCAGCTAACGAATTAGTACCAAATTGGCAGATTAGATAGACACCTGATTCTCAATATCTCGACAATATCTATTTCGTCAACTTTTCGTTCACATATTATACAAATCTCTATGGTGTTCTGTTAGGGTCAAATTTGCATTATCGCCCCTTCGCTTATTCGATTTGAACGCGAAGAAGCACAATTGCAAAGATATGATGACGAAGGAGCGATAGTACCATCACTTCTTCGCTTCTTCGACAGCATATCTTCGCTCCTTCGGCATCGTATCTTCGCAACTTCGCTTCTTCGTCATCTTATCTTCGCTCCTTCGGCATCGTATCTTCGCAACTTCGTCATCTTATCTTCGCTCCTTCGTCATCTTATCTTCGCTCCTTCGGCATCGTATCTTCGCAACTTCACTTCTTCGCGTCCACGTCGAAGAAGCGATAATGCCAATTTGGCCTTAGCAGAACACCGCTAATAGAATCGACAGCCGAGCTTCGAGTCTTTTTCGTTAGTTAAGTGTTAAACTTTCGTCTTGTCTGTACTGTATCTGTATGTGTCAGTAGTGTAGTGTTTATATTTTAAAATAAATTATCAATTATCAAACTAACATGTTATTTTAGAAAGTAATCAAAAACAAACATATTAATTCACGTCCAAACCATAATAGGAGAAAAGTAAAAGATAAAAAAAGTTTGTTAAAAGTTAGTAAAGTGTACCCTGATCCAATGAACTCACAAAGTTAGAATGTGTCATTGGTGTGAAACAATATAGAGCACAGGCTAAATCCGTTTGCGTTATTTTAGCGTCATTTTCCGCCACAACCTATTTGTTCCAGTATAAATTTTTCGCCACAAACTTTTCAAAAACCCACATCCTTTTGCGACAATATGTTACGCCCATGCCAACTGCGACTCCTGACTGCAGCTGTATTTGTACTTCTTAGCTGAATGTATGTTGCAGTCAGAAGTTTGAAACTCCTATTAACATTGATAACACAGGTAGACTGGCACTAAAGACATCTAGATTCTGGCGGAATTGAAACGCCAAAAATTTATATTAGAGACGGAAATGATACCTCTACAAATATGTAACTGGCGCAAAAGAACGCTTCCCTAGGGCACATTACACATAGTATAGGTATCGCGTTCATCGCTACAAAATGTCCCGCTATATGACCCGTTGATTAATGTCCCGCTATATGACCCGTTTGTTAATGTCTCGCTCTATGACCCGTTGGTTAATGTCCCGATCTATGACCCGTTGGTTAATGTGCCGCTCTATGACCCGTTGGTTAATGTCCCGATCTATGACCCGTTGGTCAATGTCCCACTCTATGACCCGTTGGTTAATGTCCCGCTATATGACCCATTGGTTAATGTCTCGCTCTATGACCCGTTGGTTAATGTCCCGTTATATGACCCGTTTGTTAATGTCTCGCTCTATGACCCATTAGTTATTGTCTCGCTCTATGACCCGTTGGTTAATGTCCCGCTCTATGACCCGTTGCCCGTTAGTTAATGTCCCGCTATATGACAATTGGTCAATGTCTCGCTCTTTGACCCGTTTGTTAATGTACCGCTCTATGACCCGTTGGTTAATATATTGTCCTGCTCTATGACTCGTTGGTTAATGCCCCGCTATATGACAGTTGGTCAATGTCTCGCTCTATGACCCGTTGGTTAATGTCCCGCTCTATGACCCGTTGGTTAATGTCCCGCTCTGTGACCCGTTAGATTAATATGTACCGCTCAACGACCCGTTGGTTAATGCCCCGCTATATGACCCGTTGGTTAATGTCTCGCTCTATGACCCGTTGGTAAATGTCCCACTCTATTACCCGTTAGTTTAATGATCCGTTGGTTAATGTCCCGCTCTATGACCTGTTTGTTAATGTCTCGCTCTATTACCCGTTGGTTAATGTCCCGCTAATGCCTAATGCCTTCGCTAGAGGACCAAATTACTAATATACTCCAGCCCTTAAAAGAAACTGCAAAAGATTTAAAATCCTCATTAAAAACTATGCAAACAAACTATGACAAACTTGAAGACCGATATGACGACTTGGAGCAATACTCCAGGCGCCAAAGTGTTAGAATAGCTGGTGTTTGAGAAATTGACAACGAGAACACAGATGACCTAGTCGTATCGTTTGCCAAGGATGTCCTGGATATCGACCTGGAACACGTCGAAATTGATCGGTCACACAGAGTCGGCAAAGCTTCACAGAAGAAACCAGTCTGGGATATCATCGTGCGTTTTGTGTCTTATAAATCCCGCCACAAAGTGCTTAAAGTAAAGAGTAATATGTTCACTTATAACCAACAGAACAATACTCGCTACCAAATCAACGAAGATTTGACCAAGAAAAGATCTTTTCTAGCATTCCAGGCTCGGCAATTAAAACGTAACGGTCACATAGACGACACATGGACATTTGATGGCAAAATCTTCATCAAACTACCCGACAGTCGTGTACAAGTATGTACAAAGATCTCCGACTTGCCAAACACTGGTTCTACATGAGACCGTACACATAACTCTCTAATGTTAACTTGACACTTTTCATACCAGATACTCTTTTTTTACAACTGTAAACTGGTTGGTTTTGTCCTATCCATGTTTATTCACACATTTTTGTGTTATAAATGTAAGAATCTTATAATTTATTTTTATTTTCTCTTAACTTCTCTTTATCGTGACTCAACTGTTTGTTTTTATACATGTATTTATAGTTTAGTTACTATTACGTTATATATTTGTCCCACCATGTTCAAATCCATCTTAATATTTGATACACATGAATATAATAAGTACTGGTGGGACAATGTATACTTTACATATAATTTATATATTATATTATTGTAAGATACCAATGTCTATAGAATTGATAATACTTTTATTGCTTATGGGCTGTATTGAAATCAACCCTGGTCCGCGACCGAGTCATTTGTCAAACATTACTATAGTTCACAATAATGTTTGTAGTGTCTTCTCTAAACTTGATTTAGTTGCAGCTGAACTTAAAGAAGACGTAATCTGTATTACGGAATCACATTTAGATAATACTATAAGTAACTCAGACTTATTGTTACCAGGTTATCAAGAACCAATTAGACTTGACAGAAACAGGTCAGGAGGTGGTATAATTGTTTATGTTTCTAATAATTTACATTGTATTACACGTGCAGATTTAATGATGCCGAATACTTTATTCTCATTCTTGCTATCTTTTTCTTTTCTCTTCTATATTTAATCACGTTTCAATATATATGGTTGCATTCAGTGCTGTTTATATGTTAC
Source organism: Anadara kagoshimensis (assembly GCA_021292105.1). Lineage (NCBI taxonomy): Eukaryota > Metazoa > Mollusca > Bivalvia > Arcoida > Arcidae > Anadara > Anadara kagoshimensis. The sequence continues at coordinate 44,219,647 of CM037859.1, read as the reverse complement.
ATAAATTGTGTTGTTCTATATTATCTCTGTCCCTTTTTTCATCACATAGTAACTGTCTATGGTTAGGTACAAATGTAAAGAAAAGAATAATAATGATTTATATATTAATTGTAATTTTAAATGCTTAACAATACTATCCCTGTTATCTTTTTTTTGCCATTCATTCTACCATGCTTACAGCATAACTTATTGTGATAAGTATCGCATAAATAATATGTTACAAAGTGTACTAAAATTTGATAGATATATTAATGACTTCTATTAAGATCATGACCGTAAACTGTCAGGGACTGGGAGACGCACACAAACGTACAGATTTGTTTTCATATTTGAAATCTAAATGTTACAATATTTATTGTCTGCAAGATACACATTTTACTGAGAAAATGGAACCATACATTCAAGCTCAATGGGGGTACAAGTGTATTTTTAATTCATACAGAGGGAATGCACGAGGCGTTGCAATTATGATAAACAATAATTTCGAGTGTGAAATTCATAAATATAAATGTGACAATAATGGAAACTTAATATTAGCAGATATGACTATAGAAGGGGAAAAAATTACTATTGTTAATATATATGGGCCTAATGAGGATAATGCAGAATTCTATCTCGATGTTTTCAAACAATTAGAGGAATTCCAAAATGAGAAATATTTAATTTGCGGAGATTTCAATCTTGTATTAAATCAGAATTTAGATACAAATTATTATTTACATGTTAACAATCCAAAATCGCAGAGTTGTATACTAGACAATTTAGATACATACGATCTAGTAGATCCCTTTAGAGAACTATATCCAAAATTGAAACGATATACATGGAGGAAAAAAAATCCAATTAAACAAGCCAGGTTAGATTTCCATTTAATATCAAAAAATTTAATGCAATTTGTAGAAAAAGTAACAGTTGAAAACAGTTATAGATCTGATCATTCTGGTGTGGTATTAAATTTGAAGTTTAAAAATATAGAAAAAGGACCAGGTCTCTGGAAATTTAATAATTCTTTACTAAAAGATTCCAAATATATTGATTGTATTAAAGAGGTAATAAAAAATACTAAATTACAATATGCCGTGCCCATTTATAACATCAATCAGATTAATATTATAGATCCTGAAAATTTACAATTAACTGTAAATGACCAACTTTTTTTAGAAACCTTATTAATGGAAATCCGGGGCAAAACTATCATATTCATCTTTCAAGAAAAAAGAACAAAATAAATTAGAACAGTGCTTAAATGAAGATATTAAAACTTTAGAAGAAAACGAAGACAAAAATAATATAGATATTTTAGAAGATAAAAAAAATGAACTTTTGAATTTAAGAAAAGAAAAATTAAAGGGACATTTTATAAGGGCGAAAGCAAAATGGATAGAAGAAGGCGAAAAACCCACAAATTACTTCTGTAATATGGATCAAGAAATTACTACAGTAAATTAATTGCAAAAATTGAAAAAGAAAATGGAGAAAATATAACAGACCAAAAAGAAATATTAAGGGAAACAAAAAATTTTTATCAGACACTTTATTCAAAACCTAGGAAAATAAATGAGGACTGTATTATAGAAAAATTAAAATACTTAAATTTCAACATACTTTCAGATGATGAAGCAAAACTGATTGAAGGGGAGATAACCTATTCTGAAGCAAAATATTTTTTAAAGAATATGAAAAATGACAAAAGTCCTGGCTCGGATGGTTTTACCACCGAATTTTTTAAATTTTTTTGGATAGACATTGGTTACTTTATAGTAAGATCAATAAATTATAGTTACAACATAAAAGAAATGTCCAATACACAGAAACTAGGCATAATTACTTGTATACCAAAACCGGATAAACAAAAAGAATACTTAAAAAACTGGAGACCAATAAGTTTATTAAATTGTGTCTACAAAATTGCATCAGGCTGCATAGCAAACAGAATTAAAAAAACACTTGATACTTATTTCAAAAGACCAGACAGGATTTATAAAAGGTCGCTTTATAGGAGAAAATATTAGGTTAATATATGATATAATGCAATATACTGATATTAACAATATGCCAGGCTTATTATTACTTGTTGATTTTGAAAAAGCATTCGATTCAGTTTCATGGGAATTTATACAAAAAGTTTTATCTATTTTTAATTTCAAGGATTCTATTAAGTGTTGGATTCAAACTCTATATAATAATGCAGAATCTGCAGTTACACAAAACGGTTTCATATCGGAAAGATTTAAATTAGAAAGAGGTTGCAGGCAAGGTGATCCCTTATCACCATATATTTTATATTGTGTGCAGAGATACTAGCAATTTTGATAAAATCAAATCCTGAAATAAAAGGAATAGAAATTGAAGGGGAAGAATATTTAATATCCCAGTATGCAGACGATACTAGTTTTATGTTAGATGGGTCTCCCAGTTCCCTAGACAATACTCTAAGAGTTTTAGATTACTATGCAGGAGTTTCTGGACTTAAAATTAATTATACAAAAACCAAAGTTATATGGATTGGGAGTAAAAAATTTTCATCCGAAGTTTTTCACCGAGATAAATGGAAACTAGAGTGGGGAGTTACAAACTTTAAATTACTAGGTATAAATTTTTCAGTAAATTTAGATCAGATCACAGATCAAAATTATGACTTAAAAATAAGAGAAATTAAAAGTACTATAAAAAATTGGTCACATAGAAAATTGACGATGTTAGGAAGAAATACTGTATTAAAAACTCTAATAATTCCAAAAATTACCCACTTAATTATTTCCCTACCGAATCCAAATGAGAAACTAGTAAAAGATCTAGAGAAATTATTTTTTAATTTCATTGGGAAAACAAGCCAGAGAAGATAAAAAGAGATATACTTATTCAAGATTATGGTTACGGAGGCATAAAAATGATTAGTTTACCAAAATTCTTTACAGCTTTGAAATGTACATGGATTAGAAGAATTATTAAAAATAGTGAATCAAAATGGGCGAAACTTAGCAAAGTAATAACAAATATAAATCTGGATGAAATTTACAATTGTGGAGATTATTTTATTGATATAAAACAGAGAAAAATCATAAACAACTTTTGGAATGATGTTTTACAAAGTTGGAAAATTCTCCAAAAAAAAGAAATTCCAAAAAATTTTGAAGATATGGCAAGTGTTAATATTTTCTATAACAGTAATATAAGGAAAGATTTTAAACCAATTATTTATACAAAATATATAGAAAAGAATATAACAATGATACATGATCTAATGGATGTTCATGGAAAATTCTTAAAGTATGAAAATTTTATTGCAAGATATGATGTAGACTCTAATTTTCTAGAGTATAATTCTTTAATAAGTAGTGTAAAATCATACCAAAAAAAAGTTTTGGGATTGGATGTCTGCCCATTTCAGAATCTCAATAGACCTAAAATGTCATATAATTTAAAATCCATTCTTAAAGATGAAAAAGGTTGCAAAGAGATTTATGGGGTTCTGAAGCGGACCGATATCCATCCAAAAGCTCAGACTAAATATGCAAATTTAAACTATAACATCTCTGAATTAGAATGGAGAAATTACTATATTCTACCATTCAAAATTACAAAAAATACAACTTCCCAATGGTTTCAGTACAGGATCCTGCATAGAATCTTAGCTACAAACTCATTCTTATATAAAATCAATTATGTTGACTCGGATAAGTGTACATTTTGTAACAATGAAGTTGAAACACTGGAACACCTGTTCTATGACTGTTATAAAGTGTACGAACTATGGGAATCTATCCAAAGATGGATCTTTAACACAAAAAATGAACAAATAGAATTAAGTAAAAAAGTAATTTTATTAGGATATACAGATAAACAAAACAAAGTGCTTAACTGGCTAATACTAAATATTAAACAATATATATATAGAACTAAAATACAAAAGCATCAGTTAAATATTTTTGCTCTTCAAAACATAATAAAAAAGAATTTGGAAATAGAACGTTATATCCTTTTTAAAAACTGTCGTTATGATGAATTTTACACTTTGTGGTTCCCATGGTTCAAGCTTTGTTAGATATAACTGTAATAACAGAATTTAAATTATGAGATATGTTTTTTCTCTTTTTTTGTTGTCACTCTAAGATTAATGCTGTGAACTGTCCATCTTTTGTGCTTAATATTGATAATGTATGCATATAAACAAACACAAAATATATGACAAGTACTTCTTCCTTTCCTCCTTCCTTCCTTAGTCTAGTTTTCTAGTCCTGTTACCAGATTTTCTCCTTTTTTCGCTATTATGCTACACTGTCATTCTTTCTGGTAACCTATCTCTCAATCTCCATTTTATCTATCTTACATATACACACACACACACACACACATGCATATGCTAACATGAACACACACACACACACACACACACACACACACACACACACACACACAAATGCATGCATACCAAAACAAATTTAAAAAACCAGACTGCATGAAATAGCTTTATTTGCCAAATGCTATATAAAATGTAAAGTACCAAATTTGACAATATATTAAGTAGGTATATGTTAAATATACCTAGTATATATACAAATATTATGTACATTTTTGTTAAAAATATTTTGTGGCTAAAATTTGTAAGTATGATGAACCCAGGGCAGGTTCCAACCCTGGCATCATTCATCCATTAGTTAAGTCTGGCCAATAAAAAATATCAATTACAAAAAAAAAAAAATAGTTGCAGCTGAACTTAAAGAAGAAAGAAGACGTAATCTGTATTACGGAATCACATTTAGATAGTATCAATCTTAAAGAGGAAGAACTTGATCTTCCTTACTTGTATTGGATTCCTAAACTTCATAAAAATCCATACAAGGAAAGATATATAGCAGGCTCATCTAAATGTACTACTAAATCATTATCGGTAACTCTAACACAAATTTTGACAATCGTCAAAGATGGTCTTCAGTCTTATTCAGAAAAAGTATATTCTACATCTGGAATCAACCAAATGTGGATTCTAAAAAATTCTAAAGAATTACTTGAACATCTTGCTTCTAATACTTTATCTCATGTAAAAAGTATAAAAACATTTGATTTTTCTACACTATACACCACAATCCCTCATTCTAAATTGAAAGAACGTCTTAAAGAAATTATTCACTTGTCTTTCTTCTACAAAAACGGTAAGCCAAGATACAAATATCTGGTGCTGAACAGGGATTCTGGTTATTTTGTCAAGCATCATACGGATTCCAAACAAAAATATACTGAAGATACCATCAACAAAATGTTGGAGTTTTTGATAGATAACATATTTGTTGTGTTTGGTAATATAGTATTTCAGCAAACAATCGGTATACCAATGGGTACAAACTGTGCACCATTGCTTGCTGATTTGTTTCTTTATTCTTACGAAGCAGAATTTATGCAGAACCTTGTTAAATCTGGAGAGAAAACTGTCGCCAAATCATTCAACTCAACATACAGATACATAGATGACGTTCTGTCTCTTAACAATCCTAAATTTGGAGACTATGTAAATGTCATCTATCCTAGTGAGCTTGAAATAAAAGACACGACTGATTCCTCAAGTTCTGCTTCATATTTAGACTTATACCTGAATTATGACGCACAAGAAAGGCTACATTTGAAACTTTATGACAAACGTGATGACTTCAATTTTTCTATTGTCAACTTTCCTTTTTTATGCAGCAATATACCCGCTTCTCCTGCTTATGGTGTATTTGTTTCCCAATTAATACGCTATGGTAGAGCTTGTTCCCACTACGGGGACTTTGTACAACGAAGTAGGCTGCTTGCAAATAAATTGTTGACTCAGGGATATTGCAAGCCTAGGCTTATCAAGGCCCTTAAAAAGTTTTATGGCCGTCATCACAGTATTGTTGATAAGTTTGATGTCTCTGTGTCCAGGATTGCCTTGGATATATTTGACGTCTCATAGTTCCATGTTCCTTTCACACAATTTTGATTACACACGTGACGGGTGTAGCTAGCTAAACAGGAGGTGCTTACCCTTCCGGAGCACCCGGCCTCACTTCCCTGGTGGAAGTTCACGTGTCTGACCTAACTTGTCAGTTCCAAAGTTTTTACTTTGCTTCTGGATTGTGATTCGGAAATGGATAAGTATGTTTGTTTTTGATAAGTAACTCAGACTTATTGTTACCAGGTTATCAAGAACCAATTAGACTTGACAGAAACAGGTCGGGAGGTGGTATAATTGTTTATGTTTCTAATAATTTACATTGTATTACACGTGCAGATTTAATGATGCCGAATATTGAACTTTTATGGGTAGAGCTAACAACAAATAATGAAAAGGTTTTAGTTGGAGTAGTATATAGACCACCTAGTTCCAAAGTCGAGTGGTTAGATGTGTTTTATGATTCTGTTACGAAAGCAAGTAATTGCAACTTGCCTATATATATAACTGTTGATTTCAATATGAATATGTTGCCAACATGTAATGGTTTTAAACGTCTTTTAAATCGACTAAATCTGTGCAATTTAGTTTGGGAACCTACAAACTTTGATGCTGTACCTGGTACTTGTATAGACCTTTTTCTAACAAATAGACAACAGTCTGTGGACTATGTAAATGTGACAGCTCCTTTTTGCAGTAATCATGCCCCTATCATAGCAAGTCTGCATGTTAAATGTTATAAACAAGATGCTTAAAAGCGTAAAGTCAGGAATTATAATCTAGCTGATTATGATGATCTTAATCAAGAATTATCTAACATCGACTGGGATACTAAAGTTTTTACATCTACTAACGTCGATGTTGTATATTCTAACTTTCGTAGTACTCTTAATGATTGTATTTCTCGCTTCATTCCGACCAAAACTATTACTGTGCGTCCCTCGGATAAGCCATTTATGAACAACTTAATCAGGAGAAAAATGCGGTCTAGAAATAGGGCGCACAAAAAAGCAAAAATGACAAACTCTCCTCAACACTGGCAGAAATATCGACAATTACGCAATGATGTCATTCATGAAATACGCCATGCAAAACAAAATTATAAAAAAACTAACATCTCAGTTATTAGAGAAAGACATACTTCCTGGAAAATAGTGGCGTATAACGAAATCTATGGCTAAACTTAACAAAACTCCTTCACTAACCACACCTCTTGAATCTAATGGTAGAATTCTTTTACATCCTGTTGACAAAGCTGAGTTGCTCAATGACCATTTTTCTTCTGTCTCTAACATAAACCATCCACCAGTGTCTCCAGTATCCAGATTTCGTACGAATTCTTCTATACCTCCAGTTCTTATAACTGATACTGACCAACTTAAAATTCTTAATCCTAACAAACCTCCAGATCCAGATGACATTTCTCCAAGGATATTACGCCAAATATATCCATCTATCTCCTTGACACTAGCCAAGTTATTTAACTTAACTCTCTCTGAGAGGCAAGTTCCTTTTCCTTGGAAGCAATCACATATTACCCCTATTTATAAGGGAAAAGGAGATGTAAAGTCAGCTAGTAACTATCGCCCTATTGCTCTTACTTCTGTTCTCTGCAAAGTAGTGGAATAGATTTTGTTTAAGTCTCTTTTTAATTACATACGACAAAATAGTTTGCTCACACCTAATATTAATCAGTCCGGGTTCCAACCTAACGATTCAACTATCTTATCTACAACTCCATCATAAGTAACCTAGATAGTGGTAATGATGTCCGCTTTGTTTTTTGTGATATCTCAAAGGCTTTTGATCGTGTTTGGCACGATGGACTGCTGTGTAAGCTTAAAGACTATGGTATCAACGATACCTTAATACACTGGATATCTAGTTACCTTATAGATAGGCAACAGAAAGTTGTACTTGATGGACATTCATCCTCCTTTCGGTCAACCAATGCAGGTGTTCCTCAAGGGTCTGTACTTGGTCCTTTCCTATTCTTGTTGTATATAAATGATTGTGGATAATCTGAATTCCAATGTTCGTCTCTTTGCTGATGATACTTGTCTATTCGTTATTGTAAACAATGATCCTGGAAATGCTTCTTCTATCCTATCTGACGATCTATCTACTATTTCCAGTTGGTCCTTGAAATGGGCAGTAGACTTTAACCCCACAAAGACTTTACAAGGAGGCTCCTGTCTCATCCGCATATTCATTTCGGCACAGAGCAGGTAACAAGTGCTACCTCTCATTGCCACCTTGGTCTTACCCTTCAGTCAGATGCTACTTGGTCTAAACATATATCTAACATATACAAAAAAGCTTGTAGCAGAATCACCCTTCTACGTATGTTAAAGTATCAACTTGATAGAAACTCTTTGTTAACACTCTATAAGTCTTTTATTCGACCAATTCTTGAGTATGGTGATGTGGTATGGGATAATTTCACTCAACAGGATGATGATCTCCTTGAAAGTGTCCAGGTCGAATGTGCTAGAATTATCACAGGTCTTAGACGAAATTGCTCTAGAACTGTTCTTTACTTTGAACTCGGACTGGAATCCCTAGAGGTCAGCTCTATGTCCCGCTCTATGACCCGTTGGTTAATGTCCCTTTATATGACCCGTTGGTTAATGTCTCGCTATATGACCCGTTGGTTAATGTCCCGCTATATGACCCGTTGGTTAATGTCCCGCTCTATCACCCGTTGGTTAATGTCCCGCTCTATGGCCCGTTGGTTAATGTCCCGCTATATGACCCGTTGGTTAATGTCTCTCTCTATGACCCGTTGGTTAATGTCCCGCTTTATGACCCGTTGGTTAATGTCCCGCTATATGACCCGTTGGCTAATGTCCCGCTATATATGACCCGTTGGTTAATGTCTCTCTCTATGACCCGTTGGTTAATGTCCCGCTTTATGACCCGTTGGTTAATGTCCCGCTATATGACCCGTTGGCTAATGTCCCGCTATATATGACCCGTTGGTTAATGTCTCTCTCTATGACCCGTTGGTTAATGTCCCGCTTTATGACCCGTTGGTTAATGTCCCGCTATATGACCCGTTGGCTAATGTCCCGCTATATATGACCCGTTGATTAATGTCCCGTTATATATGACCCGTTGGTTAATGTCTCTCTCTATGACCCGTTGGTTAATGTCCCGCTATATGACCCGTTGATTAATGTCCCGTTATATATGACCCGTTGGTTAATGTCTCTCTCTATGACCCGTTGGTTAATGTCCCGCTTTATGACCCGTTGATTAATGTCCCGCTATATGACCCGTTGGTTAATGTCCCGTTATATATGACCCGTTGGTTAATGTCCCGCTATATGACCCGTTGATTAATGTCCCGTTATATATGACCCGTTGGTTAATGTCCCGCTTTATGACCCGTTGGTTAATGTCCCGCTATATGACCCGTTGATTAATGTCCCGTTATATATGACCCGTTGGTTAATGTCCCGCTTTATGACCCGTTGGTTAATGTCCCGCTATATGACCCGTTGGTTAATGCCCCGCTATATGACCCGTTGATTAATGTCCCGCTATATATGACCCGTTGGTTAATGTCCCGCTTTATGACCCGTTGGTTAATGTCCCGCTATATATGACCCGTTGGTTAATGTCCCGCTATATGACCTGTTGGTTAATGTCCCGCTATATGACCCGTTGGTTAATGTCCCGCTATATATGACTCGTTGGTTAATGTCCCGATTTATGACCCGTTGGCTAATGTCCCGCTATATATGACCCGTTGGTTAATGTCCCGCTATATATGACCCGTTGGTTAATGTCCCGCTATATATGACCCGTTGGTTAATGTCCCGTTATATATGACCCGTTGATTAATGTCCCGCTATATATGACCCGTTGGTTAATGTCCCGCTATATATGACCCGTTGGTTAATGTCCCGCTATATGACCCGTTGATTAATGTCCCGCTATATATGACCCGTTGATTAATGTCCCGCTATATATGACCCGTTGGTTAATGTCCCGCTATATGACCCGTTGATTAATGTCCCGCTATATATGACCCGTTGGTTAATGCCCCGCTATATGACCCGTTGGTTAATGTCCCGCTCTATGACCCGTTGGTTAATGTCCCGCTCTATGACCCGTTGATTAATGCCCCGCTATATGACCCGTTGATTAATGTCCCGCTATATATGACCCGTTGATTAATGTCCCGCTATATATGACCCGTTGATTAATGCCCCGCTATATGACCCGTTGATTAATGTCCCGCTATATGACCCGTTGGCTAATGTCCCGCTATATGACCCGTTGGTTAATGTCCCGCTATATGTCCCGCTATATATGACCCGTTGATTAATGTCCCGCTATATGACCCGTTGGTTAATGTCCCGCTATATGACCCGTTGGTTAATGTCCCGCTATATATGACCCGTTGATTAATGTCCCGCTATATATGACCCGTTGATTAATGTCCCGCTATATATGACCCATTGATTAATGTCCCGCTATATATGACCCGTTGGTTAATGCCCCGCTATATGACCCGTTGATTAATGTCCCGCTATATGACCCGTTGGTTAATGTCCCGCTATATATGACCCGTTGGTTAATGCCCCGCTATATGACCCGTTGGTTAATGTCCCGCTATATATGACCCGTTGGTTAATGTCCCGCTATATGACCCGTTTGTTAACCGCTTCCCGTTCCTTCCTACCGGGTACAAATGTACCGGTAAGCATATTTTTAGTCTATGCGTCATAGAAAAACTGCGATAATTTGGAATTTCTGGAACGATTTTATCGCAGGATATCTCATTTGAAACGGCAAAACATACAGAAAACAATGGTATAATTTTCAAAATGAAGCAACTTTGTTTTCAATAAAAACATTTTAGTTCAAAACGCCGACAAAGAAATATTTTTTTCACTTTTCATGAGAGAGCGGTAATTTTACATAGATTTAGAAAGTGATTACTCACCTCGTCATTATACCAAAAAATTAAGAGACAAATATCAAAAACTTGTATATCAAGGTATTCACAAGAATTTACGGGTTTAAACAATATAATTTTTATTGTAAAATATTCATCAGCCGGGTAATAACCAACAAATATATAGAACGGTCATATTTTCCACGGTTGAAGTTTTAGGTTACACGGTCGATAAATAGAAAAAAATTCTTCTGTTGAATTTTTCTCATAACTAAAACCTCAAATAGGGAAAACGAAATCCAGTTAATTACAGAAACTTCAGCATTTTTTCTTTTATTTGGTATAATTTTGAATATGTTTAATCGTCTTCATCACGTTTGAATCACCGTGTGAATTTGCGACCCTGACGCAATATTTTCAGAAAATATGGCAAAAGATGATCCATTTACGTTGCGCAACTTTCTTGTACATGCGGCTTATCGCGTTACTTTAAGATTACCACAATTCAGTAAATATTCCATAAATCTTTGAAAAATGCACACCAAAATAAATAAAATTTATTACAGTATCATTTTATGTAAAGAATATGTCGATCTCCGATCACTTTTGAGACAGTTCATTGAAAAGAAAAAGAACCATAATTTCAGTATAGACCTTGCTGGGTACACATCGGTATTTGTATAAGAAACGGATACTAGTCGTGTGTCATGGGATGAAAATAAAAATAAATACAATCCAATAACAAAAAAATATTAAAAGTCCTTAAATAATAATAAGAATTTTATGTTGATGGTATTACGTGAAAAAACGATGGAAACTCTGTGCATACCGTCACCGTACGGTCAAAGTATTCAGTATGTCGATCACATGTCTTCTACTACGTCCGTAACATATTTATTAATTAACAAAAATAGGGGTCAAATATTAGACCGCTGTTTGAAAAGATTTTGTGTTCACTATTCACGACAATAAAATATCAATCAAACTGTCACATACAGTCAAAAGTCGCCCTCAGAGTAATTTAAACGGTAGAAAAAAGACCACACACACACATGAATATGCTTATGGTGTTGCGGTCGAGGTGGTCATGGCGTTAGCCTTCAAACTCAAGGCATCTCACTGCCGTGGGTTCGATGGTTTATACAAGGGCTTTCAAAGAAATTTATCCTTGCCGTATATCTCTAGTGTATGATGAATCGAAAGACACCATGTTAACAAGAGAACTAACAAGAATCGTGTAAATGTAATTCGTGTATTTAAAAAGTGCAGTTCAGGCCTGTCTAAAGTTTAACACTGAGCTAACGAAAAAGGTCGACGCTCGGCTACGAGTAGCAGAAATATACTAGAAGATAGCTTGTGGACAAGAGATAGATAATAGCCGTGTCGAAAAGCTGTCGAGTTAAGTTGAGTCATGGTGTTTAACGTCCCAGTCAAGAATATTTCACTTATAATATCGAAACGTCGCCAGCTATAGACGAAGGTGCAGATATTTTGACTCTGTGTTGCGCTGATGGCATTATACACCAGGATTCTTTAGCGTGCCAAGCCCAACGTGACACGAGGCCTCGTTTATTTTATGTTCTCATCCGAAAGAACCGCGACTTTCATTTTGTAATGCTGAGTGTTTGGCGACAGAACAGTCAGTACCAACTTTCAAATCTAGTGTCAGACCCGGCCGGGGATCAAACCAACGACCTCCCACTTACGAAGCGAGCACTCTACCAACTGAGTTACCGCAGTGGTTGCTAAAAGCTGTCGAAATGTACATGTTGTCGAGGGTATTAAGACAACTCGATCCATGTGTTTCCACATTATGACAACTGGCACCCAACCTTAGACAACTTGTACCCCAAAAAGCAAGAATACTAGCACATTTTTTAAATTTTAAACTTAGATATTTTGATACCTTTGAATTAATGTTATGTAATTAGTTCAAAATAATTAGGTATTGCTAGAAAACTGTTTTTTCTAAATAAATTTTATAAACCCTTATAGATAGGAAGACAGTGTGTCTTGGGTTCTTGTTGTCTTATTATGAGTTCGAGTTGTCCTGCGTGTAAGTTGTTTCGGACACGAGTTGTCAAGCATTCGCTAATGAGGGATCGATTTGAACGGTCGATTCGGCACTAATTCGTTAGCTTAGTGTTAAACTTTCGACAGGCATGTACTGTAAGTTTAACCAATCAATGCGTCTTACAAATACACATATTCCAATGCCCTGTTATGCAAAATTAAAAATAAAATCGCAGTCTTATCAAATAATTGAGACGGAGTTTAATTTCAACAGTTTCCAATACAATCCGACAAAGTTCTATGAAATGGTAAAACGTAACTCTAGAAGCATATCGGGAGAACTTAGTCATTTAGACAGTATCACTTTTCGATCTTGAACATAAATAAACTATTTTAACTTTCAACGTCTCAATATAAAATATTCAATGTGTGTCTTTATTTCGTTCAATTTTACTATAAATTGATCCGTATAGAAATCATAAAATTAAAATCGCAGAAAGTTTCATGTTGATAATAAATAATTTCCTGACGAGTCACGTTTTTTTTATTCACAAACCATCTAAAGTACGAACCCGGTGTGAGGATTTTTTCGATACACAAACCATCTGAAATACGAACCTGGTCTGACTAGGACACTTTATAAAATACACGCGGAAAATCAGTTGATTTTTTCGGAAATTTGAAATTTCAGTCAAACTGGTCCATGAAGTTCTACTCCCAACTTTGAGTCAACGCTGTTTATTTTACGACCAAATTGGTGCGGCTAGAGATTTGAAATATCGACTTATGTTACTAAAAGATACAGGGAATAAGTAATTCATATGGTCTATAGAATTTAGCAAATTAAGTTCTAATTTCAAATCATGTAGGAGTGTATGTATGCCCCCAGATCCACCACAGCAGATTAATGCTTTAGCATAGACTGAAACAAATGTATGTATATTATCTATCCATTAGAGGCGCATTGCTGTGTAATTATGTAAAGAGCCAGATGAACAAAATACTATGTATCTTTATGTACAAACGCATGATATAGTTGATTTCAGATTATCCGTGTGACTTTTGACCCTTGATCACGTGTCCTCTCATGCTATTTTTAGAATCAGCAATTACTATTTTTCTGCCTAACCTCTAAAATATGATACCGTACGCTTGATACAGGTATAACAATGTAATTATATGATTATTTAAATTGTCCATTGATTATTCAAATTGCCCACCCGATTTCCCATTCAAGCTCAGCAGTTTTTCAACAACAGGGACTTTGACCTTTGACCTTCTGGTTGCCATGGGAATCGTGTTATTATAAAAATAACACGCGAACTTCTTTAATACTCATTCTTGTTGATTATCTACATGTCATCTGGTCTTGTCTTTACTTTTTGATGTAACAAATGACAAATAAGCAGCAAGGTAGCGTGATTTCCTTTTAAAGTCTTGATTAAGTTTGACCTTTGACCCAAGGTTACGTGACCTTTTATGCTATTTTTAGAAATACTAATTTTGGCGTGAAAGTCTTCCGAAACTCAACCTTCAGTCTCTATACAAGATTATAACAGTTAATGTCGGTTTTAGCTAACTGGTAACTTTACGTTGATTATAACACATTTAAAGCATGACATTTGGTAAAAAAGTACACGTGACCTTTGACCTTCAGGTTGCTATGGGCAATGTCTCATTTTCAAAATTTCATAAGTATTATTTTAAGGATCAAGAGTCACTTCACCCTATTTGTACAAAGGGTTGACAGAATTAAGATATTTGTTACGAAAAAGCTTATTTTTGGCTAATAATCGTGATTTAAATTGACCTTTGACCCCAGATCACGTGACATATTTTCTATTTTTAGAATCGGCAATCATTTTAAAAACTTGCCCGACATATATGCTCTACAATAGTACCACACATCATAGCACTGTCCCTTTCAATCATCTTGTAATTAACATTTATTAAACCGCACCTGAAATCCCACGAAAGCCTGGCATTTTATCCAGAACTGGACAGGGTTAAAGTCTCGCCCTATTACCCATTAGTTTATTGGCCCGTTGGTGAATGTCCCGCTACATGACCCGTTGGTTAATGTCCCGCTATATGACCCGTTTGTTAATGTCTCGCTCTATGACCCGTTGGTGAATGTCCTGCTACATGACCCGTTGGTTAATGTCCAGCTATATGACCTGTTTGTTAATGTCTCACTCTATGACCCGTTGGTTAATGTCCCGCTCTATGACCCGTTGGTTAATGTCCCGCTCTATGACCCGTTGGTTAATGTGCCGCTCTATGGCTTGGTTAATGTGCCGCTCTATGACCCGTTGGCTAATGTCCCGCTCTATGACCCGTAAGTTAAATTACCCGTTGGTTATTGTCCCGCTATATGACCCGTTTGTTAATGTCTCGCTTTATGACCCATTGGTTAATGTCTCGCTCTATGACCCGTTGGTTAATGTCCCGCTCTATGACACATTGGTTAATGTCTCGCTCTATGACCCGTTGGTTAATGTCTCGCTCTATGACCCGTTTGTTAATGTCTCGCTTTATGACCCATTGGTTAATGTCTCGCTCTATGACCCGTTGGTTAATGTCTCGCTCTATGACCCGTTGGTTAATGTCCCGCTCTATGACCCGTTAGTTTAATGACCGGTTGGTTAATGTCCCACTCTATGACCGGTTGGTTAATGTCCCGCTCTATGACCCGTTGGTTAATGTTCCGCTCTATGACCCGTTGGTTAATGTCCCGCTCTATGACCGGTTGGTTAATGTTCCGCTCTATGACCCGTTGGTTAATGTCCCGCTCTATGACCCGTTAGTTAATATCCCGCTCTATGACCCGTTGGTTAATGTCCCGCAATATGACCCGTTGGTTAATGCCCTGCTCTGTGACCCGTTGGTTAATGTCCTGCTCTATGACCCGTTATTTTAACATGTTAATGTCACTTTTGATACTTTATATTACGGCGCTTCTGAATGGACATACTTCTTAATTCAATAAAAATATTTAAAAACCGTTTTAACGATTTCGTTTAGGCAAACAAAAATGACCTCTTGTACTATATGCCACCCAATACACTACTACTAATAATAATAACTACGTATTGTTCACACACACACACACACACACACACACACACACACACACACACACACATATATATATATATATATATATATGCACGGATATAACCACTTACCGTTGTAGCGATTTAATATTTTATAAACATGTATCCCTTCAGGGCCTCTATATTATATTGGGTGACGATTAAAGAGTATTATTGGGAATTATATAGCATTCAATCTGTATTGTTCCGATTTAGAAATAGAATATAATTTACATAAGCTGGACGTTATTTGGTACCCAGGCAATTAACAGGTAAGGTTTCGTTATATTTTATTTTTTTTTCAATTTGTGGGATATGATGACCATCTGTAATAGTAATAATAAAGTAATAATAAACTTTATTCCGAAAGTTTTACAACTTATAGGATATATAAATAATAATAATAATGAAATACATGAGTACATACAGATAGGCAGTGGTACAATAATAATAATAATAATAATAATAATAATAATAATAATAATAACAATACAGTGGTACAATAATAATACCGAATGATTAATACGCAAGTAGAAAAATAGAACGGGCCGGGAGTGTAGAAATATACGGAGAGATGTCCAAGAGATAAATTAAATGAGACATCATATAACAGCTCTTAACTTGAATGCATGAGACAAATATTTCCCTAAATTTGACAGCTGTTTGACGTTGTTAACACGTAATAATTCTATAAATGTAAACATGGAAGGCCTACGCCAGTAGTATGGTTTGATAAACTTATTTCTAAGACATACATATTTTTGACATATTAATACAAAGTGAAATTCATCTTCAACTTCATAAATACAAAAAGGACAGCATCTGTTACTTCTTGATACATTATTATAACGACCTGTTTCAATTGCTAAGCAGTGCGAAGACAACCTGATTTTGCTGATATATTTTTTAAAACGAGTAATAATTGGTTTGGTTAAGTAGTACTGTAGAGTAAAATGATCAATTAAATGTTTATATATAATGCATTTGGACGAATTATTTATTTCAGCTAGGAGAGACTGCTTACAGCAGTCTTGTAAACGTTGTCTGATGACAGACATATACATATCTGCACTAATGCTGTGTTGATTAAACCATAAAAAACTTAAACCTAAAGAGTCCAGCCTAAAGAGTAAAAATTGACTTATTGTTTGGGTATTTGTCACACAATTGTAATAAATAAATATAAGCAGATTTCAAAATACAATTATTTGTCTGTAACAGTTTAAACCAATATGCAAACATTCTTACTTTACGAACTAAAACCAGTGGGTATCTACCAAGTTCAAAATAAATAACAGAATTTTTAGTAGTTGATTTAACACCCAGTATGGATTTACAAAAATCTAGATGAACTTTTTCAATATCATAGGCACTATGAGAGCCCCACACTTCACATGCATATAATAATATACTAGACACATAGGTATCAAATAAAGACAATAAAGTATGAGTATTTAAAAATAATGATTTAGTTTTGTACTTTAAATTATACATTGCTTTTCTACCCTGTGTAGCTAGTTGTTGTTGTGAAACATTAAATTTACCATTAAAGTTTAATACAAAACCAAGATAATTAAAACGATCAACAATTTCTAATATGTTATTACAATATGTCCAACTTTCAGAGTTGTTCACTTTACCACCATTTCTAAAAACCACAATTTTTGTTTTATTTATGTTAACGTTAAGATGCCATGTGTTGGAATAATCATGCAAAGCATGTAACAAATTCTGTAGACCTTCGACTGACTCTGAGAATAAAACCATGTCGTCAGCATACATTAATAAAAACAATGTAAGTTCGTACAATTCATAATGATCTACAGTTTTGGATATAAAATCCATTTCACAATCGTTTAAATAAAATGAAAATAGTAATGGTGAAAGTACTTCACCCTGCATCAAACCCATGTTACTACAGAAGTCAAAGATCAAAGTCGTATTTGGGCGTCAGTGTTTAGATATCGTTACGTTGTTTTCAAAACCTGACAGAAAGGAACGTACCCGGTCAAGTAAGTGTTATGTTTCTAGTCTATAGTCGATTTCCAAATGTATATGGTCATTCTTTTTCGAGGAATATCGAGGAGTTCGATGTTAAAGCAGAAAAACTCAAAACTCCGTGGTATAGAGCATAGGCGTAGGAGGGTTCTTAATATTGGGGGGGGGGGGGCAAACCGAAGGTATGTCTATGTTGTCCCGCAGGTACGACATCGTGCCTATGGCACGAGGTGGGGAGAGTAAGATGAGAAGGGTGCTAAACCCCTCGCATAGGTGGGGGTTCGGGGGGCCTCCCCCGGAAAATTTTCAAAAGTAAGTCCTGTCTAGACGCATTTTCATTGTATTGTGCATCGTTTTGATATGTTAAAATACTGTGATATCAAGGCCAGATTATAATAAAATAACCGTATGACACAAGTTCCATAATCACTCCATTCATTGGGGATGGATATCATAGACTGATCCAGAATTTCAAAAAGAGGGGGGGGGGGGTATAATGCGAGAGCCGAAAGCTTGAACATTGTAGAGGGGTTTGGGGCATGCTCCCCCGAAAAAGTTTGAAAAAGTGGCGCAAAAATCCTGCATTCTGGTGCAATCTGAGCTGAACAATATGTATTGTTAGCGACATAAAGGGGGATACGCCCCCGCTGAATCCGCCACTGGATATGGGGGTACCCCGGAAAATTTTGACGCCCTTTTACAAGTATAATGATGAAATTGATAATTGATTGATTACCAGATGGACATTTCCTGTTAAAGCTCTTGTTTTTTTTTTGTGTCTTTTTTTAGCACTTACGCTATAAAGGTAAACTATGCTACAAATTTTCACACAATATATTGCAGGGGCCTGGCCCCCTTCTCCGCCCCCCTGCTCCTACGCCTATGTAGAGCAAACCTTGCACCATCGATCTTTGTGGTAAAAACCGAACCATACACCACCTCGGTGGTATAGAGCAAATCTTACACCACCTCCGTGGTAGAGAATCTCGACCACTAGCTAACGAGTCAACGAACTGAATGGGCCTTCGCGTCGACCTTCGACAATATTTTGACATGCCAAAGATTTTGTAAACGCTCACTATGTTGCTATGTTGCTAAGTTTGAAAATCCAAAGAGGCGGCTACACGATGATTAAAAATGCCCTCACGGATAGACCGATGCATTTACGATCAGATCTGAATTTAAACAATTTCATTTGCGTGTGGTCATCTATTGTCAATTACGGGACAGTGTGACGAATGACAAATCAATTGATCTATCAACATCTTGTTATAATAAATCAAACGGACAACAAAGGACACTTGTTTTGAAAAATAATGAATACATTCGGAATAATTTGAATTATAAATGAAAGAACAATCACGATTGTTTATTTATAATTATACTAGTATATATCGTACAGGCCTGTCGGATTGTAAACACTATATGTTAACAAATTAGTGTCAAATCGGCAGCGCTCACCTGGCCGGGTTCCTTCGACTCCTTTTTTTTTTTTATTTTTTTTTATTTTTTTTATTTTTGTAAAGCAAACATGAAATATCATAGTTCTACATAATTGTTATATACAATCATAATACAATATATACAATATACAGATTTTCTGCATGGTTATTCAATACATGTAAATAGTGAAAAAAATTAAATTAAAACACTGTAAATATATTTCCAAAACCTATCAAAAATTTCCAATTTTCCCAAATTGCTTAATCTTATTCTTTCTAATGCTATATTTTAGTTCAATTTTGTTCTTAAACTGTTAAAATTTAATTTGCTATCATTTGATCTGGTGTTGTATATATAATTTCTTTTTAGGATAAATATGAAGTTTAAAGGTTTTAATTTTTCCGAAATGTATGGGTTACCAAAGATAGCCGTTTTAGGATTTATTTCTAAATTTATTCCATTATTTTTAAATAAATTTTCTAGTTTCTCCCAAAGATTATAAACATGTTGACACTCCCTAAACAAATGTATTATATTTTCTGCAAATGTGTTACACAATTTACATTTATCATCTGTTCTTATTCCAATTTTTTCAGATAAC
The DNA here is from genome assembly GCA_021292105.1 of Anadara kagoshimensis. NCBI lineage: Eukaryota > Metazoa > Mollusca > Bivalvia > Arcoida > Arcidae > Anadara > Anadara kagoshimensis. The sequence goes on along the minus strand of CM037859.1, from coordinate 44,199,677 downwards.
TATTTGTTGCTAAAATGTTATTATTTATTCTATACTGAAACCATTGGAGATTGACTCCTTTTTGTTAGCTGAAAGTCTGTTCTACATTTAAGATTTTAAAGGTTTCGCAATTTTTGTACAATGATAGATTTGTATACAACATTTTTTCATTATTTCAACATTAACTTTTACATACTTTGTCTAAATATTTTAGTCTTTATATCTATCAGTTATTTTTTCTCTAAAACGGACTATAAGTTTTTGGTGTTTATTCAAAGTATTAACTTGACTTAAACATGTCAGAATCGGAATCGAATTCTATTAAGGTTGGAAATAAAAAAAATTAACATACGTATATTAACAGAATAATCTCGTACACATCTCTTCTAAAACCAAACATTATTTCGACTCATTTCTACCCTCTGTTGTTAGAGATTGGAATGAAATTCCAGAGGAAATAAGAAACTCTTCTTTATATAGGTTTAAATCATATCTAAATAGAAATAAGTTAAATATTCCAAAGTTTTTTGCCAAAGGCAGTCGATTGGGACAAATTCTTCACGCACGCCTAAGAATGAATTGCAGTTCGCTAAATAGTCATCTGTCCCGGAAAATGATAATTGATTCCCCCAACTGTCTCTGTGGTAAAACTGAAACCACCAAACACTATATTTGATTGCCCAAATTTTAATCGACAAAGAACTGAACTAAATAATTCCTTAAACCACCAACATTTTAATTTAAATACTCTTTTGTACGGTAATCCAAACTTATCTGATGCTGAAAACACAGAAATCTTTTTAAAATTTCAAAAATTTATCATTGATACTAGAAGATTTAAATAAATTGATGTTATTTTTCAGAATTTATTTTTACAAGCCATTAGTAACAATTTTAATTATTTATCATCTTTACAACAATTTAAAGATCTTTTTTCCAATCCATTTATGTTCTTTCATTACATAAGTGCATATCATTGCATTATTATCTGTATTGATTATTATCATTTACATTATTATTTATATTGATTATTATCTATTGTCGGTCTTACTATTTGTAATTTATATTCTTGGAGACGGATTAATATAATAGTATTTAACCATTGTTTCCGAATCCATATATATATTTATAATTATGTATGTTATTGTATAACAATTTAGTGAATAAAATATTGTTTACACATATTTGTTTTTATAATTTTTATTATTTTAAACTTTTCCGTAGAAAAAAAGATATATTATTTCATACTTTTTTATTAATGGAACTTTTATTCTGGTAGGGAAACTAACTTATCACACTACAGGTAAGTGGTGCATAAAAGTGTGAATACTGATTTTTCAAATGTTGGATAAACGTGTCTGAACCTCTTTTTCATCATTTCAAAATCAATAAAATTGAAATTAATAATCAATCTATGTTTGAAGTTCGCCTTGTCATGGCTTATGTGCATGTGTGTGGTAATATTGGTACGTGGTGCGCTGTTAATGGACGGTTGTGTTTTGTTGCGCTGAAAAAAATCATCAATTTTATAGATTTGTAAAGATTTTACATTGTGTACTATAGTTTTCATATATTGATATAAATATCTGGGACATATTGAAATTGGCCAAGTGTTTATTCTTGAACGAATTATGAGGAATATGGACAAAGCCTTTATTCAGGACGATATAGCGGGAACTTTTGTTAAGGGTCATTTAAGTAGGAAAATTCAAGTGAAAACCATTTGGTTGAATAGCGTGAAAGAGGGTTATAATTATATGGTTACATGCAAGTTTGTAGACTACAGTGTATGGCGGTACATTAAGTAAATAACAGTTTACCCAATTTACCCAATTTACCCATGATTTATCTTACAAAAATATGTTGGTATTATGCCCGAATTTAGTTATAATGTGTAAGACCTGCAACTTTAACCCGATAAAAATGTTTTAAAGTTTGTAGATTGTCCGGTCTCTATAATTGTTTATCAATGAAAAGTTGGTCAAACTGTGTAATCTGCGTATATAAGACTGAATGGTGTGTGTGTGTGTGTGTGTGTGTGTGTGTGTGTGTGTGTGTGTTCCGTGTTGAAAAATATCTAATGTTTATATTTAGCAGGTCAAAGCAATTCAATAAAAGGGCAATAAACGGATCCGTGTCGTTGTAACGAACCCTGCATCATTTGAGATATTTGCTTTCGCGTATCGGGTTTTATGATTTGTCTGATTTTGATTGTAAATCATATTTAGTTTTGGTGTTAGTAAAATCGATATACTGATGTTTTGTTGTTTTTTTTCCGATTCCAGTGTACTTAAACTGGACTGGTGCCAACGATCCAATATATTGTGAAAACAGTCCAATAAGTTTGAAAATATTGGACTGTTGTCACAACATATTGGATTGTTGGCACCGGTCCAGTTCAAGTATGTTGGATATTAGACTCAAAAGAACAAAGGATGACGTCATAGCAAAATTTTAACGTCTAGGAAAATACAGTAGTTAATAGGATTACGTTGAGTTTCAAGTTTCTTTATTTCTCATATTGCAATTTTACAAATTGAGAATATATAAACACACATATATATAACAAATAATGCATGAGTAACAGCATAACATAACTATACAATTACACATTATGTTAACCCGGAGGACCGGTAGTACCGATTCTTTCATTAATAATCTTTATAAACTTACTTAATTTAATTTGTAGAGATAAATTTGTATTGTTGAATAATGAATAAAATTTTAAAGTATTTGGTTTGACAATATACCATTTAGGAATAAACATACTTCTTTCTGCAGACAAAGCAGTACAACACAAAATATAGTGATATTCATCACCTAAATCGGTGTTACAAAGTTCACATAATCTATTCTCTCTTGGAGTCTTGGGATATTTTTCCAACGTCCAACTTCAATAGGTAGTTTATGATTACTACATCTAAAATTACTTAAAGTAGTTTTGTTTCTATCAGAGAGATCTGAAGTTAAATACAATTGTAGTTTAAAATCAAAATGAGTAAATAAATTATAAGAGATTCCCCTTGAAAAGGTAGAATTTGTATACCAACTTTGTAAAAATTGATCATATAATTTTTGTTTAACACATTTAATTAACCAGGTACGGTTGCTATAATTATGAAATAGCCATATATTATTCATACCACATTCTTGAAAAATTGCTTCAACTGAGCTAATCCACTTAGTTTTAACACCATTTGAAAAATAGTTATATAATAATTTGTAAATAATTGACGTATATTTCGTATCACTTTTCTCAATAATATTTGACCAGTAACTTATAATTCTAGTTTTGACATAAACATATAATGGTACCCTGCCTAATTCGCCATATACAATAAAACTTGGCGTACTTTTTCTAACTTTTAAAATAAGTTTACAAAATTTTAAATGGACCCTTTCTAATATATCTAATTTTTCAAAACCCCATATTTCTGAACCATACAACAAAATTGGTAAAACCATTTTATCAAATTAAACATATCTATTTGGCAGTCAATTGATAAATTTAAAGTTCTAGCTTTCTTAATAATCCCATACATAGCTTTTGTACCTCTTTCAGCTAAATACTTTTTTGTACATAAAAATGATCCGTATCTACTAAAAAAACACACCTAAATATTTTATTTCCTTTACTATTTCTAAATCTATACCATCAATGTGAAAAATTATCTAATTGACACTGGAGGTCAGATATAGATTCGGACATTAACACAGTGTCGTCCGCATACAAAAGTAGAAACAACTTTAAATAAATATTAAGTTTATCTGCTAATTCTTCACTTGATACCTGATATATTACTGTCTATAAAAAATTGTTCAAGATCATTCATGTACAATGCAAATAATAGAGGAGATAAATTTTCTCCTTGTCGTACACCAATGTTACATGAGAAGAACTCAGAAACATGACCATCTACAGATAATCTAGATTTTGTATTTCTATACATATTAACAATAACTTTAAAACATTTACCAGTAATGTTATATCTTAATAATTTTTGCCACAACCCATAACGCCATACTTTATCAAAAGCAGACTGAAAATCTATAAAAGCACAATAAAGCTTTCTTTTCTTGAGTTGTAATAATTCAATTAAAGAATGTAAAATAAAAATATTATCGACAGTTGAATAATTCTTCCTTAATCCAGATTGATTTTCACATAAAATTTCAAACTCTTCAACATAATTATTAAGTCTAATGTTCATAATAGAAGTAAAAAGTTTACCCATACAACTAAGCAAAGTAATAGGTCTATAATTATTCACATCATTAATACTATATTTATTTTTAAAAACTGGAATAATATTACCAACCAGCCATGATTCTGGTAAAATACCTGTTTCTAATACAATATTAAATAATTTAACATATATAGGCAACATAACGTCGATACTAGATATAATATATTCGTTGGAAATTCTGTCTATTCCCGAAGACTTATTAGTCTTTAGATTTCTTACACATGACATAATTTCATCACCAGTGATGCATTCATTTAAAATATTACCATCATTATTTGAATTAGTATAATTATTTAAAATATCATCCCCACCCATAGAATTAGTACTGGTATTTATATTTTTAAAATGTGTGTAAAAATCATGAACTGAAATATTACTCTGTGTACCATTTGTTTTTTTCTTATTTATTAGTTTCCAATATTCACCTGGATTAGATGATCTCAACTTTTTAATCTTTCTTTGTAAAGCAATTCTATAATTCTTAATACTACAATCCATAACATTCTTATAGTGTTTCTCGGCATTTCGCATTTCTAATTTAAAACAATTCGATTTATATTTTCTATACATTCTTTGTGTTTTACGGAACTGTTTCCTAGCTACAAAACATTCAGTTGTAAACCAGTCTTTAGATTTACGTTTATTGGCAATGGATGTACCTTTATTTTTAATAGTTTTAAATGTACCAAAAGTTTGCTTAGCAGCTTCAACTAAAACATCAGAAACTTGTGTAAATAAAACATCTAATTCTTTTTTATCAATAGCATTTACATCAACCATGTTCAAATTATCAAAAATAGATACAATCTTATCAACACTAATGTTATTACAAAAATCTGTACATTTAGTTATATTAAACGGTTTGATGTTATCTAACATTTCATCTCCATGAGTATTCACATTACAATCAGTATCATTAAGCAATATATTACAAGTTGTATTACACGTTAAGGGACAGTGAACATCTGAATACAGTTTGGTAAATTCAAGTATACAAAAATTTTCAACAATATTTAAGAAATCTACATTTCCAATAAAATAATCAATCACCGTTGAATTACAAGTTGTGTAATCTCCAACACCTTTATCATTACCAACACGTCCATTGAGAATAAATAAATTATTGTTTTTACAAAACTGTAATAAATTATTACCAAAATTATTTTTCTTTAAGTCCTTATTAGATCTAATACGTGGAAAATTTAAATTGTCAAGTTTTTGTAGATCTGCATTACCCTCTAAAAACGGATCTTCTGTTATTATTTCATAATTTGACAAATCGATATCATTAATAAAGTCACTACAGTTAGAAACACGGCTATTAAAGTCACCTCTAAGACATATAACACGGGGGTTATCCTGATACACCGTATTTCATTTACGTCGGAGTATTCCGTCGGTTTTTATTTACGTCTGAGTAAAATCATACATTTTTGGTCGTTATGCTTTACGTTAAAGAGCACATAAGACGGTTTTTCATCTAACTTCACAAAAACGAAACTTTAACAGAAAGCAAAATGTTATTCGCATTATATTTAATGGTATTTAACTGCCTCATACAAAATTTTGCAAGAATTATTGATATTTTTCACGTACCTGTAACATTTCTTTTTTTGGCAGGTCCTTTTGTTTAGCAGCTGATTTTAATAAAGCGGTTTTGGATTCAAATGATGTTTCTACTCAAAATTCTCAAGAAATGTCTATACTTTCATAAACTTGCGAAGACAGAAGCTTTACTCTGCTTTTAAGCGAAATATCATGTTTCGTTTAAGCGGAGTGGCATAAATGTTACGCTTTCCGACCAGCTGTGTTATGCTTTACGTGAAGACATTTTACGCCTTCCGTTTAATATGATTCGCAATTGACAGAGCACACTCTTCGTTATAACTTTAGATTGAACGTCTGTCTCGATTAGTGTAAACCTACCTATAGATAGTTATGCCAATTACACAAATAAATAAAACTATACGCAAGAAATACCATTTTGAAAAGGATCAATGCAGTTTTTTTGTGGGGTTTTTAATTTTTACCTTTTTCATCTGAGAATGTAGTTGAATAAGGTAATTGTGTTTTACGCCCCAGTCAAGTGAAATGGTGTTTTATGGGTGGCCAAGTGGTCTAAAGGGTGGCCTTATGGAGCATAGTGCCTCTGGTCGCCTTAGTACGAGTCCCACCTAGGACAGTGTGAGAAAGTTTGCAGTTCGCTTGTCGAAGGTCGGCAGCTTCTCTTGGTATACTTGTTTAATTCACCATCTGTGAATTGACCGCCTCAATATCTGTGTAAGAATCTTGACTGGGACGTAAAACACTATAATCTAACTCAAATATACTCTTAGATTAAAAAGTTAAAAATAAAAAAATAGGTCAAATACTCAATGGGCCGGGTTGTTTTTTTAAATTTCTATTGAATGGGTGTAAAGTGTGGAAGAAAATTTAAACAATGTAGGATTTTCAAACTCTGGAAAATTAAGTCGGGTGCACATCTTCGATAATCTTTTGATATATACAGTACAAAGTAACTAAGTTTGAAAGTCTGGAAAAAATGGGGAAAAATCCTGAAATATTTCCAAAAAGTCAGGTGCACATCTTCAATATATATAGAGTTTAAAGGTTTTTGATTGAAAACTGTAGGAGGAGTTGAGTTCACAAAGTAGGTACCCTATTTTCCCCGCCTGCCCGCCATTCACTTTATTATAAACCGGATTTGCACTCCGTGCAACCCCGTCAACAATAGGAAGATGGGGGCCTTAACGCTCGCCTGAGTATTTACAATGGATCAATGGTCGTCTCAGCACAATAACACGTGTGAGCTTAAAAGTTGGGTGAGATATGTAGAAAGTGATGTCATTATCTGTTTATATAGTTGTTTCAATTTCAGTATTCTTTCTATATCTGTAACCTTGACCCTAAACCCATGATCTTAATCTAAATGTATATGATCACCAATGTTCTAACACACATGCCTATACGAAAAGTTAATAATCAGTGCAGATAATTAACCATTTTGGTTTACTTGTGCATTTGTGATATTGACTTTTAAACCAATGGCCTTGATCTTTGTATAGAAATGATTGTCATGTCAATATCTACAATAAACTGAAAATCCAATGCATTAACTATCAACTTAAATGTTTAAAAAAAGTAATTTTAATCAAAGATCATAAACTGGGACATGACCTTGAGCTTTGATCTCGACATTAATTCGAAGAAAATAGCAAAACAAGATCAATAGTAAATTCTCCATACAGTACAGTCTTTGTTGAGTTTTACATATTACACAATTTACGCAAAACATGCATAACATATTTTTGTCCAATTTTCATATTCGCAGTTATATATCCTGATTCCAAATATCCAATCGAAATTTGCTTGCGGGTTTTGGTTTCAGAGAAAAAGATTTTTGGTCTTGTTTGCTGTATGTAGTAACGGCAGTCATCTTTTTAGGCTTAGCCAAATCCCTAACACAATTTTAAATTCCTGTTACCCAGGCATGATAATCACAAAGTTTCATCAAATTTGCTCAAGTAGTTTTGAAAGAGATGATCAAAATGTAAAGTTTACGAACGACGGACGGTGATAGATTGCAATAGCTCAACTGAGCCCATAGCTCAGGTGGGCTGAAAACCATATATATGAACAGTTTTCCTGTTTAAAATGGTATTTAACACACATTTTATACCTGAATTATGACGCACAAGAAAGGCTACATTTGAAACTTTATGACAAACGTGATGACTTCAATTTTTCTATTGTCAACTTTCCTTTTTTATACAGCAATATACCTGCTTCTCCTGCTTATGGTGTATTTGTTTCCCAATTAATACGCTATGGTAAAGCTTGTTCCTACTACGGGGACTTTGTACAACGAAGTAGGCTGCTTGCAAATAAATTGTTGACTCAGGGATATTGCAAGCCTAGGCTTATCAAGGCCCTCAAAAAGTTTTATGGTCGTCATCACAGTATTGTTGATAAGTTTGATGTCTCAGTGTCCAGGGTTGCCTTGGATATATTTGACGTCTCATAGTTCCATGTTCCTTTCACACAATTTTGATTGCACACGTGACGGGTGTAGCTAGCTAAACAGGAGGTGCTTACCCTTCCGGAGCACCCGGCCTCACTTCCCTGGTGGAAGTTCACGTGTCTAACCTAACTTGTCAGTTCCAAAGTTTTTACTTTGCTTCTGGATTGTGATTCGGAAATGGATAAGTATGTTTGTTTTTGACACGTATAGTCCAACTTGCCTTAAAGACCACCTCTATGTAAGGACCACTTGCTTTTACAGGTCAGAAAAATTGTATCTAAATTGCTCTTTATTCATGTCGTTTAAACCTTATATAAGGGCTACCTGCCCATAAAGCCACTTTTACTAATTCCCTTGAGTTGCCTTTATCAGCATGATTGACTGTAGTTTTATTTGTGAAACTGGTATAACTATCTATAAGTCGGTTTACACTTTCCCAAGTGTTTCCTTTGGGGAGAAGTGTATTGTATTAAAGCATGTACATTGTATGTTGTTTTGTTCTTTATTGGTTAATGTTACGAAATTTGTGTGGTTTTGTTCTCTTTCAAAAATTGAATCCTGTTCTGCAATGCTTTCTGAATCATTTCTGAAACAACAAGTGAAGATTTAATCGAGAAAGACGTTTGATCTAAAGTTATAACGGAGAGTGTGCTCTGTCAATTGCGAATCATATTAAACGGAAAGCGTAACATGTCTTCACGTAAAGCATAACACATCTGGTCGGAAAGCGTAACATTTATGCCACTCCACTTAAACGAAACATGATATTTCGCTTAAAAGCAGAGTAAAGCTTCTGTCTTCGCAAGTTTATGAAAGTATAGACATTTCTTGAGAATTTTGAGTAGAAACATCATTTGAATCCAAAACCGCTTTATTAAAATCAGCTGCTAAACAAAAGGACCTGCCAAAAATAGAAATGTTACAGGTACGTGAAAAATATCAATAATTCTTGCAAAATTTTGTATGAGGCAGTTAAATACCATTAAATATAATGCGAATAACATTTTGCTTTCTGTTAAAGTTTCGTTTTTGTGAAGTTAGATGAAAAACCGTCTTATGTGCTCTTTAACGTAAAGCATAACGACCAAAAATGTATGATTTTACTCAGACGTAAATAAAAACCGACGGAATACTCCGACGTAAATGAAATGCGGTGTATCAGGATTACCCCCGTGTTTAATATCATACTTACAGTTTAAGGTCGTATATTCATTTTCTATATCGCTATAAGCGTCTTTTGAACTGTACTTTGTTCCTTCAGGTGGAATGTATGTAATTCCGAACAATATATCCTTTTCGGAGTTAATTATATCACCTTTAAGCACAAACCAGAGAATATATTTACAATCAGTTTCCAAAGGAATAATATAATCCGACAGATAACTTTTATATCCTAAGATAATTCCACCAGAACGAGTTTTTGATAAAACACTTCGGTTCTTTGATTTAAATTCATATCCAGGAATGTTAAATTCGTCACAATCATCTGTTTTTGTTTCAACGAAACATAATATGTCATATTTTTGTATTAAATCCAGAAATTCCGGGTACTGCAGACGACGATTTAATCCACAAACATTTAAAGTTAAGATTTTAACGTTTTTGTAGACATTGTCATAATCACTTCGTGAATCGGTACTATTGTTTATATTTACATTGTATAAAAAGTTATTTGTTTTTCCTCCGTGGTAATCCTAGTCGCGATTGTTGCGCGAGTTATTTCCCTTTGCACGTTGTTTACTCCCGTGGTAGGCTCCAACGTTGTTCTGAGTTGTTCGTCTAGGTGTTTCGTTCTGTTGAGTTTCTCGTGTATCTGGAATAAAGAGGCGCCCATTGATGTACAGTTTGTCATATACTAAATTTGCCCTTTTATTGTTCCTTTTAGCAGATTTTAAGTGTGGATACAAAGCTTTCCTTCTGTCATTTATTTCTTTTGGAAATTGTTCGTTTACACCGTATTTGTGATTGTTCGAGGCCTTTAGTTTTTCAGGTGCGGATTTTCTAATCATTTCCCTATCCTTGAAATTAACAAATTTCGCCACTATTGGTCTGGGGCGTCCGGTTTGGAATTTTCTACCCATTCTATGTACTCTATGAAATTCTATATTTTTTCCTATTTCTAAATCTTTCACTATAAAATCTTTCAATAATTCCTCTGTATTCTCTTCTTCTAGTTCCTGAAAACCTTGATTTGGTGTCTTCCCACTTAGCCAACATTTTAAAATTTCCTATTCCCACTTAGCCAACATTGTTAAATAAACATTTAGGATTTCACCTGAAAAGTTTTTGCTATAGTCTTTTTCAGCAAAATTGTTTTGTGGTGCTGAATATTTTAAATAGAATATTATTCTACAATGAGTTCAAAATTAAGTATTTTATTTTATAAAGTGAAAATAAAAAAAAATAAGAAAGCAAGAAAGAAAGAAATATTTGAAATAAATAAAAAAAAAATTAAAGTAAATAAAAAATAAATATTTGAAATAAATACTAGAAATAAATAAATAAATAAATATTTTTGATGGTGAATATTTTTATTAAATATATTTGTCTGTAGAGGTTTTGTCAATTTAGACATCTCATTATATTTTAAGATTTCTAATATTTTTCCCGATTTGTTTCAAAAATCTTTAACAATCTTTCTTTACTGAACGCTGAACAAAATATCATACACCAAGGAGAAATAAACTAACAAAAATATCAATGAACAAAAACATTATACATGAACATGTATGAAATCTTTAATTCATTTATGTGCAAATATTGCAAGTTTTAAAGCAACATTTTAAATTCATTCATTTTTTTTCATTAATTGAAATATGCATATTTGCCTGTTTCAATAAGTTAAACAATAAAAAAGTAATACTGAGTTTTTTTTCTCAAAATTGATTGATATTATGAAATCTTTTTATTATTATTCTTTTTAAAATATTATAATAGCTTGGTTGTGAATATTTTCTAATATAAACTTGAATTCATGCACCTAAAGGGAGCGCAGGAAATTTGAGCGAAAAATTAAAACCCGGGCATAGTAGGCATTTGAGGACTACTTTAGTGGACATTTGAAGGACATATTTTAAACATTGACTGTATTTTACGATGGACATTTAAGTGACAGTTTAAATCTACTTTCTGCTCCAGTATGAAAGGCAGAGAGAGAAAAAGCTGAATATTCGCGAGAATTTTATCAGGAATTTGCGAAAAACTTCATAACTTTTTAACAAACGAGAGAGAGAGAGAGAAAGAGAGATAGAGAGAGAGAGAGAGAGAGAGAGGGTGTCTAATATGATTTATCGGTAGGGATTTATCAGCATAGGAATTATTTGATAATCTATTTTTAAAGATATCAAACTGAAACTTCATAGACATGATCAAATTTGATCCACTGATGGACTTTTGAAATATCATACAATGCAACATAATTTTTTTTTCCTTTTGCCACATTTTTTAAGGAAATTTTAGTTTTTATAGTGGAAAAATGATAAATTAATATCATCTCCTTATACACAAAATCAACTTTGAATTAAAAAAAAAATAAAAAACCTTAATATGTGTGAATTTCTAACAAGTAATTTTATTGATATAGTTCTTAATTGTGTAATATAATTCCACAACTAATTAAAAAAATATATTTATTCAGATTTTGAAATTTTGTTATTGACTTTTTGAAACAGACCTTACCCTCACCTGTAATTAATACCTATTGTCTTTGCTAATCCGACAACGAACACCAATTCCCACTCAGCCAACATTTAAAATCTTACCTATAGGTACAAAATTTCAAAATGTTGGCTAAGTGGGAATGAACCGTTGATTTCATGTCCTAAGGTACTGACTGGAACTATCCAAAATCACTACCGACCTATTAAGTGAATAGTTATCATATTCTGCTTTTGTTGTTGTTTTATTGTTATTTTTTCTACGAAAACATTGCTTGTAAATTTCCCCCAAAAAATTTCAACTATCTTTACTAAATATATTAACTTTGCATTTTATGTATAATTGGGCGATTTTTATAAGGATTTTCAAAACACATGCTTCAAAAAACAACATTAAGAATATAGTTTTTTGAAAAAGTTACTACATTATCTGAATTAAGAGGCTTTCTTAAGGGAACTTGATTACCTGTAAACATTTTTATTTAAACTAGAAAAACTGTTAGCCACAAGCTTACAAAAAATACCCCCCCCCCCCCACACAAAAAAAATCCATCAGATCAAATTTTTAAATAGGAGGTGCACATCTACATTATATCACAAAGATTGTGTAAAGTTCCAAATAATGTTTCTTTTCACATTGATGTATAGATTTAGAAATAGTAAAGGAATAAAATATTTAGGTGTGTTTTTTTAGTAGATACGGATCATTTTTATGTACAAAAAGTATTTAGCTGAAAGAGGTACAAAAGCTATGTATGGATTATTAAGAAAGCTAGAACTTTAAATTTATCAATTGACTGCCAAATAGATATGTTTGATAAAATGGTTTTACCAATTTGTTGTATGGTTCAGAAATATGGGGTTTTGAAAAATTAGATATATTAGAAAGGTCCATTTAAATTTTGTAAACTTATTTTAAAAGTTAGAAAAGTACGCCAAGTTTTATTTTATATGGCGAATTAGGTAGGGTACCATTATATGTTTATGTCAAAACTAGAATTATAAGTTACTGGTCAAATATTATTGAGAAAAGTGATACGAAATATACGTCAATTATTTACAAATTATTATATAACTATTTTCAAATGGTGTTAAAACTAAGTGGATTAGCTCAGTTGAAGCAATTTTTCAAGAATGTGGTATGAATAATATATGGCTTTTCATAATTATAGCAACCGTACCTGGTTTTAAATGTGTTAAAACAAAAATTATATGATCAATTTTTACAAAGTTGGTATACACATTCTACCTTTTCAAGGGAATCTCTATAATTTATTTACTCATTTTGATTTTAAACTACAATTGTATTTAACTTCAGATCTCTCTGATAGAAACAAAACTACTTTAAGTAATTTAGATGTAGTAATCATAACTACCTATTGAAGTTGGACGTTTGGAAAATATCCCAAGAGAGAATAGATTATGTGAACTTTGTAACACCGATTTAGGTGATGAATATCACTATATTTTGTGTTGTACTGCTTTGTCTGCAGAAAGAAGTATGTTTATTCCTAAATGTATATTGTCAAACCAAATACTTAAAATTTTATTCATTATTCAACATACAAATTTATCTCTACAAATTAATTAAGTAAGTTTATAAAGATTATTAATGAAAGAATCGGTACTACCGGTCCTCCGGGTTAACATAATGTGTAATTGTATAGTTATGTTATGCTGTTACTCATGCATTATTTGTTATATATATGTGTGTTTTATATATTCTCAATTTGTAAAATTGCAATATGAGAAATAAAGAAACTTGAAACTTGAAACTTGAAAGACGGACGGACACCCCTATCACTATATACCCCACTTTTTAAGGGTGGTATAAAAACATAATAGAAATAGACAGTGGCGTAGCGAGCATATCATTTATCTGTACGCACCAGTGTGTGTCCGATACGCGCCGAAGGCGCGTATTTTTAGGGGGTCTGGGGCTGCCCCCCCCCCCCCCCCAGAAATTTTTTTATTTTTAGAGCCTAAATGCTGCGATTTCCTGCACTCTAGACGGATAGGTTTAGTAATATTTTCCCGTTTTTTAGTTCGGTTGGTTAAGGAATGGTGTTTTACGTCCCAGTCAAGATTATTTCACTAATATCACATCAATTTGAATGATGTTGGGCAACGGAAGCATCGGGGGAAAAAACCACCGACCTTCCGCGTATTTAACCTGACAAAGTTTCTCGAGAGATTTGTACCCAAATTGGTAGTAAACATGTGTACAACTTTAAAACTTCTAACTGATCCGGATAGGGATAAAAACAACAACCAGCTTGCGATGATAAACCATTTTACCGACGGCCCTTGCAAGACAAAAACTTAAGCAAAGCATTAATTTATCAACTACAAACAGTGAAAGATACTTTTATAAATTCAAAATTTCAGTATATGAAATCCATCTTTCGGTTCTTTTTTGCGGCAAACTCGTCGACAACATCTTCACATTGATATCGATCTCTCTATGTATGTGCTAGACAAGACTAGCAAGACTAGACAGCCTACTTTCGCCCATGGTTGTTCTCAGAAAGTTTTTTATTCATTTTCTGTTGTTTTATGATGATTCGGCGTTTTATCGACTTGTTGAACTTTCTTAAAAAAGGACTAAGTCCAAGTTGTTTTAGCATATTAGTGTGTAGGTCATTGGCGCTAATAAATGATAAACCTTACCGGACGAACGCCGTGTATGATAAATAACAAAACGGTTACGACATAAACTTTAAGTCATATTCGGACATCGAGCATAACGTAATTATGTTCAATATTATCTACTAGTGAACCTTGGTATCTCACGATATGCAAACGTAGAGAATCATAACCAGTTAAATAATAGTATAGTCATGGTTTTTAATTTTAATGACAATTTCCAAGATTTTTACAATCTCTGTATTTTGATATGTACGCCCGGGCGTTTTGACGTAATAGGCGCTACGCCACTGATAGAAAAGAATCAATTTTGATAATAAAATGGAATTCTAATTCATAGTAAACATATAAAAATCAAACAAAAACTCCCTAACAGTAGGAACGCCAACCCGGCTTTTTCCGAGAATTGTGTTTTGGTTTTACAATTTTTTATCCTTCCGCCGTTTTGAAAATTGGGATTACTTTTTGACAAGTGTCTGATGGCCGAAAAAGTCCCCCGTGTTGAAACTAACGATAAAACATTATAAAATATAGTTCAGTGCCGTGCACCAGTGGATTATATGCCAGAATAACCAATATTTTAGAATTTGGGTTTAAATTTGATATAAAACATTATTATTCACACAAAATATTCGATTTCTTGACGCCAACTGATGTCGCAACAGAAACCCTAGGAATTTTTTGTCAATCTTTAAAACTTGGACACTTTTTGTGTAAAGAAAATTATCACTCGATATTTTGTAAAACATACAATAACACATCCAAAATTAAATTCAATCTAAAATCTTTCTGGTGCATCAGGTGTAAATATCTTAAAACAGCGAAAATCTGGATGGTACATTTGGTTGTCAATGTAAACAAATATGGCTGCCCCCGCGATGATCGGTGTACGAATGTGAAGTTGGAAATGACATTGCAACGTGTTTAAATTTTATTCACGCGATACCGGTTTGGAGAATCATTAAGTCACATGTTCAAATCACCAAGTTTCGCAAGTTTTCAATAAAAATTATTAGACAAAGTAATATAATCTAAACACTGATCGGTTACCTACATGTCAAACCTTGTATGCATACGCTATCAAGAGTTGTCTCTCTTTTATTGCATTTTCGCACTCTCTCTCCCTTTGTGTGTGTGTGTGTGTGTGTGTGTGTGTGTGTGAGAGAGAGAGAGAGAGAGAGAGAGAGAGAGAGATGTTCAGTAGAGCATATTTTGAAACACCATAAGTCATAAGATTACCTTCACAATCAATGCAACCAGTATATTCTCTAAGGAGTCATTTATCCATAATGGACATATTACCACCATACAGACTGAATCTTAAAATAACTTACATATGTAAACTGAATGTTCACATTAATAATAAATAACCACTATCCTAATTCAGAGTAAATAACAAATGAGTTTTAAAATAAATTTTGCAAAACAGTATAACCTGCTATAAAGACCACCTGTCTATAGCAACCAGTATGAAGTATCCCCAATGGAATTTACTATATAATGACCTTCCATATATATTCCACCTGTCTAATGTGAATAAAGACCACCTTTTACAGTCCCAAATGACTACTCAACTTGTGTATAACGTCCACTTTTTCAATCAACTTTATTTTAATTTTTTTATAATTTTAGCAAAAAATTAACCAAGTACATTGTAATTCATATATTCTTAATGCATTAAGATTAGAAATATATAATTAATATATAGATTTTTGTTGCAAAATGTATATAATAAGTAAAAAAATTGAGGAATAAAGTGAAGTCCTTATTCTCATATCAATGACTGAAGTCATTAGATCAGAAGGGTTATTATAATAATAACTATATTAGTATAAAGCAAATTACATGCTTGTAGCCTATTTAGAATATTGGATTATTAGTAACTAATCTTTGTTATTTAGTGGTAGTATGTTTACTATACCTTTTGTTTTAATTAGTGACACCATGCTTCTTAAGAAACAAGGACATTAGTCAAGATCAACTCTAACCATGTAATCAGATGTAGTCCATTAAGATTATAATGCACTTTTCATTTTTTTTCTATAATTAATTCTAAATAATTATTTTTTAAAAATAATAATAAAATAATTTTAACAAAATTTATAAAAAGGTATTTTAGAGGTATTATTTTCACTCATTTGTATACCAGTATCAACAATACATGTTTAAGGAGACCCTCTATATAAAGTCTACCACTTTTGCTCAGTCCCCTGGGTGATTTTTATACAAAGGTTATACTGTATACCAGATATCAGGTTTGATGGATGACATGATGTTGTTTTTGCTTGCCATAACCAAAATCAAGTATTAACATATTTAAAATGTGCAGGCAGAAATGGGCATAAACAGACTTAGCTATAGAAAAATTGAAACAAATACATTTGTTGTCTCATTGCATTGGCTGCCCATGTGTGTATATTGGGTGTGTGACCATTTATTCAGTAAAAATATATTACATACACACATTGCACATGTATGGAGCTGTTTCAAAAGTCAACACCAGTGTCACCACCCCTTTGCAAAATTTTCAAAAACAATACCTGAGGAGAAAAAGAAGATTGTTTTACCTTGAACTTTTTTGGTGTTTTTATGGTTCATCTATTCAAATTGGAAGTTTAATTATTTTTATGATATGTGGTGAGCATATGATGTCTCTCCCCTTCAGTCTTGAAGCAATTGTAGAGTATGCAGTCTATGCCGTTTGAACATATGGGTTTTGAAAACTGTCTATATATCCATAAGTAGCATTTTAGTAAACAGATTTAATATATTATTGGTTGCATTTTCAATTTGAGATTTAACTAGCTAGTCATATACTGTTTCAGTTTTGGGTTTAGAAATTATTTTCCTTATTTGTTGGTTTGAATACCATATGCAAATGCACATTCTACTTTTATCTGCAAACTTAAAACAAAGGGAATTGGGCATTGTGAAATGTGACAAGTAGGTGTTTGTTGACTTCTTAGTTTATTAGGAGTGCAATTACTAACCTTCTAATCTTACATGGCTTTTAAGAATTTTATAATCAGTGGTCTAAAACTGTCAATTTAAGTGACATTGCCTCTTGTTTTTCACTTGTCAGTGGTTTTATGGTTTGTTGCTGGTTGATTGAACTTGAATGTTGCAAGTGTAAGCTTTTCAGCTGCATATGTGAAAGCTCAAGTAAACATATGTGAATGAACATGTATTTAAATCAACTTGCATGACTCAAATGGCTATGTTCCTTGAAGTTTTAGCCAATATCTCAGTATTGTATGTGAGTGCTGTAACTGTCTTCAAAAAGCACAGGAATTTCTCCTGGAACTGAGATTTAATAATTTAGCTAGAAGGAAATCTTTATTAGGCCATGAAAGGCACATTATTTCAGTCTATCTGAAATATAAACACCAGACTACACCAAAATTAACAAATAATATTAAATATTCTTGCTAAATCATTTAACAAATTTGTAATTTCTTGTTATTTAAACATAAATAGTTATTGGCAAATCAGAATTTAAATTTTAATCAAATTGACTAAATCAGGGACAGTCTAAATTTTCCAGACATTTAAATTTTGGAATATAGTATATATCTTCACTTTTAAGTGCTGGTTTACTTGACAAAAGCTTATCCAGCATTAATAGTTTAAGCAAAACCTTAATGGTTATATTAAAGTCTTTGTTAAATCATATTATTGCATTTACCTGCAGGAAATTTAACATGGGTTGGGGTCAATCAAGAGTGAAAAAGTGACAGTGGCCAAGCTACTGTTAGGCTAGTGTTTGTACAGGGTATGTTTTCAAAGTAAAATGCACTCTCTTTCTTTGTCAGCTTAATATGGAAGAATAATTCAGTCTCAACTTTACTGATTCAGTGATCAGGTTGTTAATATCAGCTTGTAATGACTGAAATTCACAAGGCAAAGGTTGCCACAGTTGAGAAGTGAAGGGCCTTCTGAAAGCCTCTGGGGCCCAAATCGCATATCCTAAATAAACGGATTTATCTATTGCCATTAATTCCACAATTCAACTAACACTTATAATACACCGTACGTGGTCAATCAACATAGATTTTGCGCATGTGGTTGTCGTATGGATTTTTAGTTTGTGAAATGAACGGTCGAAGCGGCATATTGCCGAGTTTTAACATGGAGACTGAAAGTAGGCCCTAAAATCCGGCAAATTCTATAAGAAGTCTGACGAAAAATGATAATTTTAACCTAAACTTACTTTATTTCAATCGTAAATGCCATTCTGCGTCTTCTGTGTGTCCAAACTAAATATAGAACACAGCTAGGAAGCAATACTGACAAAATGTATAGGTCAAATTAGACGAAAAATGGACCCGACCCGTACCCAAGAATCCGGACTGACGGCGATTTTTTTCACCTTTAAAACTTTGACACTTTTTGTGTAAAGAAAATTATTTGATGAATTACATATCAAAATGTGCATTGCAAACAGATCTTTCTTTTGATATAAAAATCATTCTGGTGCACGCGCGTTGCGATAAATGGGAAGGAATCTTGTGAAGAACAATTTTTTTTAATTTTAGTCAGTGACTCGTTTTTATCTCTAAATTAAGATATTAAAATGTAACCGGAATTGTTAAAAGTAGTTGTGAACGAGTTTCATATATGCTGATTTTTTTATGTTATAACTTTGTTCATAACATCCGATGATATATTGAACACAATTCCCGATTTTGCCTCGTTCAAAGGTTCGCCATTTTTTGCCCAATTTTATCTCATTTTTGCAAGTTCACAAATTTTAATGAATCCCTACGCCAGCGGCTTTGGCGTTCCTACTGAAGTAATATAAATAATATTTTATTCAGTATCATATTTTAAACAATGAGAAAAGTTCCGAAGTCCACCAACAATATTTTAAACGTCACAATCACTTACATACGCTTAATTGATGACGTCATAATCATTTTACGCGAGAACTTCAACAAAAA
This sequence comes from Anadara kagoshimensis, assembly GCA_021292105.1. Lineage (NCBI taxonomy): Eukaryota > Metazoa > Mollusca > Bivalvia > Arcoida > Arcidae > Anadara > Anadara kagoshimensis. The sequence goes on along the minus strand of CM037859.1, from coordinate 44,180,188 downwards.
TTGATTACGTCATTTCCAGCAGGCATGGATGGTGACATGAATACTGGTCATTTGATGCAATGTTTTGTTTACAAATCATGTTTTATGTTGCAAATGTGTGAGAAAAAGAATCCTACACCAATGACAGGGTAAGACAGAGATATCTCAAACTCGGATGAATATTTTCAATGTCCAGAACGAGCTAAAGCTCGTTCTGGACAGGAAAATGTTCATTCTCGTTTGAGATTAATAGAATCTATCATGAGTATCCATGTAGGATAGGGAAATCTCATCCGAGGGGTTGAATATTTCAGTCAGAGACGAGACTTTTGCTTGAAGTATCAGTCACATCGACATCGACGCCATCTTTGCAAATCTAACTTTGTTATTTAACGTTTTACATAAAAATAAATATGACCATCGGACAGAATGTACCCGATTTTGGTTTATACAATAAGTATAAACTAGAAAACAAAGCCATTTATTCTTATCACCCAAAATAAACATTTGAAACGCAGTGAAAATATCTAAATTTTGAAGAGACTCGGGTGTCAATTTCCCGCAAGACGACGTCATGTCGCTACGATATGACGTCATTCAATTGTCATTTGATTGTGACGTCACTGAAAGCCGCACGCGGAGGTGAAGATAAGTACGTGGAGGTGAAGATAGAAATTTCTTCCATCGTTTCTGCAAGCGGAAATCTCTATCTCAAACATAGGAAGATGGAAGAAATCTCTGTCTTACCCTGTAACCGGTGTATGATTCTATTAGTCTCGCAATCCGAGTGAAGTTCGAATCCACAGCCCTTGATACCGAAAAATACTTCAAGACCTACCTGTCTACATCAGGTATATCTATAGTAGGCATTTTTGACTTGATTTTTGGTGTTATTTTCAGATTATATTGATGGAATGATGTATGTATCAATTTATGTAAAGAAAAAGAAACAGCTAGTATTAACTACAGTTATTTTAGCCACTGCCTGTCTTTTTATACACCACCATCTCAGCAGGTAAGATATATACGGATTTTATTTATTTATTTATTTATTTATTTATTTATTTATTTATTTATTTATTTGAATATTCATCACCTACGCATCCTTTTGAAAAAAAAGACAATAGCGACCAGGGAATTGTTTTGAGGAATGATAATTACAAGTGTGCAGATGAGTCGGATGGTTATTATAAGTTATACAGGGCTTTTGCAGGTTACACGGCCCAATGTACCCCGTCAAAGATTTATGTACCCTGAGCCGCATGGCCGTGTAATCTGCCAAAGCCCTGTATAACGTTTTTGTCTCCCTTCAAAGCGTAACCAGTTGGATCTTTTTAACTTCTATTTCGTATTTTGTGTGACTTGCGTACGTTGTCGCTATGTTTGTTTACTGTAACTAGACGTCAGAGATGTACGAGTTACTTCCCTTTTACCGCTAAACGTTGCGTGCTCTCATGTACCTCGGCAGATTTACGAACATCGTTCCATGTACCCCGGCAAGTTAACCAATCGCTATGCGAGAATTTTCTTTGAAGGGTGACAAAAAAGCATGAACTGGATCTTGATGATAATGACAATTGTAGTCCTACCAATATTAATATATATTAATTGATAAAATATCATATACCAGTCTTGTACACCCCTAACGTTTTCCTTACTTTCTCCATTGTCCCTGATCAACCCATACAGCTAACACCTGTGACACAGAATCCATTCATCTCACTCCCAGCCCATAGGTGGTAAACGCATCTATTTCGTCAACTTTATGATAAAAGCCCCATTAATTCAATGTCAATAGTTGCTTTCAAGATTCTTTTAACACACGGTTTATTCACGAAATGCAGTTTTTCTTATGTTATGGGTGTAAACACGCCTGTCCTACAAACGTATGGCCGTCACGTATGACGCTGTACAAAGTGTTGTTTGTTTACATGGTAACGAGACATAATATAGTACCTTTTTCAAAAGATTTAAATGTAACATCTTTTATATATTGACTGAAACTAACAAGGAAATGAATAAAAAGATATATATTTCAGCTTCTTTATAGGATATTTTATCGTTTCATAAAGATGTCATGTATTGAATTATTACATAGCAACCTTGTAACGCCGATTTTCGGAAAATCAGCTGATCTCAACCTAAAGACTGTTTAATTTCGGGCTTGTCATTATAAAAATTGAATTGTATTTTACGTAGTTATCGGGAATGCAATAATAAAGCAACACGGAGTTCAAATCACACAAAAATAGTATTTTAAAAAAATCAATAATAAAAAAATGACAGAAATTTGGTATGGAACAAATGGTTTGAATAATACTAATAGTCTACATATTGTGTTTCCACATATTGAGTGCACATGGAAAATGCAAGGATAAAGTCGTATTTTCCAAAAAAGTTACAAACAGATTGTCAAAACATTTTACAAAATATACTGACCTAATAGAAAAAATATTTTTATTCATCCAAAAGTGAATTTAATTATGTACATAGAGCAAATTTTGAAGTTTTTAACAAAACAACAAATATAACTATGTCAAAATTATTCCTTCTGTACCTTCTTACTCGGGGCAATTTTAAATGAGATGTCATAATTGAAATAGTCATGATGATCACATCTTGAAAAAACCCTAGCAACAATGACCTACCTGACCCTAAATACCCTGATGTAACTTTGAATGAGGCCCAATTAGTGTATAAAATTGATTAAATTTCCAAATTGTCCCCAAAGTTTCTCTATGTACAGGAGAACTGAATAATGATATTTTCATTTAAAAATATAATTTGGTGTGGTCAGTGCGTTTTAATTTCATTTTAATGATAGTTTAATGGATACATTTTGGATTGAAAGAAATAAATAATAAAAACCATGTGCACTCATTTTATGGAAATACAGTAGGGCTCTGAGTCCATCAATTAGACCATGTACTACCTACTTCATGTTTTACCCCGTTATACTAGTATTTTATTAGTTAAAAGTCCAAGAATACTACATCTTATGTTTTCAGCCTCTTAGTGGACACTAGCAGCTCTAGCACAAATCAGTATCATACAGAACCGGTATTGTTAAAAAACATCCTTAAAAAGGGAATATCCGAATTAGAAGCCGGAAGTGCAATATCATACCACGGACTAGACTTGATTAAGGGATACTTAAATCTAGAAGAAATAGAGGATTTACGTCAAACAGCAAATTCAAATACTTCCAAAGCATTTATTATTGGAAATAGGAATACATTTAACATTGGTGATCAAATTCGTGTTCAGATTGAACTTTATGATGGTTTTGGACATCGTTTGCGCACAGGAGGTGACGCATTACGGATATGGATGGTTGACATTGATCAAGGGGCAAATTCAACTGGATATGTCATTGATCACGGAAATGGGTCGTATATCGGGGTTGTGCGCGCCCTCTGGAAGGGAAATCCTGAAATTAAGATCTCCATAGCAACAACAAAGGAACACATAAGTGTTATGATGAAGCAGATTCACGATCGAGGTGTATTGTATTATCTTACGGGTAAATTTCAGGATAAAAACTTGGGTATTACAGAAGTTACGAATTGTACAACTATTCCAATTGTTAAAGGTTATAGGTCAGTCTGTAATCTGACCTCAATAAACTTTGGAATGGCGTGGTATTGTGGAAAACCTGCTATTGTGTCGTGTAAAAACTGGGTATCCTATGTTGGTAGCAGAATAAACCAGTTTTCAAAAATAGCCAAACAGCTAGTAGAGTGAGTATTTATACATAACTACAACATCATTGTAATTAGTTATACAGCATTATTGATGACGTAATTCACATTTTCACCACTTTCAATTATCTGTACATCACTTTCCTATGCATGTTTTCATAAGGCAATCGCTATGTTATGATACGACTGTCTGGTTGGTTGCTTATGTCACCCGCACTGAGCATGTCTGTTTTGTCGCTTATGTCACCCGCACTAAGCATGTCTGTTTTGTGGCTTATGTCACATCCCACTGGGCATGTCTGTTTGGTTGCTTATGTCACATCGCACTGAGCATGTCTGTTTTGTCGCTTATGTCACATCGCACTGAGCATGTCTGTTTTGTCGCTTATGTCAGATTGCACTGGGCATGTCTGTTTGGGTGTTTTGTCACATCGCACTGAGTATGTCTGTTTTGTCGCTTATGTCACATCGCACTTAGCATGTCTGTTTTGTCGCTTATGTCACATCGCACTGGGCATGTCTGTTTTGTCGCTTATGTCACATCGCACTGAGCATGTCTGTTTTGTCGCTTATGTCACATCGCACTGGGCATGTCTGTTTGGTTGCTTATGTCACATCGCACTGAGCATGTCTGTTTTGTCGCTTATGTCACATCGCACTGAGCATGTCTGTTTGGTTGCTTATGTCACCCGCGCAGGGCATGTCAGTTTGGTTGCTTATGTCACCCGCACTGGGCATGTATGTTTTGTTGCTTATATCACCCGTGAAGGGCATGTCTGTTTGGTCGCTTATGTCACCCGCACTGGGCATGTCTGTTTGGTTGCTTATGTCACCCGCACTGGGCATGTCTGTTTTGTCGCTTATGTCACCCGCATTGGGCATGTCTGTTTTGTCGTTTATGTCACCCGCACTGGGCATGTCTGTTTTGTCGCTTATGTCACCCGCACTGGGCATGTCTGTTTTGTCGCTTATGTCACCCGCACGGGCATGTCTGTTTGATTGCTTATGTCACCCGCACTGGGCATGTCTGTTTGGTTGCTTATGTCACCCCGCACTGAGCATGTCTGTTTGGTCGCTTATGTCACCCGCGCTGGGCATGTCTGTTCGGTCGCTTATGTCACCCGCACTAGGCATGTCTGTTTGGTTGCTTATGTCACACCGCACTGAGCGTGTCTGTTTGGTGGCTTATGTCACCCGCGCTTGGCATGTCTGTTTGGTCGCTTATATCGTCCGCGCTGGGCATGTCTGTTTTGTCGCTTATGTCACTCGCACTGGGCATGTCTGTTTGGTCGCTTATGTCACCCGCACTGGGCATGACGTCTGTTTTGTCGCTTATGTCACCTGCACTTGGCATTTCTGTTTGGTCGCTTATGGCACCCGCACTGGGCATGTCTGTTTTGTCGCTTGTGTCACCCCGCACTGAGCATGTCTGTTTTGTCGCTTATGTCACCCACACTGGGCATGTCTGTTTGGTAGCTTATGTCACCTGCACTGGGCATGTCTGTTTGGTCGCTTATGTCACCCTGCACTGAGTATGTCAGTTTGGTCGCTTATTTCACCCGCGCTGGACATGTCTGTTTGGTCGCTTATGTCACGCAGCACTGGGTATGTCTGTTTAGTCGCTTATGTCACCCAGCACTGAGTATGTCTGTTTGATCGCTTATGTCACCCAGCACTGAGTATGTCTGTTTGGTCGCTTATGTCAACCCGCACTGAGCATGTCTGTTTGGTCGCTTATGTCACCCAGCACTGAGTATGTCTGTTTGGTCGCTTATGTCACCCAGCACTGAGTATGTCTGTTTGGTCGCTTATGTCACCCCGCACTGAGCATATCTGTTTGATCGCTTATGTCACCCAGCACTGAGCATGTCTGTTTGGTCGCTTATGTCACCCAGCACTGAGTATGTCTGTTTGGTCGCTTATGTCACCCAGCACTGAGTATGTCTGTTTGATCGCTTATGTCACCCCGCACTGAGCGTGTCTGCTTCTGTATTTTTTGGGCTTGTTCTGTTTGGTCCCTTCAATCACCCAGTATTTAGCCTGTCTGTCTTGTCGATTAGTTTGGTCATTCGTATCAGTATGCCTTTTTATCATTGTTGTTTATATCATCACGATCGCAAATTACGCATGTCGATTTTGCCGCTTAGGCGATTCCATGCATTTGACTATGTATTGATTAAATAATTGATATTTTTTGCCAGACATTCGCCGTTCATTGCCATCAGAACTTTGCATATCAAACTAACTTCATCTCCATTCATAGCTGATGACATCTTAATTTAAGTGAAATAGCCCCGACGTTAATAAAAAAAATCGGGATAATCAATCAACTACTAGTAACATATCTGACTAGATCATTAAAAATTACCATATAATGCAAGATTGAAGGAGATAACACTCCCCAATCCCCATAATGTTATATTTATGTTGATGTTCTGTTTCTTTTTTCCAGGCATCACAAACATTTAGTATTCCCGAAGAGATTCCGAATCAGGATTACAGGAGGTATGTACACATATATATAAAGACTATAGGCAAACAACATTGACTTGTCTGCTTGACCTTTAAATATTTATCAGGACCAATTACATCTGTGTATAGGGAACACAGGTGTTTATTTTGTATAAATCATGAGATATATTCACCTCATAGAGTACACCTGTGCACTTTGTATGTATTAACTTGGATCTTAACATTACCTATTTATTGGGTGGACCCTCCTATATGACTATTTCTAATGAAAGGTCAAACGAACAGGTCAAAGTTGTTTACCATTGTTTTGTTGACATGTGTATAAATTCACGAACATGTACGAAATTAACCGATTGCTGTATAAATTCACGAAAATGTACGACATTAACCGATTGCTGTATAAATTCACGAACATGTACGCCATTAACCGATTGCTGTATAAACCATAGGTCTGTATCCATCGCTAGTAGATCTAGATTTATGTTTACTAGGGTACAGCGGTCATACCCAACCCGGTAAAATGGCGCCATTCGTCAGCCTATACATGTATATCTTTTATTGTCAGTTATAAGGGAAAAACAGAAAAAATACAACAAATTTGATGCACTCTCCCTTAACCTTTAATATTTGCTGATGGACTTCTAGCAGTACTTGCCACTAAAACCATAATTGTCATGAGAACAATAGAATCAAGTCATTATGAACATTTGTGTGATTTAAAAAACAATAGTTTGTATAGTAAATTTCAAACTGTTGGGGGCGAGGATGGGTAGCGGTTGGGGGTGTTATACAAAAAGCAAAGCCTACCAAAATGATTATCTTAATGCATATGCGTATATACCCTCTCAAATAAACCAAATTGCATGTCATACATATACATAGAACTGCAGACGTTACACCTTCATAAAATACAAAAGTGTATTTAGAATGTTTGCCAATATTTAATATACATACTTTTTTTTGTAGACACGGTTGCAATTCCATCAAAAGATTCCCCATGTAACCAGCGTTCCAGAAGTCTAACCTGGTACGATAGGTCACCAACAGGGTATTTTTACAAGAATCGGTGGAGAATTTTGGAGTGTAAATACACATTTAGTGCTACAATAGATACTTATATAAAATGTCTAAAGGGAAGACCTCTTATCTTCCTTGGCGATTCTACAGTTAGATATTGGTTTGTATGGCTTACAGACTTTTTAAATTTAAAATTCCAGACCGGGCGATGGGACGAAATAAAAGATAAAGCTTGGCAGAAATATGCATACGCCGAACGCAAGGACTTAAATTTATCGATAGTCTGGGCTCCACACGAACTTCCGTTTTATGGAGGCGAGTCAAACATCAAAAACTTACGTTCTGTAGGATCTCGTCTGGACGAGATCGGAAGTAACAGTAACGCCATAATTGTTCTACACTGGTATTTACATATTGCTAGAAGCCCACATACTGTCTACAGGGAACATATTCGGAACGCCAGACATGCAATAGACAGATTGCTAAAACGATCTCCTGGTGTTGAGATATTCATTAAAGGGCCACATGCAGTGACACACCCATTAAATATTGAACCATATGACTATATAAAAAATATGAAGAACAAATTTTATTTGAAGAGTTTAAAGATATACAAAACAGAGTTATCTACCTTGACGAATGGGATATGACAGTTGGAAGTGAAAATGCTAACGTTCATCCGAGCAGAATGACTAACTTAGAGATGATACATCATTTATTGTCATATACTTGTTTCAGATAACAAAACTACTACTGTTTACGTATTTAATTTCGAGTGTATTTATTTTCGCGGTATAAGAAATTTAGACATATCTGCATAGTGAAATTTTCGTGTTTTTGAAATGTGCATTATAACACAATACGCATAATATAATTTTTGCTTGGTATTAATTTTCGCGCAGAACAAACGGCCGCGAAATAAGCGAATATTAGTACATCGCGAAAATAAATACCCTTACAGTATTTAATTAAAACTCTGATGTCTCTGGATAATATAGCAAAATTGTCTCTGCTTGTCGTATGTTGTCTCTGATTAACGGAAGTCCAGTGATCATCGTGCAAGCAAAAATTACCGATACAACGTAAAACATCATTAAACTTACCAACCAAACAATGTTTAATATCAGATAAAAGAGCTTGTGGCAGCTTTAAATGTATTTTAACAAGGCAGCTTGAAATTAGTTATTGTATGAGTTTTATACCACATGCAAACGGTATTGGAACCTCGGTGGTCAAGTGATCTAAGGCGCGGGCAGGGACCACAGCCTCTCGCCGGCGTCCTTGGTTAGAATCCCACCCAGGACTGATCGTGCCGTGAGGGTTTGTCATTACCCTTATCGACAGTAGGTGGTTTTCTCCCAAAACAGCGTATTCTTCCTGAACTGGCTGCTTCGATATAAGTAAAAGAATCTTGACCGCATTATTCTACTTAAACTTAGTACTAGACGTCGCCAGATTTTGACGTCGTGTTGATGACATCGGTGATCGATACCCGGATTACAATGCTTTATCCACCTAGACTGGAATCTCACTCTTATATGATGGGTTTTTTTTCTGTAGGTTTGCTTGTCTAAAGGTACATAACTTCTCTTGGGGTTCCGTTTACCTTTCCCCAGCCATTCTAGACCACACTTTCCTTTATAAGTGAAATAATCATGACCGGGATAATCATTAATAAACTTTCCATCACTTTCATCAGGTTATAGTTCATAAATTTGAGTGTCTATTAATAGACCAAACATCACAGCGCCTCTCGCCGGCCCTAAGTTCGAATTTTATCCGACAGATAATTTGTTAGTTCGATTGTCGATGGACGACAGGTATATTCCAGTTTACTCATGTAAAATTATACCTTTGTCTTCTTTCACTGGGGTTTACATGTTGCATTAATTATAACCCCGCAAACGAAGTTTAAGGTGTATTTAGGAATCACTTTGTCTCCATATCGTGTCCGCTCCATATCTTCCATGTCTTTGGATGGATTTTGATCAAACTTTAAACAAATGTAAACCAACATGAGGCGCCGTGTAGCATACCAAATTCATATGCATAAGTCAAAGGTCAAGGTCGCGGGAAAACATTAAATGTTAGGGGCGGGGTGGGGGCATTTGGCTCTCGAGAGACAGTTCTAGTTGCTGACTTATGAGACACCGCAAAATGTAAGGAACTAGCTTCGTTCTATTACAATTTTCACAAGATAATTTTTTAAAAAAGATAATAAAACACAATTTATAAAATATTTAATCATAATTTAACAAATAATTGCACGTTTAATTGATTAATTCTTGATTATAATTAACAATTTATACACCAAGATTACATGTCACCATTAGTTTGTTATGTTGGGGGTTTGAAAAAAATAATCACGAGTTAAACCAACATTCATGTACAGTACAGACTTGGCAAAAAGTTTTACACTAAGCTTACGAACTAGTGTCCAATTGGCACCTCATTCCGGTCCACTGCTGGCTTTAGTTCAACAGCTTTTCCGGCAGATGTTATTTAGAATTCGGCAGCTTTAATTTTCTGACTACAAGCTATCAATATTTCGGCCATTCTGCAGCCGAGATTTTGATTCTTTTTTACGTTATCACAACGTTAAACTTTCGACAGGTCTGAACTGTACTTAAAATAAATCTTGGTTCAAACATTTTACATCATTGGTATAAGTTTATTATTTTTATGTAGACTAAAACATATACATTTGTCGACATGATGTTAAAATAAACAAGGCTCCAATAATTCCTTAACATAAATCTGACAATTTTTGGTTGCATTTTAAAGTGCTTCAAATAAAAAAGTTTTCACATATATATAATAAGTTCACGAATATCATGAAAATTAACAAAATTATTAAGAATTTTAATTTGCCAGATTTAAGTTAAGGAAAGAGTTCGTTAAGGAATGATTGTGAAACTGGGAACAGTTATAACTTTGCGTATCAGGATTATGAAATTAGTTGGTTAAAAAAGGGGAATGTGACTAATTGAGAAATGTAAGAAATTGTTTGGTCCCAACGAGATTAATTATTAATATACAGCAAAATTAAAACTCTTTCCTCCAGGGAATTCTGTCCCAAGGAATAAGTCCCCGGCCAGGAAATTCTGTCCTCCAGGTTTGTTTTTGCATTATGACCTTCAAGATGCATATCAAGGACGTTGCAGATGACATACAACTTTGATGAAAAGTGTATCAATAGGATAAAATAAGGTTAAAACAACATTTATAAACAATATAAAACAAATAACAAACACAGATATAAAAAGTACAATAATGAAATCAACAAAATATAGTAAGTATGTAATAGTTAAAACAGATAAGCAATAGCGATACCAGAATATGTATATATATATTGAGAAGATATATCCGCGGTACAAGTCACCGTGAAAATCGCCGATAATTTCCCCCGTGAGTGTTACTTCTTGTAAAGTATATTTTTGAAATTACATATCATACCAGTTTTAATTTTACAGCACTAGACGGCCGTTTCGAAATACAATTCCTCATTAGTAGTTCTTGGACCAACATTGTGAAACCAAAATTGAAACTTCCGATAGCAGCGAAGTTAATCAGTAAGAGAAATGAAATATTCTGGAAAACAACATAACGTCTCATAAAAATATTGATCAAATTATTTATCGATTCTCCGTTTGATTATAAATTAGGTTTGTTCATCTAAAAAGTCATGATGGGGTCTTTGATATAGCACAAGGAGCCTTACACCGTGACGTAACTATGTGACGTCATAGTTACACGACAACGTAGCGTATATCAATATGGTAATTAGATTAAATCCGATATAGCGGAAGTCTTAAATACTTGGAATGTTTTCTGTTGTCATGGTAACATAATGTTTAAATTGATGCTAGTTACAAAATGACAGAGGCATACAATACGATATTTCTTTTCACTATAACATTCAACAATGGCATTGCAGCGTCTCTAACTTAGTTGCCATGGTAACCTCAACAAATAAAAAGAATTGCACTTATAGGTGAAAATAGAAAAGATGACTACATAATATGCATAGTGTCATCATTATCGTGAAAAATTGTAATTTTATCTTGTCATATATTTTGTGTTTTAATTTCATCAAATAAGTATCCTTGAATAAGTTACAAGAACATGTATAGATACTGGTGACAATTCAAGTTCTAAGACCACCATAAGTTAACAAGGTTAAAACAAATACTTAAAAAATAGATATTGTTGTCATGGCAACAATTTGACACACACTAATACAACAATTTTGTGGTAAAAATTAATATTTTTGGATGCAAATATAAGTTTAGTATTAATATAATACTAATAAATATTGAAATTTCACGAGAGAGAGAGAGAGAGAGAGAGAGAGAGAGAGAGAGAGAGAGAGAGAGAGCTCATGCATATGTATCTGGTCTATCCGGGTATAGCAACATTTAAATATAGCAGAATATATAGTGATATCTGGCAGTGACATCGAGTGACAGATTTCTTTACACCCAGTCATATAACATGTATTTAATAATCATTGAAAACATAAAAAAGTAAAATATATGAATGTTAATATCTTTGTAGCGATAAAAATTAATGTCAGTAGAACACTTTATGTCGATATCTTTTTACTTTGGTGGAAACACATTCTGTGTATAAGTACCGATTAGGTTACCGGCTGGTTTGTAACTACCCACCACGTATACTTTACCGCCAGATGCTACAGCTTTACCGAATCCAACTTCTTTGGTGCCTTTCCATACTACTTGTGTAAAATGTCCTGAAAATAGCACGTTGTCAAAGTTACATTTTAAGTCTAACCTGGCTTACAGGTCACCTCTATGTAAGGGTCACCTGCTTGAAAGACCAGTAAGATTTTATTGATTGCTCTTTATTCATATTATTTGGACCTCTACATAAAGGTCATCTGCATAAAGGCCACTTTTACTGGTCCCCTTGGGTGGCCTTTATAGACAGGTTTGCCTGTATAAATATTTAAGGTGGTTATGCATTGTGAGAGTAAGTGATGTCCCAATGTCAATCATGTTAGTCCGTCTCAAGTTTAAGGAGAGATAACTCTTATATATAAACGGCATTGCAATGTCTGGTTTCATCCAGTCGGTTATGACATTTACAATACATCCAAGTACATTCCATGGCTAGTAACTAGACGCTCTCTAGCTTAACACAGTAAGTAGTGTTGAGATGTGCAAAATAGTCACACATGTCCGGGACGTGCAGCCTTGCTATTAAAACACCTCCATATAATAAACGACAAGCCAGAGTCATAAGCTTCAAGAAGATGAAGTAGTTTTACATGACCAGTATGATTTTAGACAAGATGGAAATGCTTATTGAAGTAAATTGTTGGTAATTCCCGTGGTTGCTAAGTGAATAGAATGGTACCATTCAACACACAACGCTTCTCAATGCTAAGGGTTCGATCCCGCTCGACAGTAACCGTGAAAAGATTTTTCTCTCTTGTAGAATGACTGTATACTGTAACAGACTGAATGGTATGTGATATTTGTCTGCGATATTGTGGGTACAAAACTCTAAAGCTGGTTATAAGTGCTCACTAGTACATACTTGCATTAACTCATGCACCACATGGACGTTCGGATTAATTTTCACAATTTTGGTCCAAGCACTACTGATGCGAAATTAGATTCTGAAAGGGCCGTCTAGTGCAGTAATATTTAAACAGGTTTAGTAATAATTACGTCTTCAGATTAATGAAAAATGTCTCATCGGGAATTGTAGACAAATTGCTGGGGTGATTTGTTCGAAGCCTAATTAGTTTAATCAATTGATTAGTCAAAATTTAAATAACGCATAATTTCAAATCTGTTGTGAAATTAATGTAGAAAATGCCGTCAGTGAATAGAATTTCATCAAACTGAACGGATGGTTATAAATCTATGCATTTGGTAATAACATGTTGATTTTTATTGATATTTAAATCTGTGTAAATCATTGATTTAGCTAATCAAGCTAACAACTGGGTCCTGATGTGTCGGAATATAATATTCATTCATTCATTCATTCATTCATTCATTCATTCATTCATTCATTCATTCAATCAATCAATCAATCAATCAATCAATCAATCAATCAATCAATCAATCAATCAATCAATCAATCAATCAATCAATCAATCAATCAATCAATCAAATTTATAGTTTACCTGTGCCTGTTGTTCTTGGTTCACTACTAAAATCATGCTTCTTTATTTCACTGTACCATTGCTCAGTTACCTCCTCGCCTATAATATACATCATAATTGAAATTATAAGTTATGTGCAACCACTTCGGTAGCCCAGTTGGAAAAGTGCTCACTCCGTAAGTTGGATGTTGTAGGTTCGATCCCCGACTTGGTCTGACCCAAGACTTGAAAGTGGGTAGTGACTGTTCTTTCGCCAAGCACTCGGTATTACGAAATGAAAGTACTTTCGAATGGGAACTTAAAATAAACGATATCCCGTGTCAAGGTGGGCTTGGCACGCTAGTGGGCTTGGTACGCTATAGAACCATGTTATCAGCGCAACACACAGGCACCATAACGACTAATGATCTGTACCTTGCAATGAATGTTTGTACTTGTGTTTTTACACAGTGGTCTAGATTCATTTACCCAGTTCTGGAATGACGTAGAAATATAGCATACCCGAGAAAACAATCGACCTTCAGCAAACAAAGAGGCAGACTATTCCCAAACTATGTAAGATCTCTTCCGAGTGGAATTCGCACCTAGCTATTGGCCATAATCGCGCTCTTTAAAAACCCCCGCGTCTCGATACGAGTGAAATATTCTTAAATGGGACGTTCAACACAATTACTCAACTTACGGAGTCCCATCTGTACGTTGCAGACCATGACTAGTCTCTATACGTGAAAGTTCTTGACGCAATTTTATAATATAGCCGCTTAGAACTTCTGCAAAGTTGATGATCGTCTTGGAAATAACTTACATCTGCAAGTGATGTATGTATTGGGGTATTTTGATGAATACTCTGAAATCATTTGCATATTTTCAATCCATTCATCAGCGCCATTTTTATCATGCAAAGCAGTTCCAGGCACATATTTTCTTGCAAATGACGTCATCCCATTACTAAAATCAAAGAATACATTACTGCTTTCAAAAAGTAATTATCTCCCTCTAATGGGAATGCTACTAGTTATCAATTATCCTTACCTGTATAATCACCGCCACCAGACGACCATTTACAGGCTATATTTTCTCCTAGCTGGGTCCCGCCAAGATTACAAGAACTATGTTGGAAACTGTTAGTTGCCGCTAAATGTTCCGCCCATTTTTGTGCATAGCCACTCAGTTCTTTATTGTGTGACACACTGGATACTCCATGCTTCTTTCTACATTTATTATGAGCTTTTACACAATCGTCGATAAAGTCACTTAACTTTTGTGGTTTCCGTTTTGATTCCGGTGACGTGTCATCACTCTTGCCTGCACTTCTAAAAAACTTACAAAATAAACATCCCATAATAAGTACACTAGTGAAAAATAATTCCTGCAATTGATGATCTTAAAACGCTATAAAATTGTGTGTCGCTCCGAATTTTTCCAGCCAACTGTTTTAGTATAAAATCTAGAGGGTTTGAAATCTATGCAATTTTGAAATATCACGACATGCACAAAACACTACACAAGCAGTTATCTCAGATTCGGCAATGCGACCTGTTAACATGTTATGTATAAGAAAGTCTTGTGACTTATTTCCACCACTACCACCAGCCAGTACATACAATTAACTCACTGTTACATAGGAAAGTCATTAAATCAACCGTTACTGGTAGAAATATTATCGTCCAATATCTAAAAACATATGTATGTAAGTAATACTCCCACCAATAATAACGTGTAAAAATGCACACAGATGTATGTTATAAATTTATGGTATAATGCGGCAAGCTGTCACTCGTCAAGTCATAACTTTTTATTCTTTTCTTTATCCATTTATCCATTATCGTTTTATAAGTTTTTGCAATCATTTCGTGACACAAAGAGTCAGCCATTTTAGTGAATATTAAATTATATCTTAAAAATTTTAATGTTTTGTACATACGCAATTTCATTGCGTTTCTTGGAGGGGGTCACGGTGGCCTAGTGGTAAAGGCATAGGCAATGAATTCGACCGTCCAAGCGAAAATGTTTATCTGTTTAAATAATATTGCGCTTGTTCCTAAGTCCAGTTTACAGTTTTCGTATTGAATATTTGTATTTAAATACCGATTTACTGATTAATCAAAAATTAGTTCAACTGAAAAAACATCCTTGTGGTAGTCTTTACAGGTTTACTCGATACCAGTATAAGGAACTAGGGGTCTTCGATGTTTATTGCTACATTACAGACAAGCGTACTAGCCCTCTAAAAGTAGTCATACATGTATGTGTGCCATTGACCAACGACGGATCATAAATACTTGTACGAAATTAAACTCGTGCATCGCATAAAGCTTGTGTTTAGTTTAATCCTCGAGATAAATAAAAATTCTCATTGCGAATAGCTGAAAATTGTTGATGTGACGTACAACAACATTTAACCAACCAACCTCACCATGGCATGGAGCCCCATACCGATGTCACACCAAACAGAACTTCCTATCCGTTGACATTAAGTCATTGTTTATATGATATGTAAAAATTCTTCTAGTTTCATCTTCAGATTGTTCGTGACATCTCGATATAAGTGAAATAATCTGAACTTCGACAAAGAACCTTATTTCACCTACCAACACCTACATTTGTATATATACAAAATTCTAATTACTCAAATCATAATTAGAGTTGATCATTAATAGAACCATAATAAGCACAGCACTAAATTATTTGGTTCAATTTATGCTTGCTTTAACTGGGCCCTGGTGAATTCTCGATAATAACCGAGGGTGAAAAAGTTCTCATTCCCTCGCTGACTTACGTATACCTGAAAACAGTTTCACAAACATTCCTTAGATAATATTTTTCTTAATTTAAATATAGTAATTTTTGACAATCTCTATTGGTGCCAATACTTATTGCAAATGTTAAAAGCTTGAGATGATCTTCAAAATGGCATTTAAAACAAAATCCCCGAATACCATAACAAACAATGAGACTATTAAAATTTCAAATTTTATATTTAATTTAAGGAATGATTGTGAAACCGGGGCCTAATACATACATGTACATCATTCTTATATTTCTGTGAATTTTATGTAAGTTAAGTTAAACATGTGTTCCCTATTTCAGGTGCATTGCAAGCATGGTGTAAATTATCAGTGTATATGATAAATACTAGTATTTAAAATTAGAAACACATTGGACTAAATTGACCATGTTGGATAGGGTGTCAAGTTACTGACAGGATAATACATAATTTATAAAATATTAATGGGAGTTGTAACGGTATTTAAACGTCAGAGTCAAGGTTCTGTCACTTATATCGAGGCGGTCAGGTTTTTTAGAATGAAAAACCACCGGTCTTCGAAAAGCACATTAAAGCTAACGTTTGAAAACTTTATTTCGTATAATAAAGACCCAAAGTACTTTAACGATCGCCTGAGATCAAGGTCAATAAGCTTCGCAAACGTGATAGAACTTCATGTCCTGATGTTATGCATGCCGTTTTAAGCATCCAGACCTTTTAAGTTCATGACAAAAAGTTGATTTTAGGTTTTGATACTGTAGGTCAATGTTACCTTGAATATAGGTCAAGGTAAACCAGCTTCGCAAACTTGGTAGATGCTGTATTTGAAGTTTTAAGGGTTTTAAGCCTTACGGTTCATGGCAATGATAAAATTAGAAATTTGAAATTAACATTAAATGGTTTACTACTTTAGGTTATTGTGAACTTTTATTTAACTAAAGGTCAACCCGCTTCAAAAACTTGGTAGAATTTCCTGTTCTGATGCCATACATGGACTTTCAGACTTTTAGGTTTTGTTTCGTTCATGTCAAAAAGACGTTATAAAATTTTACTACTTAAGGTCAATGTGACTTTGAATATAGGTCAAGGTCAACAAGCTTCGCAAACTTGGTAGACCATTTTATCCTGATGTCATATATGATGTCAAAAGATCCTAGGCCTTTAGGTTCAGGATAAGAAGAAGTAAGGTTTTTAGTCATTGTGATTTTGAATGTAAGTAAACGTCAACCAAATTTGCTAACTTGAAAGGGCTTTGACCAGGGGATATACATACTAAGTTTTACTATCATTTGCTTACTGTTTCTGAAGAAGCTGAAAATGCTCAATTGTTTACGACGCACGACGCACGACACAGGACGAAGGACGACTGACAAACAACGATCACTGTAGGTCACCTTGAACCTATGGTTCAGGTAATCTTGTAAAAGTTAAAGACTTGACATAATGATGAACTTTTACAAGTATAAAGAACTTTAAATTCATAGAAGGAGTTTAGTGTACATGGATTCAAGTATAAAACACATACAACTTTGATATTTATATTTTAAGTGTGCCTTTTTAAAGACCTAAGAGCACTTATACACAACTTAACCCGGATCAAATTCGATTTATGACGATTTGTTAACTGGTACCAACACCCACTCACACATTCCACAGACAAACCTATACCATATATAATTATATTCTGCATATTTTATTTTTAAATCCAAAGTTGCTCGAGATATATAAACAGACAAGTTGGAGAACTAAGTGGATGGTAATGTTTTTGAAGTTTGTCTTAAAAATAGTTTTAGTTGAATGATGTTGTTTTCGGTGTCTCGTAAGTCAGAATTGTTGGGGTAATCGTGTTGTGGTTCATTGGTGCGATGAATATCTTATTGCGATGCTATTAATTAAGTGATAATGTTGATGGTTATTATTATTATCATTATTATGTTATTATTATTATTATTATTATTATTATTATTGTTGTTGTTAATGTTGTTATACAGATGTTCCTGATTAGTATGGTACAAGGCAAATGAAACCCAAGCCACATGTCACTATCGATGGTTATATCAAATTTTATAATTACCACACTTTCTCAACCTAATAAAAATGTTCTGATGTCATAAATACCACGAGACAATTGTGATATAATTGTAAAGTTGGTAATAAAACATTTAAAGTTTTAAAATAAATCCTTGAAAATATAAACCCCCAGCACTACGAAACCTAAAGCGGGGTAAAGATCTTGATTCGTGACTGTCTCTGTAAAACGTTTTATTTTAGGATTATGCAAGACAAAAATTGTTTCTCATATCAGTCTTTTGCTGCTTTCCGATAACAGGTTTTTAATGCATGTAATTATTATTTGCGAGTTTTTTGTTCATGATAGCTTACATTGAATGTGTAATGTACAATGCATTTCATTTAACTGAACAAATTCTATACCATTTTCTTTGAAAATTAAATTATATACAAAAGGGTGTTTGTAGTGCTATTAATTCTACTGTTGTGCAAAGAATCCTAATCAGAATTCGCTAGCGTTTATTTTAAATCATCATGCTGTCGCTTTGAACCTGTGTGTCTATTCACTGGAACAGCAAAATAAATTACGTCACAAAAGTCACGTGATCAGTGTGATTTATGGTCATCTTGCGCGTCTCCAAACCACAATCGAAAAAGGAAGCAAAAGTTGTTAAAACTGGCAATTTTAGTCGAACGTATGGACTTCCAGCACGGAGATGAGACCGTGTGTTTATATAACACCGTTTGACTTAAGCGATGGTTGTATGCACATGTTAGCCTTTAAACAAAACGTTAATGTTAGGTTACCGATTTAGACTAAAGTAATAATCATGATAATTCAATGTGCAAAATGCAAACAAGCAACAAAATATTAAACAAATTAAAACAACACAAGCTTTGAATTTACAGCGTAAAACATAAAAATTGTTTTTGTACTACGTGATGCCACATTGGTGCCCAACTATGTTTTATTCAGGGCATTTAATGTATAGCGTAATTTGGAGAATTCACTGAAATAGTAGATTGAAAATTCCGTTTCATGTTTGTTTTCTACAGGAAACTTAAGCATCACGTGGTACAAGAAACCGGTGCAAATTAAATAATTGTCACACAGAGGGTTAAAATGAAAAATGAAAATAAGCAAAAACGTGTTAGCCATCACCAACCAAACAAAACCAGGTATCACACACAACACAGAATTAGACTTACGCTATCGTTGTCCTCTAGTCGCATTCTACTTATAGCCGGCATGTCCTGTTTCAAAGATATCCAATTTTATTATAAATACAATACCGGGAATGACATTCGAAAAACTCAATGAAGAAAAAATAGGGTCCATTATCATAGCATTTGTGTTCAATTCAAATTGCTTGGCATGCTCACACTCGTAGTATAGCGCTGTTGAATGCTTAACACTAAGCTAATGTAAAAGAATCGAAATCCTTTGCCTAGTAGACAATAAATGGATATCTAATGGCAGAAAAATGATCAAGATATAGATAACGGGTGCCGAGATGAGCTGCCAATTCTGTACAGATTCTCAGTGTAAAACTAGTCAAGACTGTACTGTCAATTGACGTATCGCCGGCCACGCCCACAATGTTCCAACAAAGGCCTGGCGTGCTTGAATTACACGCAAAAAGAATGAAAACTCGCCCTGAATTGCACCTTTTAATGAAGTCACTGACACTAGTACGTCATTAGTTGCCGTGACGCTGCTTTGGTACTGCGATGGCGGTCAGTGTCGGAACATTGTGGGCGTGGTCGGCGATACGTCAATTGAAAGCCAGCTTTTAAAGACAGAAATACTATTTTGGCTTACATAATAGTATATCTACTGTCCGATATTATAAAGGGTCTGAAAGACTTATACATGTACTATGTGACTTATATTACATTGCACATAAAACGTAGTGTTGACATTGGTCGGTGACAAGTACATGTATATGGTTTATTCTATTTTTAAACTGTTAGAAGTATTTTCCCGAAACCCTACCCCCATGGCCACCTCACCTGTTTCGAGATTTCGAATAAATATTTCTTGTCCGGAGTGACCAAGTTTTTCTATGGGTGTAGTCATCTCCTGTAAAACTGCTTACACGGGTTATTTAACTTGGTGATAAAATAATATCTAAAAGAACCCCTTTTACCACGATGACTCCACAACTAGGCAAGGTTAGAACAACTTTCCCCACCAAACTCCCTTGACTCTGTGTTTAATCTCGGTACTAAGTATAACTTACCCCACCAAACCCTCTAGGTTCTACGTTTTATCTCAGTACTAAGTACGACTTACCCCACCAAATCCGCTTTTCTTGTCCCTATCAGTATCTTTATCAAACAGACTTTTAGAAGAGGCGCCACCTGCAGAACCTCGTGTGACTGTTTCCGTTTTGTTCGTGACCTTTGACCCATCTGCTTTGATTATGGTTTCCTCTACGACTGTTTTGGTGACAGCATTAGGACCACTTCCTTCCGTCACGGTGTACGTTCTGGTTGACCGGGATTCAGTTTGACGGCTCATTCCTCCTGTTCTGGTTTGACTAGATATTGGACTAGGTCTGTCTTTGCTGCTTGTTTTATTGGCTCCTAAACCGACAACTAAAAATATATATATTTCATAGAAACAACGTTGGAAAATTGTTGATGAACTGAATATACTTAATTAAGAATTCCATCTACATTTTAATCATGGTTGCTTCTTGTCCATTGATCACAAATGCGCCGTGTCAATGGCGATACCGTTGGCTGAACATGACAATTAATATAATATTCGTCGCGTCTTTCTTATAACCACGAATTTTAATCTGAATATTATCAAAATAATCACGAATTCGTTTATGTAATGTACAAATTTACACAACTGTTATCAGTAAAGGATCGTCGTTCTGAAATTAATAAACTCTCGATTACTGCGTAATGCTACAAGAAGCAATGTGGCCGAGTGATCTAAAGCGCTCGCTTACAGATCACAGTGCCTCTTAACCTGTAAACTTGAAACCCACTTCAGGAGACTCTAGTGCTAGAAAATTTGTTACTTCGCTTAGAGTAAGTCAATGATTTTCTGTTGTTTTCTCCAGCATCCCAAAACTACGGTGGCTGAATGAGTCCATGCAGAAAAAAATTTCTACGTGCGCACGTAGAATTTTTACCTGCGCACGTGGTAGTCTTTACGTGCGCACGAGGAATTATTACGTGCGCACGCGGATCTTTGACGTGTGCACGTTGAAGTCTTGACGCACAAACTTTATCGCTTCGATGTAGTAAGTGAAATAATCTTGAAGCTTAAAACTTAATTATCACACTTCACTCAAAGAAAGTGTTAGAAACAAAATCTGTAAAATAGGCCTAAAGTTTAATTGCTAACAAAATCGTACATTATCATAAATTACAATTAAAACGCCTCCGTAATATTGAGTTAGGTCTGTAAACATATTTTATTATTAGTTGAACTACTATCATTTAGTACCATGCCATATGCGCCTTTTTATTGTGATCAGCCACCTAGAAAAATAAGTGTAGTCACCAGATAAAAAATGTAATAAATACATGGTTAATTTTTATACCCTCTAAATTGCTTTGTTATGTACATGTATAATGAATTCAGCACTTGGATACTTATATACAAAGCTGAACGCAACAGCACGCGACACCATGGCAATGATCATGTGACATTGGAAGTTATCTTCTTGGTGAACATCCTTCATCGGTTAATAATGTAAGGATGATATTTTGTTCTAAGCTAATTTAAACCATGGACTTTGTTTACTCTACCTTTACTTGTAAATCTCTGAAAAAATATATCTGGAATTGAGAAATATCCGAATATTGTTTAGTGTGGATTCTCAGTAATAATTGGCTACGGTATTCAAGTTGACCGACAGACCACATACATGAACATGTAACTTATAGACATTAAACTCGGGAAATGTTTTTTTTAACGTACGACATGATAACGCGTTAAACTTATAGGTTAGTAATAATCAATATTTTACATAGTTTTTGGGAAAATATAAAGAAACGATGATAACATTGTTATTTAAATAAAAAAGCCTTACCTAACGCTGCAATAACGTAACAAGGTTCAAGCGTACAGTACAACCCAATTTATTGATAATGATATATATATAGTGACAACGTTTTGATTTTTAAAATTTTGTAATCAATAAAGCGAGAAAATTGGATTATTATGTATATCTATTTATACGCGTGACTATTATAAAAGTAGACCAATCACAGTGATTATAAATTCCATACATTTAAAAAAAATATTTTCCTTTACTTTCAATTGTAAAATTCTAAATATATTGGTGCTTAAATAGAAGTTGTTTCAAAAGCATTTTAAATTTTACATTGTATTAAAATGAATTGCAATACAACACAAGTCAGAAGTATTACTATTGTAGGCATGTCTTGGTGTATAAGGTAACGTACTTATCAAATGTGTGGAGTTGTCAACATCATTAAAATTCTAATTATAAAAGAAGAAAAGTACAAATTTTGAAAGTTGAGATGGAAAAATGTTTCTATCTTACCTACAACCACAACAATATACTGGTAATATCCAGATTATTATTATTATTTCAAAAATAAAAACTAAAACAGGTAAACTAACGTTAATCAAAAACAAACAAATATGCTAATCCATGTATGTTAAATTATGTAACTACACGTACTAACAAATTTAGTCAATATATTTGAAGGTCGGTTATTGTAAAAGTCAAGTAGATCCGATTGATTTAAAAGTTGTCTTATCAGATCTAGCCTTATAAACAATACATGTTATATCATATTACGACGGCCATAGTCATTGTTGTGTCATACAGGTTTTAATATTGTTTGAAAATTGCTGGTTTATATTTTAATGTAGAGTGAGGTTTAACTCTAGGTTTGTCTAATTGTCATGCTTTGAGCTTTTCTCCGAGAATTCAGATCTAGCGTTATTTATAAACAATACAATATATATTAAATTATATCATACTACGACAGCCAGATCCATTGTTGTGTCATACAGATTTTAATATTGTTTAATTATTGCTGGTTTATATTTTTTAATGTGGAGTGAGGTTTAACTCTAGTTATGGTTTTTTTATTGTTAGGCTTTGTGTGTTTTTCGTTAACTTAGCTGCACAGAGAATTCAGGTCATGCAGATTTAAGTATTTGGATATTGCTGGTTTATATTTTAATGAGGAGTTAGGTTTAACTCTAGTTTTGTATTTTTATTGTTCTGCTTTTTGTGTTTTTTTTTTTGTTACCTTAATTACACAGAGAATTCAGGTCATTTATTAGTTATATAATACTACGCCAATCAGTTGTGTGTTATTGTAATATACGTGTTTTAGTAATAACAATTACAATTCTCTGAACATAACTGGTTTATCTTTTAATTTCGAGTACAATGTGAGGTTTAGTTCGAGTTATGTCTTTTTTATTATTATGCCTTGTGTTGGTCTAGGTCTTTGCACCAAGAATTCTAGTTTCGATAGTACAATGTTTTATTGACCATGCATTTGTACTGACACAAAACGTCAAACTGTTGATCATATTTGCTAACCGGGGACACGTTTCAATTAAAACCACTTTCAATCAAAATGTAAAATATTATTTTTATTACACTAGTATTGATTACTTTATTTTTATTTCATTAATTTTTCATGTTTATTTAACCTTTTTGATGTATACATTGCCACCAATTTTTATCGGTGCAATTTTAACTAAAAATTGTAAATTGGATCTTTCAATAAACTCGACTTCAAACAAAGTTGAATATCACACTTAAAGCTGTTGTTTGTTCAACCACAGATACATATAACATATATATACAATAGTTTTTAGATTAAAAACAAACATACCACCAATGTCCAAATCACAACTGTAAACCAAACGTAAAATATTTCAATCTGACATATTAAGTAAAAGAAGTGGACTTCCTTTAGGAAAGTTAAGCCGGGTGTTCCTAGAGGGTAAGCGTTTTCATTTCCTAAATTGTATTATTGTTCTTGGTTGCCATGACAATTACCAAAACCATGTTGTTTATCTAGGTTGCCTTGTTTATCTTGGTGGCTGTGTTCAGTTTTGTTGCTTTTATTGGCAGTTACCAAAACCATGTTGTTTAGCTTGGCTGCCTGTGTTGGCAGTTACCAAAATCATGATGTTTAGCTAGCTCTGTTGGCTGTGCTGACAATTACAAAACCCATGTTGTTTTGCTTTGTCGCCTGTGTTATCAGTTTTTGAAACCATGTTGTATTATTTCTGTCTTACAGCAGAATGTTCTAATGTTCGACTTACTGATCACATCGCCTCTGACATGTATCACTAGGGGAGATAAAAACAGAAAGTTGATCAGTTTTCACAAACATTAGTGGATTTCTTTTAGGTTCTCTGGATTCTCTGACTTTTGATAAGAATGAAAGAATATTAACATTACTCTTCTCCACTTCCGAGTCTCACCAGTTTAAATATTTCACAGACAAAAATTACAAATATTTTGTTGTCCATATGTATTATCGACATTTTCACCCGGGAATGTATGTGTAAACACTTGCTATGATTAATAATGTTTAATATTTGAGATAAAAGCAAACAATTCAAGCTGTCCATAAAATGACCTTTGACCTAGCTTGTATTTCTATCGATCTACTCAATATGAATGACTCAGTTCGATTCTTGTACACATTATATCTAGGGCATATGCTAATTTTAAATGTTTCATTTTATTATACATTATATCAGTTTTAATTTTGCAGCACTAGACGGCCTTTTCAGAATACAATTCATCAGAAGTAATGCTCTGACCAAAATTGTGAAACCAAAATTATTATTAAGATGTAGAAAAGAAATCCAAATAATCACCATATTATGAATAAAATAGCGTGCATTATGTTTGTAATAAACACAAATATATTGAGGTGATAACAGACAGAAAACGTGAATAGGTATCTCATTTGTAATTACATCAGATATTCAAGAATACGGGTATATTCGACTTTTGTTCTGTTCTGAAGTGTGGCTTGTCAGAAAGTAATTTCCTTCTGTAGCTGTGTGTATCAAATCAAATAAAATATATCGGTATATATTCAAATCCCAATCCAAAAAGCAAAAAATAAACATAATTTATTTAAACACGTGAACCAGGGAAGTGAGACCGGGTGCACAGGAAGAGTGAGCACTTCAAACCAAACATAACGCGCTAGCGCGCTTTATTCAGATTGCTTTGCACGGCAATGGAAATCAAAGCGCTATAATTGCCAATTCTAGACAGTTCAGTGGTTAAATATTCCAATTTTGTACTCACCATATCCAACATTTTTGTAAGTTGTTTCAAACTAATTAACAGTTTACTCCCACTACAATGTAAATGTGACCCGGGTGATATCACCTTATCCGGGGCGATATCAGACATTTGTTTTGGGATTTAATACATTTGATAAGCTGATGTCAATTGGCCGTTCTTGTTTTATCGGATATATTTATGACTATTTAATGTCAACATTTCGGCCCTCGCCCGGGTAAGTAAACAACAGTGGGCTGTATAAAACTTAATGTTATACAAAATTCCTGATACCGAACCTAATAAGCAAAAATATTTATTTTTATATAACTCAGCATAATAAAAAGTTCTTTTGTGAAAACCATCAAAAGGTTTGAGATCAAAAGTTTTTCATTCAATACAATTCAATTGTGTATATAAATGGTCTTACTTAACGGTTTTATATATCAGAGCCATGACGGTAAATCAGACCGGAACATAGTTAAACTCTATTACAAAATTCATCAGAAAATTTTATCTTAAACACATTCATCATGAATCCTTTTATCACACATAATTCCCAAATCATTTTAGTTTAAAATCGTTGCATTCCTCGCTAACCAGGTAAACATTTTAAAACAGGCACACGCACATATATATGTAGATATCAATAGAAAAATACACAATGCTTCTAAAATACATATTTCATATTTTTGTGCTTGAAGATCTGATTTTTTATCATAATGATTTTTTTATGTAAATAATCTCAAGATTTCATTGTGTAATTTTTAATTTCAAAATTTATGAAATCTGTTATACTTTGTACAAGATTTATTTATGATGTGGCTCTATACAAAATCAAATGTTTTAGTGAAAATGTACACATAATTTGCTGTGGTAAAATTCAGAGATGCAAAAATACCAAATGCGTAGAGAAAAGCAGGAGCAAAACCATATGCGTGCGCAAGTAAAGTATTTATACAGTAAATCCTCATTATAATGCCTCTAATCTTTTTCACCTCATCGCCATATTATTTTGCAGTCCAAAAATCTATTTCTTAATTTTAATTTACATGTATAAGCGTATTTTTAGGTTTATTAAGAAACTCCTTTATAACACCTGAATGTGCCCGAATAGATGACAGAAATAAAAAAACCCTGTAGTAGAAGAAAACAATTTGCGACTGAAAAACAAAATATTTACTTAGCAATTGCTAAAACCACCACAAAAATCCGCACAAAATATTTACTTGGCAATCCTCAAAACAAAAGATAGATCGAGATTTTCCTGTAGTAGACAAAAAAGATAAGCCATTAAAACATTGGCTTAGCAATTGGCAATATAACGACTAAAAAGAAAAAGAACAAGAAAAGAAAACATTGGACAGCAGAAAAAACAAGCACATGTTAGGACGACTTCGGACAGGGTACTGGGGTTTATGATTTCAGTAAAAATATGTAAAGCATTGACATAAAGTGATAACAGAGATAAATGCCAACCTTCGACAAACAAATTTCAAACTGCCTCGCACTAGGGTCTACCAAAGTGGGACGATTTTTAGACCATTTGGCCACCAACTGCAAGGCTCAGTAATACAAAAAGACTATAATGACAATGGGGTTCGCCGCTGTACCATGTGATGCCCTCTAGCGTTTGTGCAGAACACTTATTTCCAATGGATATGGAATCCCAAAAGATGACGTTTTCCCGTGATAACGACGTCATTCTGGGAATTTGTGACGTGGACTGTTTCCAAAACGTTACGCAAAAACGTTAAAAAGTCACAGTATTGATAATGTGGTACAGCTGCGAACCGCATTGGGACTTGATACTATCTGTAACAAAAGTCAGACTACAATGTAGATATCTAGTGACAGCAACATACATTACCATACACGACAACAGTTAATTAATATAACTGATGGAGATAATGTAGATAAAGCGACATCAATAATGTAAACATCAGATCAAAAAGAGTAACAAGAGTATTGCTCTAACAATTACAAAGAGTACAGTACAGGCCTGTCAAAAGTTTAACACTGCGATGACAAATTAGTAACAATTCGACAGATTAGATTCTCAATATCTCGGCAGCTGTTATTTATCTCTTTCGTTAGCTTTCCGTAAACAAATTATCCAAATTTCGGCTACTAGACAGTCTAGTTACGATTCCTTTTCGTTAGGTAAGTGTTAAACTTTCGACAGGTCTGTACTTTAGCTCTAACAATCAACATCATAAAGTATAATGAATGTAAAAATCAGCATAATAACACAGGCTTTGAGTCAACATGGTTTGGTTTTTTGTCTATTTATAGGCTCGAGTTTGCAAAAAGGACGAATTGACGAATAAACGAAATAATGTGTAGCAAAATACAATATATTTTTAATAAGTTTTAAATTTTAATTTTTAATATAATTTTTCATAACCTGGAATAATTTTTTTGGTCTTGTAATATATATCCTATCATAATTTCAATAAAAACTTTTAAAATTTGAAATTTTATTTATTTATTTATTTATTTAATCGGTTTGAGTCAACTCAGGAATTATTAAATTATTATTTTTGTCTCGTTAATAATTATTAAAACTAGTACTATAATTAATGAAATAAAATAACACAGGTTCCGATAAATAAAGCGAATTAAAAAACAAAAATGGAAATAGGGAAGAGCAATATAGAGAAAAAATACAGCATACTCACCAACGTACAATATCCACAAGATAGAGAGTTAAAACTGTCCAGTGAAGTTTTCTTCGATTAGTCAATAAATGGTCAGGTTATCGTAAAGTTATAAAATTAAATACGGGATTATAGTGTCACAGTGTAAATATAGTGGTCATAATAAATAAACAGGGCGTTATTAACTTGTGGAGGGGAGAGTGTGACGCGTCAAGTCTTGTTTTATCGATTTTTCCGATAAAAATAGATATAAAATTACCTGAACTAATTGACTGATCCGTGAGTGAATTGTCCTACTTAAAGCTTAATCAATATGAAATACTAATAAAATAAAAAATGAAACAAAGAAAACATAATGTAGATGAAAAAGAGTCGATAGGTTTTGCCATGTGCCTAGAATGAATTTGCTGATTTCGGGTACAAGAACAACAGCCGTTATCAGAAACCATACCGTCACAAAATAATTGATCATTTGCGGGCATCAGTCTCGTTTACTGCATATTAAATTTTATCCAGTGTCCATTCAAAGTCGGGAATTAATTAATTAGTGGTCTGTTAATCCTCACGGTTAATTATATATAATCTGGTCTTCATTTTTAAAACACTTTTTTTAAATTTTCAATTGCGCGTACATGTATGTATGGAACACTGCTCGTAAAATAAATGGAATGGTTGGGGGTTCTCCAACAGCACTATAACCACACCACTGGATATTAACAATAGTGTACATAAAAATATTATTATTATTATTTGCTGTTTTTGTCATTTATTGTGTAGTGTTCTTGGTTTCGTTTCCTACCGACAAGAACATGATTTCTAGTTTCAAATTTCTTGCCTCTACTTTACAATGTCATTAATTACCTGTGATATTTTCTTTCGTTTCATTGTATTCAACTATAACATTTTACATCTCATGTATTGTGCTCAAGCGTAGATTCATATTAATTTCCTTGTAAGTTGACTGTAACTTACTCAAATTTAAAATCATCTTGACCTTTTAACAATTAATAGTACATCATTAAAGTGGATTTTCTTACAACTTTAAACAACCAAAAATTACACACTTTCTTTTTCCGCGTCCTTTAATACTGGTATACCAACGTAATTAACAACATTAATATTGGGATGCATTTTAAAAGCGAACATACCAATCCATGTCCAACTCTCAACCCCAAAGCAAAGTAAAAACTTTGAAACTGACAAATTAAGTTCTAGACATGTGAACTTCCACCAAGGTATTGAGGCCGGTGCTCCGGAAAAGGTAAGCACTCCCTGTTTAGCTGGCTACACCCTTCACGTGTGTAATCAAAACTGGAAAACGACAGGAACATGTAACCAAATAAACCCAGGGTTACGTAGGATACAGTGACATCAAACTTATTAACGTAGGATACAGTGACATCAAACTTATTAACGTAGGATACAGTGACATCAAACTTTTTAACGTAGGATACAGTGACATCAAACTTATTAACGTAGGATACAGTGACATCAAACTTATTAACGTAGGATACAGTGACATCAAACTTTTTAACGTAGGATACAGTGACATCAAACTTATTGACGTAGGATACAGTGACATCAAACTTATTAACGTAGGATACAGTGACATCAAACTTATTGACGTAGGATACAGTGACATCAAACTTATTGACGTAGGATACAGTGACATCAAACTTATTGACGTAGGATACAGTGACATCAAACTTATTAACGTAGGATACAGTGACATCAAACTTATTGACGTAGGATACAGTGACATCAAACTTATTGACGTAGGATACAGTGACATCAAACTTATTGACGTAGGATACAGTGACATCAAACTTATTAACGTAGGATACAGTGACATCAAACTTATTGACGTAGGATACAGTGACATCAAACTTA
This sequence comes from Anadara kagoshimensis, assembly GCA_021292105.1. Classification (NCBI taxonomy): domain Eukaryota; kingdom Metazoa; phylum Mollusca; class Bivalvia; order Arcoida; family Arcidae; genus Anadara; species Anadara kagoshimensis. The sequence goes on along the minus strand of CM037859.1, from coordinate 44,150,282 downwards.
TTAACGTAGGATACAGTGACATCAAACTTATTAACGTAGGATACAGTGACATCAAACTTATTGACGTAGGATACAGTGACATCAAACTTATTGACGTAGGATACAGTGACATCAAACTTATTAACGTAGGATACAGTGACATCAAACTTATTGACGTAGGATACAGTGACATCAAACTTATTGACGTAGGATACAGTGACATCAAACTTATTAACGTAGGATACAGTGACATCAAACTTATTGACGTAGGATACAGTGACATCAAACTTATTAACGTAGGATACAGTGACATCAAACTTATTGACGTAGGATACAGTGACATCAAACTTATTGACGTAGGATACAGTGACATCAAACTTATTGACGTAGGATACAGTGACATCAAACTTATTGACGTAGGATACAGTGACATCAAACTTATTGACGTAGGATACAGTGACATCAAACTTATTAACGTAGGATACAGTGACATCAAACTTATTGACGTAGGATATTATTAACAATATTGTCATGATGGCCGTAAAACTTTTTGAGAGCTTTGATAAGCCTAGGTTTGCAATATCCTTGCGTCATCTGAGAAGCTAGACGTCATTCTGATGTAGTGGACTTCTGATTGTAAACAGTACTTCCATGTCTAAATGATCTGATTTTATGACAAAAATCTTGTCTCTTAAAATGACAAAAACCCCAATAAATTAAAGGGATGACTTAAAATGTCCTATACCTCCACCGGTTGGCTCAGTACGAATGCAAATGATTAAGGAGTGCGAGGTATAAAACTCTGCGCTATTGGACGCCAATACACGAGTATTCTAAATGTCGCAATAGATAGTATACTTAATAATGTTATACCAATGAATGTATTTTCAAGGTAATAATAAAGATTAGATTAGATTAGATAGTATGCACGTGCGCCAGTGCATATTAAAAGTACATAACTAGTACTCGAAAAAACACATGCATCACACGTTTCAGATTAATAAATATTGTATTTCGTCGCAAATAGTTGAAACGCTGCTTATGCAACGTGAAGTAAATTCGACTTTTAATTTATTTGTATCTATTTTAATTTAATTTAATTTAATTTAATTTAATTTGATAAAATTAATTTATTTTATTTATTTATGCAGAGAATATAATATACACATGCCATATCAGACAAATGACTTTAAATAGCCAAAGAAATGTGATTGATTTTACCATACATTTTATAATATACATGCATTTTAGTTTTTGTATAAATGATATGCATTATAAAAATTGTCATCCACATATGAGTAATAAACAAATTTAGTCAACAACTTAAAAGTTAATTTAAGTGTAATCACAAATTCAGGGGATGTGACGGATATTTGGATTGTAATTTAGGAGATGCGATATTAATTTATAGTTTGCATCATATATTAAAAAACTAAATATTTAATTTCAAATGCAATGTATATGATATTCTATAATAATATTAGAAACATTTTATACCCCTAAACATCAATAAGAAGATGACATGATAACACTTACCACCGACTGTCTATGTACAATGTTTATAGAGTATCCGGCTTTCCTGTTTGATGACTACATCAATATAACTTAAAACGAGTAATTACCATCGGTTTTTATCCACACTTAATAGTTAAATACACTGTCCCCACCCTTATTTAAGATTAAATCATGCATATGATACACCCTGTTATAATGAAACTTCTTAATACTGGGTAATCTTGATTAGGTTTATTTACTAGTAAGGTACGACAACAGTAATTCCTGGAAGCCACTGACAATGTCATTGACATGTCCTTCAAACGACAGCTTGGCATACAACAAGAATAATAGCTGAATTTGTGTATCCTGGATACCATTCTCAGTGTTTCAAGACGAAGAAAACAAGAAGAGTTATCAAATAGTAGACGACTTAAGATAAAGCTAGACGAGGTTAAAAAACCCAAGACAAATTCAAAAGTCAACCAGACAAAAGTAAAAACGAGACCAATCTTAAAAACAATAGGGCAATGAAAAAAACCAAGATAAAATCAAGATTAGATCAAAACTATATATGTTACCCTTCCGGGGCACCCGGCTTCACATCCCTTGTGGAAGTTCGTGTGTCTTGCCTAACTTGTCAGTTCCAAAGTTTTTACTCTGCTTCTGGATTGTGATTCGGACATAGATCAGTATGTTTGTTTTTGATTACTTAAAAGTGAACAAGACGATGGTAAACTGAAATCAATTTTAAAGACCAAAAGATGATGTCAAAAGAAAGCAGCGGTAAGAGCTTAAAAAGTCAACAAGATATATTAAATGTCAACACGACCAAGTGTATGCCTGGACCAGTATCGCGGTCAGATGTAGCTGTAAAACCACTATTACTATCGTCTAAATAAATGTACAAATAAATAAATAAATCATAAGATAAATAAATAAATAAATAAAATAAGTCTACAATAGTAGTTTTTATGAAAAATTTACATACGAAGAAATAAGAGTTCTGGATATGTGTCAGTGTTGGGTGTAAAAGAATAGGTTTTCATCTACATGCAAAAATCATTATAGATGGGTAATAGAAAAGCTAGAACTACTAAATTTTGATTCTACAAAAAAGACACCAGTGTCCATGCCCGGATCTTTGGTCGATTCAGGAACCAACCAACTGGCATCTTAATCAAAGCCAGTTGATTCCACAGAGTACACAAATCCTTCATGGTATGTATTGCTAATTTACCGTTAAACTTGCAATATACTAGAACTTTCTCTTGAGAGCCAAATAACCCTCCATACCCTAACATCAACAAGGGTTTAATGTTTTCCCACGACCTTGAGCTTATCTATATGACCTTGGTTCAAGGCCATGACACAACTTTGAACCACGAAGGTTTTATGACAGTCGTTCAAAGCATTTATGAGAAATACGAAGACACGATTTTACACAGACTGACAGACGGCTGAACAGTACTAGTCATACATGGCGATCCCTATATACCCCCAAATATTAATAATATTAACATATTCTGACAAATGAGTATAAAGAAAGATAGTCGTTTCGAATAAGTGACAAAATTATTATTCAGAACCATTATACCATGAGGAAAGTAAGACCATGTGTATGTTAATCTGAAACACGAAGATTATTTGTACCAAAACTTAACCTTTTTTATATAAAACATCCGTGATGTTATTTATATACATTATGCATCAACATGTAAATTCATTGTTCAAATATCGGTAAAATATGTCGACCGTATCACCGCATATAACTTCTTTTTTTCTAAAAAGATCATATCTTGAAATTTTAAAATGAAAAACAACCTTATTTACAATACACGGAATAAGATAAATGACTGACATATTAATGTCATCCTGAAATGACTTCTCCGAAACCAAACCGAAACTTAAACTAGACAGTTAAGGTATTGAATTCTTCCAACTTTCTTCTTAATTACCATATCGAGACTTTTTTCATGAAACACTGAAGATCAGATCCTGATAGTTTAATTTTCTTTTTAATATTTTTTATCTTTATTTGGACATGGGTTAGTATGTGTTTTAATTTTAAAGATTATACTTTAAACTTTTTTACATTACCGAGAATTGGATAATTGAAGAACAAACCGTAACAACAAGTGTATCTTGACAAATATACCTTTGTTATGTTAGTATAGATGACACCACTAATTAAGTATTCCAACCCATTTACAATACAAAAATATCAAGGACACCATTACCAAACTGAAACTCTTATTTCCAGTTACGTAATTCAATCTTTTTTATTATGAAAAGTTAATAGCTCAACCAAAACGTTTTGTTAAAAAACACCCAGCTATACAGCACATTCTTAATGATTTTAGAACATGAGAATTCTTGGGTATATATCTGTTTGAACACTAGGCCGGAACTGCTTTGTACGTTTAATATTCTTATCTGCTGATTTTAGCAACCACTTGCTTAACATTTTGGAGACCATGGCCAATTGAATAAAACTCTGATATGTATTCAATATAGTATTAACACCTTACTACAAGATTAAGACAGTATCATAAATCAATACCGTAAGTATTGCGCGTTTCCATTTTGGAAATTATTTTATACTGGACTTAATTCATTGTCCGTTTTCCGATTTAGAAATTGATTTCGACACTTCCCGTGAGCTGAGTGCGCTAATTTAAGATTGCGCGAATTAGTGACAACACAGCATTTGCGCTAAAATTTGATTGCGCGAAAATAAGTACATTTACAGTATTTTAGAATGCTAATACCAGTCACATCCTGACCCTACACTAAACAGTGCAGAATACAGCATTTTTGAATCCCCCAGCCGTTCTGTTCTCGCTAGTAGTATCTGCGTTGGATCTAATTTCATCACATAAAATCACGTAAAACTTCGATAATATACATAAGTGTGAATATGAAAGTTTTAAAAGGTAATGAAACAAACCAGACTCCGGTGACAACACATTTTAACCGCTTACTTAACACGGGCGACTAATCGGGGTTCTATAGACCACATGTTAGACCTGATATCACAGTTTTGTTTATTATTATTATTATTATATTTGCTAATTTCTTACATTTTAATTTACAACAATATATGTATCAATTATACGTGAATAACAAAAAAAAAAATTAAAAAGTTTGTTTATAGAATTGTTTGTTCCCGATAAATGACCTATTTGTTTCTGTCGGCAGTTCGAAACTATTCAGTTTAAGACGAGTTCACGAAAGTTTATTTTTAGAAACATCATTATGCCTCTTCGTTCCATTTTGATTGAATCAATTTCTCCTGGATCATTAAGCAGTGAACCAGCATACATAAGAAGTTTACCAGATTTGCTAGATTTAAAATCTGGTTCATATGTTGATGAACCAGGTAAAATGACAGTCAATGGTTTTATTTACAATACTTTCTTCATTAATGAACCAAATTGCTTATTCTATCCAATGAAAATATTTTTTCCATAAGAACAATAGTTCGTTTTAAAATAAACCCTGGCCTCAGTTACACAATCATTCCATGGCTAAGATTTTTCTTAACTTAAATTCAGCAAATTTTTGTAATGTTTTTTTTTGGAAATACTGGTAAATATTATTACCAAAACTAAATACAAATGATTTAATCTAGAAGTGGTCTTAAAAATGACACCTTAAATTCTTCAATATTTCGAAATGAACAAAATTATAAAGATTTGAAATTTTGGAAGATTTAAGTTGAGGAAAATCTTAGCTAAGGAGTGATTGTGAAACCGGGGCCTGGTAAATTAAGATCTTAAGTTAGTTACCTTTGTTTGCTGGTATTACAACTTTCCCGTCTTTTGGAGGTAGAACGTTCTGTGAGTAGTTACCGATAACGTTACCAGCTGGTCTATAGTTGGCTACAATGAGGATTTTACCATCACTAGTCTGTGATCGTCCAATGCCGATCTCTTTACTACCCTTCCAAACTACCTGAGAAAAATGACCTGCAAAAACACAGTTAAGTGCAATTGTATATAATAACATACTTTGATAACAGGCATTGAATACTGTGAAATCATGTATTTACACGATGTCCTTTTTTCATGGTTTAATTAGAAAATGATACCATTTCACAAGGTGACATATGCAATACAAACATACCGGCCCATATCCATTTACAATCCCAAAAGTCAAACATATACGTGCATGTCAAAATCACATTCCAAAAAGAAAGTTAAAAACTTTCAAAGCCGTTGCGCACATGAATTTCCACCATGGATAAATTCATTTTTCGTGGTTTCTGCTTAAATTACGTTTGTAATTCACAGTTTTTCATTAACATAAGAATTCGTGGTTCATATTGTCCACGAAATCCTCGAAAATACAATAGGGAATTCAAAACCGCGAAAATTAACGATTTCAAAGTACAAATACATACAACGTGACTGGACTTTAGATCGGCTAAAAACTCCCAAGTGGACACTTGCCACTATATAAGTTGATATTAGCTATATATACAGTATACAAATGTATTTAGGCAACAAGCAAATTAAAAAACCACATTTAAATCTGTAACACTTAATGACTGTTATCGCAGTGTAACAGCACACAATATTCATGTAATCGATCGTGGTGACAGATTTTTATCTATATCATATCTACCAGGGGCGTAGCTGGGGTGTTTATGATGTGGACGCCTAAAGAGGGCAGGGGGTTTGGGGGCCGCCCTGATGCGAATTTTCGGCCCTCCAGGGCGCTATTTATCAGAATTTTTCTTATAATTTTATGCTATGCTGTGGTAGTTTTTGTCGTTCTTTAGAGGACTGGTTCATTCTTAAACCCGAAGACGAGGTACAAGGGGATCTGATGTTGTATGGCATAAGCACTACGAAAACAACACACTCAATAATTGAGAAAATCAAGTTAAAATGGGAGTTCAATTAATCTGCTGTTGAGCTGCTGGGCTAACTGCGCTCGAGTTATCGGCTTTTGAAGCCGAGAACAAATCAGATAGTTTCAATTGTTTTGCCATGCCGGCAAAGTCAAGACAACACCGGAACCGCACCTCAGAGGCTATCGAAGTCAGGTATAAACCGAATTCGTATATATAACATTTCCGGTGAAGACCAACGGTTTGGAATAAGAAATATATTATACTCTCTCTCTCTCGTTTTTTTTTTTTTTTTTTTTTTTTTTTTTGCGAAAACGATGTGGACGTTTTTGCGTACAAACGTACGCCTGGCTACGCCCCTGTCTACATTTTTATTGTTTACACGTTTAAAATGTTTACATGTAAATATAATGTAAATTGTATTATAATATTGATACAGTACAGACCTGTCGAAAATTTAAACTAACACTTCGGTGCCACATCGGCAGATCATCTCAGCACCTCGTTAGCTAAAGTACAGACCCGTCGAAAATTTAAACTAACACTGCGGTGCCAAATCGGCAGTTTTTCTCAGCACCTCGTTAGCTACAGTACAGACCTGTCGACAGTTTAAACTAACACTTCGGTGCAAAATCGGCAGATCATCTCAGCACCTCGTTAGCTACAGTACAGACCTGTCGAAAATTTAAACAAACACTTCAGTGCCAAATCGGCAGCTCAAATCAGCACGTTAGCTACAGTACAGGCCTGTCAAAAATTTAAACAAACACTTCGGTGCCAAATCGGCAACTCGTCTCAGCACCTCGTCTACAATACAGACCTGTCGACAGTTTAAACTAACACTTCGGTGCCAAATCGGCAGCTCGTCTCAGCACCTCGTTAGCTACAGTACAGACCTGTCGAAAATTTAAACTAACACTTCGGTGCCAAATCGCCAGCTTATCTCAGCACCTCGTTAGCTACAGTACAGACCTGTCGAAAATTTAAACTAACACTTCGGTGCCAAATCGCCAGCTTATCTCAGCACCTCGTTAGCTACAGTACAGACCTGTCGAAAATTTAAACTAACACTTCGGTGCCAAATCGCCAGCTTATCTCAGCACCTCGTTAGCTACAGTACAGACCTGTCGAAAATTTAAACTAACACTTCGGTGCCAAATCGCCAGCTTATCTCAGCACCTCGTTAGCTACAGTACAGACCTGTCGAAAATTTAAACTAACACTTCGGTGCCAAATCGCCAGCTTATCTCAGCACCTCGTTAGCTACAGTACAGACCTGTCGAAAATTTAAACTAACACTTCGGTGCCAAATCGCCAGCTTATCTCAGCACCTCGTTAGCTACAGTACAGACCTGTCGAAAATTTAAACTAACACTTCGGTGCCAAATCGCCAGCTTATCTCAGCACCTCGTTAGCTACAGTACAGACCTGTCGAAAATTTAAACTAACACTTCGGTGCCAAATCGCCAGCTTATCTCAGCACCTCGTTAGCTACAGTACAGACCTGTCGAAAATTTAAACTAACACTTCGGTGCCACATCGGCAGATCATCTCAGCACCTCGTTAGCTACAGTACAGACCTGTCGAAAATTTAAACTAACACTTCGGTGCCAAATCGCCAGCTTATCTCAGCACCTCGTTAGCTACAGTACAGACCTGTCGAAAATTTAAACTAACACTTCGGTGCCAAATCGCCAGCTTATCTCAGCACCTCGTTAGCTACAGTACAGACCTGTCGAAAATTTAAACTAACACTTCGGTGCCAAATCGGCATCTCATCTCAGCACCTCGTTAGCTACAGTACAGACCTGTCGAAAACTAAAACTAACACTTCGGTGCCAAATCGGCATCTCATCTCAGCACCTCGTTAGCTACAGTACAGACCTGTCGAAAACTAAAACTAACACTTCGGTGCCAAATCGGCATCTCATCTCAGCACCTCGTTAGCTACAGTACAGACCTGTCGAAAACTAAAACTAACACTTCGGTGCCAAATCGGCATCTCATCTCAACACCTCGTTAGCTACAGTTCAGACCTGTCGAAAACTAAAACTAACACTTCGGTGCCAAATCGGCATCTCATCTCAGCACCTCGTTAGCTACAGTACAGACCTGTCGAAAATAAAACTAACACTTCGGTGCCAAATCGGCAGCTCATCTCAGCACCTCGTTAGCTACAGTACAGACCTGTCGAAAACTAAAACTAACACTTCGGTGCCAAATCGGCATCTCATCTCAGCACCTCGTTAGCTACAGTACAGACCTGTCGAAAACTAAAACTAACACTTCGGTGCCAAATCGGCAGATCATCTCAGCACCTCGTTAGCTACAGTACAGACCTGTCGAAAACTAAAACTAACACTTCGGTGCAAAATCGGCAGCTCATCTCAGCACCTCGTTAGCTACAGTACAGACCTGTCGAAAATAAAACTAACACTTCGGTGCCAAATCGGCATCTCATCTCAGCACCTCGTTAGCTACAGTACAGACCTGTCGAAAACTAAAACTAACACTTCGGTGCCAAATCGGCATCTCATCTCAGCACCTCGTTAGCTACAGTACAGACCTGTCGAAAACTAAAACTAACACTTCGGTGCCAAATCGGCATCTCATCTCAGCACCTCGTTAGCTACAGTACAGACCTGTCGAAAATAAAACTAACACTTCGGTGCCAAATCGGCATCTCATCTCAGCACCTCGTTAGCTACAGTACAGACCTGTCGAAAACTAAAACTAACACTTCGGTGCCAAATCGGCATCTCATCTCAGCACCTCGTTAGCTACAGTACAGACCTGTCGAAAACTAAAACTAACACTTCGGTGCAAAATCGGCATCTCATCTCAGCACCTCGTTAGCTATATCTCGACTGGTGTAATCTATCTATCAGCAGTTTTTCGGCAGCTAGCAACTTTCCTTTTCTATGCAGCAATAAACCTGCTTCTCCTGCTTATGGTGCATTTGTTTCCCAATTAATACGGTATGGTAGAGCTTGTTTCCACTATTAGGACTTTGTACAACGAATCATACTGCTTCCAAATAAATTGTTGATATTGCAAGCCTTGGCTAATCAAGGCCCTCAAAAAGTTTTATTGCCGTCATTAAGTTTGATGTCCCTGTGTCCAGGATTGCCCTAGATATGTTTGACGTCCCATAGTTCCATTTCCTTTCACACAATGTTTGATTACACACGTTGCGGGTGTAGCTACGTAAACAGGAAGTGCTTACCCTTCCGGAACACCCGGTTTCACTTCCCTGGTGAAAGTTCACGTGTCTAACTTAACTTTTCAGTTCCAAAATTTTTACTTTGCTTCTGGATTGTGATTAAGACATGGATTAGTATGTTTGTTTTTGATTATTCATTTCACGGCTACTGGACATGCGAGCTTCGAATCATTTTCATTAGCTCAGTGTTAAACTTTCGATATTGCTGTACTGTACAATGGTATAAACATAGTTTTCCCCATCTGCAGTGTTAGACTCATACATTGTACCTATTGAAGGTTTGGTTTCAACAATCTCAGTAAAAGGTCTAAAAACGCTTACCATCAAAACAAACATACCAGTCCATTCTCTAATCACTATCTAGAAACTATAAAAAGTTAAACACGTGAAGTTCAAAAGGGGAAGTGAGGCCGGTTGTTCCGGAATGGTAAGAGTAAAGTACATCCTGTTTATCATCTGCTGTTCATGCGCTTGGTAACTTTGAAAATTTTTGTATTTAAGAATTGTTATCAAATATTGATATTAAAAGGCAGTATATCTAAAATATATTTAACCGTTTATCCGAATCCCTTATCTTATTGTGAGGTAGACTGCCAGTTTCCTCGTCAAAAGGAAAGGTTTCTTCGGTCATTCCAGTTTCTTAAACCATCCTTGAACCGACCGTCTCTATATACACTTGAACCGACCGTCTCTATATACACTTGAACCGACCGTCTCTATATATACATGAACACGAGTATTGATTAGATCAAAGAGCGCGTACTATTTATTCAATCTAATTATAGTCAAACATGTCTATAAAGGCCACCCAAGGAAACCAGTAAAAGTGACTTTTATGGGCAGGTAGCCTTTATATACAGGTTCAAATAACATGAATGAGGAACAATTGGGATACAATTTTACTGGCATTTACATGTATAAGCAGGTGTCCTTATATAGAGGTGGCCTTTAAGGCAGGTTGAACTGTATGTGTACAACTCTAAAATAGGACCAAGTTAAAAAAACGAACACATAAGTATACCTGAGTTTAATACCCGTGGTTCTCCACCAAATGTATGCATCTTCACCTCGCTATACCATTGATCTGTGACTTCTTGGCCTTAACACACAACAAAAAAAAACACAATAAATGATGAAATAAGGACACTAAATAGTCTAAACTATATAGTAAGCAAGCTCACATACCCCATAAACACACATATTATAAGAAATGTATGAGTAGAGCGGAGGGAGGGGGAGGGCGAAGTATCAACTTTATCTGCAAACCATTTTCGACTAGCATACCAAAAATCAGTTCAATATTTACAATCGCTTAGAAAAAAGCCAAGAACGTGTGTTTGACTGACGGATACAAAGCATTATACCCTCCGCAACTTCATTCATTGCAGTTATTACCGTCTCCGAGATTGAAACAAGCTACATCCAGAACCAAATATCTTAAAATACTGACGACATAACCGAGGCGCTACCTAGGTAAATAAGGTAAATATCTGTCTCCAAAACGCAACCCAATCTAGCCATTGCTTGGTGCAAGTACAGGATAAGGGAGATAAATCGTGTAAGGCTTACATACAAATTATAAATGATACTATGCAACGCTAACGGTAAAATGACAAAGATACCGAGGGATATTATAACGAGTTTGTGACACTACGACATTAACATAATCAATAAGACTTGCTATAATACAATAAGTGTAGCATTACTTATTTTACATACACTTTGTTTTGGCCAGAGTACTTTAAAACATGCATTCAAACCAACACACGTTAGAAGAACCCTTTGTATAAAACATTTATATTTCAGTTAAATTACCATTCCGGCATGTATTATATACACTAATACAGTATATCTTTAATTACAAAATCTGATACAATTTTAAGTCCATCAAATCATCGGGGTTTAATGTCACTCGACGGACTTGTTCTATTTTAATAATCAAATTATAAAATTGTCTTAATATAGTTTTACACTCTGGTAGATATTCTTTTTGGTAAAGTATAAAACAAAGTTGAGTATAATCAAACACAAATATGCCAGTCAATGTCTGAATCAAAATCTCATACTTTGCAAACTGTTAAATTAAGTTAAACAATCAGGAAAGTGAGGCCGCATGCTCCGGAAGGTTAAGCACTTCCTGCCGAGCACGTTTAACCCGACACGTGTGTAATCAAAATTGATAATGAAATGGGCATGAAAAGAACTATCAATAAACATATAGGTGGGCGAAATTATGAAACTTGTCTGTATTTTTAAGCATTTTAGTCGTCATGTGCTACTTTTGAATTTTTATGAAATAATACATTCAAAAGTAGCAAAAGTAGCACATGACATAGTTAAGAAACTGTAGGTGTCCCCAGTGGCTTCAAATGTCTTTCTGGTGGTAGTAATAGCATTTAACGTTACAACCTAAAGAAATTGATTTTAATAGTGCTTTAGCTGGAGTGTATAGGCAAACAACATTGACCTGTCCGTTTGACCTTTCATTAGGACTATTCATATAGAAGGGTCTATCCAATACGTGGGTAGTTTGTGACTCGCAGTTAGTACATATACGCATTGCCCATGATAAGTGTCCACATCATATAGACTAAATATATACCTGTGATCCCTATTACTTAAATAAATTTGTCCACAATGGATATTTAAAATCAAAGGTCAAGCGGACAGGTCAATGTTGTTTACTTATAACATCTTGTTTTGTAGTTTGACGTTTACAAGCATTTGTAAATAAAACTCTTACGATTTGTTTACGTTGTCCGTTGTTTTGCAATATAAAATAGATTAAATATTTGTTTTATAAATAATTCACTTGATTAAAATGTTAAAACAAACACAAATATGAAAGTATATTAAATGTTCTTTGCAATGCACTGTTAAAGTATGATATATTTACTACCTGACACATCGGTATTGCTTTTTAGAATAAATATCATTAAGATTTTTTTTAAAGTTTGGTAGAATGCATTGGAGTTACTTGTTTCACGCCCAATTCAAGATTCTGTCTCTTATATATGCAGGGATAATTCTCAGACGGATGAGAAAACGGGAGTAACCATAAAAAACATAGCACTGCCGTGCTGCTGTACGGCGTAGTTGGGAAAATGGTGCTGGAGTAGGACTATGAATATAAGCAAAAATCACCCCCCGGGGGGAGGGGTCGATCGATACATAGTAAGACGGATGGTGTTTTTGAAAAAAATGTACCAAACCATGTATTGCTTAGTAAACAACGACAGAAAATAATAATTCCATAAATATAAAAAAAGACGATCAGTAATTAAAATTTAAAAGTTTTATCAATTGTACCCTCAGGATCGATCGTCGTTTGTCATTTTGGATAAAGAAAGAGTTTTTGGAAACCCGACCGCTGCTTTAGGAGGTTCATTCTAACGTTTGTATGTAACTGGATAATTTGCTGTTATGTCCGTTTCATGTTAATTTTACTTCCAAATCGGTAAAGTATTTAAAATCCACATTTGTAGTTTGCACATGCCACTGTAAGATTTATCTCCCTTTCACGGAAGTGAAATGTAATCGATAAATCGGTTTTAAAATGTGACAGAATACCGCAACACCAAAAAATACTTTATTATACCCTTTAAAATAAATTCAAATTACCGTAGATTTCAAAGAAAATAAGTTAAATCCACCTGTCATTGCTGTTTATTTCATAAAAAGTTATGATTTTACATCGAAGGACGCAAACTTCCCGGACTACTTTTTTTAATCTAGGAGATCAGTTCGCCAGATTGCACAAATTATTGGATGCATCCCGTCGCAATATGTTACTAGATTCCGAATTATATTCCGAAAATTTATTCCAAATGTGCATATGTAACTTAATGCATAATCCGTCTCAGAATAAATATCTCACGATAAAACAGATATATTTCTTTCACGTTCACTTACCAGGCGCACTATTTCCATGCGTACCATTTCATACCATTTCATAGCAGAGAAGCCCGATCTTGACGGAAAGCGATAGCAATGTACGCTTTCACTGTCGTGAACGCCATACAACAAGCGAAGGTAAAGATCAAGATCACTAATATAAGATCAACCAGAGTTCCATTCGAACCTTGGAAGTCAGAACCATGGCGATCTGTATGCCGGTGTTTGTGACTAATCGACCCCTTTAAGATAGTTATGTAATTCTATCATTGTTGCCATGTGTTAAACCATATTCACAATCGTTATAACCTTCTTTCGCAATCTCCCCAAAGAACTGTGCTCAAGTGACATAGTTAATTAAGGGATAAACGCATTTCACTATTTGAAAAAATCTACACAGTTCGTAAAATTATAAATTTCACTTCAAATTGCAAAAATTATAAGACGGCCAACACTCTACTTTTGTCCTTGTGTAGACGTGAACTTTTTAATTCTTAATCAATTAAATTATGATCAGTAAAATTTGCATATATGTTGCCTTACACAACCATGCCACCGGGGACCCGTTTTCTCGTTTGTTTAAGAAATAAAAGTTTTAAAATTGTTTTAACCTGTGTAAGAGTCCGGTTTCGACGACCATTTCATGGCTATATTTTCACCCAGTTTTTCACTGCCAATTTTTGCATTGCTATGCTGGAATGTGTTTGTTGCCGCTAGCTGGTCTGCCCATCGTTGTGCTTCTGACGTCAGTTCCGGTGAATGTCGTAATGGCGGAGCTTGGTGTTTCTCTCTGTATTCATTGTGTGCTTTTATTATTTCTTCAATAAACTTCTTATTATTGGACATAGCAAACTTCTGAAAAATAAAAAATATATATAAAAATGAAAAAGGAAAAATAAAATAGATAAAAGAGGTTTTCACTGCGCTTCTGGCCATCTAGATTGAGTTGATGGAGAAACAAACATTATGCCTATAATGTTTTTTGTGGAAAAGCCATAGTTTGTTCAAAAGAAATAATTGATCCTCACAAACGTTATTGGAAATCACATGGTATGCTGGTTAATCCCATTGTCTTCAACACTGTTGGCAGATTTTAGTATTGTATTCGTTCAAAAAGGACCTCAAGTTTTATGGTCGTCATCACAGTATTGTTGAAAAATTTGATATCTCTGTGGCCACGATTGCCCTGGATATATTTGAGGTCCTATAGTTCCATGTTCCTTTCACACAACTTCACTGGTGAAAGATCATATGTGTCTAACCTAACTTGTCGTTTACTTTGCTTCTTGATTGTGATTCGGACATTTGTTTTTTATTCTTCCTGGCTTGTGCTACTTTTGATGTTTAATGAAATAATACATTCAAAAGTAGCACATGACAGTCCTATCAAAATGTATGATTTTTAAAACTTTTATTTCATCAAAAGAAACTAATATGTATAGTAATCTAAATGAGAATTACATGTAACACATGTTACAGATAATACTAATATATATGTAAATAGAACTATTAACCACATACATATACATATACCATGTACATTTTATCGACACGATGCTGTTCTGTTGCCAATGTTACTCAAGCCCTTTAGCAGTTAGGGACTTCGATTGCAGAATGGTCTAAAGTTCGCTCTCTTACAGTAGGTCACAACGCATTTCAAGACTTTGTTTCAATCCCACAATTGTTAAAGCCAATCATAGAGCTATGTTTGATCATTCAAACGGTTACTATAGAAACAAATTTTGATTGCACATAAAGCCAAGCCAATGACTGATATAATGATTTACAAAAACTATGACCGAGGAGTGTCAGCCAATGATAGGTTTGTTTGGAAACAATACCTGGTGGCATATAAACACAATTAAAATAATAATACATGTAATAACAACGATTCCGTGTGGTGAGGTCATACTATTCCTGGAACGTTTTCAGGCTTACTCAGAAGCTTATAAATAAGCACACACACACACACACACACACACACACACACACACACACACACCAATAAAATACGTAGCTATACCTAGGGAATTTTAACAGACAATGAATATTGTATGAATTGTTACATAATGTAATAGAGTATATTATATAATAGGTTTAAAACATCCAAGTTATGTTATCCAGGACTCGAGAGACATGGTTGTATAAACTACAATGCATCTCATATAGGCTCTAAACACGATATAACGTTTGAAATGTTTTAAAAATTATTTTGTTGTTATATCCAGTGCCCATTCTAGGTCAGTATCTTTAAAGACTGTTGCAATACTGCAATTTTGCGACGTAGCACCAAACACATCATATTAACTCTTTAAACGTGCGGTTTTTGCTTGTCATAATAGAAGTAATGATTTAAATCTTAGTTAAAAGTTGATTATGATTATATCTATCTAGCCTCGGTTGCCAAGTGGTCTAAAGCTTGGACTTACAGATCACATTGCCTCTCGAATCACTTGCAGTAGATCCTATTTTGAAAATTTGTTAAGTTTGACGATTTTCTCTGTAAAGTCAGCCAACAAAGAACTGATGGACTCGACATAAAGAAAAGCTTCGGGCGTAAAACTACCATTACTCTTCTCTTATTACTTTAAACCTGGGTATTGGATGATCATTGTGTCTATATATCTAATGCCCATTTCAGGCCAGAATATTTGTAGGAAGTTGTCTCAATGTTTCGTTTATGATGTTGTGGTACGCTATTGTTTGGGAAATACGCCTTGTTCAACTTCAGCGTCCTGTACATGTGTTTGATTTGTAATCTATTAAGTGTATGGTAAAACCTCTATTGGCAATGTCTCTAACAATCGAAAAAATCAACACTTCAAACCATAAATAAATCACAAATCAAAATTTTTCGTTGTTAAAGTGTTTGGGTTTTGGTGATAATTCAAGGAAATAAATAGAGAGAGAGAGAGAGAGAGAGAGAGAGAGAGAGAGAGAGAATAAAAGAAGTATATGTTGGCACTGTAGAATTCTGTGACGGGTAAGGTTTGGTGGCAGTGTTATAGACAACGATGTTAACGATGCTCTATTGTATATGGTAACTACGTACTATGGTATATGGTATATGGCACTTTTCTAAGTTGAATATTTACTAAATGACAATAACTAGTAATACTACAATTTAATCAATATATCGTATATAAATGTGTGAAGAAACAGTTAACACTTCAATTATACACACGAAGAATATGGGGTTGTTTGTCATCCACGCATATAATAACACAAGGAGCTCTGGTGGTGTATGTCGTCAACTTATATAGATCTAGCACTAGGTGCTCTGGTGGGGATCAGGGTGTCGTCAACGTATATGGCACAACGTGCTCTGAAGGGGAGGACATAGTGTCTACATAGCGTATATGACACTAGATACTTTTGGAGGATAGGGCGTACGTTATCAAAGTATTAAATGACAGATTTACATTTAGATTGGACAGAATTGTATATTATCAACGTACCAAATCTACGTTCAAACAAAAATCCCAAAGCAAAGGATAATATTCTTGAAGCTGGCAAAGTAGGTTAAACATGTGAACTTCCTACAGGGAAGTGAGGTCGGGTGCTCCGGAAAGGGTAAGCATCTCCTGTTTAGCTAGCTATATAATGACACAATTTTCTATAAAATGCCGACTCTAATCAAATCATGTGGAGCCCCAGTGAATTATAAACTGTATAGCATA
Organism: Anadara kagoshimensis; assembly: GCA_021292105.1. Taxonomy (NCBI): domain Eukaryota; kingdom Metazoa; phylum Mollusca; class Bivalvia; order Arcoida; family Arcidae; genus Anadara; species Anadara kagoshimensis. The sequence continues at coordinate 44,133,154 of CM037859.1, read as the reverse complement.
ACCTATTTATATGATGGCTAACTATCGGTGTGTTCTGAATGAAATCAATAAAGAATTGACTGTTCTTTGTCACAATTATATTGACTACGGATGAAGATTCAAATAAAAATATATTAATAAGCTGTTTTATGACCATGTTAAGCGAGTTTATAAAACGTGCAATAATTGTAAAAGAAACAATGAATTCCTTACTTCTGGAAAGATAAGTATACAGAAAGTTACGTCCAAAATCCTAGGCACATCATGACTGGATTCTAAATCTTTTAAAATATGTTATTAAGGCGATTTACATATGGATCCAAGTGAGCAATCAGGTCATTTTAAAATTATTTTCGTGGTGTGTGATCTAAGAAAATTTCATTTTATAAGGTAGTAAATTCGTGGTTTGAGATTTCTGTCGAAGGTAAGTTTGTGATACATTTATATACGGTACAGACCTGTCGAAAGTTTAACAGTAAGTTTGCGATACATTTATATACGGTACAGACCTGTCGAAAGTTTAACAGTAAGTTTGTGATACATTTATATACGGTACAGACCTGTCGAAAGTTTAACAGTAAGTTTGTGATACATTTATATACGGTACAGACCTGTCGAAAGTTTAACAGTAAGTTTGTGATACATTTATATACGGTACAGACCTGTCGAAAGTTTAACAGTATGTTTGTGATACATTTATATACGGTACAGACCTGTCGAAAGTTTAACAGTAAGTTTGTGATACATTTATATACGGTACAGACCTGTCGAAAGTTTAACAGTAAGTTTGTGATACATTTATATACGGTACAGACCTGTCGAAAGTTTAACAGTATGTTTGTGATACATTTATATACGGTACAGACCTGTCGAAAGTTTAACAGTATGTTTGTGATACATTTATATACGGTACAGACCTGTCGAAAGTTTAACAGTAAGTTTGTGATACATTTATATACGGTACAGACCTGTCGAAAGTTTAACAGTAAGTTTGTGATACATTTATATACGGTACAGACCTGTCGAAAGTTTAACAGTAAGTTTGTGATACATTTATATACGGTACAGACCTGTCGAAAGTTTAACAGTTTGTGATACATTTATATACGGTACAGACCTGTCGAAAGTTTAACAGTAAGTTTGTGATACATTTATATACGGTACAGACCTGTCGAAAGTTTAACAGTAAGTTTGTAGTCTCCAAATTGAAAGTAAAACAAGAGTTTAACTCTGGAACACGTCTTGGATCGCTTTCCCGATATATTACGTAGAAATACAGTTTATGTGTTTTGGATTGTATTTCAATATTTCGATAACGAGTCGTGAGAATTTATATGTTATATTTTGACATTTCTGTTCGTAAAACTGACATTATCAAATAAACGCAAATTAAATCAAAATTTATTGATATATATATATATATATATATATATATATATATATATATTATATATACGATTTGGTCACGGGACAGCCGTGATGAGGATTGACAAAATGATAATATTATATATAACCGAAGATCAGGTCCAGATTAACGAAAATGAAATATCTGTTATATTCAGAACGAAAATTGAAGTTTAGAGAAATTAATTTCAACGCTAGCTAGTACATGTATACATATACTATATACATACAAATACATACATACAAATATATTGACTTACCAAGATACGTTATTGTAGATTTTCTCACGAACACAAACAAACACAGGTGTGACATCGGTAATATATTGAAATATGTGTGTATTGATTATAGAGCGAATAATGAAACATTGACTTGAAAGAGAAAATAACACAATTTGTAAATTAATGATGGAAAGTTGAAAAGACGTGTTTGACCTTAACAATACTATTTGGCACAATAATGAAAATATTAAAACATTATTTTAATAAATAATGGATTTATTCATTAAAACAAAATCACGTTTACAGAAGTATGCATGAATTATCTTTATTCCATGTTATCGTGACACTTCAGTGAGAAAAAGTATCCGAAAGTAATATATGGAATTATGTTAACATTTGTTGAAATACAGGAAACGACCAAGGAGGATGTAAGACGAATATTGCCAACCTGCCTTAAGGGTCATCTGCTTATAAAGGCCAGTACAATTGTATCCTATTTGTTCTTTATTTGTATTATTTGAACCTGTATATAAAGGCCGCCTGTCTATAGAGGCCACTTTTACTGGTTCCCTTGGGTGGCCTTTAAAGACAGGTTTGACTGTATGTTAACAGTTGTTGAAATACAGTAAAAGACCAAGGAATATATGAGACGAATATTGTGACCGGATTAAAAATACAAGAGAAGAGACAAAACATGTACTTGGCAACAGCCGACGTAAGCAAGACAACGACGTAATACAAGTTAATGATAGAAGCAGTTTTAGTAGACTAAAATAGGTACGGCAAGCTCATATTGAGACCATTGGTTGTTAAAATTAGGAAACAAATGCAACTGAAACCATTGTAATTGGCAACAGCCAACGCAACAAGAACACGCAACGATACATGTAAATACAACTGAAACCATTGTATTGGCAACAACAATCGCAACAAAAACACACAATGTTAATGATTATTTATAAACACAAACACATATTGAGACCACTGGTTATATTATTAAAGAAAAATTGCAACTGAAACCATTGTAATTGGCAACATCCAACACATCAAGGACACGCAACAATACAAGTTAATGATTATTCGAAAGAAACAAACATGTATTGAGACCATCGGTTATAACTTGAAGAAAAATGCAACTAAAACGCATCATATTTGGCAACTACCAAAGCAACGAACGACACAAGTGTATAAGAGACAGCAAAACAAGACAGAACAACAACAGACAAACACATTGGGACAACTTATTATAAATCCCCTGACTTTGGAGGGACACTGGAGTAAATGACTAGTGATGTGGTTATAGAAGTTACTGAACGGTTCTAATAAACTCGCTTACTTGTCAACCAGATATCCATGAATAAGTGCATAAAAATAAAGAAATAAGCCGTAATTTACTAACACAATTATGTAATAATACCCGGTAATATGTATAAATCAAAAACATACTGCACTACTTTGAACGTACACTACACATAATGGGTAGTGAGTTGAGTAATGGTGTTTAACGTTCAAGTCAAGAATATTTCACTTATATCGAGACATCGCTAGCTAAAGGAGAAGGTGCATAAATTTTGCCTGTGCGTTGCGCTGATGGCATTATGCCGCTGAGCAAGGTTCTTTATCGTGCCAAGTCCACCGTGACACGGGACCTCGTTTATTTTAAGTTTCCATCCGAAAGAACCGTGACTTTCATTTCGTGATGCCGAGTGCTTGGCGAGAGAACAGTTACTAACCACTTTCAAGTCTTGGGTTAGACCCGACTAGGGCTTAAACCCACGACCTCCCACTTACGGAATGAGCACTTTACCAACTGAGCTACCGCGGTGGTTACTACATATAATGACAAAATGTGTCAAATAACGCGGCTCTTGTAAGGACATGTATCCCATAGATCTGTAAGTAATAAGCATGACATCTGAAGCGAGAGTCAACCTGACCCGTTATCCCGGAAGTGAAGATGAAATGTCATATAAATAGTATAAATACGCCTTTGAACAATAAATCGAAAACTCGGAATTGTCATATCATAAAAAATGATTAAGATAAATTTTATGTACCTCAAACCAAGCTCCTCCTTCTGCCTGTCCAATCAAATCCTGATATAAGTTTTAAAAATCACGGCTGATGATTGAATATCGTACCATGAAACTGACCATGTATGTCCGGCATATGACAGACTAGATGCTGCGTATGGTCAGTTATTGACAGAAGTTACTAATGGATGTGTATTGGGTATTATGATGTTTATCACGTGTTAGCATGATCGATGAAGGATAATAATTTTTCCACCGTATATCCATGGCCTCGTAATTAATATTAACACTATATTTAGTTGTAAAATTACCGCGGTTTTTTATCGATCAGAATAGAGGATCATCCCTGGATGCAGATTTTTTCCCAATACAGAAGTCCATAAATAATACAATAAAATGAACGTTTAATCAAAACCATTCAAATGATAGGGAGAATCATTGCAGCATTTGCTTTTTCTTTTTTCTTAATCCTGAATATGTTTTTCATGATCCATAAAGAAAGCAGAAAACCAAGTGTACATGGATTGTATTTTCCCCGGATTATTAACAAATTCTCAATACACTTTGAGAGAGTTGCTGAACAAAGAATCGTTTTGTGCATTGCAACTGTGTCTGAACTGTATTTATAACTATAAGATCGCGTGTATTTATGACGAGCTTTGTTTGCTAGCCCACTAAACCACTATCTCGCTGACTAAAATGTATTCAATAAGTCTTTACTGTAACGTAAAATCACTATATCAGTTACTAAGTCACTCCGAACCTAGACATTATGTATACATCCTTACAGCTATTATTTATCGTAATATAAAACAATTATATATAGTCAGTTTATTGTGTCTGTGACCAAATAATGGTATTACCTATATCTTATAACGGTATATTGTTCTGTCAGAGTATTGAAGATTGCGCTGTTTAAGTAAGTGGGCGCCAACCATAATGAATGATGTCGTTTATTTTATCGATAAAAGAGTTGAGTTGACTTGAGTAACGGTGTTTAACGTCCCAGTCAAGAATATTTCACTTATATCGAGAAGTCGCCAGCTATAGGCGAAGGTGCAGAAATTTTGCCTGTGGGTTGCGCTGATGGCATTATACAGCAGTGCTCTTTAGCATACATAGCCCACCGTGACACGGGACCTCGTTTATTACTTCGCCTATAGCTGGCGATATAAGTGAAATATTCTTCACTTGGACGTAAAACCCCATAACTCAACTACGAACCAAGACATTATACATTCATACAATGTACATGTATGTCGTTTGAACGTTTATTGTAAAATAAACCTTCTATAATTGCTCAATTATACACAGACAGTTTATATGTTATTGAAACCGTAATGGCATTATAAATACAGCCAGTATAAACGAAGTAAAGATGTATTTACACTATTCATTGTCAAATTTCCGAAATTTTATATATAAAATTATTTGTTTGTGTATGTGTGTGAATATAAATTTCGACTATAATAAACTTAAACGTTTTATATGTGTATTAATCTCTCTCAACAACAGGAGAGAGAGAGAGAGAGAGAGAGAGAGGGAGAGAGAGAGAGAGAGAGAGAGAGAGAGAGAGAGTTCAACAACTACAAAACTGTATACAGATCTTTAGGGAAATATTAGAGGTATTTTGGGAAAGTTGTACCAAAGAGACTTTTATTGTCTCGGCAAATTCCCACTCAGACATGTTGTTGGTTCGTTTGCTGAAGGCCAATGGGGTTTTTTTTTACCGAACATTAAGCTATCTTCTTAAACTCTTTAACTCCTCTGTGCTGCACTCTCAAGCTATAGGATTAAGATTCATTACTAAGAATGAACCACTACATTATTGAAGGATATGAACATACATGTAGAACGTAGATACAAAATAACAAACTCACTTGTTGAGATAGACCATAACGACTTCCGGGCAAACCGACACTTGTTTGTATATTCCCATGGTTCTGTTGTCCGTAACCTGAAGCATCCCTACTTCCGGTCTGAATTCGAATCTTGTAAGAACGCATATTTCTTGTTCAACACAAAACTCTTCAGCATACATTCACCAAGTAGCATTCATATTTAATAAAGACGTACTGTGTATATTTGTAATGAAGTAGACACTTGACACAGAATACATGTGATCAGGAAGCATGTCATTTACAGTCAGTCCTCGTCATCGTGTGAAAAAACTCTTTTGTTCTACACATCAGAATGATAGCCATAGGTTTAGATTAAAGATAGGATAGAGTTCCAAATTATTGTATCCGTAAAATCTGTCAAATGCTTAGACTTGGTTTAAGAATCCATACGAACCTCCAGGGAACGGTGGCCTAGTGGTTAGGGGGTTATTTTTTAAACCAAAGACCTCTTACCACTGCTGATTCGACAACAGTCGATTGCAACTAAGACAATTCATCTTGTCGTGGGCTTAACTGATTGAATCAGAATGGCCTGAGTGGTCTGCGATTTGCTGACATGTACATTAGCTCTCTAAAGCTCGCCATAAGTGCACACTAGTAACAAACAGGTCAGAAATATTTGCAGAAAACTCACACCACACTCATTGTGTTTCGATTAATCCTTGAGATAAGTAAAAAGAATGATCTTGTCGCAATCAACCGTAAAATTGCTGATGCGACGTAAAATACATTCAACCAATCATACGACCGTCAGTGTTGCGAATGCAGTTCGGTGTTTCCAATAGACTTTAGATCAAAATTCAGGGATTGAGATATTTTAACTTTAGTCTGTGTTTGTTCATTAAAGCTTAAAGACATATTTATTTCATTTTGTCAGTTAAAGTACAAAGTACTGTTCAATTAACAATGCTATGGGGTGTCTAGTCAATTACTATGGGATGTATGTATATTTAACCAATCATACACTCAACTAGATTAACAAGTTCAATCAAACCGGAGGTTGTACTTTGTTTACATTAGTATCTATGAATGTGGTCTTATAAAACATTTTAGAGAACATTTCTCAATTATTTACAACAAATTTTGAACCGGGATCAAGTTCTCTGTGAATTTGACTTGGTCTACCTGAAACTGTGATAATGCTCTTAAAAACTCAAAAGTGCGTGCGAGAAAAAAGTTATTTGAAAACAGCTAACCAAACACAAACATACCAACGGAAAACGTATTACGTTTTACACTAAATGTACCGGAAATAGATTACGCAAATTGTATGGTTTCTGACGGGGTTCAGGAGACGGTCTATGGGTACGTGCAATACAGGCCTGTCGAAAGTTTAACACTATGCTAATATCGACACGACATCTAAACTCAGTCCCTTCGTTACCTATATCTCAATAGCTCTTCTGTAACCCCTATCTATATCAACTTCAACTTCAAGGACTGTACTCATAAAAATCCAGCTTGGACATATGATATGGCATTTGATGTTTTCTATGATTATGATGTTCAAAATTTAATACTGTCATCCAAAAGATTCACAGATAACTCTTCTCTCTCTCTCTCTCTCTCTCTCTCTCTCTCTCTCTCTCTGTTGTACCATTTACTTCTTAACAATATATACATGTTAATTCTTTAACTTGTTTTACTGATCTTGCAACTTACTGTATTTTAAGTAAAGGCTGTGGAGATTAATGTACCCAAGATTTTCTTGGTCTTGTTCTCGAATCCCTTTCATACATGTATATGTATGTTATTGTGTCATTCATTGTTTGCTTGTTCTTCGTGAATAAAATATCGTTAAAACTACCTATTTGTGCGAAAAGGCCTAGAACTGTGACCTGAAAGGTAGAGGGATATTTTTATTGTCTATAGTGCAGGAAATCGCGTATTTTTATCTCAAAATTTCATTTTTTCAGTAGAGGCATGCCCCAGACAATCGTGCCTTTTGATGTACCACTAGGCCTCATATCCAATTTTACCTTGCTACGCCTATGAATTGAAAAAAAACTGCACATGTCTCGGCAGCACTAGCCTCGGCTCTTTTTTCGTTATCTTAGAATTAAGTTAAAACTTTCAATAAATATCCTATGTTTTATTATTATAACTTATGGGTGACCTAAATATCAAATGAATAATTATACATTCTTTTCATTGTTCAAAGTAGCATAATGTCATTGTGTAACACAAGGTTAAAAGTCTTACTGTCGCATTATCATACATCGCTGCGGTATCTCAGTTGGTAGAGCTCGCTCCGTAATTGGGAGGTAGGGGTTCGATCCTCGGCCATGTCTAACCCAAGACTTGAAAGTAGGTAGTGACTGTTCTCTAGCCAAGCAACCGACATTACGAATTTAAAGTCACGGTTATTTCGGATGGGAACTTAAAAAAACGAGGTCCTGTGTTACGGTGGGCTTGGCACGATAAAGAACACTGGTGTATAATGCAAAATTTCTGCACTTTCACCTATAGCTGGCGACGTTTCGATATAAGTGAAATATTCTTGACTGGGACGTTAAACACAATTACTCAACTCAAACAACAACGTCAATCATATAATTACTACTAGTATCCCTTTATTTTACATTATCGCTTTCCTACACATTTTTCTATTGCAGTTTATGATAGTACTTTTATTTGTAACCCTTTACTAAAATTTTAATTTTGACTTCAAAAGTCTAAATATGTTGAAATACAACCATTTTTGCATGAAAACAATGCATGAATGTCGAATATTTTACAAACATTTAGATTGGGGAGGGGGAAGTCAAACCAATTATTTCCTAAACAAATGGTTGTAATAGTTTGATCTCTCTCTCTCTCTCTCTCTCTCTCTCTCTCTCCTCTCTCTCTCTCTCTCTCTGTGTGTGTGTGTCTCTCTCTCTCTCTCTGTCTCTCTTCTCTCTCTCTCTCTCTCTCCGAGTCACACACACACGATTAGACAGGTGCAGTCTATAAACTTCAAATAAATGTTACACCAGGGTTAAACATAGATATATACATATGTTATGTGTGGGCGTTTACCTATATAGGTGACATATAAATGGGGCTTTCTTAAACTCATGATTAATCAGCTGGTTAAAAAATATAAATACAAATACTCACCGTAAATGGACATTCGTGTTTACCCTGGGTAACCTGTGCTAGTTGTAGCTGCTTCCTCTTGCTCCATGTTAAACCAGGTTCAAGTAACCATGGTGGTAACTCCAAACTCGCCATCCTTAAACAGGCTTGACACATGTTTTTATTCTGACTTTAACAATAAGTCTTAACTGTTACGGTTGTAGGTCAGTAATAATAATATTTTGCTTACTGTTTAAAACCTTAATCTATCTTTACTTTTAAAGATTGTAAATAATTTCACACAAACAATATACATTTGTTCTAAGTCCTCGACTGAATTGATGTCGTATTGTAACGCTGGAAATAGGACAAAATTCACTAAAACAGAATTATCCGTGTGTGACACTATAAACTACATACATAGTTTCTAATTTTATTAAAGTTATTTATAGACACACAGGTAACTGTCTAACTTATATTATATCCTGCATGTGCATTCAGATGACAGTCGTCTTTTTTTATGTCTTTCAAATTGTGTATTTCCGGGCGGGTGTATTATGAATGAAGTAATAATCTTGTCACTTGATACTTATAATTTCAAGTTAATTTATTTCATTTACACAACATAATAGTCTCATTTATCACAATGAATTATACTCCAGTCCTGAGTGCTAATATTAATCTGGTAAAATTCTTTACAATTTATAACAATATATTGTCTTCTGTAACAAATGGTGCAGACATTACAATCTTTTCGCCTTTGCTTTTTATTGTTGTTGTTTTTTCCCTTTCTTTTTTGTGCGAAATTGAAGTTTAAAATTTCCCAAACGCACAAGATCCTTAAAGCTTTTATAAAAAATAATAGCAATAGTGCATATCACCCAATCTATCCTCTCGTGCCTGTGTCTCTCTTGTTGAAAATAGAAAGGGCTGAAAAGTCAAAACTTTATATTCCAGTAAATATCCACTTAACGATTATAATTTAATCTATACGTGATCCTAAACGCTTTTCGTATGTATTATCCGTTTATAGACCTGGATAATCTGTAAAAAAGAACTTCCCGTCCGTATAGTAGAAATAAGTTGTAAGTAGTACCGACAGTACAAACCTACAAAACGACTATAGTACAACTATCTACACAAGCTAGTAGTTGATATGTAGTTTAGTGACATCTTCATCTCCGCTGACCTCTGTATCCCTAACGGCAATCCGTGTACAACAAATCCCCGTATGCTGGTACGTAGTACATACAGTCACGTACAACTATCTGAGCCGGTTAGTGGTTATCTTCATCTTGACATTCCACTGATAGATCTCCCTCCCTCTGTATCACTAGTTGCTGGTACGTAGTACATACAGTTCAGCACAACTATCTGAGCCGGTTAGTGGTCATCTTCATCTCGACATTCCACTGATAGATCTCCCTCCCTTTGTAATACTAGTTACTGGTACATGGTACATACAGTCCAGTACAACTATATATCTGAGCCGGTAAGTGGCCATCTTCATCTCGACATTCCACTGATAGATCTCCCTCCCTCTATTTCACTAGTTGCTGGTACGTAGTACATACAGTCCAGTACAACTATTTGAGCCGGTAAGTGGCCGCCATCTTCATCTTGACATTCCACTGATAGATCTCCCTCCCTCTGTATCACTAGTTGATGGTATGTATTACATAAAGTCCAGTACAACTATCTGAGCCGGTAAGTGGCCATCTTCATCTCGACATTCCACTGATAGATTTCCCTCCCTCTATTTCACTAGTTGCTAGTACATACAGTCCAGTACAACTATTTGAGCCGGTTAGTGGCCATCTTCATCTCGACATTCCACTGATAGATCTCCCTCCCTCTGTATCACTAGTTGTTGGTACGTAGTACATACAGTCCAGTACAACTATTTGAGCCGGTTAGTGGCCATCTTCATCTCGACATTCCACTGATAGATCTCCCTCCCTCTATATCACTAGTTGTTGGTACGTAGTACATACAGTCCAGTACAACTATTTGAGCCGGTTAGTGGCCATCTTCATCTCGACATTCCACTGATAGATCTCCCTCCCTCTATTTCACTAGTTGCTGGTACGTAGTACATACAGTCCAGTACAACTATTTGAACCGGTTAGTGGCCATCTTCATCTCGACATTCCACTGATAGATCTCCCTCCCTCTGTATCACTAGTTGTTGGTACGTAGTACATACAGTCCAGTACAACAATCTGAGCCGGTTGTTGGTCATCTTCATCTCGACATTCCACTGATAGATCTCTCCCTCTGTATCACTAGTTGTTGGTACGTAGTACATACAGTCCAGTACAACTATCTGAGCCGGTTAGTGGTCATCTTTATCTCGACATTCCACTGATAGATCTCCCTCCCTCTGTATCACTAGTTACTGGTACGTAGTACATACAGTCCAGTACAACTATCTGAGCCGGTTAGTGGTCATCTTCATTTCGACATTCCACTGATAGATCTCCCTCCCTCTATATCACTAGTTGCTAGTACGTAGTACATACAGTCCAGTACAACAATCTGAGCCGGTTAGTGGTCATCTTCATCTCGACATTCCACTGATAGATCTCCCTCCCTCTGTATCACTAGTTGTTGGTACGTAGTACAGCTATCTGAGCCTTCATCTCGATATACCACTGATAGATCTCCCTCTGTATCACTAGTTACTGGTACGTAGTACACACAGTCCAGTACAACTATCTGAGCCGGTTAGTGGTCATCTTCATCTCGAAATTCCACTGATAGATCTCCCTCCCTCTATATCACTAGTTTCTGTTACATAGTACATACAGTCGTACAGTCATACAGTCTAATACATGTTAGTTGCTATTACGTATTACATACAGTCCAGTACAACTATTTTCACCAGCTAGTATTTGATATATTAGTGATACCTTCATCTTCTTGATACAGAACAGTACTGATCAGATACACCTGTACAGTTGTGACCAGTCGAAATTTTAACACTGAATCCACTGAATCAACAGAAAGGAGTCGAAACGCGGCGGCTGCAGAGTGACCGATATATATATATATATATATGGATAGCTAGTGGACGAGAAGCTACCTAAAATACATATAGATAACAATACCGAGACATGGCTGATGATGGGCCGAATTGAGCTGCCGATTTGACGCTAATTCATATAGCTCAATGTTAAACTTTCGTCAGGTCTGTACTGTAGTTCCACTTAGGACACTATTATGTTACAATTATTTACAATTGACATATATAAATTAATGACCGCTGGACGTATATAATTAGGTTACTTGATGAGACAAATGAATATTTCTGAATCCCTGGTTCTAAAATGTGTATATTTGAGTTTTTGAACTTTCTGAAGTTTGCCACCGCTAGGGTTTCTGAAATGTTGATATTAGGTTGCCACTGGTCCAAGTTCGACATTAGGAGTCCCAAGGCCGTTACTTAAATCAGAATGTCGTGTTTTCCAATGAAATGTTTTCTGAGAATCTCTACTCGAACCAGGTTGTGTTATTATATAAACAGACAAGCTGGAGTAATGGTGTGTTGTACGACTCAATTTTTATCCAGGCGGGCATTTCGTGAATAGTGCAGGAAATCGATGAACCGGCAAAAGAAAAACCAAAAGACCTTCGGGAAGAGAAATGACAAACTTTCCCCACATTAAAAACTGTCGGATAGGGATTCGAATCTAGGCACGGAGATGCGTTGCATAAGACCACTTTTATTTGAAGACTAGTTAACGTTTTAACCACTCGCCCACAACCTTCTCAGACCGCTGTCCGCTATAGAGTTAATCAAAGAAAATAATTGACAACGAATATTGGAATAAGAAAATCTTTATTACTCAGAAGAATTCGAATTAAAATACATTAGCACGTACAAATAAATAAAAAAAACATATTTACACAAATAAAAAGTTATAAAAAAGGTAATTGTATTTCCACAAAATAGAGTAAACGAGAAAAAAGTCCAATAACTATTATAATAACGAGGGAACATAAAATGTAGGAGTTGTCTCTCTTAGGACTGATTCGATAGGGATCATTCTCCGGAAGTAACCGAGATGGTTTTGACAATACCCATCAATTTTACGTTTGACATAGTTTAAGGAATAAAGTTTCATTCATGAATTCATCTAAATCTGGTTCAATATTACACGATCGTCGCAGAAAATTAAATTCTGACGTTGTTAACATTGTACCCACTATATTTTTGTCCTCCAAAATAAAAGAATTTAAAGGGAAATAATTACTGAAAAACAAATACTAAAGGGTTGCACTCTGGGTGCCCAAAACCATCTGTAAAAGGATCTATTATTTGTTTCATTTATTTTACTTCTATTTTTAATTACTGTGCAGTGATAGTGAATCCATATATGGTAGTGTACACTTTATTTTCAGATTTGCAGATAGGCAAAATGAAATAAAACGAACGATATATAGGTGTAAGGACTTCGTAGAAATTAATAAGTTTTACTAAATTACAGTTTGCCAAAAAATGTCAGTATGGTGTTTTGATATAATATAATATAGTCCGTTTCAAAATTGACTTCAAATATATGTTGTGTCTAAATTATTTGACTTTGTATATTATATTACTGGTACAAATGAACTTATAGTCATTCTACCCAGGCCAGCATAGGATGAAGTTAGCCAACAGGCCTAGTTGGATAGCTAAGCCATATTCCACTGTGATCTCACCAATGGGAAGTTTTCAATGAGGCGTTGTATGGCCATGGCTGCAGTGAGTGAAAATGACAAAGACGCCAAAACGATGATCAGTATTACCTGTTTAAGTTGACCAAGTATTAAAGACTTAGTGTAATCCGAACAGCATGGCACAAGTGTAAGTATAAACCCGAGTATAAAGAGGAAACAAGCAAGACCGGGTAATCCCGAGAAAATGAAGTGAGCCCAACCGCTAAGTGACACGCTTATAGGGATAGTGAAAACGCTTTTCATTTTAGTGACAAAGGCAGTGATCTCAGGAATGATGGCCGGGGTTAAGGCATTAAATACATCCATAAAGGGAGCAGTGACTACTGCTGTTATCAAGTCACACAGTGTTTTTTCACCGTCCATTGTGTCCGCGCCATCTGCCAGTCGCTCAGAACCGACACTTATATCTGCTTCAAGGGCACTTACTTGGCCATTTAAACGTGTATAAATAACATACATCGGCGGCTGGAAAACAATAACGAAAGTTACCAATAGACCCGCGAATAAAGCAGGACAAAGGGGCATAAACCAGGCACTAGGTGTAGCAATTTTAGTCATTACCAATGTCTTGATAACCCTTTCCTTTTCGTCTTCGGTAATTTGTTCGTCTTCGTCTGTATTGTCTGGCTGAACCACTTCATTTACTACAAGCCCACTATCGTCGCCGCTTTCTATTTCCGCGTTATCCGGGTCACCGACGACGCCATCTTCATCAGATACCACTCGCTTGTTATCCATTTCAATGCCGTCATTGATCTCAGCATCTGGGTTAGAAATATCTTTCTCGATGTCATGATATTCAGCATACCTCCTGCATTTGGCAGTACATGCTCCACAGCACGTGCATCCACAAAACAATCGGTTTAGCAGAGCTATGATGGTATCACCTAAAATGATACAGATACATATAAATAAATGTATATCCGAGTATAATCCGCGTCTATAGGTATCGGTAACATTTCGAAATTGTTCATAGATTAATCTATAGAGATTAATAAAATAGTTAATAGAATATATGAAAAATTGCTGATGCGACGTTAAGCAACATTTAACCAAACAACCAACCTTCATCACGTAGAGAACTCGTCATGCTCAGCAAGTCGAACATTCCAACGTATCCACATTTTCATAGTTGATGATATTTACATTGCAGACCTGAGTTCACAAACTACAAAACTTCTGTTTTGCTTTAGAAGTTTACGAGCACAGGACACCGAGGTCTGCCGAATTGTCCATAACACTTACTACTATTTGTTTTCAATCTCGATTTTTCGTTGTTAGATTGTACCTGGGATGTGTTTGTCTTACTAGTTATTGTCAAGTACAGTCCAACCTCCTTAAAGGCCACCTTTATATAAGGGTCAACTGCTTATAAATGCCAGTAACATTTTATCCCAATAACTCTTTATTCATATTATTTAAAGGTCACTTGACCTTTAAGGCCACTTTCACCGTTTCCCCTAGAGTGGCCTTTATAGACAGGTTTAACTGTACCTGTTTCAGATACAAGTGCTTTTTTACCCTTAAAAGAAATTTCTCGCATAGCGATTGCTTAACTTGCAAGGATACATGGAACTGCTTTATTATATTTACCGGGAAACATAGACGTTCGCGACGTTTAACAGCAAAAGGGAAGTAACTCGTGCTCGCGGAAATGTTCGCAAGCGATTGCTTCTCTTGCAAGGGTACATGGAAATGCTTTATTATATTTACCGGGATACATAAAGTTAAGGATCTTAACAGTAAAAGGGAAGTAACTCGTGTTCGCGGGAAAGTCACACAGTATTTAAATTTTAAAGACCCATCGATGTCGCTCTGATGACGGTTTTTTACAGTATGGTCATATAACCTGCCAAAACTCGATATAGTTTATATAGTATGATGTTAAATACAAACCAGCAGCGTAAATCCACATCAGCAAAGCGGACAAGGATGAACAAGCATAGGCTACTTTTATCATCTTCCACCCAGTCTCCTCGCTCACAGTCACGTCAAACAATGGAGCTATATCCAAAACTGATTGGAGGAGTGGAGCAGCGAACCAAACAAATAGACCAATCGGAATGTTAGTTACAACAAAGCCAATAGATATAAAAGATAACATGCTTCTGTTGAATAACCCTTCAATTTGAACTCGTTTAAAAAAACCAATACTTAAGCAGATAGCACCAAGAGCTACACACGGCAACAAGATAAGCAGGTACTCGCTGGTTACAACAAAAGCAACAACCCATGTTACTTTTTTTAGAATTGCGGCAAGATTAGTTAGCAGTTTTTTATATGTAACAACTTTACTTCTCACTTTTCCAAGTGTTTTCATGAGGTCAGCCATTTTCTTCATTATTCTGGCAGCCGTTACCATAGCTTTTCCCGCGGCTCCAGAAAATGGAATCACGCATAGAGCAAATCCAGCTATAATCATGGCCATAAAGGCCGCGCAAACTACATCATCACTTATACACTTGTTATCATATTGTGTAGTGTCCGTAGCATTGTTATATGCCGACACAATAAGGGGACAGTTCGCGTCTGTAGTATTTGACCCATCAAAACACTGAGGATTATCAGTTTTAAGCTGATCTAATGTTGCCTTATTATCTATTGTGTTACCAAGAGGTACACAGGATAACGAACCTAGTACATTCTCAAATGTAGCCTCAATACTTTCGATCTTTGTGTTTAGACTGGTGTGCAATGCCTTTAGAGCAGTCAAATTGACATCCATGTTGAAATCGACCGTTAACCATGACAACGGTAATCCAAAGAGCAACAATAGAAGACCACACACGCCAAAAGTAATCGATAACACATGGAAGGCTCGGTATATCTTAGATGGACTTAAAAAGTTCAAGCAGACTTGTAGGAAGTTCCGTATAACACCTGTAATTTCTTGTAGAAGCATGGAAGGACTTCTGGTAAAGAAGTACATGAACGTTGGCAGAAAGGCAAGAAATGGTATACACGCACTAAGCCAAACTGCAGCCTCAACGGATATAGATTGGTTCAGCGAAAGTGTAACTAAAGCCAAAAGGGTAGCCGCCGACGGCATGCATGCTAGAAGATTGTAGAATAAAAGCGCCTTAGCCATCCAATGAAATATCAGAAAATACTTGGTGAACAAAAGTATGAGAATATAAACAATAAGCATGATAGCAACAGAGATATTGACAACATAGGGTACGATTAAATTTATGTAGTACAAAGCTTGGACAAGAATGTAGGTCGCACTTGTTGAGGATACGCCCGGGAAAATAGTACCACTTGTTGGTGAACTTGCAACTATGACAGTGTAAGTGAGGTAAAAAGTGTAGCATTGTGCAGCGATAGCAAATATAGGAGACAGAAGGAACAACACTTTGTCAAGTCTATGTTTAATTCGCTGCGGTTTAGGCTCCTCTAACCATGCGTCTTTTTCATAGTATCTAGTCATGTACCAATGGTCAGCCGATAAAGCTTCTGTTGTTATTAATTTTAGGCCTTCTTCAAGGGTAAAAATGTATTTACGGAATCTAAAAAATAAAATCAAAAGTAGTATATTTCATATTAATTATATAACAAAAGAGGGAAATACAGTTTTGGATCCCAGTCAAAATTCTTTAATTTTATATCGAGTCTAGTTCTGACATGGCGGAAGAAAGAAGAGTGCAAGGAGAAAACCACAGACCTATGGGAAGCGAACAGACAAACGTCCTTGCTCAAGAATTTTTCCCGAGTGGAAGTAGAACCTTGGCAAGGAGAGGGGTTGGGATGCGTTATTGCCTGATTTAATCCACCCAGTTACAGAAAAAAACAACCCAAAAACAAACAAAGAAACCAGGCGTTAAATGTTTGCAAATCATTGTTAATGTTATTGTGTACAATATAGCGTCTGCAAGTCTCGAATAAGGTCTCGGATATCAACATGCTTTTCCTGCAATCCAGTGTCAGAAAGCAAACGCTACTGTTGGTTATGTCAATATTATAAATGGTTTTGGTGACATCATATAACGCGGTTTCTTATCATGACGTTTAGTCTTGTATCCAGAAATAAAATAATTGATTGTTTCACATAAATTTTCTATTTGTAAGTAGAAGAGTTTGACTTTGAATGTATTTAGGTACTTGGTAAAGCCACAATTGCCGATATATAATATGGGGTAATTGTATAATTTAGAAATTCAAAATTATGTCAGAAGACTAGACTTGCAGACACAGTATTCATTTTCAATGTTTTCCTTTCGTTTAACAATATACATTTTTTTCAGTTTATTGGTCAAGTGTTCAAAAGGCAATACAATCCACAGTTGTGTGTTTGATCGACAGTGCGATATTTTGTAGGAGTATAATTGTTTGGTCGGTACATGATATGTGACATTGCAGACACGTGTAAGCCTAATGTAGCTCTTTGGGGTTGTCACAAACTTACACAATCGTGAACTTGTTGAGTTACATATTAGAGCAATTTTAATTTTACAGCACTAGACGGCCGTTTTGGAATATAATTCCTCATCAGTAGTGCTATGATCAAAATTATGAAACCAAAACTTTTTTTTCAAGATGTTGTAAAAAAAACCAAAAGGACCAATAAGACTATTTTCACAGTTAATCAAACATGTCTCACATTGAAATTTTATTTATAAATACCAGTTTCATACTCAGTCGTTTTAGTAGCTGTGTATGAACCTTTTATTAGACAGTGGGTATTAAGACTGCTTTAGAAACTGTTGCACATACTTGACCAAATTGAAGATTGTCCAAAACAAGCCTGGGATAATCAGTAATTTTCTACCAGTGTCCAGGGTCAATGATAGCAAAGCAAACGTAGTCGAGTTGTAGTTGGCACTGAAGAATGTCAAAACCTCACTGGACGAAAACCCTGATAATAACATCCATAACACGCCTCTGATCACATCTGGTGGTAACTAAAACAATTTAACATCAATTACTAATATCGTATATATCAATGGGCATCACCAATATGGCTAACCGGGGCACCACAATATATACCTCATAACGATTTCATGACACTATCATTCTCATTAGATAAGAAATCTTTTACCAAAACTTGACAAAATGCGTTGTTCAAGAGGAATTGCCATCATGTTTGTGGGGGCACGTTATATTGATCACTTATTGTTAAAATATTTCGAGTTTTAGAAAGTTGTCTGTCATACTATTTTATTGACACGTACTAACACGTTCTTATGTATATATATCATATCAAGACCAAATTTTGCTTCAGAGAAAAAAAATTCGACAAACCGGCCGGGTCTGACTTAAGACTTGAAAGTTGGTAGTGACTATTCTTTCGCCAAGCACTCGGTATTACTAATTGAAAATCACGATTCTTTCGGATTGGAACTTAAAATAAACGAGGTCCCGTATCACGGTGGGATTGGTACGCTAAAGAATCCTGCTGTATAATGTCATCAGCGCAACGCACGGGCAAAATTTCTGCACCTTCGCCTATAGCTAGCGACATCTCGATATAAGTGAAATATTCTTGACTGGGACGTTACACACCACTACTCAACTCAACTCTATTCTTATAGTGATCATGAGCAGACAGGAACACAGTGAAGTCTCCAAAATAGTATATTAATATATACAAAATGTAAATGTTTCAACCATTCTTGTTACCTTGGCTAAATACAAAAATGTATACGCATCCACGTTATATCCGAATGGACTGTCCGTAGATACGATAGTGTCCGCTATAATAACCAGACAAACCAGTACCTCCATCGCAGATCGGATAATTGTCCATGTTATCAGGAATGCGGAAACTGCAGTCGAGTACCCTGTTATATATACGGCAATACTACTCTGGATAACAAACGCATGTGTAAGTATTGGCGCCAAAGCCATCAAAAACACAATCAGACGGGCAACCCCATGGGCGAGGTTTAACAGCTTCTTGCCGAATTTGATACAGCATACGTCGATTCCGTCATCGCAATATGGAAAGTAAAACCCCACCATGATCTAATAAATAAACAAATAAATAAATAAATAAATAATATAGGAAGATCATATTTTAAATAAAATGTTCAAACAAAAGTTTAATTGACACAAAAACGCTACTGATAATTTAAATAAATAGCTTACCATATCCAGTGTGTGTGTGTGTGTGTGTGTGTGTGTGTGTGTGTGTTGCTCTTTCTTTCGGTCGTGACGGACTTAATGTGATTTTATCCTAAATGGAAAAAAAAAAAACTATGTTGTTTCATCCGTAGATTTTAAGAAGCTAGTGACAAAATCATTAAGGAGAATTTAAATTAAAAAAGTTTTATTCATGCCTTGAAATTTCATCTCTTGCCCATACTATAGCTGTAAAACCTAAAATACTAGTATAGTCTTTCAGATTAGACTTAAAACTAAGGTCCAATGGCTCAGTGCACGTTAAAGAACCTCTGTCGAGTTTAGAAAAATGTTTTGCCACCTGTGGCCGCTACAGAGGAGGCTTACCACTAAAAATAGACTAAACAGACTGAGTATGGAAAAATAAGAAGAAAAAGAAATTTTCATCAGTTTATATATATTTTTATATTTTACGGCAGCGTATTCGTGCCACTTTAAACTCGCTTTATATTTTTCATATATTTTTAATTTGACAGATTAAAGTTTAAATTTAACAGATTAAAGCTTGAACGTGAGCTAGATCGTGGTCCCAATACGCTGTCGTCGTGAGGTTGTTTTTTAAAAATGAAGAAATTTTTTTATAATCTCAATCTTAATTTCCCTTTGGAACTTGTATCTCAAACGTTTTCATATAATTAAATTACATGCATACAATTACGTAATGAAAATGTTCCGTTTTATAACATAATCTTACCCCAGTGATCCGGTGGTCAGCGCCCTTATTGAAACAGCACTCAGCGAAATCGTTATCCTAAATAACTCTAGATAAAAACTCAGGGATAAATAGATATAAAAAACAACATCTACCAACAAATAAACAGGAATAACATAAACAATAAACGGAACTACATCCGTTTTTACGTTTAATGTAGTTAAATTTATATATTTACATTTTAATTTAATTGTTAATTTATTTCATCGATTTTAACATTTTATAAGTTAGTTTAAGATAGACTTATTTTAAAAAGAAAATTACTGCTTAGTTGCAATTTATATTATTGTGTGTGAGTATGTGTGTAAAAAAAACCAGAAACATACCGGCCCAAATAACAGTCAATAAAATCGCAGATAAAACATTGAAAATTGGCAAATTTAGTTAAACATGTGAACTTCCAGGGATAAATTTAGACCGGGCGTTCTGAAAGGGTACGCGCCTCTTGGTTAGTTAGCTAGCTACACCTGCCACGTGTGTAATTAAAATTAAGAAAATTAAAAATTAAAAACGTGGTACTATGGGACGTAAAAGATGCCAAGGATACTTTTTGATACAGTGACATCATACCAATCAAAAATTTAGTGATGAAGGTCATTTAAGTTTTTTTGAGGGCATTGATAAGCCTAGACTTGCAATATCGGTCAACAATTTATTTGTAAACAGCTTGCATCGTTGTATAAAATTTCCACTAAGGTCACAAGTAGATAAAAATTGTTGCAAAGTAAAACAGTGTATTGTTTTCAAATCGCAATTGCACTTTGAATTCCACAGAAAAAATATGATTTGTAACAAATAAGATAATCAAGTATGGACGATATATCAAGGCTTGAAAGTAGGCAGTGACTGTTCCGACATTACGAAATAAAAGTCACGGATCATTCGGATAGAAACTTAAAATAAACGAGGTCCCGTGTCACTGTCACTGTGTCACTGTTCTATAATGCCATCAGCGCAACGCAAAAGCAAAATTTCTACATCTCCCCCTATATAAGTGAAATATTCTTGACTGTGACGTTACACACCTTTACTCAACTTAACTCCTATGATATCGGTGAAATAATTGTGACTGGGTCGTAAAACATCAAGGGTCCATTCCAATTCAACCATTGAAATAAACAAAATTGGTCGTATTCCATTGGGAGTTTTTTGTTGAGCCAGATGCTCTTCCATTGGATTGGCTGTTTTTCTGGCCTCAATTTTTGACCACAGAATGCAATTTTTCATTCGGTCAGGAAAGTGCTCAACAAACGGTTACACCCCCCCCCCCAAAAAAAATAGATAAAAAAATGTAGTTTGTCGTTCACGAGGGACGCGTTGGCAACACTGAACAAGTCAAATGAAAGTGAGGGAATATCAATTAATAGCAGAGCATACAATCCATGTCCAAAACAAAATCAAAAAGCAAAGTAAAAACAACAAATTGGGTTAAACACATGAATTTCCATCAGGGAAGAGAGGCCGGGTGCTCTGTAAGTGTTAGCAACTCATGTTTTGATAGCAACACCCGCCACGTGTGTAATCAAAAGTGAGTGAAAGGAACACGGAACTATGAGACGTCAGATATATCCAAGACTATCCTAGACACAGATACATCATACTTATCAACAATACTGTGGTGACGGCCATAAAACTTTTTGAGGGCAATGATAAGTCTTTGCTTGCAATATCACTGGGTCGTCATTGTATAAAAGTTTTGTGGTGGAAACAAGCTTTACCTTTTAAGTAGCGTATTAATTGTGAAACAAATACACTTTAAGCAGGAAAAGCAGGTAGAATTATATTGCAGCATAGAAAAAAGGTGAAAAGAGAACAATTGGAGACATTTCGATTGCCATACAGTTTCAAAGTCATTATTGAAGCAGACGTCTAAATATGAAGCAGAACTTGAAAAATCAACTGTATCTTTAATTTTATTTCAAACTCACTAGAATATATAGATGGCATTAACATAGTCTCCAAAAGGATTGTTACGAAACAAAGTGTCATTTATATATCTGTAAGTTGAACGATTTGGCGACAATCATCTCTCCAGATTTGACAAGGTTCTGCGTAAATAACAAATCAGCAGGCAATGGTGCCAAGTTTGTGTCTATTGGTATGCCCAATTGTTTGCTGGAAAATTATATCAACAAACACAACATACTTGTTGTCTACCACAAACACCAACATTTTGTTAATGATATCTTCAGTATATTTTTGTTTGGAATCCGCATGATGCTTAACAAAATAACCAGAATCCCTGTTCAGCCCTAGAAATTTGTATCTTGGCTTACCGGTTTGGTAAAAGAATGAATAATTTAAGGCGTTCTTTGAATGGTAAGTACAGGTACATGGGGATGTGGTATAATAAAAAAAAACCAAACATACTAATTCATGTCCGAATCACAATCCAGAAGCAAAGTATAAAACTTTGGAACTGACAAGTTAGGTTATACACGTGAACTTCCACCAAGGAAGTGAGGCCGGGTGCTCCGGAAGGGTAAGTACCTCCTGTTTAGCTAGCTACACTCGCCACGTGTGTAATAAAATTGTGCGAACGGAAAATAGACCTATGGGACGTTAAATATATCCAGGACAATCCTGGACACAGACATCTTTGCCATGTGAGCTAAAATGATTTAAATTAACTAAAACAGGATGCAAATTTGTTTAAAACGTTTGATTTAATATCCAACAAAACATGTTACTATAACGTCACTTAAAATCAGCACTATCATCTAATAGTTCCTTGTACACCACATCGACCATTGCAGTACCTCAGTTGGTAGAGTGCTCGCTTCGTAAGTGGGATGTTGTGGGTTCGATCCCCAAACGGGTCTGACCCAAGACTTAAAAGAGGGTAGTAACTGTTCTTTTGCCAAACACTCGGCATTACGAAAAGAAAGACACCGTTCTTTTGGATGGGAACTTAAGATAAAAGAGGTCCCGTGTCACGGTGGCTTGGCACGATAAAGAACCCTGCTGTATAATACCATCAGCATAACGCGCAGGCAAAATTTTTACACCTCGCCCCTATAGCTGGCGAGTCTCGATATAAGTGAAATATTCTCGACTGGGACGTTAAACACCATTACTCCGGTAAACTGTCCATAACATATATTTACGATATCCACATCACTTGACAATAGCTCCAATGTGATTCCAAAGTCAGGGATTCAAATAATTGGTCCCAAAGTATGTCCATTCTATATGGCTTTGTTTTGTCCTCTACCACGTGTCGGGTTCTTTGTTATGTTAGCTTTTACTAAGCATATATAGGCAAACAACTTTGACCTGTCCGTTTGACCTTTCATTTAAATAGTCATCGCGGACCAAGTACATCTGTGTATAGGGAACACAGGCGTTTATTTTGTATACATCATGAGATATACTCACCTCATAGAGTACACCTGTGTACTGTTTATGTATTAACTTGGATCTTAACACTACCCATGTATCGGGTGGACCCTCCTATATGAATATTCCTAATGAGAGGTCAAACGGACAGGTCAATGTTGTTTGCCTATACCTTTCAGTTATAATTTTTGTTCTATTTTTAACCAAAATGAGAAATAATATAAATAACACAACATTTTTATGAAAAAGTGTTTAACCTTAAATACTCAAGGTGAATACCAACTGAAGCGAGATTGACAATCTTTTCATTAATTAAAATATAGAAAGTACAGCTACTCCTAAAGTCATGAGAAAAATAGATCATTTGATAGATAAAATTACCCCCCCCCCCCCCCCCCCCGTCCCAATTAAAATAGCATTTGATTTTTTATATTCGCAGATATATTCTTAGAATACATGTTTTTATTACAAAATTTAAGCGACTTAAACCAATTTCATTTTTACCAAGCCCGTATGTTTGCATCATGGTGTCATTGAAATGGTTAAAATAGCGTTTGGCATATTGCTGAAACGCCCGTTCGGAGCACGTTCAGTTGCCTTCAAGGAAAACAGTGATAATTGACAATAGTTATCAACAACCCTTGACACTTATTTATTTCTCCATATAAAAACCTTTTGATGTCAACAGATATATAGAACTCAGTGTTTTAAATAAACATCCATTCTCAAAAAGTTATTTTTAGCTCGCATGCCCAGCGTACCTACGTTAATTTGCCGTGCCCCTGTGTCTGCGTCAGCGCTCAATATTAGGGATAATATGTCCCTACAAGGGCCAACTCTGGTGGCATTTGCTGCTATCTGTTGCATCATCTCTTACACAGCTGCAATATAAACTTTCAAATCATAACTTATCAATCAGCGGGAATGACGCACATCCGGTATTTTTTGAAAATAAAAATTCTAAATTGAAGTATAAATTTAATAAAAACAAAAATAAATTAAAAACAATGAATTAAGGACTAATCACAACTTTTGCACAAACAAAATCTACATATATACAAGTTCAAGCTACATAAATAAACTTATCAATATAATTTAAAACATTTTTATCCTCCTGTTACATATAAAGACTTGATCATGACTTGATATGTAAAATAATGACGTAATGACCTATCAATCAATCATGGCGGGAAAAATGACCGATATATTTATCAATCATGGCGGGAATAATGACCGATACTTTTATCAATCTTGGCGGGAATAACTGCCAATACATTTATCAATTATGGTGGGAACAATGACGGATACATTTATTAATAACTTGGAGGGGATAATGACCTATACATGCATCAATTATTGAGGGGAAAATGGCCAATACATTTCTCAGTATCATGGAAGTGATAATGACCGATACATTTATCAATCATGGCGGGAATAACAGCCGATACAGTTATCAATATCATGGCGGGAGCAATGGTCGACACATTCATCAATTATGTAGGAAACAATGACCGATACATTTATCAATCATGACGGAAATAATGGCCAACGCATTAATCAATCATGGCGGAAATAACGGCCGACACATTTAGTAATCATGGCGGGAACAATGACCAATACATTTATCAATCATGACGGGAATAATGAACGATACATTTATCAATCATGACCGGAGCAATGACCGATACATTTATCAATTATGTCGGGAACAATGACCAATACATTTCTCAATCATGACCGGAGCAATGACCGATACATTTATCAATCACGTCGGGAACAATGACCAATACATTTATCAATCATAACGGGAATAATGAACGATACATTTATCAATCATGACCGGAGCAATGACCGATACATTTATCAATCATGTCGGGAACAATGACCAATACATTTATCAATCATGACGGGAATAATGAACGATATGACCGGAGCAATGACCAATACATTTATCAATCATGGCGGAAATAATGGCCGACACATTTATCAATCATGGCGGGAACAATGATCGATATATTTTTCTCTAATAGAATCTTACACCGGCAACAGTGTAAGACAGAGATTTCTTACACCTGTGACATGGAAATCCCGCGTTTTTACCCATGTGGGATTTCCTTGTAGTCTCACCCTAGGGTTGAGACAGGCTAAATTCCCCGCGTAGGTATACCTGCTCTAGATTTATCGTTTGGAGGACTTAATAACATTAGAAAAGTTCCAAAGTCAACCAACAATATTTTCAACGTCACAATCATTTACACACACTTAATTGATGACGTCATAATCATTTTACGTGAGAACGTCAACAAAAATTGATTACGTCATTTTCAGGTCATTTTCAGCAGGCAGAATGTTCGATGCAATGTTTTGTTTACTAGTCATGTTTTATGTTGCAAATGTGTGAGAATCCTACACCAGTGACAGGGTAAGACAGAGATATCTCAAACTCGGATTAATATTTTCAATGTCCAGAACTCGCTAAAGCTCGTTCTGGACAGGAAAATATTCATCCTCGTTTGAGATCTCTCTGTCTTACCCTGTCACCGGTGTAAGATTCTATTAATCTCAAACGAGGAGGAATATATGAAAATATTCATCCGAGTATAAGATATCTCTGTCTTTCACTGTTACTAGTGTAGGATTCTTTTTCTCACACATTTGCAGCATACAAACATGGTTTGTAAATAGAGGATTTTAGACGAGTGGGGGTTTAATATGAAATTTATTAAACGAGTTTAATAATTAATTATGCCACGAGCCTTGGCGAGTGGCATATTTAATTATTGAACGAGATTAATAAATTTCATATTAAACCCTCACGAGTCTGAGATTCTATATATCACATAACTCAAAATACCGAGACACAATGACATGTACATATTACTTGATGCCATATACAAACAGCTGATTTCTATCTAGGTCAGACAAATTACCTCCAAATTAACTGCGCAAGTAAGAATATAGTTCTATTTAGATATAGTAAAAGTAAATTAATCACCTAAAATAAAAAGACAAAACCAGTATATAAGTTTAAATATGTTATATTTTTCGAATGCATCAAAATTATTTTTCAAAAAATCGGAAAGTCTTTAAAAGTCTAAAAATAAACAACAGACGGACACAGTTTTCAAATGACGTCATTAGGCGCGTTCAGAAGCGTGAGAACTGATTACGTCACAATCAAGTGATATTACATGGGTACCTGTATAATATGAAAAATATTACACCGTTTTATTCCATCAATAAACAGGAGGGTTATGTGATATACAAAAATATGCATCAAACGTTCAGTTTTCAGGCCATCATCGGTGCCGTCTGAAAATGACGTCATCGGTTTTGTTGACGTCCTCACGTAAAATGATTATGACGTCATCAATTAAGCGTTTGTAAATGATTGTGACGTTGTGAAAATTGTTGGTTGAGACAAGTGATTTTCCCTGGGGTTGAGACAGGAAAATCTCACATGGGTAAAAACGCGGTATTTCCACGTCTCATGTTTGAGAAATGAAAATCCCGCGTGTACCCTAGGGATGAGATCACTTTTCTCAACTAACAATTTCTCAACGTAACAATCAGTTACACACGCTCAATTGATAATCATAATCATTTTACGTGAGGACGTCACCGAAATTAATTACGTCATTTCCAGAAAGCACCAATGATGGCCATAAAACTGAACGTTTGGTGCAATTTTTAGTTTACAAATCATGTTTGTATGCTGCAAATGTGTGAGAAAAAAGAACTTTACACCTTTAACAGTGTATGACGGAGATATCTCAAACTCGGATGGATATGTTAAACGTCCTGAACTCGCTAAAGCTCGTTCTAGACAGGAAAATATTCATCCTCGTTTGAGATACATGTGTCTTACACTGCTGTCGATGTAAGATTCTATAATTCAATCATGACAGAAATAATGATCGACACATTTGTCAATCATGGCGGGAACAATGACCGATATATTTACCATCAAAATGAGAAATTATTTGATATGTAAACTAATATATATGTCAGATCATTAATTTTGATGATTTATTTCTCCCGGTGAGTCAGTAATGGATACTGAAGTAGTCGAGCTAACTACGGGCTTTAATCTATGTCTACGTCTTTGTTTTCTACGTCGTGTTGTTTCTTTCCGGACTTGTTTCCGTATATTTTCTTCCGCCATTGGATCAAGACATCTACATTCATCTACACATGTTTCCGGGAAAGGATGGACCAATCCTGTGTTTGATGTCGAAGCACAGCAATCGCCTCCGTCCCATTTACACCTCTCATTATTATTATCAGCATCGCACCACCCGTCTGATACATATTTCTGAAATTAAAGGGATATAATAACAAAAACCATCCTCAGACTAAAATTAAAATATTTTTTTTACATTTTAATTGTTAAATAATTTTCGTTTGACAAAATGTTAAAATATAATGACTTACTAATTTAAAACGTTTATATACTGTAAACGTATTTAATTTCGCGTGTATGTATTTTCGCGGTATAGGAAATGTAGACATATCTGAATAGTTAAATTTTCGCGTTTTTTTTAAATAGGCATTATAACACAATAAGCATAATATAATTTTTACTTGGTATTGATTTTCGCGCACAACAAAGGACCGCAAAATAAACGAAAATTAGTACACCGCGAAAATAAATACGTTGAGAGTAGGACTATTGGTTTATTATTTGTTAAAACATAATTAAATTTAAGACCAAGTGATACATACGTACGACGCGTACAAATCTACATGCATGCACTCTGATGGTATTATTCTAACTCTTAATTTAAAGTAACTGTACTATTTTTTGATAAATTATTTACAGAATTGCCTTTGATAATTTCAATTGATAAAGACGTTTTTTTCACAAAATTTAATTGATGATATCTTTTTTAATATTGTTTCGATTTTCAAAATTCCTTCATATTTTAAAAATTTAGAATTTTTATATTTTTTTATATACTATGACTTTTAAAAATATTTGCAATTACGTCATGAAAATTATACTGAAATTAGGGGTGCTTTTACTTATAAATGAAGCACGGAATTTTTAAATGACGTGTGTTCGAGCTTGGTAGTCCACTATTCTGGCCAAGTAAAATTTTTCGATTATAATGATTTTTTCCCTCCAGTCAAGATTGTGTTTAAATACTGATAGTATAAAATATAAAAATCTTTAAAATATTTCAAATGAAGCCATTAACAATGTTTCCCCGACTCTGACTGGCTCTTCTTCATGCATTTTTGAAGTGTCATCATTGACTCTAATTTCGGATGATAAGGCTTTGTTTTTTCTGTTATTCCGAAGTAATAATGTTTCTTTATATCATTTTTCTGTAATTTAAGTGAGTGACTACGAATACAAAATAATCTAATTTATAAAGTAATTTGTATACAAATCATTAAAATAAAGTATTAATTATTATAGCAAGACGCATAAATACAACACTCCTAGTTTACGGCACAATGACGTTAGTTCGCAAGTTTGTCGATTCTTTTTACAATATCGTCAAAAATCATGACGTTATTGCTAATATTGTTCATATTTTCACATCAGATTACGCCTTTTAAGTTTTAAAGCGAAAAATCAAGCAAGGGGACATATGTTTTTCTTTACATTTTCAGAAAGTCTTAATTTTAAACTACATTATGTTAGTTTTTCAAAAACTTGTAGGACAAACTGTTATTTTTCAACAATTTTTCCAATTTTCCAATGCCTGAAAAATAGCGATTTCCTATTAAATCTATGTTAAAATTCGAAGATTTGATACATTTTTGACGCTTTATAGCAGGGACCCCTATATTTTTTGCATTTTCAGATGCGCCTCAAAAACTTTTACAAGTACAGAAAAAAATCATAATCTTGTAGGATAGTGTCCATTTGTAACTACTTGGCCTTACGAATTACAGGTTGTGTATTTTTTATTCATTGATGGATTGCTTGAAAGGGGTTTTACGACTCAGTCAAGAATATTTTACTTATTTTGAGACGTCACAAGCTATAGGGGAAACAGCGGAAAATTTAACCTTGGCAGTGTGCTCAATGTACAGGAAGGGTTCTTTAAGTGCTACGCCTGTCTTGGCATGGGCATAGGTTCTTGAGGTCTCTTTCGAATGACTCTGTGACTTGCGTTTCTGAATGCTGCGTGCTTGGGAAAAGACTTTACCAATTTAAAGGGTTTGAACCCATGAGTTCCCACATTAATTTATTTATGGACGACTGGTTTTAAATTGAGTTAGATATTTGGGATCAGAAAATAGTACTGCAACCAAACCACTGGCTATTTATTCCAGTACCTTTCCAAAGCCGCCATGAGTTTTATATCCCACGAGTGTCCTTTATTCTTTTGTTCCACTGTTTCTATTAACTTGTATTATGTCGCGTTTAGGTTACATTGACTGTTGACATGTTTATTATTACAAATTTCGTTTATTACCCCTCATGTAAATTTCTTAGAAGGATGAAAGCCAGTTCAGAAAATCATTATCAAATTCAGAACCCGCGATTGAAGTGTAGCATTAGCATGTAGCTTTCTTTTAAATATTGTATTCGCAGATTAATCGCAATCATATCAGTCTACATCAATGAAACGTTTGAAACTATAGAGCTTATGCATCAAGCGCCGTTACTACAGAAAAATGTTTGCATTGACAACAAAAATGTCAACTACGGCTTCAACTGTTCCGAGCAAAGCATACGCGTTAAACGTCTTATACATACTTGATTGCAGGTTTTTACACATGATAAAGTATCAGGATTTGGTTGCCATTCCAACAACGCTGTACACATAAGTTGTCGTACTGGAATATCCATATCCATCTGACCAACCAGCTGGCCTCTTACAGTGTTTGTTCGGCTCTGCATGATGGGGTTAGAATTCGGCAGAAGACATGACACTGTACATTGGCTTCCTGTAATATAATGCTAAAAATTAAAAACTAGCTATTTGTAAAAGGGAAAACATTCTTTTTCTAAATTGTAAACAAGTAACTATTTAATATTGAAAGTTGTAACGATTATTTTTGTTCTATAATAAGGGGTCATTAGCTATACATAATTTTATCCACCTCTTGTTTTAAAGTTTTAAACCCTAACAGTAGATATCTTTTTCTCAAGTAATTGTCTCTTCTATTGCAAATCGTGTTCGCTAGCGTGCCCTATGATATCCCATACCATTTGTGCACAAGTGTCACTTTCATTAGTTTTGGATTGACATAAGTTAACGTTTTCTTGTAATGAGATGCTAAACGTTTTTTTTTTTTTTTTTTTTTTTGGTCCAACATCATCATATGATACAATTATTAGCCCGATTGCACGTCATTTCGTTATCTTTAAAAGCAACTGTGATACATATTCTACTCATTAATACAAGCAGATGCAATATAAGCTCGATAGTCCACTACATAAAAGTGCAAATGTTTCAAGGAAGCGCATAATCACATGAACACGTGGTTTACGACTGGAATCCGTCGTCTGTATCACGTGATCGTATAATTTACAACTGAAATCTTACCTATATTATTTCCATTGCACCGGAATAACAGATGATCGGTATCTTGTAATCGTAAACAGTTACCGGAAGTACCTATTGACGGACACATCCGGAAAGTACCAGACCATTTCCCTAAAGCACTGCAAGTTATCCGCTGTACTTCCTGGAAATACAAACAACAATATTAACATATTTTAACAATTTGGATTTAAATTAACGATGTACATCTCATTCTACTGTGATTCTGCCATTCTGTCTATCAGACGTTTTCTTCAAGTCAGTCATGACATTGTAGTTTTAGCTATATATTAAAGAATAAAGAAAAAATCAACATTTACCCGTTGTATATCGTCGAATAATACGCATTTTCGCGACACAAAGCTTGACGTCATAAGATAAGCAAGGCAGTACGTCATTAAAGCAGAACAGCCATGGGTATAACGTTTGCTATGTACCACGACTGGCTTTCTTCATGTGTAATATGAAGGAAAACGCGAATCATGATAGAATACGGAATAAAATACAGTTTTTAGTTTTAAATGTTTTCTGAACACTTCTTTACAGTTAACAGTCGGCAATATCGGAACCGTATAAGACGAGTCAGTACACGATAACAGGCTGAATATGACTTGCAACGGGCTGTAAATCGGTAACCGTATAACTCGTGAAATATATCAATGGAACAATTATATTAAAAGCTTAAAATATTGTGACAAAATCAAAGGTCATTAAAACAGTCATGAAAAGAGAAAAATGAAATTGATATTCTGGGTCACTAATTTTGAATTATCAGAGGTGAGGTAAAATCTCGTAATCTGTAAATTTACCTGTTCTTCACGACACCTAAGTGTACACGTACTTCCAGCAAACTGTATATTAGTACAGGCGTATAGTCCAGTAAATACTAGATCGATATCAGGACATCTAACTCGGGTACATATACCTCCTCTCCAATTGCCATCCTTACCACAAATTATCTTTAGACGTTTTCTACAATACATAATGTAAAGGATTATTAAATCAAACACAATATATACAAGTTATCGACTCACAAAAACAGTAAAACCTCAAACAATGGCAGACATTTGAGCATCCGGACTTTGGCACCTAAGGGAAAAACTTTAATCTTCTGACTGTCTTGTGATAGAAAATCCCTTAATGCTTAACTGGGGACCTTGGTGACCTTGGTGACCAAAGTGAACTAAAGAGAAAATTAAATACAAGGAGTAACTGAATGGTTGGATTTTTTAAAACTTAGTGGAATGTTGTTAGTTGTTATTACACAAATGTTAGTTTGAAATCTCTATATCCAGGATTGTTCTGGATATGTTTGACGTACCATGGTTCCAAGTTCCTTTCAGTCAATTTTGATCACACACGTAGCGGGTGTAGCTAACTAAACGAGAGGTGCTTACTCTTTCGGAGCACCCGGTCTAACTTCCCTAGTGGAATTCATGTGTCTAACCTAACTTGTCAGTTCCAAAATTTTAACTTTGCTTCTGGATTGGGATTCGGGCATGGACTATTATGTTTGTTTTTCATTCTTCGGTTTTGGTTCAAAACAAAATGTTCCATGTGATTTATTAGACTTCGCTTTGAAGTTCATCTTGTACACGTAATCCAAAGGTTATGATGAGTCTCAGTTTGTACACTATTATTTTCATTTTATTGAAAATGTGTACAAAAAGTTTCCAAACAGGTCTTGAAACCAAACGATACTTCGTCTCGCCATGTTCACAATTAACTATAGACGTAAAGCATTTGTCCTCTATTTATGGAAATATAGTTGCATAAGTATTAAAATCAAAACAAAGAATAAATAGACGTATTAGAACATATTACAAAATTTGTAATGGTCTTACTTGGTTGGTTTAGCATTAGAGACATGGTACCCTCTGTGACATTTGTATTTACATCGTTTTCCCACTGGATGGTATCCTCTCTTACACGCTTTTGTAGCCAGCTTAGCATTAGTAATAGAGTATGGAGACCTACATTTAACCTGGCAGAATGACGACGGTGTAGACCAGTATCCATCTGCCTGACATGTTATCATTATGTCACTACCTGTGTCAATTATAATATAATAACTTTACTGTCCTTAAAACTGAATTTCTAACATTTTATATAGTTCATAAAACGCGCATATACGTTTGTGTTGAAACAAGGAAACAATCCGTCTTAACATGTCTGTTCAGAAAATATGCCTTCTCTTTTGTGTTTTGATTGTTGACGATTTAAGAGGACATATAACAAACCTAACATACCAGTTCCCAAAGAAAAGACAATTAACCATTAGTTTTGTTTATGAATCCTGAAATTAATTTAAAACACTATCGTGTACTGCATGCAATTCCAATTGCCGGAACAGCCAATGAAAGACTTCACGGGTATAAGCGAATGCAAGAAATGCGTGGCGTTACATTAGAAAATGTAATCATGGTCCTCTAACTTTATTTGGTCTGAAACAGAGTTTAATACAATTAAACATTATAAATGTAAACATACTAATTTAAACACCCGAAGTTCCATCAGGGAAGTGAGATCGGGTGCTGATCCGGGAGGTTAATTACCTCCTATTTATCTAGTTACACTCGCCACGATTTATTTTTTTAAATTTCTATGGCTTGCTTTATGCATAAATAAAAAATAGTAGAAGGCATTTGTTGCATGTACTCGGTAATACTTAGCCACAGGGCCACTTGTCATATTCATGAACAATAAAAAAAACAAAATGTAAACATAAACAAAAACCTCCATGAAAACATGCGTACACTAGTACTCATTAAACTTTTTATGGGTTGCAATCAGTTATTTTACAACTAGTAATACCATCTTTAATAGGAAACGTTCGGTTCCCCTTCTATTTATTAATAAAAACTAGTTGAAGTAAAAGTTAGTTTGGGAAAATAAAAAGATTGTCGCCGAATACAAGGAATGGAAAAAACTTTAAGAAGGAGACCTAAGATATAACTGTTGGAATTTTCGGTTCATTGTTTGTTTTGAAGGCTTATATATAATTTTAAAGGTGTTTATATGGTCCAAACTTTACAAGATAATTCAGATTATTGGGACCGTCCAATGGTACTATAATCACACCAGTGGGCATTATTTTTATATTTAATCTAGTTTTGTTAATAATCATGAGTTTTATTAGAAGTGGTTCCAATTTATGTTTGTATTGTGTTTTATATTCACACATTTGTTGTTTCTTATTTATTTGCTGGTGTCAATTTCATCAGTTTTAGAACAAATCATTGATTCGCAAATGTTGACCAAGACAGAAAATGACACACATGCTTATAGGTGGTTCAAAGATGACATTTCCACTTGTGGTTGGAATAAATAAAATGGCAAACATTCTTTGGACTTGTCTATGTGAGGAGCGAAGCTATGCAGTGAGAGGGAATGTAATCCGTAAGTAACCGAGGTCTACAGTCAAGAGTGAAAACTATATATATAGATTAGAGTGATGGTGTCAGGGTTTTTAATGAAAAAATAGATAATTTACTGTTTACAACTAGATATTATAGGCAAACAATATTGACCTGTCCGTTTGACCTTTTATTAAGAATATTCATATAGGAGGGTCTACATATATGACCAACGTTAGGATCCAAGTAAATGCATACACAGTGCACAGATTTACTCTATAAGGTGAGTATATCTCATGATACAAAATTAACATCTGTGTTCCCTACACATAGATGTACTTGGTCCGTGATAAATATTTAAATGTAAGGTCAAGCGGACAGGTCAAAGATGTTTGCTTATACCTTGAAGTACAGAGGGTCGTATGCATTTAAATAAACAGCTATTTCCAAATAATGTTCCGTTCAGACATGCTATAGAGGCATTTGGTATAGTTGGAGTACCACAATCAACAGGCACACATTCCAGTGTTGTAGGACTGCTCCAGGATCCATCAATACACACAAGCTTATCTTGTATGTCACTTAACTCAAACCTACAATATAACAAAATAGTCCTTTAACGTTACAAATCAAAATCAAACATAATCTTTAACTAATCAATATCCAAATCACGATCTAAAAGCAAAGTAAAGCTAAACTAAAACATTTAGTTATACACCTTAAACCAGAAAGTGGTGCCGGATGCTCAGAAATTGTAAGCACCTTTTATTAAGCTGGATACGCCTGTCACGTGTGAAATCGAAATATGTACATGACACTAAGGGACGTCGAATATATCTAGAATAATTTTAGTCATGGAGATATCATAATTATCAACAATGCTGTGATGGCGTACATAACATTTGTGATAGGCCATGACATAACTGAGCTTGCAATATCGAAAAAAAATTTAGCTTTTTGTCGTATAAATTTCCCGTAGTTGAAACAAATTCTACCATGGCGTATTGATTGTGAAACAAATACACCCTAAGCAGTAGAAGCAGGTATAAAGGAAAATTGACAATAGAAAAAATTAAATCATCGTGTTTGTCATACAGCTTCAAATCTAGTCTTTCGTCGACGTCATAATTGTTGGGTACTAAATATGAAGCGCAGCTTAAAATTAAAAGATTTTAATCCTATATTTCTGTGCCAATTTTTGTTTAGTTCATTTTTTAGAAGCTTTGCATTCTCTTCTATTAAAGTTTCATGTTTACAACTTGTGTTATTGGAAATAAAGGCATCAATGTCAACATTCAAGTTTCAATTTTGAAGACCCAAACTCCACTTTTTACCCAATGGATTGAGATTAGAAAAATCTAGATAAAAACATACCAATCCGTGTTCTATCCACAATCCCAAAGCAAAGGTAAAACATTGAAACTAGTAAAACATGTTAAACACGTGACCTTTAACCAGGGGAGTGAGGCCGGGTGTTTCGGAAGAGCAAAAACCTCCTGTTTAGCTAGCTATAACCGCCATGTGTCTGATCAAACTTAGGAATGAAAGGAACATCAAACAATGGGACGTAATATATATCCAGGATAATTTGTGGTACAGAGTCATCAAACTTAGCAAGTCTAATGACTAAACTAGTACTAAAAGCATAGTATTTAATAGTGTGGTTGTCATATATACCCAGTTTCGCAAGTTATTCTGCAAACATCACCTTCTCTGTAGCCGGAACAATTCGAATAGCTATGTGGAATGGAAACAATCCCACAAAACTGCAAAGAACAATTCTGCTGAACACATAATCCCGATCGTGGATTATACACTTCATCTGAGGAGCATGACGCCACCGTAACTGGATCAAGCCAATGTGACGATCTCAAACAGACACCTGCTATACTGATCTGATAAGATGTAAATCGGATTCGAACACCTGGAATATATAATATGTACATGGAATTATTGTAAAGAGAATACATAATAATGAAAAGCTTTCCCTTTTCTTTTAGAACGAAAAATGAATCCATATAAAGGTCAATCACTATCTGATAGCGATATATACAGCGAATATATTTCAACATTAGAAATGTGATAAATAAAGTGATATCGAGACATGTTTTAATTTAGCAGTACTACACGGTCGTTTCGGAACATAATTAATCATCAATAGTCCCAATACAAACATTATGGAAATCCACATATTTTAAGATGTTGAAATGAGAATAGAAAAAAAAATAGACGGTAACAAGAGGCCCATGGGCCTGATACGCTTACCTGATAACTAATGACTAGCTGTTAGATTTCAAGAAAACATAAATACTAAAACCCCAATGACTTTTTCTTTACATCATAATGACCATTGTATCAATACCTACAACATTTTATTATACATGCCTATACAAAAAGTTAATAGTTTTCGAGATAATTAACCATTTCGGTATTGTTTTGCATCTGTGACCTTGACCCTTGAACCCATGACCATTTTCATACATCAAAATGATTGTTGTATCAATACCTACAACATTCTAATATACATGCCTATACAAAATGTTAATAGTTTTCGAGATGATTAACCATTTCGGTATTGTTTTGCATCTGTGACCTTGACCTTTGAACCCATGACCTTTCTCTATACATCAAAATGATTGGTGTATCAATACCTACAACATTCTAATATACATGCCTATACAAAAAGTTAATAGTTTTCAAGATAATTATTAAAATCAGAGGCCAAAAAAATAGGTCATGACCTTGACAATTGACCTTAACCTCATTTTGAAGATAATTACAAGAATATGTCAAAACTGAAAACCCCATGCCATTATCTGGTCAAGTAGTCAAGTTATTACAATTTGAAGCTATTAAACGCAAAAACGCGTAACCCAATTTTCGACCGAATTTCACGAAATGAACAAGCTACAGGCTTAAGACCCTAGAGAAGCCAAATATCACATCAGATTTTTTTCTCCCAGAGAAAAAGATTTTTCAAGATTTTTGCACCTCTGGGTCACTGTGACCTGGTTTTGATAGCCATGGCAACGCCATGAATAAATCTAAATTGCACCGACCCAGACATGCTTCTGACTAAGTCTCGTTGAAATCTGCCAAGTACTTTCAGAGGAGAAGTTGAAAATGTGTGTTAACGACGCACGCACACACGCACATACACACGCTGCACCATACCATAAGCTCACATGACCTTTTGTCAGGTGAGCTAAAAATGTATTTTTACCAAATCCATCTCCGTAATACCTTTAAAGACTAAGCATAGCTTAGTTTATTTTGAGAAATTTTCAAAATTTAAGAAGCAGAAAATGTTTATGCACAATATTCATCTGACAAAACTATGCATTGCATCCATGTTTAATGATATCCTCCGGGACGCTTATTCCACCAGCAGAGACACCAGTCCAATAAATACTTATATTTAAGAATTTCAATTCTGTGATAGGTTTTCATATTAATAACTTACCATGTGTTAGCGAGAAAGGCTTTGACAAGTCATGCTGAACTTTGACATGAACAGGATTACGTTTACAGTTTATTAAAACACGTTCTGGTTGTAAGACTTTTGAAACGTTGTAAACAGATATCAGTTCTACTCTCAGAAATGGCGGATCTTCTATACCAAGCAACACTTCACCCACAGATCCAAGATGAATGATTACTTCTGTAGCAATAACCGCTCTGGCAAAGTATACCTAAAACATAATTAGTAAGGTAAACGATTTTAACTGAATAACATGCATTTATTTTAAATACAAAAAATATAAAACATATCTAAGTTATTATTCATAATTAAGATAATATAGTAAGTTTTAGACATTTGTCGCTTAATATAATAATATGTAATATAAAATTCCAATTCATGTCCAAATCACGATGCTAATGCAAGGTGAAGACTTTGAAAACTGGCAAATTTAAAAGTTAACATGTGAACTTCCAGAAGGGAAATCAGGTCAGGTGCTCCTAATGAATGATAATCATTATATCAGATAATAACGTTGTGCATTTAAGCATCGTTTAAACTTTATACTCGGACGAGTTGACAGTTTTCAGCCAAGAAACATGTACCTGGTGATAGCGATGGCAACTAAAAAAACAAATAACAAAAGAACCAACAAAAAATACAAGC
Source organism: Anadara kagoshimensis (assembly GCA_021292105.1). Taxonomy (NCBI): domain Eukaryota; kingdom Metazoa; phylum Mollusca; class Bivalvia; order Arcoida; family Arcidae; genus Anadara; species Anadara kagoshimensis. The sequence continues at coordinate 44,094,673 of CM037859.1, read as the reverse complement.
ATATACATATATTAGAATCAATTATTGATTTTTAAACTAACAACATGGACAATGGAAGTAAAAACCCAAACACGCTATAGTCAAACCTGTCTTTAACGGCCATCCAAGGGAATATGTAAAAGTGGCCATTATTGGCAGGTGGCCTTAAAATATAGGTTCAAATAATATGAATAAAGAACAATTGGGATACAATTCTACTGGCCTTTATAAGCAGGTGACCCTAAGTTAGGGGTGGACTTAAAACAGGTTGGACTGTATATTGGTTTTAGTGCTTAAATAAACTCAAACGTTATATGGAAAATGGGAGTCATACGGACAAAAGGAGAAAAATGACTAACATACATTGGGACCATTGTAGGCACTCTTTTTATTAAATACTGTAAACCGTAATTTTTTACCGGTAGTTTTATTTTAGCGCAATAAGCCACAAGATTGACAGTGCTTAAATAAAACTGCTGCTAAAATTACCAAAATAAATAAAATTAATCAGTATTGTACAGCGCTTCTGTGACCATGAAAGGGCATGGACGCACGTTGGATTCTTTTATATTAGTTTGACTTTTATTAACTTTGCGGTTTTTAGGCAGTAATATAAAGAGGTGTTAAAACAGTTCAGACTAGAATTTATTACACTAAAATAAAACTGCTCTAATATATTTACCATTCATTAATCGCTAAAATAATTATGCGCCAATATAAAGCGGTTTACAGGATTAAACCAGTTTTAATACTAGTAATAATAACATTGACAATTAGATTCGCAAATGCGAATATGACGTCATGTGACTTAGTTCGATTATGAGGAAGTAATTTATAATGTTAATGAGACAAATGTATTATAGATTTACCTCTATCCAGAAATTTCCTGGTTGAAAACTGTGTCTACAAGGATACCAAAAGATGGTCGGATCTACAAAGGTTTTGCATTTCTACGAAAATAAATTAAATTAATAATTAAAATGTTTACTGAATTAATACCGAATAAATGGGGAAATAGATGTTTATGATAAACAAAAACACCCTAAAATATTTTTTAAATCACTGATTCTTTCTAACTTTAATGTACTCTACATTGAAATGACAACCGAAATATTGTTAGTGACAATGCCACAAAGGAATCATAACTCTTGCTCTTGTGAAACCACTGTGGTAGCGCAGTTTGTAGAGTGCTCGCTCTGTAAGTAGTAGGTCGTGGATGTACATGCCGACCGGGTCTTACCCAAGACTTGAAAGTGGTTATTGACTGTTTCGCCAAGCACTCGGCACAACAAAATGAAAGCCATGGTTCTTTCGCATGGGAACTTAAAATAAACGAGGTCCCATGTCTAAATAGGCTTGGCAAGATAAAGAACCCAGCTGTAAAATGTCATCAGCGCAACGCACAGGCAAATGTCTGCACCTTCGCCCATAGCTGGCGACGCCTCGATATAGTGAAAAATTCTTGACTAGGACATTAAATATAATTACACAACTCAACTCTTGCTCTGATGAGGATTTATTAAACTCTTCTTTAATTCTCATCGTCTCTTTACAACAAGTTCTAATTGTGGGTAGTTTTGTATAATAGAAAACATTCATTGCAATTTGACTAAGAGCAAACATATTGCCGGTTACGTCAAATGATCTGTTGCCATAGCATAGTACGGCATTTAATCATAATAAGAAACATACCAATCCATGTCAAAATCCCAAACACAAATGCACAGTTAAAAATGAAATGATCGGGCGCTCTGGAAGGGTAAGGACCTCATGTCTAACTAGCTAATCACACTGAAATCTGAATCTCACGGTGGTGTTCCTTGTCAAGCTATACGCAATGTTTGAAATTGAAACTGTTAAACAAATATATATCACCTTTCCAGGATCTGGAACACCAAGGATGTTTGCTGTAGGACATGCTGTGTCTTGGAAAGCTGGATTGGCTGCTGCAGTTAAAGCCCATTGGTCATCAAATCCATAGGGTGTATAAAATCCACAATCCTTTATACTTGACCTAGCCTCAAATTCCTCACAAATTCCATCGCCATCATGTATGTAACATAAACTAGGTTCTCCTTTAAATTTGAAAAAAATAGAATTGTATGAAAAGGTTTAATTGCTGTTAACACTACGTCACTATGTTACTACAGTGTTAACACCGCTAATTTGTTTGATTAGAAATAATATATAGGGGATTTAATTCTTTTAGAGCCTAGGCTTATCAAGGCCCGCAAAACGTTTTATGGCCGTCATCACAGTTTTATTGATAGTGTCCAGGATTGTCAAGACGTTCCATAGTTCCACGTTCTTTTTCAAAATCAATTTCGATAACACACATGTGGCTAGCTTAACAGGAGGTGCTTATCCTTCCGAACCACCCAGCCTCACTTCCCTGCCGGAAGTTCACGTGTTTAACCAAATTTGTCAGTTTTAAGGTTTTTACGTTTTCACTGCTTCTAGATTGTTATTCGGACATGGATTGCTTTGTTTTTTAATTATCAGAGAACAAATATTGAGTAATACACAACATCCAGAGAATGAGCTTAACAGGAGGTGCTTACCCTTCCGGACCACCCAGCCTCACTTCTCTGCCGGAAGTTCACGTGTTTCACTAAATTTATCAGTTTTAAGGTTTTTACTGACATGGTTTGCTTTGTTGGAACAAATATTGTGTTATACACAAACTTCCGGAGAACGATAATAAGCCATTTTAATATGTTTAAACAGAAGAAGTATTTTAAGTGTTTAACATGCATTTAGCCAAACAATGCAATCAAGCTCTTGACAAAATCAATGTAAATGTAATTATCAAAAACAAACAAATCCATGTCCGAATTACAGTCCAGAAGCAAAATGAAAACTTTGAAAACTGACAAATTAGGTTAAAGATGAAGACAAATAAGATAAAAAAGATATGTATTTGTACCACTGATTATAAAATTCTCAATATTGGATTGGCAATGGAATCATATGAGGTTGTATGTTTATAGAAACTACTCCTATGGCAAGGTTTTTATAGTTGTCAGCAAATATGTACCACCTAAATTGAAAGCCCATATTTCTCCTACTCGATAATTCCACATGTATAGAACTGAAATTATAACTTATACAGAAGGAAGAAATGTTTAAACTGAAAAACATTACCTGGCAAAAGCAACCAAGAAAAAGAAACAATATAATCATAAAACATGCATACCTACCACGACAGCGAAAATGTTCTTCATATGTACAATCCCTACTACAACCATCGCCGTCGAATACATTACCGTCGTCACAGTCTTCCAATGGCTCACTTAAATGAAACATTAAATACTTAATGCTTGGGGAAAAAGTAATCTAATATAATAATCATTTTGGTGGCTTGTTCGAAAGATTTTGCCTCACATTATTGTATCTGGAAAGAGTATGTCATGTTTTACTTATCTTCTGCTAGAGGAGAAAAATAACTGAAAAATTTGTTCCAGAAAATCTCAAATAAACATGCATAATGTTTTTTCATACATTAAGTCAATACATTTTTCATGAGAACATATTTCAACCAATCAATTTCTGTCAAAATACATTAGCGTTAGCTATCAGTATTCTTCATATCGCCTTCAAATTTGGAGGCACATGTGTCACTGTGTTTTAAAGCGCGCGATTACAGATTACAGCCTATCGCCGCCTACGCTCAAAACTCGCACAAGTCAGTCCGCGTGACAGAGATCCTCCGTTTCCCCCCAAGACGTTTCGGGTTTTCTACACCATCCATAAAATGACCATGGATATAAGTGAAAGAATCTTGCCTGTGTCGTAAAATACAATTCCTCCACTCGACGATATGTCTTCACTACTATTAAACATAATAACCCATTTATTACACCGTCCATTTTTTAATATTGACATTGGTTCAATATATTTACCCGTTTATTACACCATCACCACATATAGGATCTCCGTGTGTATAGTGAAGAACTGGTGAATTCTCACTCTCACGCTGTCCGATAGATACCATAATGGAATAATTATATGATAATCCTTCCATAACGTCACTGAAATATATATATTAATAGCATCGCAAAATATATATCTATATCATACTATTTACATCATTGAGACACCACGAACATATATGTTTTCACTATAGCCAATTATTTTACAAGACGAAAGGATATTACAGGGTAGGGCTTGCCAAGATCCCTGGGAAGTTTGGCATAATTTGCTGGCGTTTTTTGCGCACCGTGGTTCCGTGTTTCTTTTGCTCTCGGTTTTAAATACACACATGACAGGTGTAGCTAGCTAAACAGGAGATGCTTACCCTTCTGAAGCACTTGGCCTAATAAACCTGGGGAAGTTCATATATTTATCCTAATTTGACACGTTTACTTCGCTCTGTTCAAGCATCTCAAATAAAGCAGTGATATCATTAATTTCAAGTAAAAGAGAAACGGTTCAAAATAGAAGAAGCTTTGTGACTGTAAACATTCAGATAGCAAAGAATGAGAAACAGTACAAATTAATGATAACAGACTAACATGACACCATAAGGAAAAGATAAAGAAATATTGGGACCACTCACTGACCCCAGTCCGTTTATATAATATTTTTGTTCACGTAATAACTAACATATATTGTTTCGTGTTTTTGTTGCGTTTGCTGTTGCTAAGAGCCAGATTGTCATAGAAAGCAACGGTAAGACATTTAAAAGAAAGAAGAAGAGATTAAATTCGAACTTTCATCTTTTCCTCGGTCCAGACATTTCTTGTCCGGTGTAATTCTCCAAAATTAAAAAGCAATATTATACGAAACTTTGTGGAAAGTATCAACATTTATAGAAGATATGCATACAATTTACGCAAGTCGGTTTGATCATTTCCGTGGGAGTTACGGCCCTTTGAACATTCGGGAAGATCATGAAAAGTATTGGTGAAGGATCCTATAGATAATTCACTGAATTATGGTACCTGTCTAATAACACTGGTTCACTTGTCTGCTTCATTGGTCCCGTGCTGAATGGAGGATCACGTGTTATTTTATACTTTCTAGATCTGCATCTTAAACAATCTGCGTAACCATCATCTGTGGAGAGTTCAACCGCATCAACTCCGATAGCCGGATGAGTAGAATATATTCGTACCTTTGAAATAATGAAAGGTAAAACAGACCACGTGTTCAATATAAAAAACTAATGAAAACAGAATTAAACACCTGATCTCGCCACTACGGACAACTTTGATAAACCATTAAAAATATTATATCTGCAATTTACCCGACAATTTCGCGTATTGATCTTGAGAACTTGATAAAACACTGTTTTTGCGATATAAATGCGTGCAAATTTTACAACATACACGATTTAACTGTAGTACAAGGGGTGCCAAGTGGCACTTGTGGCGAAGGAAACTTCATATTAAAGAATTTTTTCTGTGATTACGCTCATGCGTTGTTTCATTATAATATGTACAAACAGAAAAGATTCAAAACATTTCAAATTTTGAGCATGTCAATTATTTTCAGACTGAAATTAAACAAGATCATTGCTGTGGCCCAACAAAGTGCCTGTTATATTCATTAGTTTTCAATCGATAAGTAAACTATAAAATCATCATGGAAAACCTATCAATTTAAAAAATGAAATACTGCTGTCAATTTAAGGGGCTTCAAAACTATCGAATTGGGCTGATATAGATGCTAATCACCATTTTTGTAGTTGTTTTTTTCAGAACTATTTCCCTTTTGTTACCCCCATGTTACGGTATAAATACATACATGTGATACACGCTCTGTGACTGTCAGTTTTATTGTTAGTGGTTTGTCACAGGAGGTAGGAAACTGTCCTAAATATTGACTAGTGCCATCCACAAACATCAACTCAATATCTTCGATGACCCCCAATGTGTTTACCCATATTGTCAATCTATTCAAAAAAATAAAACAAGAATTAAGAATACATATAAAATATTTCCAGCGCTGTATTTATCATATTTAAAAACAAACATGCAAGTCGGCGTTCAAATCACAATCCAAACCAAAGTAAAAACTATGAAATCTGGGTTTAATTAAGCTTGCTATCTTCCACTAGAAAAGTGAGGCCGGGTGTTTTGGAAGGGTAAGCAACCCCTGTTTAGCTAGCTACTTTCGCCACGTGTGTAATCAAAATTGAGAATGAAAGATAATAATATCAACAATATTTTGATGACGGATATAAAAGGTATTTTTTTTTATTTTTGTGGATAACTTTCTTCTTCTAATACCACGTTTGTGTAAAAACACAAAAAATATTTACAGTTCTGATAATGTACTTTTTAAAAAAAAAGTTTTATCAAAAACACACATACCAATCCATGCCCAAATCAAAATCCAAAACCAAGGTAAACACTTTTAAAATGGCAAGTTAGGTTAAACATGTGGGTTTCCACCATGCAAGTTAGGCCGGGTACACGATATTGTAACAATTTCTAGTGTCACAGTTGAGCGCCTGGCCTCGCTTCCCTGGTGGAGGTTCGCGTGTCTGACCCAACTTGTCAGTTCCAAAGTCTTCGCTTTGCTTCTGGATTGTGATTCAGACATGGATTAGTATCTTTGTTTTTGATTTATATTTAGAAAAAACAACGAATATCCACCTTGACGGTACAACTGGGTATTGGAATCCTAGTTCTAAATAACATCCGGTTTGTTCACAATCATCATCGTCTGCATCCGGTATCCATGTCTTTATACTCATTTTACAAGCTTCCGCATCCGGTGGACCTAATTATAAATACAGAAGTTAAACAATAATGTTCACTATCGTCTTAATGTGTTTTATATTAAGCTTTAAGGTAGAATCTTGGTGATCACCAAGTGAATATTTGACAAAATATTGATAATATAGGCATGTGTACAAAATCCAAAAAATATAAAGTGTTGTTCAAGTATAAAGTCGTGTCGTTTTAGGAATCAAAAAATATAAAGTGTTGTTCAAGTTTAAAGTCGTGTCTTTTTATGAATAAAACGGGGGCTTTTATTTTGCTTTATCGTGGCTTTTAAAATAACGTTGTTGTTTTTAACAGAACTTAGCAGAACGTGTTATAAAAGTATGCATAAAAACCTTTATCATCTCCAGTTGCATTGTGAATTTTTATCAAGTCATTAAAGATGAAGTCATCACTTTGGTACAAAGTGACCTTAACAGAAAGCAGCTAGCATTGCAGTTTAAGCAATAGGAATACTATATTATACAGTCGACTCTGTATATATGCAGATCATTTATTTTGAACGAAATGCAATGCAAAGTTTGAAGTACAACAATGTTTTATGCCCCATAAATGTATTTCCAAGGTTACTAATAAATCCGGCATGTCTACCCAATCAAATGTCAATAATTTTGTATTACCTTCAGCCTCCGACGGTTTATAGTAGTAAGACCTTCCACCGGGATGTGACGAGTTGGAACTTGCAGCAAACTGAGAAACGGAGAAGAAGTCATCACAGAGACTACAGATAGAAGACATTGCCATGTATGTAGGTCCAAGGGGAGGTAACCACTGTAACTTCACTGTACTTGTATCCACCATAACAGCCTAAAAAGATTTATATTAAGAACTTTAAACTTTTATGAAATCATCCATTAAAAAGACTTTTGAATGTATTATTTCATAAAATTTCAAAAGTTGCATATGGCTGTACTGTAAAGGTAGTAATTTCGTGTGTATTTATTTTCGCGGTATATGACATTTAGACATATCCGCGAAGTTAAATTTTCGCGCTTTTATTCACTACAACACAA